>BSUD01000008.1:83036460-83242798 GCA_033239045.1 Fagopyrum esculentum | reverse complement strand
GGGGGGGGGGGGGGGGGTCATTTAGGTTGTTTCGTCCAAACATTATTGAATTAATAGTACGAAAACTTTTAAACTTTTTACTCCAGTTTTTTTCCCTTCATTTCTTCTGGTACAAACTTTTTGTTCAATTAGTTGAAACTGTTTATTTTAATAACCTTTTTTAATTCTAATTCCCCCCTTTCTTTTGTTAGTTCAAATTGTTTGTTCTACTGGTCTATATTTTTGTTCAATTAGTTCAAATTGTTTGTTCTAGTAGTTCTTATTTTTGTAACACTTTTTTGTTCAATTTTTTTATACATTTTCGTTCAAACATTTTTGAATTAACAATATAAAAATATATAATATTGGTTAAAAATTTGGGTATCATTATTTTGCATATTGTGTATTGTTAGTTCAAATATTGTGTTTTATTTGTTCAAACATGTACAAGTAACAAAATTCATAAAAAACATAACTACAAAATTAATAAAATAAGGTGAACTATAGAAAATATTAAAACTAATAGTGTATATTTTTGAACAAATTGAACTAAAATTATGAACCTTTATAATATTAGTTGAAAATTTGGGTATCATTTATTTGAATATTGTGTACTGTTAGTTCAAATATTGCGTTTTATTAGTTTAAACAAAAAGTGTATAAAAATATAACTACTAAACTAACAAAATAATTCGTGAACTAACTATAAAAAATATTATAACTTATAGTGTATAATTTTGAACTGAACAAAAACTATGAAGTGAGACAACAACTCATAAAGTTTTCTCATGAAGATTACAAAAATATCACCGTGTCCTCCTCTTTTAAAATAGATTTTTCAAAATGACAAAATTGTCCCCTTACCTTCTATAAATTGCAAAATTGCCACCACACCTCTCCTTATTTATTAAGCAACGTGGGTGATTGTAAGTTATTGAATCAAGTGAGTCAACGATCCAAATTATTCCGTAAGGCCTTACCACAAAAACACTCTTGTAACACCCCAAATTCTCAAAACCCAGGGCGCTACTAGTCAAGACCTCACAATGGGTCCCGACCGTAGTTGGACAACAACTTTACTGGATCTTATAACAAGACAAAAATGTAGTAAAACAATTTGAAATCAATAAAAGTCAATGTAATGAATATATCACATGGATCAACCTTACAAGATAGAAATATTAACATAGTGTGCATGTAGAAACGGAAAGACTCTCCGTTTCCATCTAAATGAGTACATGGACCTGACTAACCATCCGCTCCGGATCTTTCCACAACTTCCTTAACCTGCAAGGTATCTACAATGTTGGATAAACCGTTAGCTAACAACCTAAATATTAAAAGAAATAATAACGTCACATACAAACATAAGGCGGAAATAAACACATAACATGCTCACACACAACTCCATTTATTATCTTACAAACGTGATTCACTTTTTTAATTTAACTTCTTTTGTGACACGAGGATCTTCCGAACTTCACCTCTGTCCCCTAATACTGTAATATCCTTAGTCTCTTAGGGACCCGCCCCTGTGCCTCAACTTGGCCACAGGTGCGGAGCCGCCCCCGTGGCTTAGGCGGAAATCTGCCGTCTTCTTTGACCTTTGGCTGCCGTTTTCTTCCTCTATATGTTTCTTCTCTCTCCTCTTGTGATGAGGGTTTTCTCTAGACTTATCCCTTCATTCTTCATCTTCTTCTTTTTATGCTCTTCTCCTCTTTTTTTCTTCGTTGGTTTCTTCTTCGATTCCTTCAAGTATGAAGACTTTGGTTGTATATATGATGGTTGAGATGATGATGATGATGTTGTTGTTGTTGGTTGTTGTGGCTTGAGAGGCCCAACCTTGTGAGATCTTGTTTTGGTTGACAAAGGTAGGTTCTTCCCTTTCTTTCTTCCTTCTTTCTTCTTATTCTTCTTCTTCTTCTTCTTCTTCTTCTTCTTCTTCCTCCTCCTGAGTGATAAATCCTACAAGTTGATCTTGTGTATGTCTTTTCTGGACATTGGTGTTGTGTTTGTATATGTTTGATGATGGATGGTTGCCTTTGGCACCATAGAAAAGAAGAGAGTTGAGCTATGGATCAAGAAGAGATCGATCGGGTGCTGAAATCTTCCCTCTATCAAGAAACGACCCCCGCGCACTGCCAGTTCCACCCCTGCGGCCGGAGCTTGTCACCGCCCCTGCAGTTGTGGTCCCCCGCTGTCACGGCTTGTCACCGCTCCTGCGGCTTTTCACCGCTTCTGCGACCGTTTATTCTCGCAGGTGCGTATTTATCCAGGGCATACCAAGTGTGGTATGTGTCCTTCCTTCTTTATGTTATAGTTTGAGGTTGTGACTTGATAATGTTGTATAGAGGAGGTTGATGATGCCATATGTTGAGGTACGCCTTAGGCATTTGTGAGTATTGATGAGATATCGAGGTTTAGTTTATGGGTTATGATCTTGTGGAATCTTTAAGACTAGGAGGTGTAATCTCCTAGCCTGTGGTATAGTGTTTGATATTGTGTGCCTTGTTTATACAAGCACTAATCGTTTCCTCTAGGGGAAACCGTGACCACTGTTCTTTAGGACTACCTTGTGACAGGTAAGTCCTTTAGGCTTACTTAGCTAGCGTTCATGGATTTGAGTGATTGTGATAGTGGTGTGTTCATATGAATCTTGCATTGATAACCTAACCGGACTAGGACGACCATATATGTATTTAATTGTCCCAATTGTATGAGAACAGGTGGTGATAACTTGTCTAGCTCGAAATGGGGCAGCTAGGGGGTTCTTGTAACACCCCGAATTCTCAGAACTCGGGACATTACTGGTTAGGACCTCACAATTGGTCCCGACCTCAGTTTGACAACAATATTACTAGGATCTTGCAACAAGACACAAATAAGAAAAACCGAAATTCATAAAAATGTATTTTTAAAGGACGAATGCAACAAAGTCTAACAGCCTATCGTACTTAAACAACGGAAAAGACTAATTGTCTTAACAAGAAGAAAAGATAACAAAGCAACAACCCAAACCCCCACTCTAAGGAATACGGAGACCCGACTGACCATTATTTCCGGGTCACTCAGTTGCTGCTCTAACCTGCGGTAAATCTAAAAAAAAACACAACAAAACAACCATTAGCTAGCTATCTAAACATTAGAAGATAATAATAGCACACACACATAACAATAATAAACACTCATCATGCTTACAAACAATCCATTTATTATCTTCATTTAAGTCATTCACTCTTACTAATGATACTTATTTTGTGACACGAGGGATTCCCAAACCTCGCCTCCGCCCCCGTGTAACCATCAGGAATGGATCCGATGCATCTCACCTTGTACCTGTATGGTCTGGGTATAGAGAACCTCCCAGTCTCCTGTCAGAGCTGGGCAGTGATGTCACGGCCCGTTATACATACACTTGGGCTTTAAAACATAATAACAATGGTTGTCCTAACAAGTTATTATTATATCACACACTGCACACACACCACCATTATCACTCAACTAACATCTAAAAACTAGCTAAGTAAGCCGCAAGGACTTACCTGAATCAAATCACACTCTATCAAATCTCAACTCGGTCCGTACTCGTGGTAACTCAAACGCCTGTCAAACAAGACATGTGGATCAAAATCACATCCCATACTCTTAGAAGTTATAAACTTCTAAGAGGTACAATCTCATAAAGAGAATTTACCGAAAAAGGTTCTCTTAAGCTAAAAGACTATTTTGCCCCTGATCCCGAAACTCCGAGAAGTTTATCATTTAGTTCTAAAATTCTATTCTAGGACCTGTGTCCTAAATCTTGTTCTCATAGAATGATTTAGTGAGGATTTATAAGAGTTACACAAACTTCTAAATTTTCATAAAAAGTCGTTAAGGTCCGACTTTGGGTTAAGATTCAAGGCTCTAATGAAAGATAAAAATTTTCCGGAATAAAAATTCTAAATCTTCTATGATATGTATACTAAACATAGTGCAAGGATCTTTCACAAATTCTCACCCAACACTCCTACATAAAATTATAAAGTTGGGGTAAAACTAACATTTCTATACTTAGTCATTTTTCTTCCTCTGTTGCAAAATCAGCCCAACTGTCCTACTTCGGGACCTTGCAGATCCTAATCCGACCGTTAACTCTCTAGCAAATTTTTACACAATAAACTCTATAATTCCATCTACAACATATAAAACATTCAACGGTGGATGTTCATCCTAAGGTAATGAAATTTATTCTCCAACTTGCAGTTTAAGAGCACTAGATAAAAATCTAGGTAAGGAGTTCATGGGATTTTTATTTTTTGGGTGCAAAACTCACTGTTACTTATTCTGGACAATTTAAATCCATTCCCACACATCCTATGTTCAAACTAAAGTAACAGCTACACACACCCCTCCCCTAATTGCTTATCTTGTACTACTAATTTTGAAGTTAATTCCTACTGGTTATGATTTGGAACAACAAATCAACCTCTACTGCACTACTACCTTACTAACAGGAGGTTACAGAGAATACTAACCAACATACTGAGACCCGATTTCCTGCTATATGAATCCCGGTCGGCTCGCTTGCTTGCACGCCCAACAAGGCTAAGACCCGCCTTACACCCAAGTCGTAGCAGGGGTTCTAGGCCAACTCGTTTGCACTCCCACGTTGCACCTCCCTTTCTTGGCTAGCTACTGCAGGACCCAGAAGAGACTCAATCTTCCAGTTAGCACAGGAACATAAGGGGAAGTAGAGGGAAAGGAGACGAGGACTGACCTACTGCAGCGAATGAGGAACCTCGTCACTGTGTCGATCGGTCCTCTGCAGCACCCGCCAACGTCCCAATGTTGCTGCTGTGTGAACCCAAGGTAAGCCTTTTGGCTGGCGGTTCTGGTTCGTCCTCTCAGTGCAGGAGGGTGGCGAGGAGAGGAGGTACACTAGACTCCGGTGAAAGTCCGCTGCAACACTCCGTCGAGATTGTCGGTGCAAGGACAGACCGGTAGCAGGCGTCTCACGCTGGCTGTGCACCACAATGGTTCAACAAATGTTTGACTTGGGAGAAAGAAGGGAAAAACAATACTCACCAGTTCGGGACGCTGCAGGCGGCTTTGGCGCAAGGCGGTTGTCTTCCCCTCTCTGCGTGTAGTCCCGGTGGAGACAAGCGGCATTCTCCAGCAACGTGCTCGTCCCGGCGGTGGTGGCGGCGGAGCAGAAGGGAGGCGGGTGGTGCTGTTTATCGAAGGCGTGCAGTGTTGTGTGGTATGGAGGATGGGTTGTCGAGATACACAACAGGGATTAAAGAGAAATTAGGTTAAGATTAGGATTATCTTAATTTTAAATTTAGGGTTAAAGAGGTGGGCTGGCTGGGTGTTCATTGGGCCTGGTTTTGGGCCAGAATTGGCCTGCTCTATCATTAAAATAAAAGGATGAAGGAAGGTTCGTTATTTGCCCGGAACCGTAAAAATACGGAACTTAATAACGGGATTACTTACGGAATTATTCACTGTATTATATAAGTTATCATTTTATTTTAAAGGTACCGAATTATTTGCGGTTACATAATTTATCATTTTATGTGAATCAAGGTCACATAAAATGATAGAAATTAAATCTTGTTTTATTTTTATTTAAAAGGATAAAAGTTGGCGGATCGAAATCCGGTTGAATTCAGTATTAAACGGAGTTTAAAATTTTCGGTTATTACAGTTCTCTACGACCATTCTACATGGTGGGGATGATTGGCACCAAATCCAAACATGTGTGATGAAATGGGACAAAGGCGAGGTAGTTCTACTCCTTGTATCATAAAGAATGAATTAGTAATGTTATAACGTAATTAAGATAATTAAAAATGATATGTGTGAACATTGCATGTTATGATGTGATTATGTGTGTCATTACCATTATTCTTATTCATGAACTGTTAGCTAACGATTTTATACCATGTTGTAGATGCTTTGCAGGATAGAAAGACTACATAGTGATCTAGCGGGGTGATCAGCCGAGGGCTTCCGTACATTAGGACGTGAATGGATTTTGGGGATGTTTATGTATACATATGTATGGTTGACGTTTTGGATACTCGGAATGGGGGTTTTGTATGTATTTTGATATATGATTCTATCGTTTTATGAATTTGGTTTTATATTTATTTGTTCCTTATTGTGACATCTAATGAACTTGTTGTCAGGCTAGGGTCATGATCCATTGTGAGATCCTAGCCCATAGCGCCCCGAGTCCCACTGATTTGGGGTGTTACAAAGTTGGTATCAGAGCCTTAGTTTGACAACAATGACACTTACAATTTGCGATAAAGGCCAAATAGATAATAAACAGAACCCGAAAGGGGTCTGACTTTTCAAAAGGAATTTGGTTTTGGAAATGTGTATACAATTGATATGGGATAGAATGTACGGAAAGCCATCACCCCTTTCCGTGGATTTCAGCAATATATATATGTATGTGTGTGTGTATGTGTGTGTGTAGGGGTGGACACAAATCCTGGTTAATCCTGTCCCGACCCGGTCCCTTTTCGATCCCGGCGGGACTTGAAAAAAAATGTGTATCCCGTCCCGTGAAAAATTTGTAGGACGGGACGCGGGACGAAGACTTTACATCCCGGTTAATCCCCTCCCGTCCCGTATATATATAAATAATATTTTGTATTTTCAAAAATACTATATACACATGAATAATATCTACAAATTATAATTTTATATTGATAAAAGTTATAAAACACTAAAACTATAGTAAACTATATCAATATATCTATTATATAGATTAAAAAGAGAGAAAGAATAATGTAAGTATATGTCTAATTATCTTATAAAATACTAACACCGATGTATATTATATCGGTAATTCGATATCAAGATTTTTTTTATCATTAGTGTCTTTAAATATGATACAATACAAGTACAAATGTTAAATAAAACGAGGGAATAATTCTTGCGGGATTAGGCCCGTCCCGTCCCACATGGGACAGAGCCCGCACGGGACGAAGAAAAAATATTATAAATCCCGTCCCGTCCCGTCCCGCTTAAAATATGCGGGACGAGACATGGGATAAACCCCAATCCCGTCCCGTCCCATGCCAACCCTATGTGTGTGTGTGTGTGTTGGACTGTGCATGTGTGTTTCGGATTTGAGTATTATATATATATATACACACACACACACATATATATATATATACATATGGTATTATATAGCCTTATACGGTTAGATATGTGTATACCGCAAATGGCTCGGACTTGAGCAACATTTGCAGTATGACGAGGTAGAGGTAGTCTCCCTCTTCCTCCAACAGTGGTAGGTCAAGGACAGGTTTCCATTGTTGATCTGCCTACAACGGAGGATATGCATGAGGAGGTTGTTAAGAGTGTCGTTTCTGAGATTAGGAACAAGATGGAAGCGTGACAGAGATCTCAACGAGTCTAGTCAGATGACTCAGATCATGTCTCGATGAGGGGACCAGAGTTCCGCACGTATATTCGTCAAGTTGAGGAGGCTGTCAGGGCAGGTAGATGATTCCCGGATCTTCCAACACATGTGGGATCATATAAGATGTCCCAGGGAGCTACTCAGTTGCCTGTTGTACCGGCACACATTCCTGAGGTTGCTAGGGCTCAGGAAGAGCCGAGAGGACCACGACCAAACTCCTAGTTGAAGGCTTTTCACTAGATGAGAGTACCCCCCCTTTCGTTGGAAAGGTGGGCTTGGAGGTCAAGCTGTGGATTGGACATGTAGACTCAACCCTTGAGTCTATTAGGTGTCCAAAGGATACACGGATAACATTAGTACATACTCCATTCCGTGATTTAGCCCAACACTAGTGGAGGACCATGCGGAGTCGAGTTACCAACTATGACTAGATGCGAAGTTTGATTAGAGAACGTTTATGTCCTGCCTCACTGAGAAGGGAGAAACTGCATGATTTTGTTGAGGCCAGTTTCGAGGACGATCCTGTAATCGAGGCGATCAAGAGGTTCCAAGAGGAGCTAACATTAGTGGATCCAACTGCACCTCCAGAGGATCAACACGTATATCTGTTCTCCTGCCGACTGTGGGAGAGTACCCGTTCCTACATGGAGGGTTTCTATTGTGATTCCTTGATAGATTATTAGGATAGAGCCTTGAATTACGAGCGTCAGCGGGCTAACCAGAGGAGAGCTTCTCAAACAAGAAGGTTTGAGAAGAGGTAGAGGACGGGACAAACTAGTGCAAGAGCACCAGGGTACGGGTGAGGCTAGACTAAGGGCTGCTCTAGTTACCTAGTGTCTGCACAGACTTTTGAGAGAGGACGGTAGTGCTTCAACTACGGAGGGTTTGGGCATAAGCGATCTGATTGCCCGAGGGAACCAATGACTTGCTTCTCTTGTGAGAAGCCAAGACATAAAGTTACTTATTGCCGTCACGATGGAGCTTCATCACATTAGGGTTCTTCCTCTACTAGTGCAACAAGAGGTGAGCAGAGGCTGCTTCAACATCAGATACAAGGACAACATAGAGTCCCAATCATCCTGCTACTCAGGGTTCCGCTCTAGGACCGAGTAGAGGCAGATGTCGTGATGGAGGTACCACTGATACTAGAGGAGCTCAAGGTCGAGTTTTTGAGTTGATGAGCACTGAGGCGCCATCAACGCCAGCTGCTACAGGTACCATTTGATTAATGGTTTACTTGTTACAGTTTTGTTTGATAGGGTGCTAATCACTCCTTTATTTCTGATGTATGTGTTGATAGACTGACCTTAGATACGGTAGAGGGGAGACCCTTTATTATAGGGTTAACCGATGGGGGTCAGGTTAGAGGTACCCGTGAGGTACATGGTTGTCCTATACATTTAGGAAACCGTGATTTCTTAGTAGACTTATTTGTCATGCCGTTGGTGCATGAGGAAATCGTTTTGGATATGGATTAGATGAATAGGCATCGTGCCGTGAAAGATGTGGTAGGAGGACCGTGACGGTCTCTACCGAGTCGGGTCAGATAAAGATTTTCCGAGGTTGGGACCTTGAAAAGAGGGGTACGGTTATTAGCGCAGTCCGGGAGAGAGGCTGATTGCACAAGGTTCTGATGCCTTCTGGTATTATGCCATGAAGGAGGGTGAGAATCCTACGTTATAGGATATCCCCGTGGTTTGCGAGGTCATGGATGTGTTTGACGAGCCGTCTAGTTTGCCACCTCAGCGCAACGTGGATTTCGGTATTGAGTTAGAGTCGGGGACGAGACTGATCTCCAAGACCCCATATCGTATGGCGCCTATCGAGTTGTTAGAGTTGAAGAAGCAACTTAAGGAGTTGGCTGAGAAGGGCTTCATACGCCCTAGCGTATCCCCGTGGGGTGCACATGTCCTCTTCGTGCGGAAGAAGGACAGATCGTTATGGCTGTGTATTGATTACGGAGAGTTGAACAAGGTGACCATTAAGAACAAGTATCCTTTGCCCGTATTGATGACTTGTTAGATCAGGTTCAGGGAGCGATTGTGTTATCTAGGATTACTTGCGCTAGGGATATCATCAGGTGAGGGTGAGAGAGCAAGATGTGCATAAGATGACATTTCAGACTCGATATGGTCACTACGAGTTTGTAGTGATGTCATTCGGGCTCACGAATGCGCCCGTCGTCTTTATGGAGTTGATGAATGACATCTTCATCAACTTCCTGGAACAGTTTGTGGTGGTCTTCATAGACGATATCCTGGTGTATTCTTGTACAAGAGAGGAGCACGCGGGACATTTGAGGACGGTTTTGCGAGTTGTGCAGGATAGAAAGTTGTATGCCAAGTTCTTTAAGTACGAGTTCAGGATGCTAGAGGTAGCCATTCTGGGACACATTTTTTCCGCCGAGGGGATCAAGGTTGATCCGGCAAAAATCGAGTCTGTAGCAGCATGGACGACACCGATGAACGTCAAGGAAGTACGTAGCTTCGTTGGCTTATCCGGATATTACCGTAGGTTTGTGGAGGGATTCTTTTTGATAGCCGGATATATATATACAATGCTGAGATCCTCAAAAGGGGTGATGGCTTCTCATACATTCTATCCCAAATCAATACACATTTCAATATCAAAATTCTTTTCCGAAGTCAAACCCCTTTCGGGTTCTATTTATTTATCTATTTGACCCTTATCGCAGATTGCAAGTGCCATTGTTGTCAACCTAAGGCTCTAATAACAACTTTGTAACACCCCAAATCCACAGGACTCGGGACGCTACGGGCTAGGATCTCACAATGGATCCCGATCATATATTGACAACAAGTTCACTTAATCTTACAACAAGGAACAAATAAATATAAAACCAAATTTATAAAACTATATAATCATGCATCAAAACATTTACAAAACCACAGCTGAGTACAAAATGGCAACAACATATACATCTTTATACATAAACATCCCCAAAAACCCATACACGTCCTAATGTACGAAAGCCCTCGGCTGATCACCCAACCGGATCACTCTGCAATCCTTCTATCCTGCAAAGCATCTACAACACACTATAAAATTGTTAGCTAACAGTTCATGAATAAGAATAATATAAATTGCAACATACAGTCACGTAATCACATCATCATATGGAATCCTCACACATATTTGTTTATTATCTTCATTTCATTATATCATTACTAATTCAACTTATTTTGTGACACGAGGAGCACCCAGAACCTCGACTCTATCCCCTTTCACCACACAGGTTTGGAAAAGGTGATCAAGCCTCACCTCCTCGTGGACTGGTCGCAAGAACTCTCTCCACTCTCGGCGAGCTTCGGCAAGTTGTCACGACCTGTTTATAATTCACTTGGGCCAATTAAAATACATATATGGTCGTCCTAGTCCGGTTATGTTATCAATGCAATATTCATATGCACAAATACCACTATCACAATCACTCAAACTCAAAACGCTCGCTAAGTAAGCCCGGAGGACTTACCTGATGTTACGGTAGAAATGTATAGCACAAAAGTCTTAAATTTATAACTCGATATAATTTCCTAACTCCTAGCGAACCCATAGTGTATGGGTCGTTTTGTATCAAGGATAGTATTCCGAGGTCGAACACAAAGACTAAGGTGAAATCAAACCAAGCAAGCGATCATGGATAGTGCAAATCTAGTCTAAAAAAAGAGAAGGAAATAAAGAAATGAAAATCATGATATTTTTGGGTTGGTTTTGTGGTGATCAAGAAAAGATCACAAATCATTCAAGGTAATAAATCAAACTAACAACTAAAGCTAGCAATACAAACAAGCAACACAAACAGAAGATATGTGATCGAAGAGAGAAAAGTGGATTCTAGGGGTTAGGACTTCCGGTTATGGCCTTAGACTCAATCACCGGGTAGCTATGGTATGTTAGGAAAGGGTGTTTCTCAAATGGGATCAATCACCGGGTAGGTCTCATGGTCCACTAATCCCGCACCTAAGGTCCTATCACTGGGTAAGTCTCTAGGAGCCTAAGGTTGGGAATTCTATACAAACCGGATTGCTAACTAGGGATATAACCTCTCCTTACCGGGTAAGTCTCGAGAAGGAAAGTCTTAAGTACCAATCCTAGCACACTCAGTCCAATAGCGGCTTGTGAGGCTCACTACTACCTAGAGTTCATCATCTTTGGTATCTAAGATCGAGAATTACCGGGCAGGTCTCTTCCCTTACTTAGTTCGCTAGCATTAGGCCACCCTAGGCTAGATTATGCTTAAAATACACTAGGATTTCAACAATCTAACATCCTAACATTCAGATTTATCAATACAAGCACAACAGAGAAAATCACGGGCGGATCATACAGAACCACGGTAAGAACAAATCGTGATTTTCGACAGTGGTTAGGTTCGAGCAAGCAAATCATCCAAGGGTACATTCAAGTCTATTCTATCATAGTCCAAGCCATGACCATCATTCCATTACCCTAGAATCACAACTATTTAGCCAACAACATGCATTTTAAGATTCAAGCTCAACAAGCAAACATTCATGGCTTCCATAGCAAGAAAATGAAATGAAAGAGAAAAGAAACAAGTAGAAACAAGAAAACCCAGCTGAATATAAGTTTAAGCAAGACTTACAATACTTCAAAAGAAGGTCCAAAACGTTTCTTACAATCCTTACAAATGTCTTCAACCAAAGTCTCTCAAAAATCACTCAAAAGCTATGAAAACTCTAAGATGAATGTTGTTCTTCTTCCCAAAATGAGAGTGTTTGTCTTCTCCTCCAAGTCTCTCCTCCAATGGGAATGATGTGTGTAAGAGAGTGTGAGAGAGAATGTTTGAGAGGATCCTCTAGCAACAGCCTACATGACCACTTTTATTCTCCATAAAGGGCAAGAGTCGGGCATGGAGATCGTGGGACAGTTGTCACAATTGTCCAGAGAAAACCACGGCCAAAACTACAGGCGTGGCTTTGGCTCTGGGCCGTGATTTTTCTTGTTCAGCTTCCTTTGGATCGTTAAGCCACGAGTTGGTGCAAGGCATGCACCAACAAGGTCCTTTGTGTTCTCCTTTGCTCCTAGCTTGCTTCTTAATGAATACAGAAGTGTGTCATCACGAGGAATGATCCTCGAATGTATCGATTAAGCTCCAAAAGCTCTCCAAATTACCTACAAAACCGACAAGAGTTTGTGTAGACGTCTATCTCGATAATATGCGTGAATTAAGCGTAAACGTCATGAACTAATGCCAATACATGCATGATTAATGGGAAAAACTATCTAAATGAATGCCTAAACTAACGTCATATATCACGTTATCAAAATACCCCATACTTAAGAATTGCTCGTCCCCGAGTAAGGTCCAACTATAGGCTACTAGATGACATGATTTATGAATGCAAAAAAACAGAAAAATATTTTTGGAATTGTGCTTCTAAAATTGGATCACCTTCATAGTCATGTTTCATAGGAATGGACAAGCAATCATGTATCAAATAAATGAAGGCATGGAAAGACAATTATACTTAACTCGAAAGCATGCATGAAAGGTGAAAATGAAGAAGTCAAGATGATCATGAGTATAACCAATCTAGATCACTAAGTCTTACACATATGCAAATAGGTCACAAGGACTTAGGAAAGAAAAGGCCAATAAACGTTATGAATAAGTGGGAATTTTTCTAGGTCATGTGATGCTAATCCGGAAAAGGAACTAACTCCACAATTTTATTTTTGATCAACTTCCCACAAGTGTATATTTTTCTCCATCTTTTCTTTCTTTTCTTTTCTTTTTCATTTTCTTTTTCTTTCACTTAATTTTGAGACAATGGCATTGGTGTACAAAAGCCAAAACCTTGGTGATTAGTGGACCTCGGGATTTTTCCGAGGTGCCTCACACCGGGCATACATACCAAGGCTCGTTAAGACATTCGGTTTATCCGACTTTGGCAAGGCACAAACACCCGATTATGTGAATGGTGCCGAGTTACTCGTCATCAAAACCAAAGTCCCCAAACCTATATTTTTTCTACACTTTTCACAACAAATTCAGCACTTCATTCACAACATTCATTCATCAACAATTTCACCCCACACTTGCTTTTCACACACTCAACACACTAGCATGCTCCTATTCCCGGATGGGTCAAAAGAGGTCAAATTTTTATATCAATTGAGGTGCTCAAACAACATGATCGAGATGGGAAGTAGAGAAAGATGAATTGCCTTGATCATTCCTAAATGATGTGCAAGAACTAGCATGTAATTTCGACCATCAATCCTCAATCCAATCAAGGCAAACATCATAATCACAATTCATACATGGGATTCAAGGTAAGTATTTCAAGTCCACATATGCATACATCCATTCAACACACAAGGCCATCCATAGCCAATTCACAAAACAATCTCATCATAAGGGTCATATCCAAACTTAGAAGCACTAAAAATTTTTTAGTGATTTTTTGGAATTTCGAAATATGTATGTATAATGCAAAAGCTAATGAAACATGTGACAATATAAAACTATCCTAGATGTAATCATGCAAATGATCATGAAAACCTCACCCCATACTTAGAAACACATTGTCCTCAATGTGCAATCTAAATATAGAAGTGAAAGAGAGTCCTCACAATATAAAAGTGGTGGTTTCGGTATTTTGGTTCATGTGAGGTGATGGTGGATGATCAATCAAAGGTGGTAGAGAGCTCTTGATGTTCAATATGGCGTCAGGACCCGCGCTAAGCACCGCTAGCCGTCCAAGTCCCCCATCCGCTCCGCCCACGTATCGCCATGCCTTACAAGGCTTCCATGCTACCTAGACTCTAGCACACAAACACAAGACACACAAACACACCAAAACAAAGATAAACACACCAAAGCAAAAACAAAAACAAAAAATGAAAACGAAAACAAAAACGAAAAGGGAAAGACATGTACCAATGGGTTGCCTCCCATCAAGCGCTTCTTTAAGGTCATTATCTTGACCAAATTCGGGGGCATTTCACTCAAGGTGAAGTGAGGCAATTATCTCCACCGGAGCTTCCGGGATATATTTCTTCAAACGATGCCCGTTCACCTTAAAATCTCCACAATGCTCCCTACCTATCTCAACCGCTCCATGGGGGAAGACCTTCCTCACCATATAAGGGCCCGTCCATCTTGACTTTAGCTTTCCGGGGAAGAGCTGCAGCCTTGAATTGAAGAGAAGGACTAAGTCACCTTTACTCAACTCCTTTGGGATTAGACGTTTGTCATTCCAACGCTTGGTCCTTTCCTTGTAAATCCGGGCATTTTCATAGGCATCCAACCGGATCTCCTCAAAGCATTAATGTCTAGCAACCTCTTCTCACCGGCTTCCTTGAGGTCAAAATTCAGCCACCTTATGGCCCAATACGCCCTTTGTTCCATATCCACCAGAAAGTGACAAGACTTGCCATAAACTAGCTTGTAGGGCGTGGTGCCAACTGATGTCTTGAAGGCGGTTCTATATGCCCACAAAGCATCATCAAGCTTCATATCCCAATCCTTTCTTGTCCTAGAAACCGTCTTCTCAAGTATTCCTTTTATCTCCCGGTTGGAGATCTTCACTTGGCCACTAATTTGGGGATGGTAAGATGTGGCCACCTTATGAGTCACCCCATACTTAGCCAAAAGTGTCCCAAAGTTCCTATTGGTGAAATGCTTCCCTCCATCACTTATGATCACTCTTGGTGTTCCAAACCTAGGGAAGATGACTCGGTTGAAGAACCGCACCACAACTTTGGCATCATTTGTGGGAGAGGCGATTGCCTCCATCCATCTCGACACATAATCCACCGCCAAGAGAATGTAGAGGTTTCCACATGAAGCGGGGAATGGCCCCATGAAGTCCACACCCCAAACATCAAAGACTTCAACCTCTTGCATGTTGTTCAAGGGCATCTCATTCCTCCTTGAGATGTTGGCCGTCCTTTGACAAGCGTCACAAGCTACCACAAAATTTTGCACATCCTTAAACAAGTTAGGCCAATAAAAACCGGATTGCAATACCTTTGCACACGTCTTGTGTGAGCTAGCATGGCCTCCGCATGGCAAGGAGTGATAATGGCGATCACACTCTCCACCTCATCCTTCGGGATGCACCTCCTAAAGACTTCATCCGGTCCTCTCTTGAACAAGAGAGGCTCGCTCCAATAGTAATGCCTCACATCCTTGAACAACTTTTTCCTTTGGGCATATGATAAACCGGGTGGCACCTCCTCACACACAACGTAGTTCACTATATCCGCATACCATGGCTCACTCCCTCTAGACACTTGAAGTAAGCACTCCTCCATCATTTGCAATTGCTCATCCCGGAATGAGTCATCAATCGGGATGTCATCTCTTTCAATCTCCAATGATGGTAGCCTACTAAGATGGTCCGCTACTGAATTTTCAGAACCCTTCTTGTCCCGAATTTCCAAGTCAAATTCTTGGAGGAGAACGATCCACCGAATGAGGCAAGGCTTGGCATCCTTCTTTGTGAGGTGATAACAGATCGCATCATGATCCGTGTACACAATGACCTTGGCTCCAACAAGATATGACCGGAACTTCTCATAGGCATACACCACCGCTAGCAACTCCTTCTCGGTTGTGGCATAGTTGAGTTGGGCATCATCTAGCGTCTTGCTAGCGTAGTAGATGGCATGTGTAAACCCATCTTTCTTTTGTCCTAAAACTACCCCAACGGCCACATCACTTGCATCATACATTATCTCAAAAGGTAAGCTCTAATCCGGAGGTTTCATGATAGGGGCGGAGATCAAAGCATCCTTCAACCTACAAAATGCTTCAAGACAATCCTTGGAGAAAAAAACTCAACATCCTTCATTAGTAGGTTAGTGAGAGGCTTAGAAATTTTAGAGAAATCTTTTATAAGCCTCCGGTAAAAACCGGCATGCCCTAAGAAACTCCTTACCCCTTTCACCGAGGTAGGTGGTGACAACTTCTCTATTGTTTCTATTTTTGCTCTATCAACTTCAATGCCCCGTTGGGAAACCAAGTGTCCCAACACTATGCCTTCACTCACCATGAAGTGGCATTTCTCCCAATGCAAAAGAAGGTTAGTTTCCTCACATCGATTCAACACCAAAGATAAGTTAGCCAAGCAATCATCAAATGAAGATCCATACACCGAGAAATCATCCATAAATACTTCCATAATATTCTCAATATATTCAGGAAAATAGCCATCATACACCTTTGAAAGGTGATGGGTGCATTACACAACCCAAATGGCATTCTCCTATATGCAAATGCTCCCCAAGGACAAGTAAATGTTGTTTTCTCCTGGTCATCTGGGTGAATAGGGATTTGGAAAAACCCACTATAGCCATCTAAGTAACAAAAATGTTAATGTTGAGCTAATCTCTCTAGCATTTGGTCAATGAAGGGAAGAGGGAAGTGATCTTTCCTAGAGGCCACATTAAGTTTCCTATAGTCAATACACATTCTCCACCCCGTAACCGTCCTAGTTGGGATTAGTTCATTGTTCTCATTAGTTACTACGGTCATACCACCCTTCTTAGGAACAACATGTACGGGACTAACCCATTTACTATCCGAAATCGGGAAAATGATTCCCGCATCTAGCAATTTAAGGATCTCTTTCTTTACTACCTCTTTCATTATAGGATTCAATCTTCTTTGAGGTTCAATTGAAGGTTTATGGTTATCTTCCATCAAGATTTTATGCATGCACAAGGAAGGTTTAATGCCAACTAAGTCATCAATGGTGTATCCAATAGTTTTCCTATGCAATTTCAACTCATTCAACAATCTATCAAGCTCATCATCATTCAAAGATGCATTCATAATCACGGGATAAGTAGAACTTGAACCAAGGAAAGCATACTTTAAATGAGAAGGGAGAGGCTTTAGATCAAGTTTAGGAGGACCTTTATCGGTTGGAAATGATCTATACAATGTAGGTTGAGATGGTTCCAAAGCTATAGAAGACTCTCCAAGACTCCTTGAAGCTTGATCAACAAATAAGGGACTTTCTGGAGGAACCACGGGCAAAACCACGACCTCTGGCACAACCACGGGCGTGAAATTGGAAGAGCTGGCACTTTTGGACATTACAAAGAGTTTGACGGGTGAAACCACGGGCGTGGTTCTTGCCCCCTGGCCGTGGTTCCTACAGTGATTCAACACTACTTCGTGCACTTCAAATTCAACACTTGTCTCCTTTTCTAATGCATCCAAATCTTGGATTTCTTCATTGCAATCATCCTCAACTCCTTCCTCCATCAAACTCAAGCTAAGAACCCTCTCAAGTGGGTCCTTGATCAAGATCGAGCTCACAACTTCTCTAGACTCCTCTTCCTCAACAATGTTGAAGACATCTTCACCAAGGGCTGGCCCTTTCATCATTATGGACAGCTTGAACTTGATATTCTCTTCTCCTATGTTGAAGGAGAGAAATCCATTTTTGCAATCCACTAAACAACCGGACGTGGCTAAGAATGGCCTTCCCAAAATGATAGGAACCGGGTAGTCCGTCGGGATGTCCAAAATAACAAAATCGATTGGCGCATAGAACTTACCAAGATGAACCGGTAAGTCCTCTAGGATCCCTATGGGGTGAGTGATTGAACGGTCCGCCATGTAGAGGGTCATCTTGACCGGCATTGGCTCTCCTAGCCCAACCTTATTGCAAAGTGCAAGCGCGATAATGCTTACACTTGCCCCAAGGTCACATAGGGCTTCATATTGCACTTCTCCAACTCCAATCGGCACACAAAAAGATCCCGGATCTCGCAGCTTAGGAGGCATCTCCTCCCTCATAGTTTGTATCAACTCGGAAGATCTTTTTGTCATTCTCACTTCTCTATACTCCTCCAACTTCCTCTTGTTGGAGAGTATCTCCTTCAAAACTTTCCATAGGCCGGCATACCTAGAATAGCATCCATGAACGGAATGTTAATATGCAATTTAGACATGAGTTCAAGGAATTTACCGAAATGTTTATCCAAACGAGCTCTTGCTCGTGATTGTGGGAATGATAGTGGTGGCTTGTATGGAGGGGGTGCCACATATGTTGGCTCAAAATCTTTGCTCTTGCCTCCTTCTTGCAATGGTTCTTCCTCCACTACTACTTTCTTTCCCTTGTCATTCCCCTTAAGTAAGGGATCTTTCATGCTCAGCCCACTCCTTGTGGTAATGGCCAACACTTGGCCTCTTGGATTGTCTTCGGTCCTTCCGGGAAGCTTTCCTGGATCCCTTTGTGCTTCACCCGATTTTTGGAACACTTGTGCTTCTAGCACCTTTTGAGCCTTATAAATGGAAGTCACCGTGCTCTCAAGTCCACTCAATCTTCCAAGCAATTGTTCAAACATCATTTCGGTTCTATCCTTTGGAGGTTGAGCAAAGCCAGGTGGAGGCTCTTGTGAAGCCTTAGGTGGTGGGGCTGCACTTGTGGAAACAGGATGGTTCAAGGCACCATCCGGGTTAGAATAGGAGAACCCGGGATGGTTGTGATTAGGCCGGTAATTGTTGTATTGTCGGTTGTTGTTGTTGAAGTTCCTAGGGCCTTGATAATTATTGTAGTTACCCCTTCCCATGTAGTTAATGTCCTCCTCTTTGGAAGCCAAGTTGGCTTGCACTTGCACTTGAGGACTTGCTTGATTATTTAAGGTTGTGGCACACAACTCCCTCAAAGACTTGAGCTCATTGTTGATTGCATCAAGTTTGTAGTTGCTCATGGTGACTTCACTTACTTCATATACTCCCAGTTTCCTCCCATCACTCTTCCTATGGGAGTACTTCTCTATCACCAAGGCTTGCTTCTCTACAAACTCTCAAGCCTCATCCACATTCTTCTCCATGAATGTTCCTCCGTAAAGCGATTGGAGCTTAAATTGACTATCCTTATCAAGCCCCTTGAAATATATCTTCAATAACTCTATCTTCGGTATCTCATGGTGTGGAAAATCTAGGATAAGGCCCTTGAACCTCTCCCAAGACTTGAATAGGCTCTCTCTATCCTTCATCACAAAGGCATTGCTCTTCCCTCTTAGCTCGGTTGTCTTGGAAGGCGAAAAGAACTTTGTCAAGAACTCGGTTGTCATCTCCTCCCAAGTACTCACATGTCCTAGTGGAATGGATTGATACCAAGCCAAGGCCTTATCCTTAAGTGAGAAGGAAAAAGCCCTAAGCTTGTGGTTGTTGTTCTCCAATCTAGGCGGCCTTAGAGTCTCCATCAAGATCTCATAATTCATCAAGTGTTGATGAGGAGACTCTCCTTCCATCCCTCCAAATTGATTATGCCGGATCATTTGTAGCACTTGAGGGCGGAGATCATAGTCATGGGCTGCGGGATCTCCTAAGTTTACACCCGGACGGTGCACTCTTTGGGTTGGATCCATACGTTGCCCTAACGTTTGTGGCTCCTTGATGATGATCGGCTCAAACCGAACATTAACCGCCGGCTGCGGTGGTGGTGGTGGAGGTTGTTGACGATTAAGCTCCCTTTGCACAAGAGCTTGCCTAATCTCTTCAATTTCCCTCCTAGTTGCTTCTTGCCTCTCATTGGCAAGTCTCCTCTCATTCTCCAAGGCTTCATCCTTTAGTCTAAGTAGCTCTAAACCCTCATTCAACTCATCTTGAAGATCTCTTGCGGCCATCTCCTTCTTCTTTTTAATGCTCTTTTGGATCTAGTCTTAAGGGTTTTCTCCGGTTTGGGATCGAATGGAGCTAAATCCTTGCCACGAGATCTTTGCATGCACCTAAAGAATGAGAGATGTCCTGAAAAATCAAAGACACAAACCAAACAAGATCAAAAGCAACAAGAAAGACCTACACTATAAACAATCACACAAAATGATTCAATCTAGACCTAGTCCCCGACAACGGTGCCAAAAACTTGTTACGCTAGAAAGGTATAGCACAAAAGTCTTAAATTTATAACTCGATATAATTTCCTAACTCCTAGCGAACCCACAGTGTATGGGTCGTTTTGTAGCAAGGATAGTATTCCGAGGTCGAACACAAAGACTAAGGTGAAATCAAACCAAGCAAGCGATCATGGATAGTGCAAATCTAGTCTAAGAAAAGAGAAGGAAATAAAGAAATGAAAATCATGATATTTTTGGGTTGGTTTTGTGGTGATCAAGAAAAGATCACAAATCATTCAAGGTAATAAATCAAACTAACAACTAAAGCTAGCAACTCAAACAAGCAACACAAACACAAGATATGTGATCAAAGAGAGAAAAGTGGATTCTAGGGGTTAGGACTTCCGGTTATGGCTTTGTACTCAATCACCGGGTAGCTATGGTATGTTGGGAAAGGGTGTTTCTCAAATGGGATCAATCACCGGGTAGGTCTCATGGTCCACTAATCCCACACCTAAGGTCCTATCACCGGTAAGTCTCTAGGAGCCTAAGGTTGGGAATTCTGCACAAACCGGATTGCTAACTAGGGATCTAACCTCTCATTATCGGGTAAGTCTCGGGAAGGAAAGTCCTAAGTACCAATCCTAGCACACTCAGTCCAATAGCGGCTTGTGAGGCTCACTACTATCTAGAGTTCATCATCTTTGGTATCTAAGATGGAGAATTACCGGGTAGGTCTCTTCCCTTAGTTAGTTCACTAGCATTAGATCAACCTAGGCTAGATTATGCTTAACAAACACTAGGAATTCAACAATCTAACATCCTAACATTCAGATTTATCAATACAAGCACAATAGAGAAAATCACGGGCGGATAATATAGAACCACGGCCGTAGAAGGATAAGAACAAACCCTGATTTTCAACAGTGGTTAGGTTCGAGCAAGAAAATCATCCAAGGGTACATTCAAGTCTATTCTATCATAGTCCAAGCCATGGCCATCATTCCATTACCCTAGAATCACAACTATTTAGCCAACAACATGCATTTTAAGATTCAAGCTCAACAAGCAAACATTCATGGCTTCCACAACAAGAAAATGAAATGAAAGAGAAAAGAAACAAGTAGAAACAAGAAAACCCAACTGAATATAAGTTTAAGAAAGACTTACAACCCTTCAAAAGAAGGTCCAAAACGTTCCTTACAATCCTTGCAAATGTCTTCAACCAAAGTCTCTCAAAAATCACTCAAAAGCTATGAAAACTCTAAGATGAATGTTGTTCTTCTTCTTCCCAAAATGAGAGTGTTTGTCTTCTCCTCCAAGTCTCTCCTCCAATGGGAATGATGTGTGTAAGAAAGTGTGGGAGAGAATGTGTGAGAGGATCCTCTAGCAACAGCCTACAGGACCACTTTTATTCTCCATCAAGGGCAAGAGTCGGGCATGGAGATCGTGGGACAGTTGTCACAGGTGTCCAGAGAAAATCACGGCCAAAATTACGGGCGTGGTTCTGGCTCTGGACCGTGGTTTTGCTTGTTCAGCTTCCTTTGGATCGTTAAGCCACGAGTTGATGCAAGGCATGCACCAACAAGGTCCTATATGCTCTCCTTTTCTCCTAGCTTGCTTCTTAATGAGTACGGAAGTGTGTCATCACGAGGAATGATCCTCGAATGTATCGATTAAGCTCCAAAAACTCTCCAAAATACCTACAAAATCGACAAGAGTTCGTGTAGAC
The DNA here is from genome assembly GCA_033239045.1 of Fagopyrum esculentum. Taxonomy (NCBI): domain Eukaryota; kingdom Viridiplantae; phylum Streptophyta; class Magnoliopsida; order Caryophyllales; family Polygonaceae; genus Fagopyrum; species Fagopyrum esculentum. The sequence goes on along the minus strand of BSUD01000008.1, from coordinate 83,220,809 downwards.
GTCTATCTCCACAATATGCGTGATTTAAGCGTAAATGTCATGAACTAATGCCAATCCATGCATGATTAACGGGAAAAACTATCTAAATGAATGCCTAAACTAACGTCATAAATCACGTTATCACCTGACATAAGGTAGTCCTAATCAACAGTGGCCACACTTTCCCCTCGAGGAAACGATCAGTGCGTGCATCAACAAGGCACACAACATCAACGCTATCAAAGGCTAGGAGATTTCACCTCCTACACCCCAAGATCAGACATGATCATACCCCGTAAATTATACCTCGATAACTCATCACAACACATAAATGCCTAAGACATTACCCCAACATACAACATCATCAACTCATTATAAACAACACTATCAAGCTCTCACAACTCAGCTATAACACAAGGGAAAGGAATGACACATACCACACTTGGTATGCCATGGAAAAGGACGCACATGCAAAAACGGAAAGGCGCAGGAGCGGTAACAAGTCACGGTGGCTCACAGCTGTAGGGGCGGTGACACTCCTCAGCCATAGGGGCGGCACTGACAGGCGCGGGGGCGGCCAATACTGTAGAGGCAATCTCTGACTTCTCTTCGATCCTTCGTTCGATCTCTTCACTTCTTCTGGTGCCAAAGGCAACCAACATCACATACTATCATACATATATATCGTCAATACCCAGGAATCAAACACAAGACTCATCTTGTGAGATTTACCAAGAAGAAGAAGAGGAAAGGGGGAAGAAAGAAAGAAGTGGAAGGGAAGAACTCACTACTGGTGAAGCCAAAATGAAATCACACAAGCTGGCCTCTCAAGCCACCACAATCAACATCATCCTTATCATCTCAGCCATCAAAGCCTTCACCCTTGAAGGAAGATCAAGGAAGAACTTCAAAGAAAAACTTAGAGAAGAAGAGAGGAGCGTGGGAAAGAAGCTAAAGAATGAAGGAGAGAGTTAGGGAGTAAACACTTTCACAGAAGGAAGAGAAGGCTTAAGAAGGAAGCAAAGGAAAAAACAAGACGGTCAAACAAGACGGCGCCCAACATCAAAACCGCAGGGGTGGAACACCAGAGCCGCGGGGGCGGCACCACACCAGCGGTCAAGCTAAGGCGCAGGGGTGGGGTCCCTATAAAACTAAGGATAGTACTATAATGTGGCTAACTTGTTCTCTAAAGAAGTTATTAGGTTAGATGGAGTACCAAGAACTATTGTGAGCGATTGGGATGTTAATTCCTTAGTTTCTTTTGGAAGACTCTTTGGGGAAAGCTAGGTACAAGGTTGTTATGTTTAACCTCTAATTATCCTCAAACGGATGGACAAAGGGAAGTCACTAATAGGACTTTAATTACCATCTTGAGAACTGTTTTGAAAGATAATTTGAATGCTTGGGAGGATGTTTTATAACAAGTCAAATTTTCTTATCCTTAATTTCTTTTGGAAGACTCTTTGGGGAAAGCTAGGTACAAGGTTATTATGTTTAACCTCTAATTATCCTCAAACGGATGGACAAACGGAAGTCACTAATAGGACTTTAATTACCATCTTGAGAACTGTTTTGAAAGATAATTTGAATGCTTGGGAGGATGTTTTATAACAAGTCAAATTTTCTTATCCTCTACTAATCTAACACCTATTGAGTATGCCTATGGGTTGAATCCTTTTACCCCTTTTGATCTTGTACCGTTTCCTATAAAGGAGCGAGTAGATTTTGTCGTAGGAAAATATGTTGATTTCATCAAGGAGTTGCATGAAAAGACACGCATAAGGCTGAAAAACAAATGGAAAAGCGTGGCATCCAAAGCAAATCGGAATCCCAAGAAATTGTTATTCAAACCAGGAGATCTAGTTTGATTTCACCTAAGGAAAGAATGATATCTGGAGAAGAGGAAGTCTAAGTTGTCTCCAAGAGGAGATGGACCATTTCGTGTGAAGCGTAAGGTAGAAAAAAATGCTCATGTCTTGGAGCTCCCAGCTGAGTATGGAGTAAGCAAGACCTTCAATATAGGAGACTTAAGTCCTTTTGAGTCTAAAGATTATCATGTTGGTGATTCGAGGAAGAATCTTTCTCAAGAAGGGGAGTATGATGAGGGACAATGCTCAACACCACCTCAAGGACCAGTCACTACACTAGTACAAAGACCCCCCTAAACCTTGCTTATATTGGAGTAGTTTGAAAAAACCGTGATCAAAGGTATTTTCGGACCACGGTTATAAGTACAACCGAGGACAATTGATTTTAATTTTTTTTTTAAAAACATTTTGGACACTGGTTATATGATTTAACCGGGGTATAAAAATTTTGGACCCCAGTAATATTACTAACCGTGGTGACAAAATGATCTCGGACCCTAGTTTTTTTAATAACCGTGGTAAAAAAAACCCTAATTCAACGGCATCGTTTTGAGCTTAGGTAAACAGCCGCATCGTTGCACCAACCTCTAAGTTAGCCCTAACCTATCAATCCCGACTCTCTTTCGTGTTCAAGGGCGATGTAAGAGCCTTAGTCTTTTAGGACTAGCCGCCCCAACGGCTTTGTGAAACGCCCCCAGCGGCCATGTGATCCGCCCCTGCGGCTCAGGGGCCCGCCTCTGCAGTTTCCTGCGGCTACAATCGCCTTTGTTGACTCTTGACTCGTACTTTTCCTTCCTTCCCTTATAAGCTTCCTTCTCTTGCTTCAGATGAAGGGTTTCCTTCATTCTCCAGGCTTCTTCACCTCAAGTTCTTCTTCTCTTCCTCTCTTTCCTTTAATTTTTCTTCTTGGTTTTTCTTTTGATCTTGCAAGAGAGTTTGAGCTGAGTTTTGATGATGATGATTATAGTTGTTGATGTTGAGCTATGGAGAGCCAGCTGAGTGTGTTTGGTGTTGATCCTTCCCTTTGTTAGCTCCAGCTGTAGGTGAGCTTCCTTCTCCTTCTTCTTTCTTTCTTCTTTCCTTCGTTCCTTCTTCCTAGTCTAGGAATCCACAAGCTAGGCTTGTGTTTGATCTTCCGGGTCATGTTTTGATGTATATATGTGTATGTATGCTATGTGGATGGTTGATGGATTATGAAGAACTGAGGTGATCGAGTAAGAGAAGTAAAGAGAAGTTGGAGATTGCTTCTGTACAGTCAGCCGCCCCTACGCCTTCCAGAAGTCGCCCCTGTGCCTTGTGTGCTGTTCGCTCCAAACGGTGTGTGCAAGCTTTAAATTTATAACCCTAGACATAAGCTTAAAACAAGGATGCGAACCCACAGTGTACGGGTCAATCGTAGTAAAAAGCAAGGAATTCCAGGGGTCGATCACAGGGACTTAGTGAAACAAAGTCCAATTACGGTATGCTTTAGTAATTACTAACCACAAAAGGTGATCAAAACAATCAAAGATGATATAGAAGTCAATAAAGGAAATATGCAATTCTAGGGATTAAAGCATCTAGTTGTGGTTCCAACTCAAAATCTAAAGATAAGCGGACAAAGCTGAGGTTTTTGCATAGGGAAGGTGTTTCTAAAGTGGAATAGATCACCGGGTAAGTCTCACTACTCGCTAATCCTAAACCGTAACTCCTATTACCGGGTAAGTCTCAAGGAATCAAGATAAAGAACTATAACATCTAACTAACACACCATCTAAGGGAATAGAATCAACCTTTACCGGGTAAGTCTCAGGCTAACTCACAAAGATGGGATGAAAGCACACTCAAACCCCAATAAAGGATAAACCTTTATTACCTATACTTATGATCTTAGGTACACAAACTAAGGAATTACCGGGTAAGTCTCATCCTAAGCTTGCATTGAACCACGAAAGGTGTAATAAGAATAGGATTTGGCAAACTCTAACACTTAACTCTCAGTTTCAGATCAGATAAGTCACCTCGGTCAGAAGAATTCCACCCCGGCCGAGATGTTCATCGACTGAGCGAGATGCTTAGGGTTAAGATTAAAGACTCGAACTTTCAGGATCCTACTAGAATCTAAGATTATTCTATCATTGTTTTTCCCACAACCTTCAGCCAATCACCCTAGAATCACACAAGGAAATTAGCCACTCATCATCATGAAAGCAATAATCAAATATATGGGAAGAAGGTGAATATTTGAACAAGAAGAATTTAATGAAAAGACTTCAATAACTGAATCAAATATCACAACAAAGCGTTCCTTGGATAGTAATCCAACAAGGCAAGACAACAAGGAAGGGAATCTAAGATGATCTTACAAAACCCTTCAAAAGCTATAAAAGCTACAATCTTCAATCTTCCTTCAACCTTCAAAAAGGTTCTTCAAATCTCCCAACTGGAGTATGGTTGCTGCGATGTATAAACCCTGATCGGTGGTATAGCATGATATGGATTTGTGGAAAATCCAACCCTTTTTGTAGGAAAAATACCCTCCAAAGATAAGATATCTTAGAAAGATCTCTTCCCATAAAAATAGGTAAAATATATGATCTAGTATATCTTCTTCCTTCCAAGAGCCAAGCCCAAAAATATAAGATCTCTTTCCAAAGATAAAAGATCTCAGCCAAGAATAAAATATTCTCGCCGCGTCCCAGGTGTTCGCCTCGGTTGAGTCGGCTCCCCTGGATCACCTCGGTCGAGGTGAATCTGTGGTCAACCGAGGTGAGTCACAACTGAATGTGAAATCTCTCAAATCTGGTCCAAAGTGAATCTTAAATTCATGGCTATGCTTCCTGGATGTAGCTCCAATGACTCCATAGCTCCTTTTGCTCCTTTTTGATGCAAAACGTGCCATTTTACCTACAATTACAACAAAACTAGGTGTAGACCTCGATTCTTGCAAAGGTAGATGAAATGGTAATATAATCACATATTATGCACACAAATATGCAGATTATTGAAGGTAAAACGTCCAAAAAAACCCCAAAATATAGACTATAATTCTTGCTATCAAAATACCCCATACTTAGCCCTTGTTTGTCCCCAAGCAAGTTCCGCATATAAAAGACAAGATAGAATGGATTATAAGTCAAGAAAATCAATGAAAAGTCTTTCAAAAATATTTTTATGGTGTGCTACAATCATAGATCACTCTAAGAGAATACTTTATGGAATCTAAAATCCAATATATGATCAAAACATTTTATAAATATAAGAAAGTTGTTCATCTTTGCATAAAATCATAGAATGCATAATAAGTCATAATTATCGAAATTAATCATGCTTAATCCAGTTTAAACCGCTAAGTCAATCAACAAGCTCGAGGTCTCAAGGGCTTCCCAAAAGAAAGGTCAAGAAACGTGTAGGGTAGGGATGTATGTAAGGTAATGTGGTGCTAGAATCCGGGAAAAGGATGAACTTCACTTTCACTTTGACTTGCAACATCTTCCACCAATAAGCTTTGCTTATTTCACACTTTTTCTTTTACTTTACTTTTTGGGATGCATGGACAGAGGTGCACAATAACCGAAGCCTAGGAAATCAGCAATCATCAATTTCGTGAGATGCATCAAACCCTTGATGCACATACCATGACCCGTTAGGAATATCGCTCAATCCGACTTTGGCAAGACACAAACACCCGGCTATGTGAATGGTGCCGAGTTACTCATCTTCATGATTGACTTCCCCAAACCTATTATTACTTCCTAACACTTTCACTTCCAACCAACTTCTCATCTTTAACTTCACTTGCTTTCACCACTTCGCTTGCTTCCAAATTCCCGGATAGGTAAAGGGAGGCAAAATGTATATGAGGGGCTAAGCATGATCAAGAAGAAGAAGAGAGAAGAATGAATTGCCTTGGTCTTTCCAAGAAGAAAGTGAGAGAACTTATCTTGCGGTGTCAACCTTCAAATTCAACATAATTTGGATAAAAACAAAGTATTAAACATGCCAATAATTTCAAACAAAGCATTTAGCAACTTAAACATATTATAAAGCCTTTCAAACACATAAAGATTTCGAAACCAGTCAGTAAGCAAGATCTTCACTGAGATCATATCCAGATAAGAAGCACAAAAAATCGTTTTGAAAACTCTCAGTTAACCCACCTCGGTCGAGGTGTTCTTAGGTCAACCGAGGTGAAACACCTCGTTCGGCCAGAACTCCACCGGTCGAGGTCAAAAATTTTTTTTTTTAAAAAGCAGTTTTTTTTTATCAGTTTCGACGTTTTTCTCAATCAAATAACCTGTAAGTATGCATGTAGTCTCAGATAAACAAGTAGAGCATAATAAGATCATAAATATCCATCAAAGTAGCATACAATCATCCATAGTCAAATAACATATCCGCATACCCCATACTTGGGACACATTGTCCCAATGGGTCAAATAAGTCTGAAAAATAGAGTACTCACCGGACATAGCTGAAGTGCTTGAAGTCCAATCCTCTACTCTTTCTTTGTAGTTTGGAAGCAAGAATCGTCGAAATCGATCGAAGAACGGGATAACGAGGTGAAACTATGCCGCGGTCGAGAAGGTGAGAGAGGGATGAGAGAGAATTCGATCCCCCTTTTATACCCTTTACTGAAATTGCTGTCCCCTTGGTCGAGATGGTCTCGACTGGACCGAGGTGGTACGGACCGAGGTGGATCTTCAGAAATCCTAGTCGCCTCGGTTGTTCGGAAATCATCTCGGTCGAGGTGCTGTGACAACAACCGAGATGTACCTCAGTTAAACTCCGTCTTCTCAAATTCTCGAACTTCTATCCTTCCAATGCTGCTCCCCGGTTGTATTCCTTCCTTAGATGTCACCTGTTGTCTGTCTAGGACGCCAAAAACAAAACAAAGCAAAGCAAAAGCAAACTATCTAAACTAAACTAGAAAAGGGAAAAGAAAGCAATACCTTGGGTTGCTGTAACACCCCGAATCCGCGGGACTCGGAGTGTCACATTGGGCTAGGATCTCACAATGGATCCTGACCCTAGCTTGACAACAAGTTCACTGGACCTTACAACATGGCACTAACAGATATAAAACAAATGCATAAAACAATATAAACTGTACGACCCAAAGTAGACAACAACATAGCCGAGTATATAAATCGACATCCTCACATAGGAGGTACAAAAGATCATCCTCACGCAGGAGGGGAAACACAACAACCCCAAACCAACCACCTAATGTACGAGAGTCCTTGGCCTGTCACCCTGCCAGATCACCCAATAGCGCCTAACCTGTAAACATCTACAACACGGTATGAAACCGTTAGCTAACCATACATATATGAGGTAATGCAAAGCACAAGCACAATCATGAAAGATAAACACATCAGCATGCTATCACACATTTACCCATTTATTATCTTTATATAATGACCATTCACTCAAAAATCTTATATATATATATAGATAGATGAAAGTATGTGACACGAGGACCGATACATCCCCGCCTCTGAGTTCAATGTCCAGCTGTACGAGTATCGGTCACACAATCCATGTACCCTATGGGAGTGGATTGCGCCCTTCCTGTAAACCAGTCTGGCCCGACATCAAAGAACCTCCCAGACTCCACGGCGGGGTAAAAGGGAAAGGTTATCACAGCCACGCAGTGGGGCAGTCAATAGAACATAGGTCGATAAAAACGACAACTCATGCTATCATAGCAAACATATAAAGCACACACCACTCATGCAAACACCCAATATAGGGATGGTAGCTAAGTAAGTCCTACGGACTTACCTCAACCTCGTACAAACTCAACCACGATCACCTCTACACTGGAGGGACAACACGGCCTATAAACAAAGGCATAAAGAGATATATCAACCTCTATTCATCAAAGGGGTCATACCTAGACCCAAAGGGATCCATAAGGATCATACTCAATCTATGAGCCTCACAACCAACTAAACCTCAATATCTCAGCATAACTCACAATTCCTCAAATCCCAAGGTAGTATCTAATCGATATTCCTCAATCTCAATTCTAATCCTAATTTAATTAATTAACCTTTAATTAATTAATTAGATTTCGCCAGAATAACGTTTTGCCCGCAAGCAATTTCTAAACCTCCTGTCATCAGATTTCATCAAACAAACTATCCATAATCACCAGAATAATATAACGACCATAATGGAATTTCTAATTATCCATTTTGACAAGCCTAAAGTCAATTTAGGCCAAATCGCAGTACGGAAAACGAATAAATTCATAACTTATTCGTTACTAACCAGATTGACGATCTGAAAGAAGATTCGGAATCACAACGACGCAGGCTACGTATGGACAACATCAAATTCATCGGAATCTGAGCGACGGAACCGTCCTGGTGACATATATGCTCGACCAGCCCTTCATATACTCGGAAATGCAAAAACTCGGTACCGATATGAAGAGAATGAAGAGAGGAATCCAGAAACTCAAACGGAATTGAAATCGGATTAGAAACGGAGAGTAGATATGAGTTTGAAGGTTGAGAGAAATTAGAGCTTTTACGAGGAAACGTGAAAGGAAATGAATTAATAAAGGATATTCCGCTATCTATAGTGAAGACGATAATTATCCTTTAGCAAAGTCGATAATTATCCTTTAGCAAAGTTGATAATTATCCTTTAACCGATCCAAAGGCGGGTCGAACCTCCTTCTCCAAACTTACCGAGATTGGAATATTAAATCTGGAATATATTGTAGGGATAATTATTCCACAACTGTCTCGGAAAACGTGTATTCCTAAGCCGTCTTTCTTAGCCGTTAAGAAACGAAATAGCGACTCTTTTGGCCGTTTTGCCTCTCCATGTTATTTCATATCTAGGACATATCCGATGTCCTGATCATTTCTCTCAACTGCATTTTTATTAATTGGAGTTCCCAAATGCTCCAAATAACACCGGAGGGTAAAAATAATTACCCGGGGGAAAAAGTAAAAATTTCCCCAAACGTCCAAATTACGCGAGGAACATAACGGTGGGACTCATACTCATCACTTGCGAAATCTTCGCGAGTTATATGTCAATTATTATCAACGATTAAGTTAATCAACATTAATTAGAATTCGAAAATCCTAGCTATTACATCACACACCCCTTAAAAAAGTTTTGTCCGGAAACTTAAAAATTCCCAAATCCTCTTGGACCCATACGCCGAGGTATAACTCTCACTCTTTCTATCGGAGGTATCACATCTCCGTTCAAAAGATCACAACCTATAACAATCTATAACCTCAAGTATAAACATGGAGGAATCATCACTCCAGGAAACAGGGCCATAACGCTACCCAAAGGCGTAGAGGAATCACGTCTCTCGCCATACCACATCACAAGGCATAGAGGAAGCACATCTCTAGCCAAAACATATCATATTCATAGAGGAAATACGTCTCTAGCCAACCCATAAACATATATATCGCATGGAGGAATCACATCTCCACTGAACTATGTCCATCAAGGTAGCATGGAGGAAAGAACCATATCCAGCTGAATCCTAATCCCACTCAAATAGCATGGAGGAAAGAACCATCTCCAGCTATAAATATGATCATACTCGGGTAGCGTGGAGGAAGTAATCATCTCCAGCTATAACATACATCACGCTAGCACATCAAGATCTACTAAGATCATAAATCACATCACAACTAGCATGGAATAACACATCAAGGCATATAAGCATATAAGCACAACATTCATCAAGATAGCACTAAAATATACTCGTGCTCCCACAAATGGGTTTGTCCCAACATATACTCTGGATAGTTCCTCAGGACACTATCCTCAGTCTCTCACATAGCCTCTTCAGGTCTTCATCTCGACCATTATATCCTCAATATGGGAATGTCTTTCGAATGCAAGCGTTTCATATCTCATTCCAAGAATGTAATCGAATGCTCAACAAAAGTGCGGTTGGACTCAACCACCAAATCATTGTAACTCACAAGGTGTCTCGAGTCTGGTATATACTTCCTCAGTTGAGACATAAGAAACACTGGGTGGATATCCTCTAATCTCAGAGGCAAAGCTAAACATCAAGTTGCCTTCTCCGTACTGGTCGATCTCAAATAAACCATCATATTGAAAACTCAGTTCCCTTTCCATATTAACACGTCTAACGTCTCGCAACTGAGATACTTACAGCCGGACATGAACTTTCGCTTGAACTTTAGAGGTTAACGCCTCTTGTCTACATATAATATCTGGCGACTCTGTACATCCAACATTCTTCCTTCAATCAACGTTACTTGAACTATAAAATCCTGAGTCTGGTCAGGTGTTATTCCACTTCTACTGCTAGATCACTTCTAGCTTAAGGATATATGACATCTATGTCTATATATTGACTCATAGGGTCATCCCAAAAATATACACGTCCTTCATTGTTATATAATAAACTCATTAATGGATGGTAATATAACCATCCACGTTCCCATTTAACTTACAACTTATAATAGATCCTTAAGATCTAGATGATCCTCTCTAACTGAGCATCTGTCAGGGGGTGAAGTGTAGTCATTAGGTACATACTCATCCCCAAAGCAGTCTGAATCTGCTGCCCAAAATCTCAAAGTAAAAGCATCCATCTCGATCAGAATGATCGTTCTCGGTATACCATGGAGTCTCACTATTTGTCTAGTGTACTCCTCAGCCAATTCATTCACTAGCCACGTCCTTCTGATGAAACGTACCGGTTTCATAAATTTGTTACCAACAATCCAGATAACATCAATCTTCTACTGGGTCACAATCCCATAACAAAGTCCATAGATCTGTCCTCCCAAATTCTACTACTGCATTGGTAGTGGGTGGGGCTTATCTCTAGATCGGAAATACTCTATCTGGACCTGTTGACAGGTCACATACTATATCACAAATCTGGTAATATCGGCTTCATATAATATAATTGTCTCATCTCGTGGTCCATTTTACTCGTACCTGAATGTACTGAATAAGGCGTACAGTGGGTATACCGTAATATTCTCTATCTCCATCTGCATCAGTAGGTACACAAAAGTGGTCATGACTCTTCATCAGTCCATCTACTCCCATGGAGAACTATGGTGCCTCAGCACGAGACATCCTTTCTCTAAACCTTGTCAAGGCCGGGCAGGTCTCCTGCTTTTGTTGGACCTCATCCAACAGACCAGGTAGAACCTTTGAGGTATAACTGGGTATCCTCATCAAGGAACTGATTGTCCAACTCTAGCCAAGCTAGATCTCTCTGAAGCTGAGGCTGAACTATCAGTCTCACGATCATCTTCTCTTGGAGCGTCTTTCCATTCAAGTTATCGGCGACAAAATTCAACTTCTCTAAATGATATGGAGTCTTCAAGTCAAAGTTTTGATCAACTTAAGCTCTTAACACTGGCGGTTATTCAACCCTTTTGCATAAAATATACTTCAGATTTCTATGATCTATAGAAATCTCACATGAAGATCACACCGGTACGGTCTTCAAAACTTAAAGGCTTGAACTACCACTACTAACTCTAAATCATGAGTCGGGTAGTTCTCATCATATGTTCTCAGCTGTAAACACACATATCAATAACCCTACTCCTCTGTAGTAATACACTTCTCAGACTTAGCTGGGATGTATCACCGTAAATCACGGGATCCCAAAAATCTTCTAACTACAACAGAATGGAAGCAGAGGTCAAATGCCTCCTCAACTCTTCAGAACATAGACACACTACTTTCATCACGTAGTTATGGTGGTCTTCTCAAAAGACTCGCAAATGAATACATAATCATATAAAATCCTTCGTCAAAGCATTGGTAGCAATCGGCTGAGCCGAGAAAACTACGTATTCCTTAATGTTCATTAGTATCTCCCATGTTACAACATACTTAATTCTCGCCAGGTCAACCATGATCCCACTGGTGGAGACAACATGGCCTAAAAAGGCTACCACTGTCATCTCAACTTACACTTAGAGAGCGTAGCATACAACTCTCTTTCTCTCGAAATCTGCAGAACGGTCCTCAGGCGATCGGTCTACTATTCTCTGCTATGAGAGTATACCGACATGTCATCAATGAAGTCCACCACCAACTAATCAAGGAAGTCGATGAAGATATTGTTCATCAACTCCATAAAAACTACTAAAACATTCGTCAACCCAAATGACATCACTACAAACTCGCAGTGTCCATAACGGGTATGGGATGCTATCTCATACACATGTTGCTCTCTCATTCATGACTAGGGATATCTTGAGCACAAAGGAATCATGAAAATACAATTGCTTCTTGAAGCTAACTTATCAGGTCGTCAATACGGAACATGGAACCCACTAGGGTAAACCCGTTTCAGTCAACTTTTCAAGTTAACAGTACAATATCTCAACAAGCACCATATAGTGTGGCTTTCCCATTCAATCTTGTATCATACTTCAACTCGATAACAATGTCCACACTCTGCTGAGGTGGCAGCTAGACGGTTCAGTAACACGTCTATAAACTCATAAACAGCTGGAATACCTTCCAATGTTGGACTATCTTGCTCCTTCATGGTATAACACTAAAAGGCGTCACATCCCTGTGCTATCAGCTCGATGCTCGTACAGTCCTGATGACAAACCCGTCTCTTCAAAGGTCTTAACCTCAGAAGACCTCTATTTAACTCAACTCGGTAAAGACTATAATAGTCTTACTATTAAAAGCTAACACCATATGATATCTATTCATCCAAACCATACACATAATGACTTCCTCATGCACCTACGACATAACAAAGAAGCCTGCAACCATACACGGTTCCCTGAAATAAGGGAACAAACACGCATCTCATGGGTATCTCAAACCCAAAAAGGTAATCTTGTAAAGGAAAATCCACCTTCTACTATATACCAAAATTCAACCATTAACGCATGCATCGAAAGACATGACGTGCATAACACTCACAACAAGCAAAACTCCACCAGGTAAACCATTAACGAGAATGGTACCTATAACAGCTAACACTCGTAGCTCCTCTACATATCATCACTCAATGTCAGATCCATGCTCCTCAGGTATCACTAAGGTCATTACTATAGCCTCCACTTCCACTCTTTCTGCAACGGAAAGACGAAGGTCTTGCTGGGAAGAAACACCACCGTGCTGACAGAAAGGGCCAGATGGCCTAACTCACCACAAGTGAAACAAGCTATCAGTGCCAAAGGGCACACAGAACGCAAATGATCTGGATAGCCACAACTAAAACATAATCATCCCATCCTTGCAACCTGTGCAACTTAAGGGTAACTCGACCTTCGTCGTCCACCTGGAATGATCTCACTCTTGAAGGGAACCTATAAAGACAATGCCTTGCCCTGTCGACAAAACTTCGCTCTATGCCCTGCTTTACCACACGTAAAGCATATGATGGGCGCCTTTGGGCACACAACTCGCTAGTGTCCCAACTTCCACTCAATTAAAACACTGTAGTTCCTTGCTAGTCATCTTCATGGCCAAAGGATCACTAGATTGTCCTGATATTGGACTTGATTCCCTGTTCATCATCTTTGCTTCTCTAGTAACTGATTCAGTCCATTGCTTCTTTCCGGATCCAAAAGCTTCAGTTGATCTCACAATTGTTGATAAATCCGGTGTGGATCTACCCGCTATCACCGCTTCATATACTTGTTACATATATTCTTGAAACTCGGATCTACTCATGGAGACACGATCAGCCTCTTCAAACTCGTTCTCTGTCATAGGCGAAGCAACAGCGGAAACTGGTCCCTAACTTATCACCATTGGAGGAAGAGGGGGTGTACCCCTACCTCATCCCACTACAAATACTAGTCTAGTCTGAGTCATCTATAGGATATACGCACCTAATCTTATAAGGCTATATATATGCCATAGGTATCGATATGTATATAATACATCCACAAAATCCATAGTACACACAGATATATATATATATATACATATCTACGCTACAGAGATCCATGGCAGAGGTGACGACTTCTCGTACATTCTATCCCAAAACCACACTTAAAACCAAAACCTTTGAAAACGTGAGATCCCATGTGGGCTCTGTTTATTTTACCTATAAAACCTCATTTCAGGAAACAAGTGCCATTGTTGTCAACCTTGGCTCTGATACCAACTCTGTAACACCCCGAATCCGCGGAACTCGGGATGTCATATTAGGGTAGGATCTCACAATGGATCCTGACCCTAACTTGACAACAAGTTCACTGGACCTTACAACATGGCACTGACAGATATAAAACAAATGCATAAAACTGTATAAACTGTACGACCCAAAGTAAACAACAACATAGCCAAGTATATAAATCGACATCCTCACATAGGAGGTACAAAAGATCATTCTCACGCAGGAGGGGAAACACAACAACCCCAAACCAACAACCTAATGTACGAAAGTCCTCGGCCTGTCACCCTGCCAGATCACCCAATATCGCCTAACCTGTAAACATCTACAACACGGTATGATACCGTTAGCTAACCATACATATATGAGGTAACGCATAAGCACAAGCACAATCATGAAAGATAAACACATCAGCATGCTATCACACATTTACCCATTTATTATCTTTATATAATGACCATTCACTCAAAAATCATATATATATATATAGATGAAAGTATATGACACGAGGACCGATACATCCCCGCCTCTGAGTTCAATGTCCAGCTGTACGAGTATCGGTCACACAATCCATGTACCCTATGGGAGTGGATTGCGCCCTTCCTGTAAACCAGTCTGGCCCGACATCAGAGAACCTCCCAAACTCCACGGCGGGGTGAAAGGGAAAGATTATCACAGCCACGCAGTGGGGCAGTCAATAGAACATAGGTCGATAAAAACGACAACTCATGCTATCATAGCAAACATATAAAGCACACACCACTCATGCAAACACCCAATATAGGGATGGTAGCTAAGTAAGTCCTACGGACTTACCTCAACCTCGTACAAACTCAACCACAATCACCTCTACACTGGAGGGACAACACAGCCTATAAACAAGGCATAAAGAGATATATCAACCTCTATTCATCAAAGGGGTCATACCTAGACCCAAAGGGATCCATAAGGATCATACTCAATCTATGAGCCTCACAACCAACTAAACCTCAATATCTCAGCATAACTCACAATTCCTCAAATCTCAAGGTAGTATCTAATCGATATTCCTCAATCTCAATTCTAATCCTAATTTAATTAATTAACCTTTAATTAATTAATTAGATTTCGCCAGAATAACGTTTTGCCCGCAAGCAATTTTTAAACCTCCTGTCATCAGATTTCATCAAACAAACTATCCATAATCACCAGAATAATATAACGACCATAATGGAATTTCTAATTATCCATTTTGACAAGCCTAAAGTCAATTTAGGCCAAATCGCAGTACGGAAAACGAATAAATTCATAACTTATTCGTTACTAACCAGATTGACGATCTGAAAGAAGATTCGGAATCACAACGACGCAGGCTACGTATGGACAACATCAAATTCATCGGAATCTGAGCGACGGAACCGTCCTGGTGACATATATGCTCGACCAGCCCTCCATATACTCGGAAATGCAAAAACTCGGTACCGATATGAAGAGAATGAAGAGAGGAATCCAGAAACTCAAACGGAATTGAAATCGGATTAGAAACGGAGAGTAGATATGAGTTTGAAGGTTGAGAGAAATTAGAGCTTTTACGAGGAAACGTGAAAGGAAATGAATTAATAAAGGATTTTCCGCTATTTATAGTGAAGACGATAATTATCCTTTAGCAAAGTCGATAATTATCCTTTAACCGATCCAAAGGGGGGTCGAACCTCCTTCTCCAAACTTACCGAGATTGGAATATTAAATCTGGAATATATTGTAGGGATAATTATTCCACAACTGCCTCGGAAAACGTGTATTCCTAAGCCGTCTTTCTTAGCCGTTAAGAAACGAAATAGCGACTCTTTTGGCCGTTTTGCCTCTCCATGTTATTTCATATCTAGGACATATCCGATGTCCTGATAATTTCTCTCAACTGCATTTTTATTAATTGGAGCTCCCAAATGCTCCAAATAACACCGGAGGGTAAAAATAATTACCCGGGGAAAAAGTAAAAATTTCCCCAAACGTCCAAATTACGCGAGGAACATAACGGTGGGACTCATACTCATCACTTGCGAAATCTTCGCGAGTTATATGTCAATTACTATCAATGATTAAGTTAATCAACATTAATTAGAATTCGGAAATCCTAGCTATTACAGTTTCCTACCAAGAAGCGCTTGGTTTAAGGTCACTAGCTGGACCATAATGCGTCTCAAACGAGGTATATTGGTGCAACCTCCTCAACCGGAACTTCCGGTTTGTACTTCTTAAGTCTATGACCGTTGACCTTGAAGCTTCCGCTCGTTTCGCCCCATATCTCAACTGCACCATGAGGAAAACATGTTTCACAACATAAGGTCCGGTCCATCTAGATTTTAGCTTACCTGGAAAGAGGCGGAGGCGGGAGTTGAAGAGGAGAACTAAGTCTCCTTCGTTAAGCTCCTTTGGGACGATACGCTTGTCATGCCATCTCTTCGTCCTCTCCTTATAGATTTTGGCATTCTCATAAGCGTTCAAACGCAGCTCCTCCAGCTCGTTGATCTCCAATAGCCGCTTCTCGCCGGCCTCCTTAATGTCGAAGTTCAACTATTTGATCGCCCAATATGCTTTGTGTTCTAATTCAACGGGCAAATGGCAAGACTTCCCATACACCAAATTATAAGGGGTGGTGCCTATGGGAGTCTTAAATGCGGTCCTGTACGCCCAAAGAGCATCGTCCAATTTCATGGACCAATCCTTCCTCGTCCTAGAGACGGTCTTCTCTAGAATTGCTTTGATTTCTCTATTCGAGATCTCGACCCGTCCTCTAGTTTGAGGGTGATAAGGGGTTGATACCTTGTGGGTTACCCCATACTTCGATAGAAGTGCCTTGAACTTCCGGTTGATGAAATGCGTTCCTCCATAGCTGATGATGATGCGTGGAGTTACGAAACATGAAAAGATAGTTCTATTCAAGAACTTCACAACCACCTTGGCGTCGTTAGTGGGAGAAGCGATGGCTTCAACCCATCTAGAGACGTAATCAACTGCAAGAAGATTGTAGAGGTTTCCTCCGGAGGATGGGAAAGGTCCCATGAAGTCAATCCCCCATACATCAAAGATTTCCACTTCTTGAATGTTATTAAGTGGCATCTCATTCCTCCTTGATAAATTTCCTGTTCTTTGGCATGCATCACAAGAGACAACAAAATATTGCACATCTTTAAATAATGTAGGCCAAAAGAAACCAAAACGTAATACCTTAGCGCAAGTCTTATTGGTACTAGCATGTCCTCCACAAGGAAGTGAGTGGCAATGCCGTATTACGCTATTAACTTCATCTTTCGGAATGCATCTTCGAAGCATCCCATCCGGCCTGCGCTTGAATAGCAGTGGCTCGTCCCAGTAGTAATGGCGTACTTCCTTGAAGAATCTCTTCTTTTGAGAGAACGTCAATCCGGGCGGTACTTCCTGGCAAACAAGATAATTCACAATATCAGCATACCAAGGTCCTTTATTATTAGAAAGCTGGTGGATAGAATGTTCCACCAACTGAGGATGAATGTCAGAGAAGGGAGTAAGAAGTTTGTTATTCTCAGCAGTCTCAGTTGACATCATCTCGCCATCGACCTCGGTCGAGGCGCAGAGGCGTTGACCGAGATGTTCTTCAGTCGCCTCGCTCAGTCCAGAAAGTGCCTCGGTCGAGGTACTGCAACTGGAACTGAAACTGGAGATCTTCGTCTCCTGGATTAGCTTCTCCGTTTTAGCTCCTGGATCCTCTTCCAGTGCTTTTAAGCTCCGTATATTTGCATCACAAGAAGCATCTATACCTTCCTCCATTAAATTGAAGCTAATAACTCTTTCGAGTGGATCGTTAGTAAGGATAGAGCTCACCAATTCTCTTGATTCTTCTTCATCGTAGATGTTGAAGATATCATCAGTTAGCTGCTCCCCTTTCATGGTTGCAAGTAATGCGAACTCCACCTCATCGCCGCCAATGTTGAATTTCAGTTTGGCGTTCTTGCAATCCACGTTGCAACCCGAAGTTGCTAGAAATGGCCTCCCGAGAATAATAGGAACAGGATAATCTGCGGGAATGTCAAGTACAACAAAATTTATTGGTAAATAGAAGTTACCTAACTTGACCGGAACGTCCTCCAAGATGCCCACGGGATGGGTGATGGAGCGATCCGCCATATAAAGTCGAATCTTGACCGGCTTGGGCTCTCCAAGCCCGATCTTCGCACATAGCTCCAGCGGGATGATGCTCACGCTGGCTCCTAGATCACAAAGGGCTTCATAAGTAACATCCCGAACTTGAATGGGAATGCAAAATGAGCCGGGATCTCTTAATTTAGGTGGCATCTTCTCCTTCATGATTTGAATGAGCTCCGAGGATTTAGATGTCATCCTAACTTCACCAAAATCTTCCAGTTTCCTCTTCCTTGATAGGATCTCCTTCAAGAACTTCCCATAGGCGGGCATTCCTAGAATAGCATCAAGGAAAGGAATGTTAATATGCAGTTTATTCATCAAGTCAAGGAACTTACCAAAGTGCTTGTCTAGATGTGCTCTGGCCCTTGACTGGGGGAATGGAAGTGGTGGTTTGTATGCAGGAGGTGGAACATAAACTTCAGTTTTCCCCTCCGCTTTCTGTGGCTCCACCTCGGTTGGCATCTCGGTCGAGGTGTTCTTCGACTGTACCTGGACCGAGGTGGTCTTCGTCGGTACTGGCACCGACCGAGGCACTGGATCTGTAGTTTTCAGTCCACTCCTCGTAGTTATGGCCATGATCTGGCCCTTAGGGTTGCTTTCCGTCTTTGCTGGGAGCTTCCCTGGATCTCTTGGCGCTTCATTCGCCCTACTTGCAAGTTGTTGTTCAAAGGCTTTTTGGGCCTTCGAAAATGAAGTCATAGAAGTTTCCATAGCGTTGAGCTTGATCAAGATAGCCTCCAGAACTGCGTCTTTCTTTTCCGGCTAAGATGAACTTGATCCTTGCCTCTGGCTCTTTAATGGAGTAGAAGAAGAAGAAGAAGGGGAAGAGAGGAAAGGGTTAGAGGAATCGTTAGAGTTGGAGTTTGAATGATTGTTACCAGAATTTTGGTTGTTCGCCCTCCAGTTATTGCTATTGGATCCTCTATTGTTGTTGTTGTAATTGTTGTTACGGGAACCGTTGTTGTTGTTACGGTATCCGTTGTTGTTGTTCCTTTGTCCTTGCTCTTCCTTCTTGGTTTGAGCAACCAAGAGTTCCTTCAATTGCTTCACGTCATTCTTCAAAGACGTGAGTTGGTTGTTGATGGGCTGAGTTTCTGAAGTTAACTCTTTTAACTCCACCTTCAGCTCCTTGGTGCGTGTACTTCTCCATATGCAAAGCTTGCTTCTCAATGAAGTCCCAAGCTTCGTCAATCGCCATGTCCATAAAGGTACCGGCGGAGAGTAGTTGGAGGTTGAACTGGGTGCTTCCGTCCAGCCCCTTGAAGTATATCTCCAATAACTCTAACTTTGGAATCCCATGATGTGGGCAATCCAAAAGGATGTCCTTGAACCGCTCCCATGACTTGGACAAGCTCTCCTTGTCCTTCATAATAAAAGCGTTGATCTTCTCTCTCATTTCAGCTGTCTTTGAGGGGGGAAAGAATTTGGTCAAGAATTTCGTTGTCATCTCCTCCCGCGTGCTAATTTTTCCTGGAGGAAGAGATTGATACCAAGTAAGAGCTCTATCTTTTAAAGAAAAGTAAAAAGGTCTTAGCTTGTAGTTGTTATTTTCAATCCTCGGAGGTCTCAAGGTCTCCATCAAGATCTCATAGTTTTGAAGATGTTGATGTGGTGATTCCTTCTCTAGCCCTCCGAATTGGCATTGGCGAATCATGGATAGAACTTGCGGTCGAAGTTCATAGTCATGGTCCGCTGGATCTCCTAGGTTAACTCCTGGACGCCTCAGTTGTTGATTGGGGTCCATCCTTTGACCTAGGGTTTGTGGGATTCCTGCAAGAAGAACGTCTCAGACTGGCACCCGAGGTGGAAGTATATCGGCCGGGGCGTCAGGCACTAGGACCTGCCTCGGTCGAGGGTCAGCAACTGGAACCTGCATCGATCGAGGATCAACAACTGGATCTTCCCTCGGTCGAAGTAGAATTTGGTCTCGTATGGCTGCCATCTCTGCTTCGATTGCTTCAGTCTTGGTGCGAGTTTCTTCCTTCTCTTGCCTTCGCTTCTCTTAAGCGTCGCTTGTATGTCTTTTCTGGTTCGGGATCGTAAGGAACGATTTCCTTCCCAGTGCGGGTTCTTCGCATATACCTAGGAAAGAACCTACAAAAGTCACTCAAGTAGAGTGGTTAGTAGACACGGGGGCAAGTCCCCCAAGAGCAAACCGTAACCGGCTCGGTCTAGACCAAGTCCCCGGCAACGACGCCAAAAACATGTTCGCTCCAAACGGTGCGTGCAAGCTTTAAATTTATAACCCTAGACGTAAGCTTAAAACAAGGATGCGAACCCGCAGTGTACGGGTCAATCGTAGTAAAAAGCAAGGAATTTCAGGGGTCGATCACAGGGACTTAGTGAAACAAAGTCCAATTACGGTATGCTTTAGTAATTACTAACCACAAAAGGTGATCAAAACAATCAAAGATGATATAGAAGTCAATAAAGAAAATATGCAATTCTAGGGATTAAAGCATCTAGTTGTGGTTCCAACTCAAGATCTAAAGATAAGCGGACAAATCTAAGGTTTTTGCATAGGGAAGGTGTTTCTAAAGTGGAATAGATCACCGGGTAAGTCTCACTACTCACTAATCCTAAACCGTAACTCCTATTACCGGGTAAGTCTCAAGGAATCAAGATAAAGAACTATAACATCAAACTAACACGCCATCTAAGGGAATAGAATCAACCTTTACCGGGTAAGTCTCAGGCTAACTCACAAAGATGGGATGAAAGCACACTTAAACCCCAATAAAGGATAAACCTTTATTACCTATACTTATGATCTTAGGTACACAAACTAAGGAATTACCGGGTAAGTCTCATCCTAAGCTTGCATTGAACCAGGAAAGGTGTAATAAGAATAGGATTTGGCAAACTCTAACACTTAACTCTCAGTTTCAAATCAGATAAGTCACCTCGGTCAGAAGAATTCCACCCCGGCCGAGATGTTCATCGACTGAGCGAGATGCTTAGGGTTAAGATTAAAGACTCGAACTTTCAAGGTCCTACTAGAATCTAAGATTATTCTATCATTGTTTTTCCCACAACCTTCAGTCAATCACCCTAGAATCACAAAAGGAAATTAGCCACTCATCATCATGAAAGCAATAATCAAATATATGGGAAGAAGGTGAATATTTGAACAAGAAGAATTTAATGAAAAGACTTCAATAACTTAATCAAATATCACAACAAAGCGTTCCTTGGATAGTAATCCAACAAGGCAAGACAACAAGGAAGGGAATCTAAGATGATCTTACAAAACCCTTCAAAAGCTATAAAAGCTACAATCTTCAATCTTCCTTCAACCTTCAAAAAGGTTCTTCAAATCTCCGAACTGGAGTATGGCTGCTGCGATGTATAAACCCTGATCGGTGGTATAGCATGATATGGATTTGTGGAAAATCCAACCCTTTTCATAGGAAAAATACCCTCCAAAGATAAGATATCTTAGAAAGATCTCTTCCCATAAAAATAGGTAAAATATATGATCTAGTATATCTTCTTCCTTCCAGGAGCCAAGCCCAAAAATATAAGATCTCTTTCCAAAGATAAAAGATCTCAGCCAAGAATAAAATATTCTCGCCGCGTCCCAAGTGTTCGCCTCGGTCGAGTCGGCTCCCCTGGATCACCTCGGTCGAGGTGAATCTGTGGTCAACCGAGGTGAGTCACTACTGAATGTGAAATCTCTCAAATCTGGTCCAAAGTGAATCTTAATTCCATGGCTATGCTTCCTGGATGTAGCTCCAATGACTCCATATCTCCTTTTGCTCCTTTTTGATGCAAAACGTGCCATTTTACCTACGATTACAACAAAACTAGGTGTAGACCTCGATTCTTGCAAAGGTAAATGAAATGGTAATATAATCACATATTATGCATACAAATATGCAGATTATTGAAGGTAAAACGTCCAAACAAACCCCAAAATATAGACTATAATTCATGTTATCATGTGCCATCGCCCCTGCGTGGAAGTGCCGTCGCCCCTACGCCTCACTGGTGCTTCGCCCTGCGTCTCCTTGTCACGCAGGTGCGTCTTGTCCAGGACATACCTAGTGGGGTATGAGTCCTTTCCTTTCCTAGTGTGAGTGGTTTAGAAGCATGCTAGGTATGAGTATGAGATTAGGATGAGGATATCATGGTATCGATATATGCCGGTTATGGCTTTGAGGTTCAGTAGATTGTTGAGGCTTATATGTTGGATATGATCCTTATGGATCCCTTGGGTCTAGATGTGACCCCTTTGATTGATAAGAGATTTGATATCTCTTTATGCCTTGTTATTAGGCAGTGCTATCCTCCATATTAGAGTTGATCATGGCTGAGGTTATCTTGAGGTTGAGGTAAGTCCGTAGGACTTACTTAGTTGCATTTCTATATTGGATGTATGCATGAGTGGTGATTGTTATATGCTTGATAGCATGCGATGTTGATTATTACCAACCTATGTTTTATTGGATAGCCCACTTGCAGTGGTAGTGATAACCTTTCCCTTTCATCTTGTAAGAAGTCTGGGAGGTTCTCTATAGGTCCGGTCAGTTCTGGTATACGGGATGGGCATTTCACCACTCCTTATGGTACACGGGAAGTGTGCCGATACTACTTCAGATGGCTATGGTACCCAGAGGCGATGATGATAGATTCCTCGTGTCACATATTTTCATCTATATATATATATATATATATATATATATATATATATATATATATATATATATATATATATATATATATATATATATATATATATATATATATATATGACTTGAGTGTATGACATTATAAAGATAATTAAACGGGTAAATGTGTGATAACATAATTGAGTGTTTATCTTTCCATGACATGTGTATGTGCTTATGCATTATCTCATATATGAATGGTTAGCTAACTGTTTCATACCGTGTTGTATGCTTTGCAAGATAGGAGGACTGCAGAGTGAGCCAGATGGGTGATCCGCTGAGGGCTTCTATACACTAGGTTGTGCGAGGGATTATGGGACATTTTGTATATGTATTGATTATTTTTTTGTACTCAGCGGTTCTTTTGTAAACATTTGTTAGTATATATTTATACAGTTTGATGTTTTGGTTTTAATCTATATGTGCCTTGTTGTAAGATCTTGTGAACTTGTGGTCAAGCTAGGGTCAAGATTCATTGTGAGATCCTAGCTTGACCTCCCAACCATGTTTGTAGATGTATTGATTATTGTTATCACATGGTTACGGCGGATTTGGGGTGTTACAAGCGACCTCCCAACCATGTGATAACATCTCAACATCGATTGACGGCGGCGACTAGTGGCGGTGACTGGCGACTACGAGCGGCGGGCGATTCTCCACCTCCACCCCGACTCTCTAACAAATGAAAGGTAGAGTTTTGGGAATGTTGTGTGTGTATATTTGACTCTATACATATTCCTAGTCTATAACATTT
The DNA here is from genome assembly GCA_033239045.1 of Fagopyrum esculentum. Lineage (NCBI taxonomy): Eukaryota > Viridiplantae > Streptophyta > Magnoliopsida > Caryophyllales > Polygonaceae > Fagopyrum > Fagopyrum esculentum. The sequence goes on along the minus strand of BSUD01000008.1, from coordinate 83,197,253 downwards.
TTAGCTGAGATGACTCTGAACAAATAACCATGTTGATTTGAATTAACTCAATTTGATGTTAATTGCCCTTCGTCATTAAACATGATAACGGGACTTCCACTCACTACAAAAATACTTTTACGCGGATATTTGCGACTGCAAACTCTACCGTCGTCATTGGTAGGGTTGTTGCGATGGCACAGCGACGGCATGTACAACCGCCGTTAGGTTTGCGTTGACCAAGTCCATGCAGTCACCAATAACATATACTTGCGACGGTGTACGTACGCTATCGCAAAAAAACTTACCTTTGGCGTCGGGTATGATTGGCCGTCGCAAACATATTTACCTTTGGCGTCGGGTATGATTTGTCGTCGCAAGAAAGATCTTTTTACTTGTAAAATATAATTTTTATAAGTGATAAACAAACCTACAAACTAATTAAGAGAGCGCTCTCATCTAGCCCTAAAAACAAACCTGTGAAGGATAGGGTTTGGCGATCTGAAGAGTTGTTCATCACGATCCTGTGCGAAGTTCACAATCAAGGTAACCCTTCGAAGAGCTTGAGAAGACTCGTGCGGGCTCACAAATGGCAGGCACAACAAACTCTCCCCAAACAAGGTATGAATCCGATTTCTAATTTTTGTGAGTTTCCGATTTCGAAGGTGCTTAATAGGAAAAACGAATTTCCTCGTCTAGTTGTTGATATATTGCAATTTGTTCTTCTTTTTCCTTATTTACCCACCACTTGTTTGTATAATTGCCTGTTGATTCGGTTATTCAGGTTCTTCTTTTTCTTAGTTGTCCACCACCTGTTTGTATAATTTGAACTTTGCAGATTTCAACCTCGGTCGTTTTGTCAAATCTCTTCACAATACTGGCAATAACCTGATAGCTTAACATTCAAATCGAAAACAATATCAGGAAACAGGGTCTTCTTGTTGTCAATAGAAACAGATGTTTACAGTCTACGCATACCTTCCGGGTCCCAATTTGTAGCTCTTCTTCAGCCCTTTGCTGAACAGAGTTTTGAGAGTTGTCTCCCATTAAACCGGGGAAGTTACCTAGCATTCAGTTAAAAAAGAGGAGAACCATTTATATAAAATTTTGTAACCAATTCTATTTATAAATAGTGTGTAGGGAAAAATGTAGATACCTGGCGAACCAATATCTTCTTTATTGTGTCGGGATCTGAATGGGGTTGTGCATCAACATTTGAAATAACAGGAATTCTGGGTCTTCTTATCTCGGTAACAGCTAATGCAGTTTCCATTTTTGAAACAACGGGTTCCATGAATCTAGTGTGGAAAGCACCAGCATGAAGTAGTATCACCTTAATTTATGTTAAACTTGAGCTTTGTTTGGTTGAATTTTCATGTTTTTAATTAGTTGTTATTAGTTAAAAGCAAGAGTGCATGTCATATGATTCATTATGCATTTTGTGTATAGTATTTATAATTATTGCATGATAATGCATTCAAAGAAATATAGTGTAGTGTAGATGAATGACAAGGCAACTTCACAAATAGGATTATGCTAAAAACAAGATTTTATACATGCAATTTGAGTTTCTGCAGAGAATGATCACTGTTAATAGCATGCTTTTTACTTCTAGAATTACCAATCCCTTCAATGCCAACCTTTTTTTTTTGCAGAGAATGATCATTGCTAAGAAAGATATATCACAATAAGGAACTGTACAGCCTAGAATACCAAGTGGTGGAAAATTGAAGATACAAGATACCTGAGGTAAGATTAATCTTAAAAATAGATTACTGCATGGGTCAATACAATAAGATATGTCCTTGTTTCTGCATTTGGTTGTGCGCATAAGAGCATTTTGTATGGAAATTATAACATGACTTAGAAAAATTCGTTCTAAACTGCAACTATACATCTTCGGTCCTAATCTTAAAAATTCATTCTAAACTGCAATTAAGATTCTAAATTGAAGTAATTCACTAATCTTATTGGTTGTAGGCTAGGGAGGAAGGCAAAGGAAGCCATATGTATAATTCCTGGTTCTTGGCTTGTTTGTGTATTTAGTTAAAAATAATGAGATTCACAATTGAATTGGGTTGCAAGTGGGGATGGTCCCAAGGGCCAAACCAAATTAAATATTATTTAAAACCCAATTAAATTTTGTAGAACATAAAAACTTTCGGAATAGATGAATTTTACTGATGTTAATATGAAGTTCATCAAAAAGCAATCAGCCTACTTCCAATGGAAATATTGGTGAGTGATGCAAAAATGAACTGAATTAAACACATTCATGAAGAAATTCTATGTTACTGTATTATCCTACTCGTATGCTGTATTTGGGCAAGAAATTTTGTGTTAGATCAGCATTTTTTAGATAAGATTTAAAATGTATTCATATTCGGGTTCGTTTAGAAAGTGAAGGAGCTCTAACGACATTTTTCAAACTTTGCCTTTTTAGCGAAAAATTCCTTTCCTTTTTAGTGAGAAATTCTTCACAGTTTTTTTCTTCTAATTAATAAAAGAGATTTCCTATCAAACTTTGCCTCACTTTAGTTTAGTGCATTTATGGCTGAGTTACAAGTTGAATTTACTGCTTAGTTTTGTCTAGTTTTTTTTTCCTTCTAAGTAATCAAACATCAGCTAATACCAATTCCATAATCAAAATTGTTGTCAATTTAAAAATTTTATATTTACTATTATTGTCAGAATTCTAGTGAAAATGTGCTGAAATTTGGGTCTTTCTCTACTTTGTATATTTAGTTTCTGATTTTTGTTTTCTCTGTTGTTCTTGCTGATTTAGCTGGGGTCTGGGTATGGTTTGGATTTTCTCAATTTTATGGTTTTTGATGTGGAAATATTGACCTAATTTGCGGCGGCCTTTAATGAAAACGATTTATGTTAATAGATGATTGCATTCCATATTTGGATGCTTGTTGAATTAGACTGATTGTCTTATTTGGTGTTGAATTGAGTTAGTGGTTGCATATTTTGTGATGATCTAACTAGGTTAAGTATTTGAATTTGTTAAAGCAATGGTTAATCCAACTGTTCCTTTTGAACCCAACTCTACCACAATGCAGACATCTAATAATCTCCTGCTATATGGTCGGCACTTACTTTAGATATTGTTGTATTAGAATATGCTAAGCTTGGGCTTTCCCATCATCTTATGTCCTCAACTCAGCACACAAATCTTTTACGGCTACCTTATATTTAGGATCATGAAGTGTGCTTGATTTCCAAGGACTTTTCAACATTTAGCTGTATATATGTGATGATGTGTATCCAACAACATCACATTTCTTTCTTTTGAATTTACGGTTTTGGATTGTTTTGGGAAAAAGTAACCATTATTTATGTAACACCCCAAGTTCCGAGCTACTAGTTAGGACCTCACAATGGGTCCCGACCTTGGTTTAACAACAATTTTACTAGGATCTTACAACAAGGCACAAATGTATTTAAAACAATTTCAAAATATAATAATTTATTTTATGAATGTACACATGTGAGTCATGTGACAGCCTTACAGAAACATCTATATATTTATATAACATGCGTGTCGAATGGAAGACTCCCCCATCCCCATCTAATGAGTACGTGGACCCGGCTGACCATCCGTCCCGGATCTCTCTGCAACTGTCTATCTCAACAAATTTACAACACGGATAAACCGTTAGCTAACAGTCTAAATATCAGTAGAATAAAGATAGCACAAACGCAAACAAGGTAACATAAACACCCATCATGCTGGCACACAATTCAGTTACTATTTGATAGCTTAGGTCATTCACTTTATTCCGTTTTAAAGTTGTGGCACGAGAAATCATAAGAGTTCTCGCCTCTGTTCCTTATCCAACTGGGTGTAGGTCTAGCTTACCTCCGCCGGTAGCATCACTACAAACCGAGTGTGGACTAGTCCCTAAAGAAACCCCCAGCGCCCTCAAACTAACTGAGCAGAATGTCACCGCCCGTTACTCTTAGGCCAATGTATAGGTCGGTGGATAATTACTACTAAGTACAACTATAAACATCTCATTCACACACCACTACCATTATTCACACTCATATCGAGAAGCTCACTAAGTAAGCCCAAAGGACTTACCTGAATCAAGTCAAGTCCCGTCAACCAACGCACTTGGTCCCGTTTGAGAAATATCTCAACTGCATGATCATAACATAAGCTCATATCAATATACTATCCAATCTCTAGAAGTCGCAACTTCGAGGTTAACAATGAAAAACCGGAAAAACGCACTAAACCAACTCTTTTCTAAGCAAAGATAGTTTTACCCAAGACAAGTTGTTCGACTCTTAAGATGAAAGGAACTATGAGTTTGAAAGATAAAGTCAACTAAAGGTTACTACTAAAATCCCAAAAGTTTCGAGGAACAACCAATCGTATCAACGTCATCTACCCCTTGTTACGACAAAAGTCCATTAACACAAATTCTTCACGTAAATTCTTTAAAACTATTTTTATGATAATTTAAAGGACTTATTCCAAGTCCATAGACCTCATCTAGCCCATGAGCATTCACTTATTCCCATTATACTATTAATTTTTACAATCTTCATCTCATAACCGACTCTTAACACATCCATACCCTTCACATCCACTAGATACAAGCCTCTTGACATCAAATACATCTTAACTTCAATTACAGTACAATAAAAAAAACTCAACAGACCTTCCACATAACTAAAACCATGACTCATACATTAACCTTAATCCTCATCATTAACCAAGATTAAATCACAATTATCCCCAAAACCTCAAAAAAATCAGATTGCTGTAAACTACAATTTCACCCCAAAACAATTAATCCGCACACAAGTAGCGCCTTACACAAATCTCATTCCTTCCATAATAATCCCACCTTCATCAAAACACATACAATTAACACAACTAATCTTAATGGCTCACAAATTCAATGAATCTGGAATTTAGACACGAGAACCCTCACCCACAGGTTAGCAAACTGGACAGCATAGTAGGAGGGAAGATGGATCCTTATCCGGAATAAACTGCAAACGGCTTGGCCGGAAGAGGAATCTAGTGGCGCCGGAACTCGACTATACGGCACCGGAGCAAGAGGTGAGAAGTCGACGTCCCTCTTGGAGTCGAGCTGGAGGCGAAGCCAGGAGAGGCCCTGCCTGCGGCTGCGTTAGAGCAAGAAGGAGAGTGGTGGTTGTGGCGGTCTTGGGCAGGTTTCCTCATGGGCGGTGGAGACAGCAGCTTCTCATTGGCGCCGGGCTTGCAACAGCGGCGACGACAACTTCTCCCTGGCGTCAGTCTTGCAACAACGGCAACGACAACTTCTCCCTGCGTCGAAACCAGAAGAAAACAAGGCGGCCTGAGACGGTGCTAATGAAGACAGACACGATGAGGGTTAGGAAGGAGGCGTCGGTGCGGTCGGTTGCAATCTCCAAGAGGCGGCGGTAAGATCGGTTTGAAACTCTAGGGGGCGCCGATTTCAAATGAGGGTGTGGGAAAACGGAAGAAGCACTATGTGCGGCGAGGGTTGAGAGGAGGACGGCGAGCGTTGAGAGGTTGGGATAGAGGGCGGCGACTGAGAAGAAAAGGGGAGGGCGGCGGTGTGTTCAGACGAGAGAGATGGTGAGGGGCGGCAGTTTCAAAAGAGAGAGAAGGAGAGGGTGGTTAGGGTTTACCTCCCTTAAATATATGTGTTCCCAGCCCAAACGCCCCACTTACGTTTTGATGGGCCCAGTTGGGCTATCTCGATGGCTCAGCTGGCCTGTATCGATAGCCCGGATGGCTAAGCTTAGAGATTAAAGAAGGTATATTGATTCTGCATATTTTATGTGAGTAAGGTCCTCACATAAAATGATAAAAAAATCAATTCCACAAATATAATAAGAAGTTGGGAAAAGTCCAAAACCGGTCCACGTCCGGTTTAATTCGGACTAACTCAGAATCAAAATTTTCGGATATTACAATTTATAACTGCATGATATTGATCATGTTGATTTCTCTCTTACATTTTATTTGAACGTTTGGTTTTGGTTTTCATATCAAGGTTATAAATCCGTCAAATAAATGAGTTGAGTCAATAAATTGATCGTTGGACATAATTGTGTTTGTGTTCTCTACTTGATGTTGATCCGATTTATGTGTAAAAATAATGTAGAAGGACTTTGAGAAAGAATTAACTAAGGAACCTGAGGATCAAAAACACCTTACTGTTGTGAGAGACAAAAGTGTTTCATAGAGTAATGGGAGAGGATGCCCATGGTTATTGTCGAACTTATGGTAGAGGTGTCCCTCGTACTTCGGTGTACCAATCTGAACAACAAGCACCTACTTACACACAAGACTTCATACAAAAGCTTACTAGAGAGATTACTGAAAATGTGATTAGAGAGGTAAGAAAAGCGAATAAGGACATTGCACGAGAAACTGAGAGAAAATATCAGCAAGTTCTTGATCGTCTCGCACTTGTGGAAAGCAGTGGTGGGAGAATTGCAAATTCACTTGTTCAGGTTCGTTAAATTTGTTTTTTGAGTTGTACTATTTTCATATATGCTACCAATCGTGATTTGCTACCAATTTTGATGTTTTTCATTGGGTGGGTTTTGGCGAGAGATCTGAATTGATCAATTCTATATATGTTATATTTTATTATATCTAGGTTATATTCAATTTGGGTTGAAAACATGAATTTGTGGTTACTGGTGAATGTGGTTGGATAATGGATTGAATGTTGCTAGGTGGGTGTTCTTATGTTAGATGAAGTAATTTGAAGTGTAAGTTTAAAGCATATTCCAACAAAGTTGTTAGATGTTATTTGTATTGGTTAACTGTAAGAGGATTAGAGGAACTTTTGTGAATGGTATGATGAGTGTAATGATTTTGAATTGGTTGAGGAACGTGGAGTTGTAGTGGTCTCGTAAGTTGTATGGAGTATTTAAGTTTTGAGTTCAAAATTGAAGTGCATTTTGTTTCTCGAATACTGGTTTACTATTTATTTAGGTTGCATTTATTAAATGTTGGAAAAATGTATTTTGCTAATGTTACGCTTATTTTGATTTTGTAGGGTGCAACAAGTGTTCAGCAAAACGAGTCTAGTGGAGAGGAATGCCAAAAGGAGCCCGCCGCTAATGAAGTTGCTCAAGAAGAAAATTTAAGTGAAAACGTTTAAATATATTTCATTTTGTATCAATTATGTTGGGTGATGATGGTAACTTTCAAGGACAAAAATGAATTAGGGACGAATATGAATATGAAGTTGCTCAACTAGTATTTTTCTTTTAGGGACGAATAGGAATTATGTATCCTTTACGTTTGGTGATGATGATAACTTTCAATATTAGATATGCTATATTGCAATTTTATTATTTGATTGCTCTTTAATTTATTTGAAATTACTGCATAATAAAATAGTATAATATTCAATTCAAGTGTAATAATTGCGTCAGCAACAAGCCGCGTAACTTTGGAATAATAAAATAGTTTAGATTGCTCTTTAATTTAAATAATGTTGTTATAATACGAATATATGATTGTTGTTGTTCTGATGTAGTAAGCCTGGAGATGAAGGTGTCATGAGAACCGTTGTGAATTCAAGCTCAGTGAACACGGTATGAAATTCAACATATATATCAACTTTCTGGGCTAACACTGTCACTTACTTTCTGATAAAAAAAATTCAACATATATAGGATCATGGGACGGGGAATCAAAGAAGATCAGCTTTCCATTTTTAAGTGATTTTCATATCTCATAAAATTTCAGCATATATATTATGCATAGACATCCTTATAGTTAATCCACATTCATTTTGTCAAAATACAGTTCAATACCTGTTTTAGACTTTACAGTGAAGAATGTGAATTTGCTGCTTTTTATGGTAATTTATGGAAGCTTTGTTAAGTTCTCGCAGAGATAAGTAGAAGTGAGGTATAAAGTTGTATGAATTGGTAGTTGAGGTTGAATTGGACAGGCATGTGGTTTGAGTGGAGAAGAGAAGATAGAGCTCTACGAGTTTCAACTGATATGATTTTTTTTTGTTAAATGATGCAGTTTTAGGCCATCTCTTATGTAGGACTGAATGAAAAACAAGATGATTTGTAATCAAGATAGAATCTTCTCCCGATAAATTGGCCCTAATTTCAAGAGTATTTGCATTTGGCAGATAACATTTTGCATGATTTGAATTTTGATTATTGTGAGTTGTGACCTCTCACTGTTGAGGTCTAAATCGGCATTAAGCAAAGCTCCACTTAAAATATACACTTTTAACAAAGTGAGTAAATTTTCTAGTTGATACTTCTAGCTTGAGCTGACAACATAACCTAATAAAAATTCTAGTGACATTAACCATTGTTTACATCCTCTTGTGTATATTTTCTTATTCATAGTTGAAAACAGTTTTCTCGACATTCAAGGATGTCAAATTCGTTCAGTTCTTATCAATGCAAGATGCCTTCTCCGGCTTCACTGATGAGGCAAGTATTTAAAATATACACTTTCAATCAAGTGAGTAAATTCACGCAGTTCCCTTGGAGTTTGTACAAACCCACTTTTGACACGTATGACCAAGCAAGTGAGCAAAATTTCCGTAAGAGGATGAAGAGATATGTAGGTTTATGGTGTTGTATGCAAAATCACACTCTTGGTCACATATACTACGACAACGAGAAACGTGGATGGAAACTTGTACGGCCAAAGACTCAAAAGGATAATCACCCTCCATATTAAGAGGTGCTATAAAGTGTTAATATTTTTTCAGTAGACTTCCGACATACTTGATCCTATACATCATCAGAAGTCCACAAACTGCACATGGGAAGCTCGGCTATTTTTATTCAACTGATAACACCAACATTGTCAAGTCATACACATTTTACAACTATTGAAGGTATCAAAATGAGACTACTTATTTGAATCTTCATCATATAAGTTTTATTATTATTGTTCAATCTATATGGCCTTATAGTCATGATCTACTTATTTAGAGTCTTACCTTAGTTTTTTTTTAATTTATCATTATTTAGATTCAATTAATAGGTGGACTTCATGGTTAAGTTATAGACTTAATAAATGCACAAATGAAATTTCATTTTTTATGGTTTAGAGCAGGAAAAGCGTACTCGTTTGATGAAGGAGAGGGGCTTACTGTTAAACTTAGTGAATAAGTTATCTATAAAAATTTGTATGCGGTGGTTCAACTTGATTGATCAAATGCCATGGAATCAAGTTTGTTTCTTCATTCTGGCTAATTTCTTGACATACTTATTCTTATTCAAGCACAAAGGAGTATGTGTAGGGGCAATCAGAACTCATTGTAGCCAGGTTTAAAGGTGGGAGATTGTAAACCTAGTATATAAAGTAGGTGAACAAAAAAATATAAGGTTTAGAAATGTGCTACTAAACATACTCATAGCAGAAAAAAGACAAAAAAATGTCAAGACAGGTGAAACCAAGGAACAAGAAAACAAAAGCTATGTCATTTAATGATGTTTTGAGATCTCCAGTGTCCATGTTGCAGGGCATGATACCAGATACCTATAGGGTCCTAGATAACTACAAACAACTGAGATAAGCTAAGATTGTTTCATTCTTTATGGTGTACTTCATGAACACCAATAGTGATTTTCAGAGTACAAAATACTGTTTTTTGTCAATTAATTGACCTGCTAGTCATCATGTATACCTACGCCTACCATAGATAGTTTGTTGCTACATCACCTTAGTATATCTATCAAGTCTTCATACTCTCATCTCGCGTGAAGGAATTAAACAAATCAATATCATCCTCCCACTCTATACCGCAAAGAGAATCATAGTATTGAGCATTTTCATTGCAAGAACTTTTATATTAAAATCCACACCAACATATTCTTGAATCTTAATGTGCATCTAATGGATATGAAATAAAATCTGAAATAGTATTGATAATGCAAGTAATTTAACTTGAGAATAAATTTGGTGATATTTTTTGTCTTCCTCTTTGCTTTCCTCCTCTGGGTTTTAATTAGTTTTATTCTGCTGAAAGTGTTTGATATTTTTTACTTGTAGATCTTGAGTGCAATCTCTAACTATATTCAATTTTTCTGCTATGAGGATTGATTTCAGGCAGTAAAGCATTTAATGCTTTGATGTTGTATCGAGATTGTTGTGTCGAACCTGAGCAGTTAATTGAGCAGAAAAAATTAGGGTCTTTTATTGCTGTTTATTTTTACTAGTCAATTTACGAGTCTCAAAAAGGTTGTGAATTGCATGTTCCACATGTTTTAATCTTACCTTGGTGTCTTATTCAGCTCTTGTGTGATAGCTTACTAATGTTTTGGCATATACTTTCTCAGTTGGATTTGGAGGATTCATATTCTATTGTACTATATGGTGGTGGAGCAGTGGTTTACATATGGTTACTTTCAGCCATTGTTGCTTCCATTGATTTTATACCTCTAGTGAGTTCCTGTGCGGGATCTATTATTTACCCTAACATGATAAAATGGTCTTGACTGTTGGAGTTAATGAATTTTTTATTTGAATACACTTGTGGAGTGCAGTTCCCGAAATTGATGGAAGTTGTGGGACTTTCCTTCTCCTTTTGGTTCACTGCACGCTATATTGTCTTCAAGGTTAGTTCTACGGATCTAGCATCCACTAATATAATTCTATGTAGTGCAAGTATGTAATGTTGCTTATCACTATTGACATCATATACTTTACTTGGCCTTGCATCAAATAGTTGTGATGCAACGGATACCTACATGTACAGCTGAAGCATGGCTTTTACAAGATGGACAGTTGGAAGAAAAGGTAAGACTGTCACATATTAGGGCTTCATTTGACATCTTCATACAATCTCTGCAACAAAATCATAAAAGATGTTTTGTATCTCTCTAAACTTGTTAGTTAGATTTGGTAGTCCGTTGTTGCATTTAATTCTCAAATATATATACTTGGTTAAACATCTTTCAATTTCCTAGACATATTATGATGTGTGAGATGGAAGTTCATAACTGTTGTGCTTACCGCACTGGTCACCAAAATGAGCATGCAGACATGCATTATTTCTGAGTACACCTACATGGCCATTATTGAGACTAATACCACAATATTATGTGAACTCACTACGTCGCTTATGAAGTTTGTGTTTTATTCATTCCTATTCAATCAAAGAGAGAGCCTTGATTGAATCGTTGTGAGTCCTTGTTAGGTTGTTCTTGTCTGTGTTAATCTTCTTATAAGTTGGTGCTCCTGATCAATTACAGTCCCTCCTTGTGCTTGTCTTACTTAGAAGAATTGTGTAAGGATGAAGAAATGAGGGTTAAGGTAAGCTCTTCGTTAAGGGGTTTTGACACATAATTGGTCATGATTCTTGCGGGAATATCTTGGTTCGTATCTTCCTATATTTTCATTAAATTCATTCCATAAAATCATTTTCTAATCTATCCATTATCAATCTATTAAAATCACGTTCTTTGGTTTCGAAGTTACATAAATCTTGGCCAAATACCAGACTCTTGTCCGAGATTCCTTCTCTGAGGTAGTTCGTGGACTTTCAATCTAGATCGGAAACTGAGGCTTTAAGCCCACATCACATTTGGTTGATTGTTAATGTACCAATTCACATACACCTCTATATTCTCTTAGTTAGTAGTTGGTTGTAGAAACAACAATTTGGAGATGGAATAGGCCGAATTTGGATGGAATCAAAGAAGAAGCATTGGTGTTCTTCATTCTTGTTATTGCTAGATCTTATTCCCAACTTGTTTTGATCATGATGTAATAATCAGGATTTTTAATTCGAAAACGGGTTTTTGAATTAGAATTTTAATTCGGATACGGATTTTAGAATTAAAATTTTTGGATCTTATTGTGGGTGACCGGACATTAGCCCATCACTTTTCTTCTTCAAACCAGCCCAACCCTTTTCTTCTTCAAACCGGCCCATCTCTCATGTCCTTGCTTCGGTTAACCAGGCGGGCCCACCTCTCTCCTTCTTCGCCTCACGCTCTCTTATATCGTAACAGAAAATCAGAGATCGGCTCCTTTAAACGATCGTGCTCAATCACTCGTTTTCACGTCTCCTTTCCCTCGCAACGTACGCTGGAAACAAACGAGATTTCTGCATACACAATTTATGTTGTTTGAACCTTCAAAGCAGTTGCCTTGTTTACTCCCTAACTCACGCACAAATGAAGACCTTCTCCGCCTCATGAGTGTAGACATAGTACGGGCATCATCTCGTTTTCGAGCACACCGGACGCGCAGAGGGCAGGCAAACCTTAGCCACGCCTCGGCGACGACAGGTAGTGCATGATCCTCTGCTACTCCTACTTTCTTCGATTCTAGTTAATGCAGTAACCTCGACTTCATTAATTTTGACTGTGTAGTCGGTGCAGTGAAGAACGACGAGCATGCGCCGTCCACGCCGTCGATAGCAACAGCCACCAGAACCTCTTCCGCTATCGGACATCAGACGCTTGGATCCCAGACGGTAGTATCGTAAGCCTCCTCACTGCTTCTACTACTTATAATATATATAGATCATATGAGAACATGCCTTATCGTGTAATCATGAGAACAATTCGTAGTTATTATTAGTTTTGTTACGAAGGTGTCATATCGTTTAATGCATTATTCGTAGTTATTGTTGATTGAATGGATTATTCGTAGTTATTATTAGTTTCAGAATATTATTTATCTAATAATTATGATATCTACCCTAAATCTCGACCCTTAATACTCACCATCTGACGGTCTAAGATTGTTCTCATGATTCCACAATAAGGTTGTTCTCATGGGAACCGCACCCTATATATATATATGTATGTATGTATGTATGTATGTATGTATGTATGTATGTATGTATGTATGTATGTATGTATGTATGTATGTATGTATGTATGTATGTATGTATGTATGTATGTATGTATGTATGTATGTATGTATGTATGTATGTATGTATGTATGTATGTATGTATGTATGTATGTATGTATGTATGTATGTATGTATGTATGTATGTATGTATGTATGTATGTATGTATGTATGTATGTATGTATGTATGTATGTATGTATATATATATATGTATATATATATATATATATATATATATTCATGAGGGTGGGAGAGTTCTTGTTCCTATGATCTTACAAGTGCCATAGATCGATCAGGTTCATGCTTGGGTTGAGATCGGTTAGTTTGCAGTAGGGTATCGAACCTAGGTTGGGTGAGGAGGTAGTTCATTTGAGAATGGTTTGCAATGAGGATCGAACCTAGGACCTTTGATAAGATGTTTTTTTTTACAGTAAAGGAATGTAGGCAGGTTGAATCGAAGCCATGATCTGTTGCATATCTTTTTTGTTTCTAGAATTTTGTTGTGAACTACTGACTTTGAGAATGAGTTTTGATATCTTAGATTAATCATCCACCGTTGAATTTTTTATATGTCATAGGTATATATATATATATATATATATGTGTGTGTGTGTGTATATAGATTTTAGTTCAAGTGAGGAGAGAGCTTGTAGATAGGAATTAGGAGGGTTGTAAGCCATTGGATGCATTTAAATCAAGGGCTCTCACACGCTTATCATTAATGACATTTTTGTAAATTGACTTAAAATTTGGAAAAATACCCTTACGTTCAAAATAGTCATCGGTGTTCACACTTTTATATGTCATTTGTTCATGTTTTTATACATCGGTGTTCATAGTATTTTTATTCATCAAACTGTCATGTCCATTTATTCTTTTGTGTTCATTTTATAAAGCATAGATGTTCATTTACAGTATATAACCACAAAAAAATTAAAAAAAAATTCATCACAAAACGTTAAAAGATGATCATAATATGTTATGTATGTGTCAAAGTTATAGATAACTCATCGGTGTTCATACTTTTATACGTCATTGTTCATGTTTTTATTCGTCAGTGTTCATATTTTTTATGTCATTGTTCATGTAAATATTATACACTATTTTTCTATAAGGCATTTTGCCGAACAGTTTGCATGCGCACTAAAAGGAGCATATAGATTATTCAATTGGAGCTATTAGACCATATCAACATATGTATATACATGTATTTTCTCAATCAAACTTATCAAACACAAAATGATTCAAACAAATTTGATTTCGAACACAAACATCAACCATAATGAAACCTAAACCTTAAGAATGAAAATCTAAACAGTGAGAGTAGAAATTCGAAGAAACAAAACCTGAATCGTCTTGTATTCTCTTTGATTTCACAATTTTTTATGTAATCGATCACTGAATATTATAAACACGATTTTAAAGAAAAGTATAATTTTCAAAAAAAATGAACATCATATTATAATCACCATCACTGTAAAAAAAATGAATACATACTTGTAAAAAAATGAACATCATATTTTATTAACAGGATTTGAAATAATAGCATATTTTTCAAAAAAAATCCGAAAAAAATGTTTTTAAAAAAATACAAAAATAACAATTAATGTTAAAAAATGAAATTTAGTGTTGAGAAAAAATGAACATTTATTGATAAAATATGAACAATGACTCTTTTAAAAATGAACACATACTTACAAAAATATGAACACCAATTTTTATTTCAAAAAGAAAATATGGAAAAAAAACGGGTGAGGTGGCATGCCACATCACCTTTTTTTTTTCTTCTAGCTTTTCTTTTTGAAAATAAAAATTGGTGTTCATATTTTTATGAGTATGTGTTCATTTTTAAAAGAGTCATTGTTCATATTTTTATCAATAAATGTTAATTTTTTCCTAACACTAACTATTCGTTTTTTAACATTAATTGTTCATTTTTGTAAACACATTTTTTTTTTGGATTTTTAAAAAAAATTATACTATTCTTTCAAATTGTGTTAATAAAATATGATGGTCATTTTTTTACAAGTATGTATTCATTTTTTTTACAGTTATGGTGTTTATAATATGATGTTCATTTTTTTTGAAAATTATACTTTTCTAAAAAATCGTGTTTATAATATTCAAAGATCGATTACATAAAAAATTGTGAAATCAAAGAGAATACAAGACGATTCAGGTTTTGTTTCTTCGAATTTATACTCTCACTGTTTAGATTTTCATTCTTAAGGTTTAGGTTTCATTATGATTGGTGTTTGTGTTCGAAATCAAATTTGTTTGAATCATTTTGTGTTTGATAAGCTTGATTGAGAAAATACATGTATATACATATGTTGAGTTGGTCTAATAGCTTCAATTGAATAATCTATATGTTCCTTTTAGTGTGCACGCAAACTGTTCGGTAAAATGCCTTATAGAAAAATAGTTTATAATATTCACAAGAACAATGATATAAAAAGTATGAACACTGACGAATAAAAACATGAACAATTACGTATAAAAGTATGAACACCAATTACTTATCTATAACTTTGACACATACATAACATATTATGATAATCTTTTAACGTTTTGTGATGAGTTTTTTTTTATTTTTTGTGGTTATATATTGTAAATGAACATCTATGTATTATAAATTGAACACAAAAAAATAAATGGACATGACACTTTGATGAATAAAAATACTATGAACACCGATGTATAAAAACATGAACAATGACATATAAAAGTATGAAGACCGATAACTATTTTGAACGTAAGGGTATTTTTTCCAGATTTTTAGTCAATTTACAAAAATGCCATTAATGATGAGCGTGTGAGAGCCCTTGATTTAAATTCATCCAATGGCTTACAGCCCTCCTAATTCCTATCTACAAGCTCTCTCCTCACTTGAACTAAAATCATGTATATGTAGGCTTCCGAAGTAAGGTTGTAGTGCAGTTCTGGTGAGAAGGGTATGATTTTGGAAGGATGGAAATCATGTACTTAAAAGTCATCTTAGGATATTTGTTTAAGTGTTTTAATTGGTTATTTTTGGGAGTTCTTGGTTCATATGAGTAGAGTACATGTCATAGAAGGTTTAGATATTTCTCTTAGAAGATTTAGACTTTTGTATGAGTGTCTTAAGTGGGGTCAAAGTGAGACCTTAGAGATTTTTTCATAAAAGCTAAAAGTTGGAAAAATCTTCCAACTTAATTAAATATTTCTCTTGAGTGTTAGATTATGGTTTTGGGTTTTAATAAGATAGTTTGGAATTATTCTAGAAATATTTCTAGGGTTTTGAGACCCAAGGGTAAAATCGTCTTTTTACCTTATGAGAGTATTTTGATAATTTCCTTTAGACGACCTTTCGTAACCTAGGAGTTGGAAACTTCTAAGGTGTCAGATATATTGATACACGTTTCATGTTATGATCCGCCGGTTGAGAGTAGACTCGTGTGGAGTCAAGGGATATCGTTGACTGGACTTGACCTAGTTCACGTAAGTCCCCCGGACTTACTTAGCTAGCTTCTGCGTATTAGACTAACATGTGATGGTGGTGTGTGTTTTAATTGTTGTTATAATGATAAACCGGACTAGGACAACCTTGTGCATATTAATTGGTCCAAGTGTATTATAACCGAGCGGTGACATCACTGCCTAACTCTTGCGAGAGCTAGGACGTTCTCTGCAACTAGCCCAGACAGGTAGACGGTTAGATGCATCAAAACCATTCCTTGTTGGTACACGGGGACAGAGGTGAGTTTCGGGGATTCTCGTGTCACAAACTGAAGTTGAATTAGTAATGGATAACTTAATCAAAGATAATAACCGGATTGTGTGCAAGCATGTTATGCGTCTATGTTTCCTTATATGTGTATGTGCCTTTACCCTCTTTCTAATGATTAGAATGTTAGCTAGCGGGTTTATACCGTCTTTGTAGATGTCTTGCAGGTTAAGGAAGTTGTAGAGAGATCCAAAGAGGATGGTTAACCGGGTCCACGTACTCATTTAGATGAGATGGGAGAGTCTTTCCATTTTTATATGCATACTATGTTAATATTTTTGTCTTGTAAGGCTGATCCATGTTATACATTCATGCATTGACTTTTATTGATTTCAAATTGTTTTACTACATTTGTGTCTTGTTGTAAGATCTGGTAAAATTGTTGTTCAATTACGGCCGGGACCCATGTGATGTCCTGACCAGTAGCGCCCCGAGTTCTGAAAATTTTGGGGTGTAACAAACTTTGGATTGGTAACTCCAAATTCACCCATTCTTTTCTCTACATTCTTCATTTATTGTCTAATTTCAACCATGTCACTTGTTTATATTGCTACCATGTTAAGATTGATGATGAGTGAGTAGTTTTGTTGCTAGGTTTGAGGTGAAAACCTCCAAATCATGGTAGAATAGTATTGTTCTTATGTTATGTTTATGATTTGAAAGGAAGCTAAGCATGTTAGTAGCATACAGGAGGGATAAAAATATACTTGTCATTCATTCATGTTGGACTTATTTTGAATGTCGGATGCTAGAATATCACTAGTTTAGATTGTTCCCTTAACACATTATATATTTCCAGGCATAAATGAATGATATTTAGGAGAATTTTCCAAGTTGAGACTTATAAGTAATATGAGGATGATTGTACAATGTTGAGATATTTATCACACTAGAGTAGAGTGGTTATGCCCAAAAGGTTTATCATCCTACTTGTGATGTTAATATCCAAATTACGGTGATATTGGATAGTATAAGCAAATAGAAACACATGTGATGCTTATGTTGTCTAGTATCATCGTAATTGAGAACCAAGCTTAATCAACTAGTGTACAAATAACAAACACCATGTGATGTATACTAATGAGTCCAACGTCTTTTTAGTCATCATATTCATGCATTTCATACCTGATTTGGTTTGGTTTGTGTTCATATAATGCATCAATCCTTCATGTTGTATATTGTGGTGTCTACATTGGTTTATTTCGTATTTCACGTGTTTGAGGCAAAAAAAAATGATCAGGAACGATGAAAGAATGCCAAAATACGAACTTCTATTCTCCTTGAGGTCAAAATCATAGAACAAATCTATATTGGCTTAGGGTTAAAGTTCGAAGGTGGATTCATGTTGGAGTTGAAGATTTGAAGAACCTTGTGAAGATCATTGATGTTGGACCCCACTTTATGACGACCTCTGAGAGAATCCCGATTTAGATCATCTTCCCATTGGATTTGGACAAACATGTCAACCGCAAATTTGTAGACCATTGAAAGATCTTCGAAAGTAGTACACATGTGTCTCTCCCTGATATTATTCACTTCTTGCATTTATTTTTTCCTTATTTGGTGCTCCTCAAAAATGCATCACAACTGTATATAGCCTAATTTGATCCTATCCGATGTTGTAATGGAAGAGAAGAGAGAAGAAAACAAGTATGGGGTACCCCCTTGAAGTTTTGAAAGGTGATCTCAAGAAGTATGTGCGTGAGTTTGGAAATATCTTACTCATATGAAATATGTTTTCTTGATTAATAGAGAGAACAAAATAGGTTCCCACCAACCTTGTTGTAGCATATAAGTAAGAGTGGTTCAAAAGTGAAGAAAAAAGCTCATCCCGAAAGAGAAGATGAAGAAAAACTACAAAGTTCAAAAATGTCATGGTTACATGGAGAAGAAGGAAAAGTGAAAGTAAGAAATAAGTGTGGGTTTGGAATGATTGAAGTGGTTTGGTTGCCAACACAAGACTTGATGTCTCGAATATTATAAGCCTCTTTTCCCCACTCTTGTGGTCTCACTAACATAAATCTTCCTTGTCCCGTTTTCCCACTACATCTGTTAAAAGACCTCATGATTCATGTCCTGTATTTTAGTTTCTATGATAGGTTGTGGAGCTTAAGAACGCCTTGACAAGCCTATGGTAAGAACTTCCCATCTTTGCCGAGTTTGAGTGATAGTCCTAAATACCAGTCAGTAAGTTGAGTGGAGCACTTTACCCATTGAGAGATGTGGAGGGTTTTTAATTTTGATCTTTTTTCCCAAAACGATGATTGATATTATGATGGTTTGGTTTGAAGAGTTGATTGTTTTCCTAGCTAAGGCATGTTCTTGTGCTGCACAAAGTGCTCAAATTCTCGTATAACTTACTCGAGGACGAGTAAAGATCAAGTATGGGGTATTTTGATAACATCAAAACTTACGTATTTTTAGCCTTCTTATTCATGCATTCTACGTCTCTTTGGGCAAAATATATGTTCATATAATGCATAATGCATTCATACTACGATTTCGATGTCTACTTTCGGTTATTTCATACTTGAGGCGTTCAAGGCCGATTATGAGGCATTATCGATCTAAATAGCAAGTCCAAGCGTAAGAGCTCGGTTATCCCTGAAGTCAAGAGTCACAACTCGACATCAAACATGACTGAGGATCAATGGCTTGTGATACTAAGCATGGTTTTTGGATCAGACCAAGAACCAAACTCCAAAGGAGCATAAAATCACACAAGAAGGTTTACAAGACGGTGTAGGCACGAATTAGAGACGGGCTCCTAGTCTGTCTTGTGACCATCTCTACACCGTATAGATTGGCCCACACACATCCATCAAATTGGCCCGGACGAGGAAGAGCAAAGTCCATAACATATCCAAGACAACATGCAATGCCGTCTCATGGCCTTTCCCTTAGCCATTTGTACTTTGGTTGAACTTTTGAACATTTGATCTATAAAGGTTGTTTGTAAATAGATTTCTCATCATCTATACTAAGTAGCATCCACATTGGTGTTCTTAACCATGTTCTTAACTTTTCATGTAGGAGTGAGAAGAAAAAAATTGTTAGAACCAAGAAATTGTAGTCTTGAAGAAGAATTGTACTTAAGATGATCTTAACATATTTAATGAATATAAAATAGTGGGGCAATTGTTGTTTATTTCAATAAATGCATTTACTTTATCATATGAATTTTAAATATTTATACTTTACAATATATTAATGTATTTTATTGATGTGAATAGTTGTGTTCTTAAACTGAGGTAGAAGTGTAAAAATATTTATAAAATAGGTTAAGATTAGTCTTGTATGTACTTCAATGTGCATGGTCTAATGAGTGCATATATTATCTACATTACACTACACACATGCATCAAATTAGATTGTATATGATCTATATTAGTGAGTGTACATAATCACCTACCATATCCTACACTCATGTATTAAAGTTTTATATAGTTTTTTGTAAATAGATAGAACCAAAAAAGAAAAAATAGCAGCACACAAAACTTATTAAATTTTATTATAAATTATAAAACTGAAAATTAAGAAAAAGTAAATAAGAGAACATGTGGTAGACACATGATTACATTAAGGGTAATATTATAAATAATCAGAGGGAGAATAAGTGGTTAAAATTAGTTTTCACTTATCAAGTTAATAACAGTTTGCATGGAAATGCAACCGTATATTATTATTAATAAAAATATTGTTTAAGTTATATCTGATGTATAATTTTGGTGCATATTAATGTTATTTTTTTAATTTAATTTCTCACTTATTCAAATGGCTCCCATTGCTAATTGAAGTTGAATGAATGACACACTTACATATTTGGAGTGCGTAAGAACGAACTTGGTTTGACATACTAGAATTAAAATCGAAGTCCATTTTGTATATCTATATACTATATTAAAGGTAAAGTATTTACTTTAATATGGTTCATCTTAACTTATAATATGTCATATGATATTTTCTTAGACTTTTGATTATTTTAAAAAATTTATATCTAGTTGTCATATTTAAATTAGTAAATAAAATAATAATATTATTATCTTATGATAGAACTTATATTTATCTACATATCATACATATCTTTTTATATATCTATATATCGAAAGCACTTGAAGTCACACGTGTCATTCACTCGGAGATTTAGTACACATGTCATTTTATCAGGCATTCGCAAATTAAGAATTATTTATGCTTTTATGATATCGTTTTATATAATTAATTATATTCATCTCTTTCCTAATTAAATTAGAATCTTTTTTATCATATAATTCATAATAAAACCTATATACTATATTAAAGGCAAATCATTTACTTCAGTATGTTCATCCTAACTTATAATATGCCACATGACATTTTCTTAGAATTTTGAATCTTTTTAAAAAGTTTATATTTATAGTTGTCATATTTAAATTAGTAAATAAAATAATAGTATTATTATCATATGATAGAACTTATATTTATCTGCATACCAAACATATCTTTTTATATATCTATATAGCAAAAGCGCTTGAAGCCACGTGTCATTCACTCGGAGATTAAGTGACACGTTTCATTTTCTCAAGCATTCGCAAATTAAGAATTATTTATGTTTTTATAATATCCTTTAATATAATTAATTATATCCATCTCTTTTCTATTTAAATTAGAATTTTTTTTTCATCATATAATTCATAATAAAGTATGACTAACTAAAATTGGAAAAAAAATCTAATCAAGTGGTACTTGATCATTCTATAGTCATTTCAATTTTAATTAAAAAAATCTCACATTTATATGTTTCCCAATATAATAAATTGAGTGAATTTTTGCTTTACAACTCAAATTTTAATTGATCGAAAATTAAAATAATTAAACTTTATGAGAAATAAATAAAATATTTCTATTTAATTATAAAATTTTAAATTAAATATTATCATTACAAGTTCATTTTCTCACGCATTACAAATTAATAATTATTTATGTTTTTGTAATATCCAATGACTAATTATATTCATCTCTTTCTTATTACATTAGAATACTTTTTATCATATAATTCATAATAAAATACGACTAATTAAAATGACAAATATCCAATCAATTGTTATTTGATTATTCTATAGCCATTTTACTTCAAAAAAAAATTCTCACATTTTTATGTTTCCTAATACAATAAATTAAGTGAATTATTTTTTACAACTTAATTTTTAATTGATTGAAAAATAAAATTAAAGTAAATTTTATTTGATAAAAAATAAAATGTATTTATTTAAAAAAAAAATCCATACAAAACACGAAATTATACTAGTTACTCACAATACCGAAGCTCAATTGCTCATTTGGCTCCCAAAAAAGAACTTGAGTTTTATATTTGACTCTTGAAATGGAATCCCGACAATTTCAAAGTTGACATAGCGTAGTAGAAATTTAACGGTAAGATTTTTATAAATATTATGATTTTGGGCCCAATAACGTATATGGGCTTTCTCAGGGTAGTTTTGTAATTGAGCAACTTCAGACTGGCTGTGTTCTATCGTGATGGTCATGTGTGAAATTGAGCAAAAAAAATGTTTTCATTCAATAAATTTGATATGAAATTGATAAAACCTTGATTTCATAATTGATAAGGGACAACATCTTTAACACCAAAAGTGAAGGACTTAAATTTGGATGGGATGGGTTGTGATATGGACAAATGATGTGTAAGGATGAAAGTGATGATTAGGATCGGTATATGAATAGATCCCTTAAAAACAACTTAGAACACGTATATCGTTTATAGGTCAAGACACAACTAAAAATGATCAACCCTTTCACTTCAATCTCACACAATAAACGGACTAAGCCTAAGAAGTACAAGAAGGGGATTTGAGAATGATTGAGAGCACCAATTTTAATAATCGACAATTGACACAAATAAAATGATCGAAGCTATAGATAAATGAGGCTTCATTCGAATACTCTTCACGACGGAAGAAAGAACAAACGTATAAACGTCAAGGTTTAATCATTTTCCAAGGCTTCATTCGAACGTTATGCTTTGACATTGGAAGGCCGACCGGATTTGAAGAATGTTGGGTTCGATGGCCAGTCTACTAGGCAATTCCTGAATCCTCTTCTTCTAGACAATGATCTTAGCTCTTTAACTCCTGTTCAAGTTCATAAATACTCCTACATCAATAACTTACATGATAATTAGAGATGGGTAGGAACATAAATAAGTTTGTTTAGAAATAGAATACCCAAAATAAAACGAATACACGTATGGTGTGTCGGATTTTAAATCCGTTTGATTGCTTGGTATATAAAGCGCGTGTAGCATGGTGCCATGTCAGGATGTGGGCCCCAGAGATATCGTTAGTAGGCCCACCATCCTCCTCTCTCACGCCATACACCACTGTAAAGACAGTACTACTCTCTGCACCTGCATTTCACCCACCCTTTTCACCCTCACACACCCCAATTTTTTCCTTACCCCCACAGTAACACACACATTTTGTAAAACTTTTTTAAAAAATTCCATAAAATTCCATCTTATCAAATCACCGGCTGTAGCCTGTACACGGTTATTTATTAGGTTTTCGGAATGTTATTAAATCAAATAATCATTCTACATCTATATCTTTCTCTAAATTACATAAAACCACTCTTAAACTACCATACCTTTTTACAAACTCACCTATATATTCCAAAATTACGCAAATGCACTAATAACTTCTGTTCTTAAAAAATACTTGTACCATTTTAATCTTTCTATACGATTGTTATTTATCATTTTCTTTTTTTTTAAAAAATCACTCTTAAACTAGTAATTTGAATCATTTGATCCATTCGAACTTTTTTTTACAAAAATCATACGAAATTGTTATCATACCATCCTTTCATGTATTGTCTATTTGAACTCTTTTTTCAATTTTCACATAGATTTATGCTCTTATTTTTGTCAAGCCACCAATATTTTGAAACACAATTACAAATTATTAAACACTAAAAATTAAACTCAATAACTAAATAAATTAGGGTTGGAACCGGACTGAGATATTTCATGTCTCATCACAACTATTATACATGAGACGAGATCAGAATATAACCAAGACAGAACTTAGATTTGTGGAATTTTCACCTATCCTAAAATAAATATGAAATTGTTAGGTCACCATCCTTCCACACTAAGCAAACCGGTCCACATTTCTAAATCCAATTTTGAACTTACTTTTTCTTTATTTTACTGTAAGTAGTATTTTTACAATTTAATTTAAAATTATCTTTAAAATATATTTATTTTTTTCAAATACCTTTAAATATCATTGTTAGATAAAACTATCCTAAAAGTATTATTATATCCTGAACAAATTTTTTTAATAACTTCTCTAAGAAAAATGTAATTTAGCATAATATTAGTAAACAAATTATCGATAACTAAAATCTTCTACATGAGTAAAAAAAAAAGGAATATGTCAATGGAAAGTGTTTATTGAGCATGTATGAAAATTTGTGTCGATTTTATGATGATGCTAAACTATTTTAAGGATAATTTTGTATACTATACGGATAGAAATTTATTAAAAAAAATTGTCTGGAAGGGTATATTTGAACAATATTATGATTAGTAGTAGTTATGCATAAAATTACATATTCTAAAGGTAATTTATGAAAACGTCTGTAAATAAGTGGGGCAAAAGTGAGAGAAGAAATATATTGGGATTGAGATAAACAGATATTGGGAAGGGGAAAGTATATGAGCAGCACCCTTGACAAGGGCACACACTCTTCTCCTTTGTTGCTCTTCTTCCCCTTCAACTCATTTGTTTCAACTTTTGCAACAAATCTGAGGGGACAACCATTTACATATCTAATCCATACGGAAGATTTTCCAGGTCGGCCCCTGAGATCCAAATTTATATATCTCTTGACTGATTGATTTTTACTTTTACTCTGAAAATTTGTTGTTCGCTGGTGTGTGTGGGGAGACAGTTTTTGTTTTTGTCATTATTTGCATAATGGTTTGTTAAAGCTGGTCTGATTGAGCTGTTGCCTAGCAACTTCCGTTAACTGAGCTGCATCGTGTCATGGAATTCGAGGATCAAGAAGAAGCAACCAGCTACAAACCTCTGAAAATGTCGAATCACCTGTCAATTCACGAAACAAGGTCGTCATCGTCGTCTTCTCCGCCTCCGTCGCCGCTGTCACTGTCGATTCCTCCGGCGAAGAAGCCAGCTGAGAGATATAGAGAGTGCCTGAAGAACCACGCCGTAGGGATGGGAGGACAGGCGGTCGACGGCTGCGGCGAGTTCATGCCGGCCGGAGAAGAAGGCACAATCGACGCTCTCAAGTGCGCCGCCTGCAACTGTCACCGGAACTTCCACCGCAAAGAAGTGGAGCCCACCACCGAACACCCCCATAATGTGGCCCCAATTGCTTACTACCCGCACTTCCAATTTCAATCGTTCAACAGCAGGACGAGCCCCAGCGGGTACCCGAATCAGAGACAGCTGGCGCTTCCATCGGGTCTAGAGGCGGAGATGGGATCGAGCGGGAGGAAGCGATTCAGAACAAAATTCAGCAGTGAACAGAAGGAGAAGATGCTTGAGCTAGCGGAGAAGATCGGTTGGAGGTTTCAGAAGCAAGATGATGCGGTGATTCAACACTTCTGTCAGGAGAACGGGATGAAGCGCAAAGTTCTAAAGGTATGGATGCACAACAACAAGCAACACTACCTTGGTAAGAAACCCTAACCACTTAGCTTTTCAACTTTCATTAGTACAATAAAAGAGAGACCAAATTTGAGACGACGCCACAACTACGTCGTTTTGGAGCTGACATAGTAATGGAGGCATGCATTTTGTAGCCCAATTCGTCTCAACTCTTTGACATGCAATTGGCATATGTATTTCGCTGTAATTCGTCTTCAAACCTTAAACTTATCATAAGCTTAGTATCACAAATGTTCTAATCAGTATAGACCATCTTTCATGTTGTAAAAACTACTACATATGGCTAAATATTAGTTTAAATTAAAGTTATTTAATTACTTAAAACAGTACTAATTTGATGGTTAAAGATTAGTTTTTGGCACAATAAACTTCATAAGATTTTATTAAATATTACTATGCAGGATCCATTTCAATTACTATATGAATTCAGATGTGCAAATTTCAAATCCATTACTAATTCTGATATTATTAAATGATTTTTTTTAATATTTATCATTTATGATATTAATTTTTGAAGTGAAAATAAATTATGTTAGATTATTAAGGTTTTAATTTTATATTTTGCAGGTAGTAAATGTATTCTATATTAATTTACATTTGATCTTTAAGTTGTTCTGACCAAACTTAGAGTAAAAGTCCAGTTAATTTTTCGATCGTTAAATAAAAAGAACAAGACAAGATTATACTGTGTTCTATTGCTTCTTTTGTTTTTTACATGGCCATCATTGATCCATCGTGGTTAGTGTGATCTATCGTATTTGCATAATCACTATGAAATCAATAAATCTATCGGTTTTGGTTGATTTTGATAACTAGACATTTTATTGTACGGGATACACGGTTCCTGCTATTCGCACCACATTAACCATGTTATATATACCATTCTACGTCTACGCACTGCGTAGGCGTAATAAGTTTTCCTTAATTTTTTGAAACAAATGTATGTTATGTCATACTACGCATGCACCATGCATAGTCGTAGCCATTTTCCTTTATTTTTGAACAAAATGAGCTTGTTGTTACGGCTACGCATTGTGTATGCATAGTCGGGGTATGAATAGCATACTTCATGTGGTACGAATAGAAATCTCGGGGATACACCTATGCATACTTTTCATAGAAAGAAAATTAGGGCTATATTATAAAAAGATAAAAAGAAAAAAACTTCTTAATCCGACTGAGGGAGTCTTCTCCGGCCTCTAGAAGGGCGCTTAGAAGTTCACAACAAATACCTCTATTCATCAAAATCAGCAAATCGAGGAAGATCCTTTATCAAAACAGAGTATTATGGTTTAATATTATATCGATTCATAATTAGAACAAATGCCTCTCGATAACCAAAACATTATGGGCATAACAACATAGTGCGAGAACTTCTAGGGCTAGGAAAATCGAGAAAATCTAGAGCTTCTTCAACCATTCAACCCAAATCCAGTATTTCTGCATATGAGAACATATACTTCTTTTGTATTCTACTAGTTCATCTAAAGCTAAACCAATATTCTTCATCTTATGTATCATATTTGACAAAATGGATATGATTTTCCCATGAATATTTTCTGAAGTGAAACTTTGCGTGATCAAAACAATATAATACAATTGGGTATAATTTTGTTAGATTTGTTATATGAATCTGGAATTTGGGAATTGAATTTGACATATTATGAGATGATTGGGTATTTATAATTGTTCATACGTTGTTGAAACTTTATGTAATGGAGTTTGTGTTTGAAATGTTAAAACCTTATATAATGGAATTTTTGTTTGAAGTGTTAAAATCAAAGCGTTTGGGTAATTACACAAAGCTTGAGTATTTAAACAATGTGTGGTTGATGCCCGATTGTAATACCAATTAGTTAAAACGCAATCTTGTAACCCAATGGTTAATTTCTTCATCTCACATGATGGATTTTTGGTTGAAATGATAATGCCCAACTGTAATACCCAATTATTAATATGAAATCTTATTACCCAATAGTTTAATACCCATACCTTGTTAGTTAATGTGCTAATACCTAAACCTATTACTTAACTGTAACACCCAATATGTTATTATCCAAGCATATTACCTAATATGTATGTACCCAATATGTTGATATCCATTCATGTTACCCAATACGTTAATTGATGAGTGTCAAATGTAACACTTTTTAGACCTTAAATTTATGTTCATACCCCTTAGTCTCTCATACATGTCTATTTGTATGGAAAATGTTCACTTTCTCACTTTCTATATTTCGGTATCTACCTTAACTTTTATATGTTTTAGGCATTTACAACATCAATTGTGCAAGAATTGCACTCTCCCAGAAGTCAGAGATGAAGTGAAGACTTTACATGGCTAAGTAATTGTAACAAGCGGTCCCTTGAATATGCCTTAAATTGAAGATCCACGATTTGAAGCTACAAATGAGCGAAACTGCCAAGCAAAACGGCCAAGGAAGTCGTAGGGTGGCCATTTCACATACGTCATCATTGTACAAGATTATGTCAAAACCCAAGTTCAAAGCCCAGCCCGAAACGATCTTTAACACTAGGCAAAACGGGTTTTCTATGGTCATAGAGATGCCGTTTAGTGGCCGTTTTGACTGCTGTTGAGAAGGAAATCAAATCTTTCGATTCTAACTTTGAAAGGGTTATATTTTGAGTAACCCTAGACTCCGATATTTTCTCTTATATAACCATGCGTCGGCCTTAGGGTTAGATTTTCACCACATTCACTATTAGACCACAACCCTAGCTGTCAAGCACTTGTTACCTTTACTTTGAAAATTCGCCCTACTAGAACCAAACAATTGTGAGTTTATGTCTTTCCTGATTTTAAATATTGTTTTTGCTTTATATCTGATCATGTCTGGATAAATTCTCCTAATCAAAGGATTGAATGCTCACTATAATGATTAAAATTATTGTTTGTATATATATATATTAATCAAGTGGGATTGTGACATTGTTTTTTTTCAAAGCGCTTAATTCCTACCTTTTATTTACCTTCGAAAGAAGTAATGTTTATAACTGGTTTAGATAAAACAACTGAAGAGCCACAAACGAAGGACATTTTATTGGATTTATTACAAAGAATTGGTTTTGAGAGTACTAGTTTATCAAAGCTTCGAGGATTTGTAATTATAGTAGAAAGTTTCGGTCTTTGTACAATTTTCTAACGGAGGAACCAAAAGTGAAGGTTGGTCTTGGTATTTTTAGGATTTCGAAGTGTTTATTGGGTTTTTCTATACTTTCTGAACTGGTGGATTGAGAGCTATGCGAGTTGGAAAGCACGGTCTTTGTTTGTCTATGTCAAATGTTATTTTAGATGGCTACCTGCAATTATCATATATGATGCGGGGTTGAGACTGCAATGACGGATCTAGATAATAAGTCCTCGAAAACCTTCAAAACTGGAAAGCTCGTCTTGCGAATTTCAACTAAGATGGCGA
The DNA here is from genome assembly GCA_033239045.1 of Fagopyrum esculentum. Taxonomy (NCBI): domain Eukaryota; kingdom Viridiplantae; phylum Streptophyta; class Magnoliopsida; order Caryophyllales; family Polygonaceae; genus Fagopyrum; species Fagopyrum esculentum. The sequence goes on along the minus strand of BSUD01000008.1, from coordinate 83,168,537 downwards.
GATGAGTAGCGAGATTTATGAAAACAAAAGAAAGAGAAAGGGAGATATTTGGAGATGGATGGGGAGATTAGGTAAGAAGACGGAATGAATGATGATGATAATATAGGTCAAGAAGAACAAAGATATAATTACTAGAACCTTGATCAATTAGATCAAAACCCAAGCAAAGAATTACCTTAACACTTCTTTCTTCAACCTCACACAAGTCTTCAAATCCAGACAAGAACAAGGAGGGAGTAAAATCAACTACGAGCACCAATTTCTAAGGAGATTAACACACACAAGCACAACCTAGCAAGGACTCACAACGATTCAATTAAAAACTTTATTTTTGATTGAATAGGAATGAATAAAATATATACCTCCTAGATGAAGCCTCGAGTATAAAAAAATTTGGTTAAAAAATAATATACCTAAAAACGTGTAGGAGAAGGCCTTTTATAGCCTAAGAAGCCTCCATCTAAAAAATTAAAAATAATCATAAAAGATAATTGTTACGCTAAGATTGTGATGCGCAAATCGGTTTTAAATTTATAACTCGAACTAAATCCTAAACTACCTAGCGAAACCCGCAGTGTACGAGACGTTTGTAGTAGGGATAGTATTCCGAGGTCGAACAAAAAGACTAAGGTGAAATTGATTCGATTTGTGATTGAGTTTAGTAAAGACCTAGGTTGAAAGAGAAGAAATAAATAAAGAAATGAAAGTCTCAAATGTTTTTGGTTGGTTTTTGGTGATCAATCAAAGATCACAATACATGCAAGTAATCAATCAACTAAACTATGAATCAACACAAATAAACAAACTAAACAAGATGTAGATCAAAGAAAGAAAAGACGGATTCTAGGGGTTGGAAGTTCCGGTTATGGCATAAGACTCAAGATATCTATTCATTCCTTGGATTAACTATGTTGGGGTTTAGTGTTTCTAGATTGGAACCAATTACCGGGTAAGTCTCATGATCCACTAGTCCATTCCCTAGGTCTCATTACCGGGTAAGTCTCTAAGAACCTAAGGGACGGAATTCTACACAAACCGGATTGTTATCTAGAGATCTTAACCTATCCTTACCGGGTAAGTCTTGGAAAGGGAAGTCCTAAACAACTATCCTAGCACACTTAATCCAATGTCGGCTTATTAGGCTCACCAATACCTAAGGTTTGTTATCTTTGAAATCTAGGAGTAAGGATTACCGGGTAAGTCTCTCCTAACACTTAGTTGCTAACACTAGGTCACCCTAGGATAGTTTTAACTCAACAAACACTTAAGATTTCAACATTCCAACAATCTAAGACAAGATCCATCGAACCAGGGAAAATCACGGTTTGTTCTACCTAAACCACGGCCGTGGTTAGGCAAGAACTACCCGTGATTTCTAACAGCAGCTACGTTCAAGCACACAAGTCATCCAAAGATAAATCTAAGTCCGTCCTATCATAGCCCTAGCCATAACCATCCTTTCCTTACCCTAGAACCACATCTATTTAGCCTACAACATTCATAATAGAAATCGAAACAAGCAAACACAAAATCATGACATCCATTTGCAAGATGATGAAGGAAAAGAGATGAACAAGTGAACTAAAACCGAATCAAGCTGAAAATAGAATGAGAGTAACTCACAATCCTTCCAAAAGAAGGTTCAAATGTTTCATACAACTCTAGAAATAGAATCCGGAATTCTTCACTACAAAGCTATCAAAGTGTGGCAATGGTGTGTGTTCTTCTTCTCCTCTTCAATGGAGCTCTTCTTCTTCCTTTTTGACACTTTCCTTCCTAGAAAATCTTCTTGTTGAGAGGATATTTTTGTTAGAGGAAATGGATAATGGAGAGCTGCTCCAAGATACTTCTCACAGCCCATGAAGGACCACTTTTATAACAAACTCGCATGAGCTGGCCATGAGAGTCGTGGCACAGCTGTCACAAGAATCTGGCAAAATCCACGGGTGATTCCACGGCCGTGGAGTGTCAGAGAACCGTGATTCTGTGCAAAAACTTCACTTTGGATCATTAAGCTGTGATTTGGTGCATGGCTAGTGTAGGCAAGGTTCTATGAGTCCTTCTTAGCCCTTAATTTGCATCCTAATGCGTCCGAGGATGTGTCATCTTGACGAACGATCCTCAAACGTATCGTTTTAGCTCCTAAATTTCCCGAAATACCTATAAAACACGCACAAGTCCGTGTAGACGTCTATCTCGACAAAATACATGAATTGAGTGCAACACGTTTTGAACTAATGCTAAACCATGCATGAATGAGTGAGAATTATATCTAAATGATTGCCTAAAACTAAGTCATAAATCGTGTTATCAAAATACCCCATACTTAAGGTTTGCTCGTCCCCGAGCAAATTCCCAACTATAGACTAAAAGATGACATGATTTATGTATGCAGAAAAATGGAAAAATCTTTTTGGGTTTGTGCTTCTACTATTGGATCACCTTCATAGTCATGTTCAATGGCAATTGGACAAGCAATTATGTATCAAACAAATGAAGGCATGGAAAGACAATTGTACTTAACTCAAAGGCATGCATGAGATGTAAGGATGAAGAGGTCAAGAAGATCAAGAGTATATCCAATCTAGATTACTAAGTCTTACAAACATGCAAGTAGGTCATAAGGTCTTGTGACATAAAAGGTCAAGAAACGTTGTGATTAGGTGGGGAATTCTCTAGGTTATGTGATGCTAATCCGGGAATGGAACTAACTCCACATCCTTGTCCTCGATCAACTCCCCTCAAGTGTATATTTTTCCCTATCTTGCTTTCTTTTCTTTTTCTTTGACTTATTTTTGAGACAATGGCATTGGTGTACAATAGCCGAAACCTCGGTGATTAGCCATCCTCGGGCTTTTTCTATTTTTTCGAGGTGCATCCACACCGGGCACACATACCAAAACTCGTTAGGGCTATTGGTTCATTTGACTTTGGCAAGGCACCAACACCCAATTATGTGAAGTGTACCGAGTTACTTGTCATTTAAACCAACGCCCCCAAACCTATTTTTGGCTACACTTCCACAATAATTTCAGCATTTCATTCATGACATTCCTTTCATCAACAACTTTACCCCACACTTGCTTTTCACACACTTCAACACACTAGCATGCTCCTATTCCCGGATGGGTTAAAAGAGGTCAATTTTATATCAATTGAGGTGCTCAAGCAATCATGATCAAGATGAGAAATAGAGAAAGATGAAATGCCTCATTCATTCCTAGATGGTATGCAAGAACTATCATGTAATTTCGACTTTCAATACTCAATCCGTTCTAGGCAATCATCATGATCACAAATCATTCATAGAATTCAAGAGAAGTAGTTCAAGTCCACATATGCATTTATCAATTCAACACATAAGGCCGTCCATAGCCAATTCACAAGACAAGATTCATCATTAGGATCATATCCAAGCTAGAAAGCACAAAATTTTTTTAAATTTTCTGATTTTTATGGGATTTTCGTTTTAAGTATGTACAATGCAAGACATTTGAAGATTTTAAACTATCCTAGGTGCTCATCATGCATAGGATCATGCAAACCCCACCCCATACTTAGAAACACATTGTCCCCAATGTGGTATTCAAGCAAAGAGAGTGAAAGAAGGTTCTCACAATGTAAAAGTGGGTTGCTATGGTAATTGGGATTTCTCAAATGAATTGATGTTGGATGATCCTATCAACCATGGTAGAGAGCTCTAAGCATCCATCAAAGCTTCGGAACCCGCGCTAGGCACCGCTAGCCGTCCAAGTCCCGCGTCCGCTCCACCCATAATTGGTGATGGGTTCATCATCATCATTCATATGCCAAGAAAGGCCTCCAATGCTACTAAGGCTCTAGCACACACACAAAGTAGACAAAACACACACAAAGATAGAAATCTAAAAACGAAAACAAAACGAAAAAGGAAAAAAAATGTTACCAATGGGTTGCCTCCCACCAAGCGCTTCTTTAAGGTCATTAGCTTGACCAAACTCGGGGGCGTCTATTCAAGGTGAAGTGGGGCAATCATGTCCACCGGAGCTCCCGGAATATACTTCTTCAAGCGGTGCCCATTCACTTTGAAATTCCCACAATGCTCCCCTCCTATCTCAATAGCTCCATGGGGAAAGATCTTCTTCACCACATATGGCCCGTTCCATCTTGATTTGAGCTTTCCGGGAAAGAGCCTTAGCCTTGAGTTGAAGAGAAGGACAAGGTCGCCTTCACTCAACTCTTTCGGGATGAGGCGCTTGTCATGCCATCTTTTGGTCCTCTCCTTGTAGATCCGGGCATTCTCATAAGCTTCCAACCGGATCTCCTCAAGGGCGTTTATATCAAGCAACCTCTTTTCTCCCGCCTCTTTGAGGTCAAAATTTAGCCACTTAATGGCCCAATAAGCTCTATGCTCCATTTCCACCAGAAGATGGCAAGACTTGCCATAGACTAATTTGTAAGGAGTGGTGCCAATTGGTATCTTGAAGGCGGTCCTATATGCCCATAATGCATCATTGAGCTTCATAGCCCAATCCTTTCTAGTTCTAGACACCGTCTTCTCAAGGATGGCTTTTATCTCCCGGTTGGAGATCTCCACTTGGCCACTAGTTTGGGGATGGTAAGGTGTTGCCACCTTATGAGTCACCCCATACTTAGCCAAAAGCACCCCAAAATTCCTATTGGTTAAATGCTTTCCTCCATCACTAATGATCACCCTTGGTGTTCCAAACCTAAGGAAGATCACTCGGTTGAAAAACCGCACCACCACCTTGGCATCATTCGTAGGAGAGGCGATTGCCTCCACCCATCTTGACACATAGTCCACCGCCAATAGGATGTAGAGATTGCCACATGAAGAAGGGAATGGTCCCATGAAGTCCACACCTCACACATCAAAAATCTCCACTTCTTGAATGTTGTTCAAGGGCATCTCATTCCTCCTTGAGATGTTGCCCGTCCTTTGGCAAGCATCACATGCCGCTACAAAACCTTGCACATCTCTAAACAAGTGAGGCCAATAAAAACCGGATTGCAATACCTTTGCACACGTCTTGTGTGAGCTAGCATGTCCTCCACATGGTAAGGAGTGACAATGCCGGATCACACTCTCCACTTCATCTTCCGGTATGCATCTTCTAAATATCCCATCCGGCCCTCTCTTGAAAAGAAGTGGTTCACTCCAATAGTAGTGCCTCACATCGTTGAAGAACTTCTTTCTTTGTGCATATGTTAATCCGGGAGGCACTTCCTCACATACTAAGTAGTTCATGATGTCGGCATACCATGGCTCACTTCCTCTAGACACTTGGAACAAGCATTCCTCCACCATTTGTAATTGCTCATCCCGGAATGAGTCATCAATTGGGATGTCATCTCTTTCAAGCTCTAATGGTGGGAGTCTACTAAGGTGGTCCGCCACCGAGTTCTCGGATCCCTTCTTGTCCCGTATTTCCAAATCAAATTCTTGTAGAAGAAGGATCCACCGAATCAACCTAGGCTTGGCATCCTTCTTGGTAAGTAGATAACGGATCACAGCATGATCCGTATAAACTATGACCTTCGCTCCAACAAGATATGAGCGGAACTTCTCAAATGCATACACAACCGCTAGCAACTCCTTTTCGGTGGTAGCATAATTGAGTTGGGCATCATCTAGCGTCTTGCTAGCATAATAAATAGCATGAGTACGCCCTTCTTTCCTTTGCCCCAAAACAGCCCCAACGGCTACATCGCTTGCATCACACATGATCTCAAATGGTAGACTCCAATCCGGAGGTTGCATGATAGGTGCGGAGATCAAGGCGTTCTTCAACCTACAAAAAGCTTCAAGACAATCTTTGGAAAAGAAAAAATCAACATCTTTCATTAGTAGGTTAGTGAGGGGCTTAGAAATTTTAGAGAAATCTTGAATAAACCTCCGGTAGAAACCGGCATGCCCTAAGAAGCTCCTTACCCCTTTCACCGAGGTAGGTGGTGGCAACTTCTCTATTGTTTCAATCTTGGCCCTATCAACCTCAATGCCACGGTTAGACACCAAGTGTCCTAACACAATTCCTTCACTTACCATGAAATGGCATTTTTCCCAATTTAAGACAAGATTTGTCTCCTCACATCTTTGCAACACTAAGGACAAGTTAGCCAAGCAATTATCGAAGGAAGAACCATAAACAGAGAAATCATCCATAAACACTTCCATGATATTTTCTATATATTCTGAAAAGATAGCCATCATACACCTTTGGAAGGTGGCGGGTGCATTACACAACCCAAATGGCATTCTCCTATATGCAAAAGTACCCCATGGACATGTAAAGGTTGTTTTCTCTTGGTCATCGGGGTGGATAGGGATTTGGAAGAATCCACTATAGCCATCTAGGTAGCAAAAATGAGAGTGTTGAGCTAACCTCTCTAGCATTTGGTCAATGAAGGGGAGAGGGAAGTGATCTTTCCTAGAGGCCATGTTCAATTTCCTATAATCAATGCACATCCTCCACCCCGTAACCGTCCTAGTCGGGATTAGTTCATTGTTCTCATTGGTTACTACGGTCATCCCACCCTTCTTAGGTACTACATGAACGGGACTAACCCACTTACTATCCGAGATAGGGTAGATAATTCCCGCATCTAGCAACTTAATGATTTCCTTTTTGACTACCTCTTTTATTATAGGATTTAATCTCCTTTGATGTTCAATAGAGGGTTTATGATTATTTTCCATCATTATCTTATGCATGCACAAAGAAGGCTTGATGCCAACCAAATCATCAATAGTGTAACCAATGGCTTTCCTATGCAATCTTAGTTCATGCAACAACTTAGCAAGTTCATCATCACTTAAGCATCCATTAACAATCACAGGATATGTAGAATTTTCACCAAGAAAAGCATACTTCAAATGAGAGGGGAGGGGTTTGAGTTCAAGTTTAGGAGGACCTTTATCGATTGGAGATGATCGAAACAATGTTGGATGAGATGAATCCAAAGCAAATGAAGACCCTCCAAGGCTCCTAGAGGCTTGATCACCATCAAGGGCTGATCCAGGGAAAAACACGGCTGAAATCACGGTTTGCTCATCTTCCACGGACGTGGTTCTTGCCAAGCTTGCTTCCCGGAGTTGTCCAGAAAGTTTGACGGCCGTGGAACATAAATCTCGACCGTGGAACTTACAGCTGTTCAACACCTCTTCGTGGCCTTCAAATCCACATCTTGGTTCCTCTTCCAAGGCTTCCAAGGCCTTGATCTCTTCATTGCAAGCCTCCTCAACACCTTCTTCCATCATACTTAAGGTAAGAACCTTCTCCAAGGGATCCTTGATCAAGATCGAGCTTACAACTTCCCTGGATTCCTCTTGCTCGACTATGTTGAAGACATCCTCATCAAGGGTTGGCCCTTTCATCATTGTGGACAACTTGAACTTGATGTTCTCTTCTCCAATGTTGAAGGAGAGAGTCCCATTCTTGCAATCCACTAGGCATCCGGAGGTGGCTAGGAAGGGTCTTCCTAAGATGATAGGAACCGGATAGTCCGCCGGAATATCTAAGACGACAAAGTCAATTGGCACATAGAATCCTCCTAGTTGCACCGGAATGTCCTCTAAGATCCCAACCGGATGAGTGATAGAACGGTCCGCCATATAGAGGGTCATCTTGACCGGCTTTGGCTCTCCTCGCCCGACCTTGTTGCAAAGTGCAAGCGGTATGATGCTCACACTCGCTCCAAGATCACAAAGGGCCTCGTACTTCACATCTCCCACTCCTATTGGGACGCAAAAAGAACCAGGATCTCTTAGCTTGGGAGGCATCTCCTCCTTCATCGTTTGAATCAATTCCGAGGATCTCTTGGTCATTCTTATCTCCCCATACTCCTCCAACTTCCTTTTGTTGGAGAGTATTTCCTTCAAAAACTTGCCATATGCCAGCATTCCTAAAATAGCATCCATGAACGGAATGTTAATATGCAACTTAGACATTAGTTCAAGGAACTTACCAAAGTGATTGTCCAAACGAGCTCTTGCTCTTGATTGTGGGAACGGTAGTGGTGGCTTGTATGGAGGCGGTGCCACATAGGTTGACTCTACATCCTTGCTCTTGCCTCCATCTTCTTGCATTCTTCCCTCTTCTACCACTACTTGCTTTCCCTTAGCATTGCCCTTGGGCAAAGGATTCTTCATACTCAACCCACTCCTCGTTGTGATAGCCAACACTTGGCCTCTTGGGTTGTCTTCGGTTCTTCCGGGAAGTTTTCCCGGATCTCTATGGGCTTCACCCGCCTTTTGGAACACTTGTGCTTCCAAAACCTTTTGAGCTTTAGAGATTGAAGTCACGGTGCTCTCAAGACCACTCAACCTTCCAAGCAATTGCTCAAACATTATTTCGGTTCTATCCTTTGGAGGTTGAGTAAATCCGGGTGGAGGTTCTTGTGAAGCTCTTGGTGGTGGAGTTGTGCTTGTGGAAGCGGGAGGGTTCAAGGCTCCATCCGGGTTAGAGTAAGAAAATCCGGGATGGTTGTGGTTGGGCCGGTAATTGTTGAATTGACGGTTGTTGTTGAAGCTCCTTGGGCCTTGATAATTGTTGTTGTAGCCCCTTCCCATATAATTCACATCCTCCTCCTTGGAAGACAAGTTGGCTTGTGGAAGCATTTGAGGAGTTTCTTGGTTCTTCAAAGTTGTAGCACACAACTCCCTCAAGGACTTCAACTCATTGTTGATGGCGTCAAGCTTGAAATTGCTCATGGTGACTTCACTCACCTCATATGCTCCCGCCTTTCTCCCTTCACTCTTCCTATGGGAGTATTTTTCAATCACTAGAGCTTGCTTCTCCACAAACTCCCAAGAATCATCCACATGCTTCTCCATGAAAGTCCCACCGGAAAGAGATTGAAGTTTGAATTGACTATCTTCATCAAGTCCCTTGAAGTAGATCTCCAATAGCTTAATTTTCGGTATGCCATGGTGTGGACAATCAAGGAGAAGATCTTTGAACCTTTCCCAAGACTTGAATAAACTTTCTCTATCCTTCATCACGAAGGCATTGATCTTCCCTCTCAATTCGGTAGTCTTGGAAGGTGGGAAGAACTTAGTCAAAAACTCGGTTGTCATCTCCTCCCAAGTACCAACTCGCCCTTGTGGAATAGATTGATACCAAGCTAAGGCTTTATCCTTAAGAGAGAAGGAAAAAGCCCTAAGCTTATGGTTGTTGCTCTCCAATCTTGGCGGTCTAAGAGTCTCCATCAAGATCTCATAATTCATCAAGTGTTGATGAGGAGACTCTCCTTCCATCCCTCCAAATTGATCATGCCGGATCATTTGTAGAACTTGAGGGCGGAGCTCATAGTTGTGGGTCGCGGGATCTGCTAAGTTCACACCCGGTCGGTGTGCTCTTTGTGCCGGATCCATATGTCTCCCTAGGGTTTGTGGCTCCTCAATAGCAATGGGAACAACCCTAACATTGGCCGCCGGCTGCGGTTGTGGTGGTGGAGGTGGAGGTTGTTGGCGATTAAGCTCCCCTCGTACAAGGGCTTGCCTAATCTCATCAATCTCCCTCCTAGTTGCTTCTTGCCTCTCATTGGCAAGTCTCCTTTCTTCCTCCAAGAGCTCATCTATTAGCCTTATTTTCTCTAAGGCTTCATCCAATTCAGCTTGGAGATCTCTTCCGGCCATCTCTTTTCCCTTCTTAATACTCTTGGATCTAGATCTAAGGGTTTTCTCCGGTTCGGGATCGAATGGAGGTAAATCCTTGCCACGAGATCTTCGCATACACCTAGAGAATAAGAGATGTCCTGAAAAGCAAAAACATACACCAAAGAGAGATCAAAAGCAACAAGAAAGATCTACACTAATAAACAATCACAAAATAAACTCAATCTAGACCTAGTCCCCGGCAACAGCGCCAAAAACTTGTTACACTAAGATTGTGATGCGCAAATCAGTTTTAAATTTATAACTCGAACTAAATCCTAAACTACCTAGCGAAACCCGCAGTGTACGGGACGTTTGTAGTAGGGATAGTATTCCTAGGTCGAACACAAAGACTAAGGTGAAATTGATTCAATTTGTGATTGAGTTAATAAAGACCTAGGTTGAAAGAGAAGAAAGAAATAAAGAAATGAAAGTCTCAAATGTTTTTGGTTGGTTTTTGGTGATCAATCAAAGATCACAATACATGCAAGTAATCAATCAACTAAACTATGAATCAACACAAATAAACAAACTAAACAAGATGTAGATCAAAGAAAGAAAAGACGGATTCTAGGGGTTGGAAGTTCCGGTTATGGCATAGGACTCAAGATATCTATTCATTCCTTGGATTAACTATGTTGGGGTTTAGTGTTTCTAGATTGGAATCAATTACCGGGTAAGTCTCATGATCCACTAGTCCATTCCCTAGGTCTCATTACCGGGTAAGTCTCTAAGAACCTAAGGGACGGAATTCTACACAAACCGGATTGTTATCTAGAGATTTTAACCTATCCTTACCGGGTAAGTCTTGGAAAGGGAAGTCCTAAACAACTATCCTAGCACACTTAATCCAATGGCGGCTTATTAGGCTCACCAATACCTAAGGTTTGTTATCTTTGAAATCTAGGAGTAAGGATTACCGGGTAAGTCTCTCCTAACACTTAGTTGCTAACACTAGGTCACCCTAGGATAGTTTTAACTCAACAAACACTTAGGATTTCAACATTCCAACAATCTAAGACAAGATCCATCGAACCAGGGAAAATCACGGTTTGTTCTACCTAAACCACGGCCGTGGTTAGGCAAGAACTACCCGTGATTTGTAACAGCAGCTACGTTCAAGCACACAAGTCATCCAAAGATAAATCTAAGTCCGTCCTATCATAGCCCTAGCCATAACCATCCTTTCCTTACCCTAGAACCACATCTATTTAGCCTACAACATTCATAATAGAAATCGAAACAAGCAAACACAAAATCATGACATCCATTTGCAAGATGATGAAGGAAAAGAGATGAACAAGTGAACTAAAACCGAATCAAGCTGAAAATAGAATGAGAGTAACTCACAATCCTTCCAAAAGAAGGTTCAAATGTTTCATACAACTCTAGAAATAGAATCCGGAATTCTTCACTACAAAGCTATCAAAGTGTGGTAATGGTGTGTGTTCTTCTTCTCCTCTTCAATGGAGCTCTTCTTCTTCCTTTTTGACACTTTCCTTCCTAGAAAATCTTCTGGTTGAGAGGATATTTTTGTTAGAGGAAATGGATAATGGAGAGCTGCTCCAAGATGCTTCTCACAGCCCATGAAGGACCACTTTTATAACAAACTCGCATGAGCTGGCCATGAGAGTCGTGACACAGCTGTCACAAGAATCTGGCAAAATCCACGGGTGATTCCACGGCCGTGGAGTGTCAGAGAACCGTGATTCTTTGCAGAAACTTCGCTTTGGATCATTAAGCTGTGATTTGGTGCATGGCTAGTGTAGGCAAGGTTCCATGAGTCCTTCTTAGCCCTTAATTTGCATCCTATTGCGTCCGAGGATGTGTCATCTTGACGAACGATCCTCAAACGTATCGTTTTAGCTCCTAAATTTCCCGAAATACCTATAAAACACGCACAAGTCCGTGTAGACGTCTATCTCGACAAAATACATGAATTGAGTGCAAAACGTCTTGAACTAATGCTAAACCATGCATGAATGAGTGAGAATTCTATCTAAATGATTGCCTAAAACTAAGTCATAAATCGTGTTATTAATAATCAATGGTCCAAAATGTCTCATAAGATAACTTAGAAGCTCCAAAAGCTTCAACTCTTGTCTTTCTTTCCATCATCACATGTGCATCGTATCTCCTCTATGGTCTCCATGGCTAGAATCATCATCAACGTGACTAAGGAAGACTTAGACACAAAAAGATAATGAATGGTCTCATTCGTAGCTAAGGACACCAACAAGTTAGAAACCTCTTCTTGAATGACACTTGGTTTTGATCTATTGATTAATCCTTCAATGATAGGACTTGGATGGTTTAGTGATTAATCCTTCAATGGTAGGACTTGTAGGGGATCGTTTAGACTCCTTCTCCTTATTTGCTCTTGCCCTTGATCTAGTGATTGATCCTTGTGTAGTAGGGGTTGTTTGGGATGATCCGTCATCCATATATCAATGTTCATGAGTAATATATATGCATCAATATCTTAAACCATTATAGTGGGATTCCTATTTCCTTAGATCCCTTCCATTAATATTGTCTACAATCTTTACTGCTTTCGCTTGTTACAACTGCTACCTTATTGTTGTGCTTTTCACATAAAATAATTAATTTTTAGTATTATCCAAATCAGATACGGTCTTTGTCATTCGATACCCGATTATACTACATTTTTATAAGAGCTAGGATTTTCGAATTTTAATTAATGTTGATTAACTTAATGATTGATAGTAATAGACATATAACTCGCAAAGATTGCGTAAGTAATTAGTAGGAGTCTCACCGTTATGTTCCTGGCGAATTTTGGGCTTATGGGAAATTTTTTTTACTTTTTCCCCGGGTATTTTCTTTCACCCTCTGGTGTTATTTGGATTTTGGAGCATTTGGGAGCTCCAATTAATAAAAATGCAGTTGAGAGAGATGATCAAGACATCGGACATGTCCTAGATATGAAATAACATGGAAAGGCAAAATGGCCAAAAGAGTCGCTATTTCGTTTCTTAATGGCTAAGAAAGACGGCTTAAGAATACACGTTTTCCCAAAAAGTTGTGGAATAATTATCCCTACAATATTCCAGATTTATTATTCCAATTTTGAGAAGTTTGGAGAAGGGGGTTCAACCCGCCTTTAGATCGGGTAAAGGATAATTATCGACTTCACTAAAATAATTATCGTCCTCTCTATAAATAGCGGAAAATCGTTTATTAACTCATTTCCTTTCACGTTTCTTCGTAAAAGCTCTGATTTCTCTCAACCTTCAAACTCAAATCTACTCTCCGTTTCTAATCCGATTTCAATTCCGTTTGAGTTTCTAGATTCCTATCTTCATTCTCTTCATATCGGTACCGAGTTCCTGCATTTCCGAGCATATGAAGATCTGATCGAGCATATATGTCACCAGGACGGTTCCGTCGCTCATTTTCCGGTGAATTTGACGATGTCCATGCGTAGCTTGCGTCGTTGTGATTCTGAATCTTCTTTCAAATTGTCAATCGGGTTAGTAACGAATAAGTTATGAATTTATTCGTTTTTCATTCTGTTTTTTGGCCTAAATTGACTTTAGGCTTGTTAAAATGGATAATTAGAAATTCCATTATGGTCGTTATATTATTTTGGTATTTATGGGTTGTTTGTTTGATGAAATCTGATGACAGGTGGATTTAGAAATTGCATGCGGGCAAAACGTTACTTTGGAAAAATTTAATTAATTAATTAAAGGTTAATTAATTAAATTAGGATTAGAATTAAGATTGAATAATGTTGATTAGATGCTACCTTGAGATTTGAGGAATTGTGAGTTATATTGAGATATTGAGGTTTAGTTGGTTGTGAGGCTTATAGGTTGATTATGATCATTATGGATCCCTTGGGTCTAGATGTGACCCCTTTGATTGATAAGAGATTTGATATCTCTTTATGCTTTATTATTAGGCAGTGCTATCCTCTGGATCGGAGTTGATCGTGCTTGAGGTTATCTTGAGGTTGAGGTAAGTCCGTAGGACTTACTTAGCTACCATTCCTATATTGGATGTATGCATGAGGTTATCTTGAGTATTACCGACCTATGTTTTATTGGATAGCCCCCTTGTAGTGGCAGTGATAACCTTTCCCTTTCATCCTGTAAGAAGTCTGGGAGGTTCTCTGTTGTCAGGCCAATACTGGTATACGGGATGGACACTTCACCACTCCCTTAGGGTACACGGGAAGTGTGCCGATACTACTCCAGATGGATATGGTACCCAGAGGCGAGGATGATATATTTCACGTGTCACATATTTTCATATATATATATATATATATACCTTGAGTGTATGACGTTATAAAGATAATTAAACGGGTAAATGTGTGACAGCATGATTATGTGTTTATGATTCCATGACTTGTGTATGTGCTTATGCATTATTTTATATACGAATGGTTAGCTAACGGTTTATACCGTGTTGTAGATGATTTGTAGGTTAGGAGGACTGCAAAGTGAGCCAGATGGGTGATCCACTGAGGGCTCCCGTACACTAGGATGATGCGAGGGATTATGGGATATTTTGTATATGTATGGATTGCTGTTTTGTACTCAGCGGCGCTTTGTAAACCTTTGTTGTATATATTTATATAGTTTGATGTTTTGGTTTTAATCTATTTGTGTCTTGTTGTAAGATCTAGTGAACTTGTTGTTAGGCTAGGGTCAGGATCCACTGTGAGATCTTAGTCCCATAGCGTCTTGAATCCCACGGATTCGGGGTGTTATAATTTTATTCCGTATCCTTGCGGGGGAGGTTGTTGTTACATTTCAGTTAAACTTCCATTGTTACCCAATAGTTTAATACCATGTTACCCAATAGGTTAATACCCAAACATGTTACTCAACCTTAATGCCCAAAATGTTAATACCAAACCTTAGTACCTAATATATATATATACCCATCCATGTTACCTAATATGTAAATATCCAATCCTGTTACCCAATAGGTTAATACGCAATCTTGTTACCCAATAGGTTAATACCCAAACCTATTACACAAAATATATATACCCAATATGTTGATACCCATTCATCTTACCCAATATGTTTATACTCAACCATAAAACCCGATCATGTTACCCAATATTATAAGACCCATTATAGTGATAACCATTCTTGATATTAATACCCACGAAGTAATACCCAAACATGTTACCCAAGTTTATAAACCTCGGCATTGTATATATTTTAGATGCACATCCTATAATTTGATATGTCATGTTAATGGGTATGTATTGGATAGGTATGGTAATTCAAGTAAGTGGTATACAGAGAGGTGTCCCGAACCATTCCTGTTGGATACAGGGACAGAGGCGAGAGTCTTAGACTTCTCGTGCCACAAGCATAATTGAAATTAGAAGTGTATAACCTTAATTAAGATAATAAATGGATTTTGTGATAGCATGCTCTGTGTTTTCGTTTCCGTATTGTTTGTGTTTGTGCTTATTTTATTCTTCTAATATGTAGATTGTTAGCTAATGGTCTATCCGTTACTTAGATGCCCTGCAGAATAGGGTAGCTGCTGAGTGATCCGGATGGTGTGGTCAGTCGGGGTTCCCATACAATGTAGGACGGGTGTGGGTTTATGTTTATCTACTTTTTAGTTGTTGACTCTAGTAGTTTAGTTTGGATATTATTGTTATACTTGGATGAGGGTCCTTTGTTGATCATGACATTGCATGCTATTTATTCAGTTTTGGTATTTTAACATTTGTGCCTTGTTGTAATGTCCGGTAAAGTTGTTGTCGAGCTAGGGTCGGGACCCATTGTGAGGCCCTATCTCGTAACGCCCCGATTTTGAGATTTGGGGTGTTACAACATGATATCAGATCTCTAGGCTGACAACAATGGCACTCAAAATCTTCAAAAAGGCCGAATGAACAAACAAAACCCGAAAGGGGTATGAGATTTCAAGTGAATTTTGTTTTCAATATAATGTGTATAGTCGGGTTAGGATAGATGTATGGGGAACCACCAGTACCTCCACGGATCTCGATAGCTTAGCTTGCTAGTTTTGGACTTTTATATGATGACTTCCTGGACTTTTATTTATGCACGTTTACGTTAGGTTGACCTGATTAGATAATGACACCTCTTGTAGATGGCACGTACTAGGACTACAATGACTATGGGACAAGGTAAAGGTCATCCATCCTTCCTCTTGTTAGATGGGGTAGGGGTGATAGGTCTTCTACAACCCGAGGACGCGGACGAGGAGGTAAACCTCCTATAGCGAGAGGTCGGGGTCGAGTCCCCATTGTTGAGCCACTTGTGGCTAAGGATAGAGACGATGAGGTTTCCGAGAGTGTAGTTCCCGAGGTTGGGAATGGGACTGCCTCTAGATCAGGAGCACATATAACTTAGTCAGCAGAGTTAGGTCGCGTCTCTATGGGAGCGACAAAGTTCCGTGAGTACGTCGGGCGAGTGGAGAAGGCAATTAGGAGAGGGGGGACGTGCCCTAGATCTACCAGCACCTGCGAGATCAGCTGAGATACTGTAGAAAGTAATTGAGGTGCCAATTGCACCCGAGAGAGGATCTGAGATTGACAAATCTCGGGATGAGCCGAGAGCACCGAGACTAGACTCATGGTTGAAGACTTTCAACCACATGAGAGTACCCTCATTTGTGTGTTCGCTTGGTTTCTTCGGCTTATCTCTACTCCAACTTTTAAAATTTAAATGTAAAAAGATATGAATATAATTTTGGTCACTCTTCTGATTTCAATTAACATGCACTTCAACCGCCTTCCATTCATCTATACAAGCCGATATTCACATTCACATTCACATTCACATATACATATACATATAATATATTATATGTATACATGTGAAATGGAATTGAGGATATGCAATATCCACTTCTCATTTCCTTAACATATTTACATACAAAGTATTTTTAATATATATGTATATAATATTGTATGTAAGTTTTAATCAGATTAATTAATTAAAACGTAGTTATATTTTCCGTTCTCTAAAGTTTATGAAAGTGGAATCGAAAATCCGGAATATTATCAATATATTTATTTTGCAACTTTTAATGTCTCATATCCCCATTACACCCTTACATATGTTTCCCTTATATAAGCCAATTGCCTTTAGTTTTCCTTCTTTAGTGCCCCTTAAAAATGTCTCACAGCCATTTATAGCCTCATTTGATCTAATCCGGATTTGTGATGGAAGAAGAGAATGAAGTATCAAATATGGGGTGTTCCCTTGAAATGTGAAAGTGAATTCAAGAAGTAAGTGCACGAGTTTGGATACATATTATCCTTATTGTTCATGTTTCGTGGAGAGGAAAAAAAAAGTTCTTGCCAAGTATGTTGCAACAAACAAACTATAAGTTGTTCAAAAGTGATGAAAAGTTTACCCCTGAAAGAGATATCAAGTGCTATAAAGATTAAAGTGTAATGGTTCAAAAAGAGGTACAAATTATGAAGAAAAGTGTGAAGTGGTGATGCATTGAAGGTGTTTCTGAGTTATAAAGACTCGGTGCCCCGAATATTATTTTTTATTTTGACCTATTTTTTGGCCTACCAACATCACTTTTCCATCTCTCATATCCTTGTTACACCCTTATAACAGACCTCATGATATTTATCTTGTATTTTAGTTTCAATTGACAGGTGATGGACCTTGAGAACGTCTTGGGAAACTTATAGTAAGATGTTTTCTTATCTATTGAGCTTGTGATTATTGATATTTTCCTAAACACATCGTGTGAGATTAAGATGAAACACATTAACCTTAAGTAGTTTGGATGAATATGATTCTTTATTCTTCCTCTTACAATGATTGATGTTATGATAACATGGTTTAAGTTGCTTGTTTCTTCTTTGTTAAGGCACTCATGTGTTCTTACACATAGTATGGATATATCATGATCTTACTTGACGACAAGCAAGGTTTAAGTAAGGGGTATTTTGATGAGTGTCAAATGCAACATCATATAGGCTTTAGAATTATGCATATTATACATCTATTTCTCTCTCATACATAATTGTTTGTTTAGAAATCATTCCCTTTCCATAATTTGGTATCTACCTTGGCCTTTTGTATTTCAGTTTTTTCCGGCATCAATTGTGCCAGAAGTACATCATCCTGAGCTGAAGAGAATACCTTACATGACTAAGGAATTCCAACACGAAGTCCCCTTAAGACACCCTACAATAAGATCCAAGATATTGAGCAATAATGCAAGCTACACGGCTTGTGAGTCCGCTTCTTATGTTGTCTCAAAGCCGGCTAGACCTTAATAACCATTGTAGATGGACGCCTTCAGGCCCAAAACCGCTCCAGGCCTAGACGATACAAAACTGTTTGGCCAGATGAGGTGAGACGGATTCCCAAGCCGACTCCAAGATTTTCCCTATATAAGTATGTATCAGCCGTAGGGTTAAACATACACATCTGCATCTCGCCCGTTTGCCCTAATTCCCCTAGTCGTCAAGATCTTTTAGAAAAAAAGGTTCTCTTTCTTGGAACCAAACACTTGTGATTTTATGTCGTTTTTGATTTTATATATTGGCTTTGTTTTATATTTGATCAAGTCTGGTTAATCTCATTCCTGATCTAATAGTTGGATGATCCCTCTAATAATTTGATTTATTATTGCATATATGTTTTTGAATTGAGATTATGATATTGCTTCTTTACAAAGTACTTCATTTTCACTTGTTATTTACCTTCGAAAGAAGTGACGTTTATAATTGGTTTAGATAAAATAACTAAAGAATCAAAACCGAAGGTTGTTTTATCGATATATTGAAAAGAACATGGTCTTTTAGAGAACTAGTTTATATGTAACACCCCAAATTTTACAACTTAGGGAGTTACTGGTTAGGACCGCACAGTGGGTCCCGACCTTAGTTTGACAACAACTTAACAAGATCTTACAACAAGACACAGATAAGGAAAAACCAGAAATCATAAAATAATTCTTAATAATGCATGAATGTGACCAGATCAACTACAGCCGGAAAACGTAATATAACAAAGTACGAAAGGAAACAAGGTTCAACTGTAAAACCCACAAATGCAGAAACTGTAAAACGTCCTAAAGTACGACACCCCGGCTGACCACTACCATTTGGATCACTCGGCATCTGCTCTAACCTGTGGCAAATCTAAACAACATATCAACAGTTAGCTAACTATCCAAATATAAGCAAAATGATAACAGCACAAGCACACGCAGAAACAAAAATAAACAAACATCATGCTGGCACTCAACCGTTTATTATCTATTATTTAAATGATTCACATTATTCAATTTAAGTTGTGGCACGAGAATTATTATTAGTTCTCGTCTCCGTTCCTTATCCAACTGGTGTAGGTCTAGCCGACTTCCACTGGTAGCATCACTACAAACCAAGTATGGACTAGTCCCGAAAGAAACCCCCAGCGCCCGCAAGCTACTGAGCAGAATGCCACCGCCCGTTACTCTTAGGCCAAAATATAGGTCGGTAATTATATATCACAACCTATCTCTCTAAACATTTCAATCATACACCACCATCATCATTTATACTCATATTTAGAAGTCAGCTAAGTAAGCCCAAAGGACTTACCTGTTATAACGCTCGACTCTTTGTAAACCACTCGTTTTGTAAACTGTAGCAACTCAGTTGCCTGCCAAAGGCGATAAGTGTATTAGCACACTCTCACGTAGTTAGAAGTCTAAAACTTCTAAGATCGAATAAGGTATTAAGACATAACTAGTTACAGTGTTAATTTAGGGTAAAATGACCATTTTATCCTTGGTCCCGAAATTCCCGAAAAATCTAGAATTCATATCTAAACTCCTATTTGGGGTTCTAAAATCATATTCTAACTCCTAAAATTTTATTTGGTTCCAAACGGACATTTTTCCTATGTTTCTATTTTCCGGAAGGTCGTAAAGGTCTAACTTCGGTTCTAAATATAAAATTCTTAACAGCTTAATATAATTCCGAATAAAATCTCTAGATCATCTATGAGGTTCTATCTAACCTTAGGAGGAAAAATTCCTCTAAACTGTTCAGCCATTAATTTTATAATAATTCACCAAGTTGACTACTTCACTTACAAATCCTATACTTAGTCAAAAACTTAAGTTTACCAAAACTGCTCAACTACCTAACTTCGGGAGCTCATAACTTCTAATCCGACCGTTCATTTCTTCCCAAATTTTAATATGCTAATCTACATATATCCGTCTACAACATATCCAAAATTCAACGGTGGATCTTTATCCAAACGCTCAAACATTAATCCTCAACATTGACCATTACTCATGTACTAAGCTGAGTTCAAAAATGAGTATTTCACTTCTATTTCTAGTGCAGTCTACTCTACTCTCATTATTATCCAGTTATCATCAAATGCGGCCACAGGAGACTTCAACAGAACTCGTGTACTGTCCCTCTTTTCCTTGGATTGATTTCTATTTATAACAAAACCGAAACATATATAATCTATACACTTATAATATCTAGAGGCTAAGAATTGGACTGCAGAAAAAGGGATGGCTCATCTCTTCCACAGTTACTGGACTGAGATCCCTCGGCGTGACAGACCAGGAGGTGGGATTGGTGGTTCGGCTTGGCTTCCTGTAGTGAGCGGTCCGTGTCCTGCGGCTTCCAACGTCGGATACGAGTAGATTCAGTAAGGAGGACACACACACAGACAGAATGTAAGAAGTGGTCCGGACTCACCTTGTTCTGTTGTAGAAGCAGTGTCGCCGTCCCTGGATGCAGTCGAGGATGTCTTAGTTCAGTCACGTGCTAAGCGAGAGATGTGCGTTGGTTTGAAGAGGACGTCGGATGAGGGATCTGTACAGCGTGCAAGGTAAATAGATCTCGATCAGTTGACCCAGCCGGAAAAGGAAGGAAATACGCAGAAGAGGAGAGGCGATATTTGTGCAGATCCGCTGGAAGATAGGCGGTTACAGAGAAGGGAATTAATTCAGCAACAACCATTATGTCTCCTCATGTAGGTGGGCTGGAGAAGCTGCGGGTTGCTGCTGCTTATTGGGCCAGAACGAGATTCGGCGAGCAGGCTGTTGGAAGCTACTGGGCTGAGCTGAAGACTGCAAGGCCGAACTGGGCTGAAGACTGGCGAGCTGGGCGCCTGGCTGGAAGAAACAGCAGGCGGCTGCTGGGCTGCAGAAGCGCTGGGCCGCAGAGGAGTAAGGCAGCAGTGGGCTGCTGGAGTTGGCTAGCAGGCTGGATCCGTTGAGGCAAAATATAGAGCAACAGATGGGCTGAAATTGGCTGCGGACGGCTCCTTAAATTAGCGAGTTTCTGGCCGGACAAGATCCCGACACATAAATATACGGACTAGGCGGATATGGAGTTTATTATGGATTAAGATCGGTTAAGGATTCTATCATTTTATGCGGAAGTAAGCTACATAAAATGATAGACTATTTAAAAGATTCTATCATTTTATGTGAATGAATCTACATAAAATGATAAATCCTATAATAATATGTCTAACTAAGTAGACGGATATGGGTCAACTGATCGAGATCTATTTTATAACGGAATTAGACGGAATAAAAATTCCGGATTTTACATCAGTACCCCCTTAAAATAAGTTTCGTCCCGAAACTTTAGAATAAGGTACCTACCCCATACATTCCCTTCGAGAAATATATTCTAGCAAGCAACTACTCACGTCATCAAGCACATAGACATAAACAATTATGTAAACATATAATCACAGAAGTCATATAAGGTCTCGTCTCGGTACTAACCCGTCGGTACTGAGGTAGCGGCTAACTCCGCAAAGAACTCAGGGTAATTACATCTAATACTCTCCTCTGTCTCCCAGGTAGCCTCATCAACTCCTCGTCTGGACCACTGAATCCTCAACATCGGTATCTCCTTAGAACGCAGGCGCCTAATGCTACGCTCTAGGACGGCTACTGGATACTCCACAAAAGTGTGGTCTGGCTCGACTATCAGATCCTCATGACTGATTGCGTGTCTAGGGTCCGGTATGTACTCTCGCAGCTGAGATACATGAAAAACTGGGTGTACTCCCTCCAATCTCGGTGGCAGTGCTAGTCGGTAGGCAACCTCTCCGACTCTCTCTACGATCTCAAATGGACCGACATACCGGGGACTCAGCTTCCCCTTAATGCCGAAACGTCTAACTCCTCTCGTAGATGACACTCTCAACGACACCTGTGCACCTACTCTAAACTCCAAAGGTCGACGCCTTTTGTCGGCGTAGGACTTCTGACGACTCTGAGCTGCTAACATCCTCTCCCGGACTAAGGCAATCCGGGCGATGTCGTCCTGTATCTGATCTGGTACTACTCCATCAGCCTTGCTAGGCTCATCCCAACATAGCGGTGTACGACATCTCCGCCCGTACAAAGCCTCATAAGGTGCCATCCCAATAGACGCGTGCCAACTGTTATTATATGAAAACTCTACTAGTGGGAGGTGATCTGGCCATACCTGTCCCCAATATAGCACACATACCCGCAACATGTCCTCTAGGGTCTGGATGGTCCTCTCGGACTGACCGTCTATCTGTGGGTGGTAGGCAGTGGTAAAGTGAAGACTCGTCCCTAGAGCAGTATGTACCTGCTGCCAAAACCTCGAGGTAAAACGTCCATCCCTGTCGGAGACGATAGTCCTCGGTACTCCATGGAGTCTCACGATGTGTCTGGTGAACTCCTCTGCTAGACGACTTACCGGCCACGTTTCCTTAATCGGAATGAAACGTGCGGTCTTCGTCAGACGGTCTACCACTACCCAAATGGCATCAAAACCTCTGCTGAGCCTCAATCCGGTAACAAAATCCATAGAAATATCTTCCCACTTCCAATGTGGTACTGGAAGTGGGTGGAGTTCTCCTCCGGATCTACGATGCTCAATCTTGACCTGTTGACAGGTCGCACACTGGGCTACATAACGGGCCACATCGGGCTTCAAACCACCCCACCAGAAGGAACGTCTCACGTCCTTATACATCTTACTCGCTCCTGGACGTACGGAGTAAGGGGTAGCGTGAGCCTCACCTAGTATCCTCTGTCTTAACTCAATGTCTGATGGCACACAAATACGATCCTGCCGTCTCATCACTCCATCGGCACCAATAGTGAACTGAGGTGCCTCATCTCGTGACATCCGGTCTCGGATCCGGGTCAACATCAGACAGGTCTCCTACTTCTGTCGGATCTCACCCAACAGGTCAGGAAGTAACTCTAAGGTGGCTAACTGATGAGCTGTATCGGGGAACTGGATCTCTACCTCCAACCAAGCTAAGTCTCTCTGTAACTGTGGCTGTACTGTCAACCGAGCTATCGCCTTCTCCCGAGGCATCTTCCGACTCAAAGCGTCAGCAACTACATTCGCCTTTCCGGGGTGGTAGAGAATCTCAAGGTCAAAATCCTTGATCAACTCTAGCCACCGCCTCTGGCGGTTATTCAACTCCCGCTGAGTGAATATGTACTTCAGACTCTTATGGTCTGTGAAGATCTGACAGGTCGCTCCATAGAGATAATGACGCCAGATCTTAAGAGCGTGCACTACTGCTGCTAACTCCAGATCGTGAGTGGGGTAGTTCTCTTCATACGTCTTCAGCTGTCGAGACGCATATGCTATAACCTTACCCCTCTGCATCAAGACACACCCCAAGCCCAGCTTGGATGCGTCACTGTACACTACAAAGTCCTCTGTACCCTCAGGCTGTGCTAAGATCGGAGCAGACGTCAATCTCCTCTTCAGCTCCTCAAAACTCTGCTGACACGGCTCAGACCAGACGAAACGAGTAGTCTTCCTTAGGAGAGAAGTAAGTGGTCGGGCGATCAGGGAAAACCCTTCCACAAACCGACGGTAATACCCTGCCAATCCAAGGAAGCTGCGAACCTCCTTAACATTCTTCGGGGGTTGCCAAGAGGACACTGACTCAATCTTCGCCGGGTCGACCTTAACCCCCTCAGCAGTCACTACATGGCCGAGGAAAGCCACTTCTGACATCCAGAACTCACACTTGGATAGCTTAGCATATAGCTGACTATCTTGTAGAATCTGTAACACTGTCCTCAAGTGTCCGGCATGCTCCTCTCGACTTTTAGAGTAAACTAGAATGTCGTCAATGAAGACCACTACAAACTGGTCTAAGAAGTCGATGAAAATCCCATTCATCAACTCCATAAATACTGCTGGCGCATTAGTGAGCCCGAACGGCATCACTACAAACTCATAATGACCATACCTAGTCCGGAATGCCGTCTTAGGTATGTCCTGATCTCTCACCCTCAGCTGGTGATAACCCGATCTCAAATCTATCCTCGAGAACACTGACGCCCCATGTAGCTGGTCCAGCAGATCATCTATGCGAGGCAATGGATACTTATTCTTGATGGTGACCTTGTTCAACTCCCTGTAGTCGATACACAGTCTCATCGATCCATCCTTCTTCCTCACAAACAATACTGGTGCGCCCCAGGGGGACACACTAGGGCGTATGAAGCCCTTCTCTGCTAACTCCTCTAACTTCTTCTTCATCTCAAACAGCTCTATCGGGGCCATGCGGTACGGGGCCTTCGAGATCGGTCTCGTGCCCGTCTCTAACTCGATGATAAAGTCCACACTCCTCTGTGGAGGTAGCCTTGGTAAGTCGTCCCTGAAGACCTCTGCAAACTCGTATGCGACTGGTATCTCCTCTACTGTCAGGCTCTTGCGCTCCTTCATGGCATAACACCAGAAGGCCTCGCAACCCTGTGCTATCAATCTGGCTGCTCTCACTGCGCTGATAACTGTGCCGGACTTTCCGAGGTCCCAACCTCGGAATATTACTCTGTGGCCTTCCTCCGTGGCGACAGTCACAGTCCTCCTACCAATATCCAAGACGGCTCCATGTCTAGTCATCCAATCTATCCCTAATATCACGTCCTCATGTGCTAAGGGCATGACTAGAAAATTTACTAACCAAATCCGGCCTCCCAGGTGAATAGGGCAGTCATAAATCTCTCGAGATCCTCTAACTTTACCCCCATCTGGTAACCCAACCACAAAAGGTACACCCTCTACTGTAGCTAAGGACAACCTATCTACACATGCATCTGATATAAATGAGTGCGTAGCACCCGTATCAAATAAAACTCTCACAGGTAAGTCGTGGATCCAAATAGTACCTGTGGTCGCAGGTGCTGCAGGCTGCTCAGTGCTCCTCAGCTCGAACACTCTCGATGGTCCTCCTCTGGTGTCGGTGGTACTACCACGTCCCCTGCCACGACCTGATCCCTGTGCAGTACTGTATGAAGCAGGATGTCCTGGAGCCCGGTACTGCTGCTGCTGACTCGGAGCTCGGTACTGAGGGGGTATCTGTACACTCTTCTCAGCACCTGCAGGAGAAGATCCCTGCTGAGAAGGAGCCTTGCCCTGACGGCAGAAAGTAGCTCTGTGTCCCGGCTTCCCACAAGTGAAGCAAGTGATAGGTGGTTTCGGGCAATCCGTCTTAATGTGATCACAGCCACCACAGTTAAAGCACTGTCAATCTCCACCGGGAGTCCGAACTGTAGAGTGGTAGCTGGACCTCCCCTGAGTCTGTCCTCGACCATAACCTGCTACTGCTGCACTGCTACCAGCATGTCCTGTCCTCTGCCGCATATCCGGCCCACTAGACTGAGCTGCTTTCCTAGAAGCTGGCCTATCTCTCTCATAAGTAGAGGCCCTATCCTGATAATCAGACAAGGTCTCACAGCGGAATCCAGCCAGGTAGGATCGGGTACTCTCTCTCAACCTCCTGGAGAAAAGGTAAACATGCTGCTCTTCTAGAGGTGCAGATGGTCCAAGTAAGGTCAATTCCTTCTGAAATTTCTTTATAGCTGTAGCAATCGGGATATCTTCAAATCCCGCCTCAATGAAATCCTGGAATCTCTCTCTCCTCAGCGAAACTGGACAGTACCTGTCTCTAATAATGTTCCTCATCTGCTCCCAGCTAGTGACTCGGCCACGAATGGTACGCCACCATGAATGAGCATCATCTGTGAAACAGGTCTGTATTAAATCTACCTGTCGATCCTCAGGGCAACGTATTGCCTCCAAAGCAGTCTCAATCTTCCCTATCCAGTGCTCCACCTCTAGCCCTATCTCTCCGCTGAATGAGGGGACCTTCTGAGAGTTGAAAGCCTTCAACCACTCATCCGGTCTCGGTGCTCTGGACCCAGTAGGTGCTCTATCAGCATCAGCCCTCCTCTCAGATACAGCCGGCACCCGAGACACTCCCTGTGTCACCTGAGCTGACCTAGCCGGTACCACCGGTGGTACCTGAGTAAGCCTCTCAACTCTGGCAGCTTCCTCCCTGCGCTCAACATAGGCTCTGAACTCCCTATACTTAGATGCTCCAATAGAAACACGTCCTGACTCAGTAGAACGTGCTCCTTGCACTCCAGACCTAGCAGCGGTCTCCGGCCTAACCTCGGGGCCTACACTCTCGGCTACCTCTTCCACAACAGCCTCTGGTATGCTGGCTGCAGGTGGATCCTCTCGAGGAACTCGTCCTCGGCCTCTCCCTAGTGGAGGTCTACCCCCACGACCACGCCCTCTAACAGTAGGGGTGCTATCAGCTCGATCCTGTCTGACTAGGGGAAGGGGGGGACGACCCCTACCTCGGCCAGTCACCTGTGCAGCCCTAGTACGTGCCATCTGCACGAATAGTAACAACTACAGTTATAAGCTAGCTAATCTATCATAACAGTAAAAATCCATAATTATTCTAAGAATACCGAGATCCGCAGAGGTAGTGGTGGTCATCCGTACTTTCTATCCCAACCCGACTCTGTATGCATTTTAAAACCAAAATTCTCTTCGGAAAACTCAGACCCTTTTCGGGTTCTGTTTATTTACTTATATGACCTTTTTAGAAGATTCAAGTGCCATTGTTGTCAACCTAGAGCTCTGATACCATGTTGTAACACCCCAAATTTTACAACTTAGGGAGTTACTAGTTAGGACCGCACAGTGGGTCCCGACCTTAGTTTGACAACAACTTAACAAGATCTTACAACAAGGCACAGATAAGGAAAAACCAGAAATCATAAAATAGTTCTTAATAATGCATGAATGTGACCAGATCAACTACAACCGGAAAACGTAATATAACAAAGTACGAAAGGAAACAAGGTTCAACTGTAAGACCCACAAATGCAGAAACTATAAAACGTCCTAAAGTACGACACCCCGGCTGACCACTACCATCTGGATCACTCGGCATCTGCTCTAACCTGTGGCAAATCTAAACAACATATCAACAGTTAGCTAACTATCCAAATATAAGCAAAATGATAACAGCACAAGCACACGCAGAAACAAAAATAAACAAACATCATGCTGGCACTCAACCGTTTATTATCTATTATTTAAATGATTCACATTATTCAATTTAAGTTGTGGCACGAGAATTATTATTAGTTCTCGTCTCCGTTCCTTATCCAACTGGTGTAGGTCTAGATGACTTCCACTGGTAGCATCACTACAAACCAAGTATGGACTAGTCCCGAAAGAAACCCCCAGCGCCCGCAAGCTACTGAGCAGAATGCCACCGCCCGTTACTCTTAGGCCAAAATATAGGTCGGTAATTATATATCACAACCTATCTCTCTAAACATTTCAATCACACACCACCATCATCATTTATACTCATATTTAGAAGTCAGCTAAGTAAGCCCAAAGGACTTACCTGTTATAACGCTCGACTCTTTGTAAACCACTCGTTCTGTAAACTGTAGCAACTCAGTTGCCTGCCAAAGGCGATAAGTGTATTAGCACACTCTCACGTAGTTAGAAGTCTAAAACTTCTAAGATCGAATAAGGTATTAAGACATAACTAGTTACAATGTTAATTTAGGGTAAAATGACCATTTTACCCTTGGTCCCGAAATTTCCGAAAAATCTAGAATTCATATCTAAACTCCTATTTGGGGTTCTAAAATCATATTCTAACTCCTAAAATTTTATTTGGTTCCAAACGGACATTTTTCATATGTTTCTATTTTCCGGAAGGTCGTAAAGGTCTAACTTCAGTTCTAAATATAAAATTCTTAACAGCTTAATATAATTCCGAATTAAATCTCTAGATCATCTATGAGGTTCTATCTAACCTTAGGAGGAAAAATTCCTCTAAACTGTTCAGCCATTAATTTTATAATAATTCACCAAGTTGACTACTTCACTTACAAATCCTATACTTAGTCAAAAACTTAAGTTTACCAAAACTGCTCAACTAACTAACTTCGGGAGCTCATAACTTCTAATCCGACCGTTCATTTCTTCCTAAATTTTAATATGCTAAACTACATATATCCGTCTACAACATATCCAAAATTCAACGGTGGATCTTTATCCAAACGCTCAAACATTAATCCTCAACATTGACCATTACTCATGTACTAAGCTGAGTTCAAAAATGATTATTTCACCTCTATTTCTAGTGCAGTCTACTCTACTCTCATTATTATCCAGTTATCATCAAATGGGGCCACAGGAGACTTCAACAGAACTCGTGTACTGTCCCTCTTTTCCTTGGATTGATTTCTATTTATAACAAAACCGAAACATATATAATCTATACACTTATAATATCTAGAGGCTAAGAATTGGACTGCAGAAAAAGGGATGGCTCACCTCTTCCACAGTTACTGGACTGAGATCCCTCGGCGTGACAGACCAGGAGGTGGGATTGGTGGTTCGGCTTGGCTTCCTGTAGTGAGCGGTCCGTGTCCTATGGCTTCCAACGTCGGATACGAGTAGATTCAGTAAGGAGGACACACACACAGACAGAATGTAAGAAGTGGTCCGGACTCACCTTGTTCTGTTGTAGAAGCAGTGTCGCCGTCCCTTGATGCAGTCGAGGATGTCTTGGTTCAGTCATGTGCTGAGCGAGAGATGTGCGTTGGTTTGAAGAGGACGTCGGATGAGGGATCTATACAGCCTGCAAGGTAAGTGTTCGAACGATTGCAGAAGAAAAGGAAACGCAGAAAAGGAAGGAAATAAGCAAAAGAGGAGAGGCGATATTTGTGCAGATCCGTTGGAAGATAGGCGGTTACAGAGAAGGGAATTAATTCAGCAACAGCCGTTATGTCTCCTCATGTAGCTGGGCTGGAGAAGCTGCGGGTTGCTGCTGCTTATTGGGCCAGAACGAGATTCAGCGAGCAGGCTGTTGGAAGCTACTGGGCTGAGCTGAAGACTGCAAGGCCGAACTGGGCTGAAGACTGGCGAGCTGGGCGCCTGGCTGGAAGAAACAGAAGGCGGCTGCTGGGCTGTAGAAGCGTTGGCCGCAGAGGAGTAAGGCAGCAGTGGGCTGCTGGAGTTGGCTAGCAGGCTGGATCCGTTGAGGCAAAATATAGAGCAACAGATGGGCTGAAATTGGCTGCGGACGGCTCCTTAAATTAGCGAGTTTCTGGCCGGACAAGATCCCGACACATAAATATACGGACTAGGCGGATATGGAGTTTATTATGGATTAAGATCGGTTAAGGATTCTATCATTTTATGCGGAAGTAAGCTACATAAAATGATAGACTATTTAAAAGATTCTATCATTTTATCTGAATGAATCTACATAAAATGATAAATCCTATAATAATATGTCTAACTAAGTAGACGGATATGTGTCAACTGATCGATATCTATTTTATAACGGAATTAGACGGAATAAAAATTCCGGATTTTACATTATATTTGCCTCAAGGATTCCTACCTATCGTAGAAAGTTCCGGTCTTTGTACCATTTCTAACTGAAGAGCCACAAGGGATAATTTTTCTTTGTCTCTTCCGTATTTCTAAGTTCTTTAAGGGTTTCTCTCTACTTGCCGAACCGCCGGATTGAGGGCTACGCGAGTTTGAAAGCACAGTATTTGTTTGTCTATGTCAAATGCTATTTTAGATGGTTACTTGTTTTGTTCACACATTAATGTTCATGAGTCTCATATTTGCAATGTTACTTTAATTCATGATAGTGGGTATTATTCTTTCCTTAGATCGCTTCCATCCATTATTTGCGTACAAAATTATTGTTTTCGCTTGCTATCGTTGTTTGCCTTCTTCCCTCCTTTTACTTAGAGTCATTAATTATTGATATCTATCAAATCAGACATGATCCTTGTGAAATCTTGTAATTATATAAACTAACAAGTAGATATCCGAGACAGTAATAGGGTAGAAATAAATCAATAAGATATGTTATTAAGCCCAAAAGAGAAAGCGTTTGGAATAGAATGATAATGGCAAAAAAAAACTAATTTGAGTAATATCAAATACCTCATACTTGAACATTACTTGTCATCAAGTATGATCCGTAGATATCTCTCAAAGAATCTCAAATACTTGTGTCAAATGCAACAAGATCATGCACTTAAACCTTATCATCATAGCACATGTCATAGAATAAGATATAACTCAAGGCTCATATATTTCATGACCACTCATGGAAATATGTATAACTCTTTCACATCTGTTTAGGGGTATATACTAACGCTCAAACTCAACACATAGGTAATAATCATTAACCATAAGCTTACCAAGGCATTCTCCATCTCCACCATGTAGCTTATCCTACTAATACAATTATGAATTAAGAGGTTTTTTTTATAGGTTGTAATTGGACCAAGTAATGAGTAACAGTGAGGAGTTATTTTGGCTATGTGGTGCAATAAGATCCGAGAGCTAAGACGTCTCGAAAATCACGGTTGATTTCATTACTGCGTCCAATTGATAAAATTATCTTCTTGCAAGACGGATTTCTCCACTCTTGGCTCAATACACGCTACACTCATCTTTTCGACACTTTGTACTTGTTAAAACTCGATTCCCTCTCTTTCTTATTTATCCGCTAGGTCCAAGTGGCGCATATTTTGTGGATTCTCTTCACTACACACAAACCCCATACTTGTTTCTTAATTTCTCCCCTTAACTCATGGTGTCACCTCCTAGTTCCTTGATGGGTCAAACAAGCATAATCGTTGCTAGGAACAATTTTGTGGAGCTATAAATAAACGTGATATAGGGCAAAATGTGCTAAAAATATAGAAAATATGCTTGGGGTGTATGTAATAATAAGCTTAACACATACATTGATAGGCTAGAACTTACCTACAAGTATAACGGGAATGATCGTAGTGTCTAGTGTCGAATTCATAAGGACTGGTTATGAATTGGATGTAGCCATAGGCAACTACACTAAGCCAAAGGAAGGAAAGGAGGATAAATGGATGGTTTTTGGTGTTATCAAAAGCACAATTAACAAACTAATTTTCAGAGAATATATAAAATCAAGCTATATAAGAAGTAGGTCTCATTGCTATAATAAAATCATAATATAACCAAGTATATGAATATAACGAACAATAATCAGCGGATATGTAGGTAATTGTCAAAGATAGTATTTACAACATCTCTGTGTATAAAGACTGTGTTTAACCCAACCTCAAGACGCTTTCGCATTTTATAGAGGGTAAAAACAAAACCGGTTAAAAATATATAAAACAAGTAGAAGACCAAAATAGGCAACACTGTTGCAAAAGAAGGCAAAAAGGCAACAAAAACCGGTAAGCCTATAACAATCAGGAATCCTCTTGATAAAGGTAAACATCTTTCCGAAAACCAAGTTAAATCCTATAAGGTCCAATAGAATCAATACGCTCTCGTGAAAAACTGATGTATTTCTATTCCGAAGGAAAACATGGTTTCTCAATATATGTCAACAAAGGGGTATGGATAATGTCGCTAGGAAAAACAAAGCCAATTTTATTCCATTCAACAATTAATATACAATAATTATAAATCAATACATCATAGGGTTCACCGATTCATTGATCATAAGAAAACTATCCATACATGAATAAAGAAACAAAGCAATAAACTAAATAGTAAACGAGTGCATAATTAATAATTCAAAATAAAACCTCAAGGAATTCACCACCAAAAGTATTTTGATGAATTTATGAAAATGTTAAATTTGTCGTCTAACTAGGGTTTTCAAACGAACGAATGGGAACCCTTCTAACATCTAAAAAAAGAAATATAGAGGGTACATAATCGGGTCCTCAATGATATGGAAAATCCCAAGGAAATAATATAATCCGGAACTTTATTTTTGGAAATAATCGTGTAGGTAAAACAAGCATAAGACGGACATGTCACGGGCAACTAGCCCGTGGCTAGTCCATTTGATTGTATATCCAAGGGAAGCAAGGTGGTGTGGGAAAAACGGGGATAAAATGGGAGATTTGCCCATGACCAAACCGTATCGAGCCCATCTCAAGGCCGTCTCACTCCCATCTTCAGTGTAAGCTCGAATCTCCAATTCACAGACCTCATTTGGGTGTCCAACACTATGATGTGCTAATTGATTCCTTGTTCATCAAATATGTTTGATGCTCCAATGCAGCTCCTTACCACAGGGAAGATCGAAATCTCGTATTCCGGAAAAAAATACGCCATAAATGGCCTCGAACATATGAAACACGAGATAAACTGAAGTAAATACCATTATATGCAATGTGAGTGATTTCTACACAATATGAATGAAAAACATATCAATTGAAACGTGAAATGCCTGAGTCTAAAAACTAATATGATAAATGAATAGATGACATCGCACATTCATAAATCGTTTTCCTAAGTGTAAGAGAATAAACAAGCATGCAATCTTTAAAGATAGTCAATCGTAAGTTCTAGATAATCAAAGCATATAGGAGTACATTCATGAAAATGAAGATAACAAAGAATATGTGCATAAGGCTAAAAGAAATATCACAAGGCAACGCCATGAAAAAATACCTTATCAGTATACCCCATACTCCATGGCATCTCCATAGTTGAATAGCGAGATCTCGAGCATTATCAACCGATATAGAATAAAAAAAGAGTGATACTTAAATCATATTTTTCGAAAATAAGATAACACAAAATAGAATATTCATGTTGATAGGATAAGAGGAGGTTGATCAATGTCGATCAGTAGGGATGATCGACCCGATTCGCTCAATTTGGTAGGGGGGTATGCTCTCTAGTCTCAACTCTATGAAGGAGTGCATGCCCGCATCTTCTCCATGCTTTCTTGAGAATTTCTCTTGAATGCTTCACAAAGATTGTGTTTGTCCCCCTTTAAGGACTCTATTGTATAATATATTGGTTGACAAGTTTTGCTACCTTGTTTCTTTGAGAGCTGAAAAAAATCTCCAAAGCCTTTTTCTCTCTTTCCTTAGACTTAGGTATTTCTTGCGTGAGGAGCAAAATTCTTGCTTAAGTTTGGCCCTTTGTTCTCTTGATCTCGTTTCTCTTTCTCAAACATCGGGAGTAATAACTTTTTGTTCTCTCCGTCTTACCCCTCATTTTCTTAGCTTCATTTACGATCTCGAGCAACAAAAATCTTCTTCTTTCCTAAGATACCGTCTTCGCTTGTAGTTGTGCCAATTATTGACAAAGTCCAACCAAAATTTGACCTTCTCTAAAAGGGTAAAAAGTATAGTCTTCAGTGCGGGTAACACTTAAAAAGGAAGAATGTTCTGATTTCTCAACATTTGAATCAGTTGTTTTGATGGGAATTCCGGTTGATCTTGCTTTTTCCTTTACAACCTCAACCGAGGTTCTGACATCGAAATCAGTTATCTTGATAGGACTCCTAGCTGATCCTTCATTGCCTTTCACAGCACTTTATTTTCGAATTTCTCCCATGACCTTTTTCAGAATTGAGCTAGTTGTGGAAAGTGTCATTCCTGAGCTTCTTCTATTTCAACTATTGTTTGAAAGTTTGAAGATTAGATAACAAAAAGGAAAAAGTTAAAAAAAACGTTTTAAAATTAATAAGTCAAAATACTTTAATGTCTTCCCCGATAACGTCGCCAATTTGATGAAGGATGAAGTGTGCCTCATTTCTCGTGAATAACTTACAAGACTCAATGTAGTAAAGAAGTCAAGATCCAACACACAAAAAACGATGCATTGTTTGATTGATTAGCGAACAGACTAAAATAACGGTAAAACTAAATATATACATAAGTAAACAAAGTAAATTGAAACCAAAACAGGAAGATAAAAACTTAGGAGGGTCGTCGATAGACCCCTAGTAGAGTTGATAGATCCAAAACGCGAACCTTGATAAAATAAATAAATAACAATAAACCAAATTTAAATCGGAGCGTAAAATGGTGAAAGACCTCAGTAAGGTCGATCGACCTTAAGGAGTGATACCGATCGATCTTGTCAAAAAAAAGACATAAATTGTAAAGTAAGACAGAGAAAAACAATTGTGTATTTATTGGAACCATAACCAAATAATTTGAAGTTAGAGAAGTAGAGAATAAGTAATCAAACAATAAAGTAATTTCATAGTCCAGTTCACTACAATATGCATAGATCTCAATTGACAAATCCACAAATGAATGTATGTCTAGTTAAACGGGAGACAACTTCGTCCAATTGTCACGTGATTAGGGCATTGCATGGTATACATAAAAGGTTGTCACCCCAATTGATTGTTACGTACCCAAGACGATACATATTCTTTATATTAAACTCAAAATGGAGGCATGAGTGACTCGGCTCTCAAAATTTTCTATCAACACCTTGAAGATCATATAGCAAAGGCAAATTCAAAACTCGGCTCCCGTATTTTGGAAGGAATAATCTAATAACTAGCATAACTCATATAGACATACATCGCGCATATAAAATAAATTCAACAACATATATCAATGCAGTTGGGCTCTCTAGACCTTAGAAAATATGAGAATTAACCATACATACTTGAACAAATATAAATGATATATTAATGACTCAAAAACGATCCATTCAATCTTCTCCTAGTAGTAGGGTTGTTCGCTCCAAACGGTGTGTGCGAGCTTTATAATTTATAACCCAAGAAGTATGCTTGAACAAATATGCGAACCCGCAGCGTACGGATCAATTGTAATAAAAACAAGAATTACAGGGGTCGATCACTGGGACTTAAGTGAAATAAAGCACAGAATCAGGTTGTCAAATATTGTAATTAACTAAAAGCAATTAAAGCAATCAAAGATGATATAAAGTCAAGTAAGGGGAAATGAGGATTCTAGGGATTAAATCATCTAGTTGTGGTTCCGACTCAAGATCTCCAAGGATAACGCGAACAAAGCTGGGGTTTTGCAAAGGGAAGGTGTTTCTAAGGTGGGAATAGATCACGGGGTAAGTCTCACTACTCACTATCCCAAATTAAAGCTCCTATTACCGGGTAAGTCTCAAGGTACTAAGGAAAGGAACTATAATCTCAAACCAACACACCACCCAAGGGAATAGAATCAACCTTTACCGGGTAAGTCTCAGGCTAACTCACAAAGATGGGATGAAGGCACACTCAAACCCCAATAAAGGATAAACCTTTATTACCTACACTCATGATCTTAGGTAAACAAACAAAGGAATCACCGGGTAAGTCTCATCCTAGGCTTGCATTGAATCAGGAAAGGTGTAATAAGGATAGGATTTGGCAAACTTAAACACTTAACTCAAATAAGGTTCAGGAAAGGTCACCTCGTTCAGTCAGAATCCACCCCGGCCGAGATGTTTAACGGCTGAGCGAGGTGTTCTAGGGTTAAAATAAAGACTCGAGCTTTCAAGGTCCTGCTGGGATTAAGATCATTCTGTCATCGTCTTCCCCACAACTTTCAGCCAATCACCCTAGAATCGTATAAGAAACTTAGCCAACAATCATCATAGTAACAATAATCAAATTAATGGAAAATGAATCAATATTCGAACAAGAAAATCTTAAGAAAAAGGTCTCAATAATTGAATCAAACAACAACAAATCAGCGTTCCTTAATGTTACGCTAAAAAGTGTGCACGCAATAAGCCTTAAATTTATACTCGTTATAATTATCCTAACTCCTAGCGCACCCGCAGTGTACGGGACGTATGTAGAAAGATAAGTATTCCGAGGTCGAACAGAAAGACTAAGGTGAAATTGATTCAAGTTGTGATTGAGTTTAGCAAAGATCTAAGTCTAAAGAAAAGAAAGAAATAAAGGAAGGAAGAAAATCTCAATTGTTTTTGTCGGTTTTAGGTGATCAAATCAAAGATCACAATTCATGCAAAGCAAATAATCAAACTAAACCAAAAATCACAAATAAACAAATCAAACAAGATATTGATCAAGGGAAAGGAAAAACGGATTCTAGGGGTCGGAAGTTCCGGTTATGGCATAGAACTCAAGTTATCTATTCATTCTTTGGATTGATTATGATATGTTGGGATTAAGTATTTCTAAATTGGGATCAATTACCGGATAAGTCTCATGATCCAACTAGTCCACACCTAAGGTCTCATTACCGGTTAGGTCTCTAAGAACCTAAGGTTGGGAATTCTACGCAAACCGGAATTGTTAATTAGGGATCTAACCTATCCTTACCGGGTAAGTCTTGGAATGGGAAGTCCTAATCAACATTCCTAGCACATCTAATCCAATGGTGACTTGTTAGGTTCACCACTACCTAAGGTTTTGCTATTTTAGATTCTAAGGGAAAGGATTACCGGGTAAGTCTCTCCTAACACTTAGTCACTACACTAGGACACCCTAGGGTAGGTTAAACTCAGCAAAAACTTAGAGTTTCAACAATTTTATGAATCTAAGGTAAGATCCTTCGAACCAAGAAGAATCACGGTTTGTTCTACAGAAACCACGACCGTGGTTCTACAAGAACTACCCGTGATTTCTAACAGCAGCTACGTTCACAAGCAAAAATCATCCAAAGGTAAATCTAAGTCCATCCTATCATAGATCTAGCCATAACCATCCTTTCCCTACCCTAGAATCACATCAATTTAGCCTACAACATTCATAATGGAAATCAAAGCAAGCAAACATAAAATCATAACCTCCATTGCAAGAAAATGAAAGAAAAGAGATGAACAATAAACTTCAAGAACAAACAAATCTGAAAACGGAATTAGAACTACTTACAACCCTTCCAAAAGAAGGTTTCAAGGGTTTACAAAGCTCTAGAAATAGAATCCGAATTACAAGAAAGCAATGGTGTGTTCTTCTCTCCTCTTCAATGAAACCTTTCTTCTTCTCTTTGGCACTTTCCTTCCTAGAAAAATCCTTCTTCTTTGAGAATATATTTGTTAGAGAAATGGATAATGGATGAGCTGCTCCCAAACTACCCCCCAGCTGCCTTAAACAACCCATCAAGGACCACTTTTATAACAAATTGTGCATGAGTTGGCCATGAGAGTCGTGGCACAGCTGTCACCAGAATCTGGCAAAATCCACGGTCATTTCCACGGCCGTGGTTATTCAGAGAACCGTGATTCTATGCAGAAACTTCGCCTTTGATCATTAAGCTGTGGTTTGGTGCATGGCTTGTGTTGGCAATGTTCCATGAGTCCTCCTTAGCCCTTGGCTTGTGTCCTAATGAGTCCGAGGTCGTGTCATCTAAATGAACGATCCTTAAACGCATCGTTTTGGCTCTAAACTTCCCGAAATACCTACAAAACGTACACAAGTCCGTGTAGACGTCTATCTCGACAATATACATGTTTTGAGTGCAAAACGTCTTGGACTAATGCTAGACCATGCATGATTGAGCGAGAAATCTATCTAAATGTACACCAAAAACTATGCTATAAATCGTGTTATCAAAATACCCCATACTTAAGGTTTGCTCGTCCCCGAGCAAATTCCCAACTATAGACTAAGAGATGACATGATTTATGTATGCAGAAAAATGCAAAAAAAATTTTGGGTTTTGTGCTTCTACTATTGGATCACCTTCATAGTCATGATCAATGGCAATTGGATAAGCAATTATGTATCAAACAATAAGGGCATGGAAAGACAATTGTACTTAACTCAAAAGCATGCATGAGATGGGAGGACGAAGATGTCAAGAAGATCAAGAGTCTATCCAATCTAGATTATTAAGTCTTACAAACATGCAAGTAGGTCATAAGGGCTTGTGACATAAAAGGCCAAGAAACGTTGTAATTTGGGAGGGGAACTTTCTAGGTATGTGATGCTAATCCGGGAATGGAACTAACTTCACTTCCTTGTCCTCGATCAACTTCCCCCAAGTGTACCGAGTTACTTGTCATTTGAACCAACGCCCCCAAACCTATATTTTGGCTACACTTCCACAATAATTTCAGCATTTCATTCACGACATTCCTTTCATTACATCTTCACCCCGCACTTGCTTTTTACACATTCAAACACACTAGCATGCTCCTATTCCCGGATGGGTTTAAAGGAGGCTGAATTTATATCAATTAAGGTGCTCAAGCAATCATGATCAAGATGAGAAGTAGAGAAAGATGAAGTGCCTTATTCATTCCTAGATGGTATGCAAGAACTATCATGTAATTTCGACTTTCAATACTCAATCCATTCTAGGCAATCATCATGATCTCAAGTCATTCATGGAATTCAAGAGAAGTAGTTCAAGTCCACATATGCATTTATAAATTCAACACATAAGGCCATTCATAGACAATCACAAGACAAGTTTCATCATTAGGATCATATCCAAGCCTAGAAAGCACAATTTTTTTTTAAATTTTCTGATTTTTATGGGATTTTTGGTTTAAGTATGTACAATGCAAGACATGTGCAAATATTAACCTATCCTAGATGCTCATCATGCAAAGGATCATGCGAACCCCACCCCATACTTAGAAACACATTGTCCCCAATGTGATATACAAGTAAAGAGAGTGAAATAATGTTCTCACAATGTAAAATTGTTTGCTATGGTATTTGGGAGTTCTTAAGTGAATTGATGTTGGATGATCCTTTCAACCATGGTAGAGAGCTCTAAACATCCTTCAAAGCTTCAGAACCCGCGCTAGGCACCGCTAGCCGTCCAAGTTTCACGTCCGCTCCACCCATAATTGGTGAGGGTTTCATCATCATCATTCATATGTCAAGGAAGGCTTCCAATGCCACTAATGCTTCTAGCACACACACGAGGTAGACAAAAACACACACAAAGCACACAAAAACAGAAAAATCTAAGCAAAAATGAAAAAAGAAAAATGTTACCAATGGGTTGCCTCCCACCAAGCGCTTCTTTAAGGTCATTAGCTTGACCAAACTCGGGAGCGTCTATTCGAGGTGAAGCGGGGCAATCATGTCTACCGGGGCTCCCGGAATATACTTCTTCAAGCGATGCCCATTCACTTTGAAATCTCCACAATGCTCCCCTCCTATCTCAATGGCTCCATGGGGAAATATCTTCTTCACCACATATGGCCCGGTCCATCTTGATTTGAGTTTTCCGGGAAAGAGCCTTAGCCTCGAGTTGAAGAGAAGGACAAGATCTCCTTCACTCAACTCCTTTGGAATAAACCTCTTGTCATGCCATCTCTTGGTTCTCTCCTTGTAGATCCGGGCATTCTCATAGGCTTCCAACCGGAGCTCCTCAAGGGCATTGATATCAAGCAATCTCTTCTCTCCCGCTTCCTTGAGGTCAAAATTTAGCTACTTAATGGCCCAATAAGCTCTATGCTCCATTTCCACCGGAAGATGGCAAGACTTTCCATAGACCAACTTGTAAGGAGTGGTGCCAATAGGTGTCTTGACGGCGGTTCTATATGCCCATAGTACGTCATTGAGCTTCATAGCCCAATCCTTCCTTGTCCTAGACACCGTCTTCTCGAGGATGGCCTTGATCTCTCGGTTGGAGATCTCCACTTGACCACTAGTTTGAGGATGGTAAGGTGTTGCCACTTTATGAGTCACCCCATACTTAGCCAAAAGTGCTCCAAAATTCCTATTTGTGAAGTGCTTCCCCCCATCACTAATGATCACCCTTGGTGTTCCAAACCTAGGGAAGATCACTCGGTTGAAGAACCGCACCACCACCTTGGCATCATTTGTAGGAGAGGCGATGACCTCTACCCATCTTGACACATAGTCCACTGCCAATAGGATGTAGAGATTGCCACATGAAGAAGGGAATGGTCCCATGAAGTCTACACCCCACACATCAAAAATCTCAAATTCTTGGATGTTATTCAAGGGCATTTCATTCCTCCTTGAAATGTTGCCCGTCCTTTGGCAAGCATCACATGCCGCTACAAAACCTTGCACATCTCTAAACAAGTTAGGCCAATAAAAACCGGATTGCAATACCTTAGCACACGTTTTGTGTGAGCTAGCATAGCCTCCGCATGGTAAGGAGTGGCAATGCCGGATCACACTCTCCACTTCATCCTCCGGTATGCATCTTCTAAGCACCCCATCCGGGCCTCTCTTGAATAGAAGTGGCTCACTCCAATAATAATGCCTTACATCGTTGTAGAACTTTTTCCTTTGTGCATATGTAAGTCCGGGAGGCACTTCCTCACACACTAAGTAGTTCACAATGTCGGCGTACCACGGCTCACTTCCTCTAGCCACTTGGAACAAACACTCTACCATTTGCAATTGTTCATCCCGGAATGAATCATTTATCGGGATGTTGTCTTTCCCAAGCTCCAATGGTGAAAGTCTACTAAGGTGATCCGCCACGGAGTTCTCGGATCCCTTCTTATCTCGTATCTCCAAATCAAACTCTTGAAGAAGAAGGATCCACCGAATCAACCTTGGTTTGGCATCCTTCTTTGTAAGTAGATAACGGATCGCCGCATGATCCGTATAAACTATGACCTTCGCTCCAACAAGGTACGAGCGGAATTTTTCGAATGCATACACCACCGCCAACAATTCCTTCTCGGTGGTAGCATAGTTGAGTTGGGCATCATCTAGCGTCTTGCTAGCATAGTAAATAGCATGAGTGTGCCCTTCTTTTCTTTGCCCTAAAACAGCCCCAACGGCCACATCACTTGCATCGCACATGATCTCAAATGGTAGACTCTAATCCGGAGGTTGCATGATAGGTGCGGAGATCAAAGCGTTCTTCAACCTACAAAAAGCTTCGAGACAATCCTTGGAAAAGACAAAATCAACATCTTTCATTAGTAGGTTAGTGAGAGGCTTAGAAATTTTTGAGAAATCTTGAATGAACCTTCGGTAGAAACCGGCATGCCCTAAGAAACTCCTTACCCCCTTCACCGAGGTAGGTGGTGGCAACTTCTCTATCGTTTCGATCTTAGCCCTATCAACCTCAATGCCACGGTTAGACACCAAGTGTCCTAACACAATCCCTTCACTTACCATGAAGTGGCATTTTTCCCAATTTAAGACAAGATTTGTCTCCTCACATCTTTGCAACACTAATGACAAATTAGCCAAGCAATCATCGAATGAAGAACCATAAACAGAGAAATCATCCATGAACACTTCCATGATATTTTCTATGTATTCTGAAAAGATAGCCATCATACACCTTTGGAAGGTGGCGGGTGCATTACACAACCCAAATGGCATTCTCCTATATGCAAAGGTACCCCATGGACATGTAAAAGTCGTTTTCTCTTGGTCATCGGGGTGGATAGGGATTTGGAAGAATCCACTATACCCATCTAAATAGCAAAAATGAGAGTGTTGAGCTAACCTTTCTAGCATTTGGTCAATGAATGGGAGAGGGAAGTGATCTTTCCTAGAGGCCATGTTTAACTTCCTATAATCTATACACATCCTCCATCCCGTGACCGTCCTAGTTGGTATTAGTTCATTGTTCTCATTAGTTACTACCGTCATTCCACCCTTCTTAGGCACTACATGAACGGGGCTAACCCACTTACTATCCGAGATAGGGTAGATAATTCCCGCATCTAGCAACTTAATTATTTCCTTTTTGACCACCTCTTTCATTATAGGATTCAATCTCCTTTGATGTTCAATAGAGGGTTTGTGGTTATCTTCCATCATTATCTTATGCATGCACAAAGATGGCTTAATGCCAACCAAATCATCAATAGTATAACCAATGGCTTTCCTATGCAATCTTAGTTCATGCAACAATTTAGCAAGTTCATCATCACTCAAGCATGCATTAACAATCACAGGATATGTAGAATCATCACCAAGAAATGCATATTTTAAATGAGAGGGAAGGGGTTTAAGTTCAAGTGAGGGAGGACCTTTATCGGTTGAGGACGATCCAAACAAGATTGGATGAGATGAATCCAAAGAAAATGAAGACTCCCCTTGGCTCCTAAAAGCTTGATCATCATCAAGAGCTGATTCAGGAAAAACCACGGTTGGAAACATGGGTTTCTCACCTTCCACGGCCGTGGTTCTTGCCAAGTTTGCTTCTTGGAGTTGTCCAGAGAGTTTGACGGCCGTGGAACCTGAATCTCGACCGTGGAACTTGCAGCTGTTCACAACCTCTTCGTGGCTCTCAAATCCAACTCTTGGCTCCTCTTCCAAGGCCTCCGAGGCCTTGATCTCTTCATTGCATTCCTCCTCAATGTCCTCCTCCATCATACTCAAGGTAAGAACCTTCTCCAAGGGGTCCTCGATCAAGATCGAGCTTATAACTTCTCTAAATTCTTCTTGCTCGACTATGTTGAAGATATCTTCATCAAGGGTTGGCCCTTTCATCATTGTGGACAGCTTGAACTTGATGTTCTCCTCTCCAATGTTGAAGGAGAGAGTCCCGTTCTTGCAATCCACTAAACATCCGGAGGTGGCTAGGAAAGGTCTTCCTAGGATGATGGGAACCGGATAATCCGCCGGAATGTCCAACACTACAAAGTCGATGGGTACATAGAATCCTCCCAATTGCACCGGAATGTCCTCTAGAATCCCAACCGGATGAGTGATAGAACGGTCCGCCATATAGAGGGTCATCTTGACCGGCTTTGGCTCTCCTAGCCCGGCCTTGTTGCTAAGTGCAAGCGGTATGATGCTTACACTCGCCCCAAGATCACAAAGGGCCTCGTACTTCACGTCTCCTACTCCAATTCCGGATCTCTTAGCTTGGGAGGCATTGCCTCCTTCATTGTTTGGATCAACTCCGAGGATCTCTTGGTCATCCTAATCTCTCCATACTCCTCCAACTTCCTTTTGTTGGAGAGTATTTCCTTCAAGAACTTTCCGTATGCCGGCATTCCTAAGATGGCATCCATGAACGGAATGTTAATATGTAACTTGGACATTAGTTCAAGGAACTTACCAAAGTGATTGTCCAAACGAGCTCTTGCTCTTGATTGTGGGAACGGTAGTGGGGGCTTGTATGGAGGCGGTGCCACATAGGTTGGCTCTACATCTTTGCTTTTGCCTCCATCTTCTTGCCTTCTTCCCTCTTCTACCACTACTTGCTTTCCCTTAGCTTGGTTCTTGGGCAAAGGATCCTTCATACTCAACCCACTCCTTGTTGTGATAGCCAACACTTGGCCTCTTGGGTTGTCTTCGGTTCTTCCAGGAAGCTTCCCCGGATCTCTATGCGCTTCACCCGCCTTTTGAAAAACTTGTGCTTCCAAGACCTTTTGAGCCTTAGAGATTGAAGTCACGGTGCTCTCAAGTCCATTCAACCTTCCTAGCAATTGTTCAAACATGACTTCGGTCCTATCCTTTGAAGGTTGAGTAAAGTCGGGTGGAGGTTCTTGTGAAGCTCTTTGTGGTGGAGTTGTGCTTGTGGAGGCGGGAGGGTTCAAGGCTCCATCTGGGTTAGAGTAAGAAAATCCGGGATGGTTGTGGTTGGGCCGGTAATTGTTGAATTGCCGGTTGTTGTTGAAATTTCTTGGGCCTTGGTAATTGTTGAAGTTGCCCCTTCCCATGTAATTCACATCCTCCTCCTTGGAAGACAAGTTTGCTTGTGGAAGCACTTGAGGAGTTGCTTGGCTCTTCAAGGTTGTAGTACACAACTCTCTCAAGGATTTCAACTCGTTGTTGATGGCGTCAAGCTTGAAATTGCTCATGGTGACTTCGCTCACCTCATATGCTCCCGCCTTTCTTCCTTCACTCTTCCTATGAGAGTACTTCTCAATCACTAGAGCTTGCTTCTCCACAAACTCCCAAGCATCATCTACATGCTTCTCCATAAATGTCCCACCGGAAAGAGATTGAAGTTTGAATTGGCTATCTTCATCAAGCCCCTTGAAATAGATCTCCAATAGCTCAATCTTCGGTATACCATGGTGTGGACAATCTAGGAGAAGGTCTTTAAATCTCTCCCAAGACTTGAACAAACTTTCTCTATCCCTCATCACAAAGGCATTGATCTTCCCTCTTAATTCGGTGGTCTTGGAAGGTGGGAAGAACTTGGTTAAAAACTCGGTTGTCATCTCCTC
The DNA here is from genome assembly GCA_033239045.1 of Fagopyrum esculentum. Lineage (NCBI taxonomy): Eukaryota > Viridiplantae > Streptophyta > Magnoliopsida > Caryophyllales > Polygonaceae > Fagopyrum > Fagopyrum esculentum. The sequence goes on along the minus strand of BSUD01000008.1, from coordinate 83,124,702 downwards.
CCAAGTACCAACTCGCCCTTGTGGAATAGATTGATACCAAGCCAAGGCTTTATCCTTAAGAGAGAAGGAAAAAGCCCTAAGCTTATGGTTGTTGCTCTCCAATCTTGGTGGCCTAAGAGTCTCCATCAAAATCTCGTAGTTCATCAAGTGTTGATGAGGAGACTCTCCTTCCATCCCTCCAAATTGATTGTGCCGGATCATTTGTAGAACTTGAGGGCAGAGCTCATAGTTGTGGGTTGCGGGATCTCCTAAATTCACACCCGGTCGGTGTGCTCTTTGTGCCGGATCCATACGCCTCCCTAGGGTTTGTGGCTCCTCAATAGCAATGGGAACAACCCTAACATTGGCCGCCGGCTGCGGTTGTGGTGGAGGAGGTGGAGGTTGTCGGCGATTAAGCTCTCCTTGAACAAGGGCTTGCCTAATCTCCTCAATCTCCCTCCTAGTTTCCTCTTGCCTCTCATTGGCAAGTCTCCTTTCTTCCTCCAAGAGCTCATCTCTTAGCCTTATTTGCTCTAAGGCTTCATCCAACTCAGCTTGAAGATTTCTACCGGCCATCTCTTTCTCTTTTCGGATGTTCTTAGATCTAGATCGAAGGGTTTTCTCCGGTTCGGGATCGAATGGAGCTAAATTCTTGCCACGAGATCTTCGCATACACCTAAAGAGTAATAGATGTCCTGAAAAGCAAAGACACAAACCAAAGAGAGATCAAAAGCAACAAGAAAGATCTACACTAGAAACAATCACGAAATAGACTCAATCTAGACCTAGTCCCCGGCAACGGCGCCAAAAACTTGTTACGCTAAAAAGTGTGCACGCAATAAGCCTTAAATTTATACTCGTTATAATTATCCTAACTCCTAGCGCACCCGCAGTGTACGGGACGTATGTAGAAAGATAAGTATTCCGAGGTCGAACACAAAGACTAAGGTGAAATTGATTCAAGTTGTGATTGAGTTTAGCAAAGATCTAAGTCTAAAGAAAAGAAAGAAATAAAGGAAGGAAGAAAATCTCAATTGTTTTTGTCGGTTTTAGGTGATCAAATCAAAGATCACAATTCATGCAAAGAAAATAATCAAACTAAACCAAAAATCACAAATAAACAAATCAAACAAGATATTGATCAAGGGAAAGGAAAAACGGATTCTAGGGGTCGGAAGTTCCGGTTATGGCATAGAACTCAAGTTATCTATTCATTCTTTGGATTGATTATGGTATGTTGGGATTAAGTGTTTCTAAATTGGGATCAATTACCGGGTAAGTCTCATGATCCAACTAGTCCACACCTAAGGTCTCATTACCGGTTAGGTCTCTAAGAACCTAAGGTTGGGAATTCTACGCAAACCGGAATTGTTAATTAGGGATCTAACCTATCCTTACCGGGTAAGTCTTGGAATGGGAAGTCCTAATCAACATTCCTAGCACATCTAATCCAATGGTGACTTGTTAGGTTCACCACTACCTAAGGTTTTGCTATTTTAGATTCTAAGGGAAAGGATTACCGGGTAAGTCTCTCCTAACACTTAGTCACTACACTAGGACACCCTAGGGTAGGTTAAACTCAGCAAAAACTTAGAGTTTCAACAATTTTATGAATCTAAGGTAAGATCCTTCGAACCAAGAAGAATCACGATTTGTTCTACAGAAACCACGACCGTGGTTCTACAAGAACTACCCGTGATTTCTAACAGCAGCTACGTTCACAAGCAAAAATCATCCAAAGGTAAATCTAAGTCCGTCCTATCATAGATCTAGCCATAACCATCCTTTCCCTACCCTAGAATCACATCAATTTAGCCTACAACATTCATAATGGAAATCAAAGCAAGCAAACATAAAATCATAACCTCCATTGCAAGAAAATGAAAGAAAAGAGATGAACAATAAACTTCAAGAACAAACAAATCTGAAAACGGAATTAGAACTACTTACAACCCTTCCAAAAGAAGGTTTCAAGGGTTTACAAAGCTCTAGAAATAGAATCCGAATTACAAGAAAGCAATGGTGTGTTCTTCTCTCCTCTGCAATGGAACCTTTCTTCTTCTCTTTGGCACTTTCCTTCCTAGAAAAATCCTTCTTCTTTGAGAATATATTTGTTAGAGAAATGGATAATGGATGAGCTGCTCCCAAACTGCCCCCCAGCTGCCTTAAACAACCCATCAAGGATCACTTTTATAACAAATTGTGCATGAGCTGGCCATGAGAGTCGTGGCACAGCTGTCACGAGAATCTGGCAAAATCCACGGTCATTTCCACGGCCGTGGTTCTTCAGAGAACCGTGATTCTATGCAAAAACTTCGCCTTTGATCATTAAGCTGTGGTTTGGTGCATGGCTTGTGTTGGCAATGTTCCATGAGTCCTCCTTAGCCCTTGGCTTGTGTCCTAATGAGTCCGAGGTCGTGTCATCTAAATGAACGATCCTTAAACGCATCGTTTTGGCTCTAAACTTCCCGAAATACCTACAAAACGCACACAAGTCCGTGTAGACGTCTATCTCGACAATATACATGTTTTGAGTGCAAAACGTCTTGGACTAATGCTAGACCATGCATGATTGAGCGAGAAATCTATCTAAATGTACACCAAAAACTATGCTATAAATCGTGTTATCACTTAAGTCACAAATCAGCAAAGACATAAACCAAAAAGACAATCTAAGAAAGTCTTACAAACTCCTTTAATAGCTATCCCAACTATGATTCCTTTCTTCCTTGAACTTCAATCCTTTAATACTTCCTTCAATTCTTCCTTCAAAACCTCCAGAAAATCCCTTAATTGTTGGACGCTCCAAGCATGATTGAATTGTGGAAGATCTAATCCTTTATATAGGAGAATTATCTTCCAAAGATAAAATATCTTAAAAAGATAATTTCCTATAAAATATATATCTCTCTCAAAATAAATCATCCAGAAACAATATCTTCCTTCCAGAAATCCAGCAAAAAATATAAGATATCTTCTTTCCAAAAATAAAAGATCTCAGCCAAAAATATAGATCTCGCCGGCGGTAGGGTATTCGCCTCGGTCGGGATGCTCCTCAAGATCACCTCGGTCGAGGTGACACTGTAGCTGACCAAAGTTAATCTCAACTGAATGTGAAATCTCTTGGAACTGGTCCAAAATCAATCTTCTTAATCAATTTCATGCTTCCTGAGGTCTTTCTTAAGCTCCAGAATGTAGCTCCAATGACTCCTTAACTCCATTTCGATGCAAAACGTGCCATTTTACCTTCAATTACAACGAAAACTAGGTGTAGACCTCGATTCTCGCAAAGGTAGATGAAACAACAATCTAATCACATAATATTCATCCATACATATATATTTATGAAGATAAAACGTCCAAACTAGCCCCAAAATATAGACTATAATAAATGCTATCAAGGGTCGGTTGACGTAAAGAGCAAAACAACTAGGCTGAAATTCGTAAATTGCATAAGAGAAGAACATCTAACATAATGGTTATAAGCCTTATTATAATTAAGGAGAGGAATTAACCTAAATCGCAGATCTATCTTCCAATAGGATAAGATAAGGTCAAATATAAAATAACAAAAGCCCATGTGATCAAACTACCCGAGTGTTCTCAACCGTTTGTCCTAATGTGCGAGACTTCCGGCTTTGTCATAGGTGTCGTTCTTGGTCAAGCCAATGATAAGAAGCTCTATGTTATTGCTTATGCTTGCAAACTCTAGATGAAGCACAATAAAACAATGCAACAATAAAAAAAGAGTCTTAGTTGTGGTGTTTGCATTCGACAAGTTTCAAAATTACCTTGTCGGATCTCAAGTCATTGTCTACACCGATCATGCAACCCTTCTTTATGTTATGGCAAAGAAAAACGTCAAACTAAGATTACTATATTAGATTCTCCTTCTCTAAGAATTTTGTGAGTTCATAGCCCATCAATGACTCTCTTCTGAATAATGCCCTTGTCAACAACATTGCAATTGATCATTTGTCATGACTACCATCTAATGCCATCGGCGTCATCCATGCTTCACAATCCAACAATGGCACATCACCACCCACCTAAAAAGCACAATTATGTCCAACAAAAAGACCTAAAATAAGCATGTTTATAGCGGCAACCGTAATAAATTTTGTAAGTTCCCCCTTACTTTTGTCTTATTAGGTACATTGAGGACAATGTAAGATTTTAGTGTAGGCTGCGTAAATTCTGGATTTCATGTTTTTATTTTCCTCCAAACTTTCTCAAAATTTTCTCGTCTATTTTCCAAAATCCCCTTTTTGTTGTAGACTCGAAGTCGGCCGATTGACCCTTCTAGTTGGCCATCTAAGCATAAAGTTCTTGCATTTATGTTTATTTTTGTACTAGTATGTCACTTCACTTGATAGTTGGCTAATCAAACCTCATTGGTTAGACGACTTGTTCCTATTCTATCAATATGTATCTTTTATTTTAATGTAATAATTTGTCTAAAAAAATGTTCATATTATTGTATGACTCTATTTTAGTTGATGAAGCTTGAGTTCTCGCTCATAAAACCTCGTATATGCCATTGAGTTCTATGGATAATGGTTAGTGATTCTTTTCATGACATAAACTTGTGTGGATTCTTACTCTTTTATACATTTTTATGTTCTCCTTTCATGACATAAAACCTCGTATATGATTTTATCTTCTAAAACTTACTATTGACTTTTTTGAGTTATTATTATTTGGGGTGAAGTCGTTCATGCGAGGATATAAACCAAAGATCAAGTATAGGGTTCCTAAGTTGGATATGCAAAAGTTATAAAATTGTAAAGAAGTTCTTGTTGTATATCAAAGAAAAGAAACAAAATGGTTTATTATCTACAATTGGAACAAGAAAGGATGGAACAAGAAAGGATGTTTGCTTTCAAAGTATAAAGCTCAATTCAAAAAAAAGTAATGTTTACGTACACGAAGTTCAAAATGAAGAAATTAAGCTACTGTAGAGGAAGGATGAACCACTAGTCGGCTGACCGTGCCTAGAGTCGGCCATTCTGCCCCTCAACAATATTCTTACGATTATATTAGTTCTTGGATTTATTGCAGCACACAACCATTTCCCCCACCTTGTTGTTCTTACCCCTAACCACATTACAACCAAAAAAAATCTCTTGATTCATATAATAATTATAGAGAAGCGAACAGAAATTAAGAACACTATGATAAGCATATGGTTATTAATTATTGCGTATGTGTTTGAGATTGAGGGATACTATTTTGCCTAAACACACTTAAAAAACACTTTTTCTACATTCATTCACTGAAGTTGTAGGAAAACGTCAAACTGCAGCCTTCTTATAACCTAATTAGGGCTGTAATTGATTAAAGAATTAGTTAAAAGAATAGTGTAGTGAAGTAGAAAAATAGAAATAGAGGAAGAGTAAGAGGGAGGAATGATAGTGAAGAGAGGAGTAGTCACAATCGATCCCTGAGAAGGTAGCAGAAGACAACCCAGCTGAGACCGTCCACAGACGCCCACTGTCCGTCTCTATGTCTTGCCTTGGCCCCATTCAACAACCTTACTTGCAATCAATTGCGTTTCCCAACATTCAACTCATTTTATTCACTCTTATACAGTAATGTTTAGGGTTTTCACTTCTTGAATGATAGTATCACCATTTCTACTCCACTATCTTCTCTTCATTTATACACTGTATTACACTCGTATGGGTTTCAACTTCTTTATACATTAAGGTGTCTTATGGTTTACAAGTAAAATCAAACTACTCTAATACTAATTAATATAAAAGTCGTTTATGCAAGTTAAGAGTAATACATGCAAGGTCGCAACAAGTTTAACTTCCTAAGCTCTCTTTTTTTTTTTTTTTTTTATAGAAAATCTCTTCCGAGATAGTGTGCACAATGTTGAGATTTTGCATTGCTTGGCTGGCAAGTTTCGTGATCTTTCTCTATATCCAATCGAGATTCATACATAGATTTGAATCAAATCTATTCATATCCAACTGCTACATCAAAGAAGGAAAGAGATTTACATGTTATCTTATTGTTGAGATCTTATCTAGTAGGTGAGATCTCATCATATCTTTCGAATCCTAATCGAATATATATCCTAAATCTCGTCCTATATCCTGCAGCAGCCATATACCTCGACCTACCCATCCCATAACTCCACAAGAAAGCCAAATATAGAAGTTCCATACTTTACCCCCAACGCCCTTTCATCAACTATATTGTAGTGTTTGGGAAAGCCTTTCAGGCAAGGGTTGTTGTGATCCAATTGAGAAGGGATCATCAAGGCAACAAGGGATGAGTATATCCCACAACATATACAATGATTGTTGTCAACACTTGACGTTCGACAAATCTCGACCCCCAATCCAAAATCTCGCCCAAGATATTGATCGAGATTTGCTATTGTTCCGAATTTTATCGGAAATTTTGAGGCAAAAGCTAAGAAATCCAAGTGTGTCAAGTTCAAGAGGACACCCAAAGAAGAAGTTCTATACCAACCTTGATCTAGTTCATAGCCGAAAAATCTCGACCCCAGTGACTGTCTCGGCCAAGATTTTCTTCGAGATTACCTTCTGTCGAGAATAAAACCTACCCAACTATCTCTCTCTCTCTCTCTCTCACTCTCTCTCTCATTGCATAAGTTCAAGGTACGTGAAACTCTCTTCTTAGTCTCTTGTGTGTCTATTTCTTGCCTCTTTGTACTCTAAACACATTGTCTATTTCTTTGGGTGTAATAGTTAGTATCTATACTTTCAATCATAGTAGTTGAGTATACTTTCATAACCCTTCTCGCTTTGTGCCAATTGAGTGAAGAAAACTCCAACAAAGGTTTCCTTAAGTATCTTTCAACATAAGAACCATTGATGTGGGGTTGAAGTCGTGATTACTTGATCTAAACTGAAAGTTCACGAATAGTCGCAGAGAAGGAATCTTGGTCAAGAATCCCGGGCGAGATTCTGGTGTTGGCCGAGATTTATGTAACTTCGAACCAAAGAACCTGAATTGATGGATTGATGATATAAAGATAAGAAGATGATTATATGGAATGAAATGAATGGAATTATAAGAAGATACAAACCAAAGTATTCCCGCAAAGAACATTGACCAATTATGTGTCAAAACCCCTTAATGAAGAGCTTCCCTTAAACTAGACTAATTTAACCTTACACAAGCCTTCTAAATATTAAGACAAGCACAAGGAGGGACTAGAATTGACTAGGAGCACCAACCTTTAAGAAAATTACCACACACAAGAACAACCTAGCAAGGACTGACAATGATTCAAACAAATGCTCTCTCTTTTGATTAAAAAGGAATGAGTAAAACACAAATTTCGTAGCAAAGAAGCGAGTTCGCACAATATTGTGGAAATATTAATAAAAAAAAAGTTCTACCTATGAATCTCTCCTTCTAAGGCTATATATAGGGGATATTCTACTACAAAAGATAAATCTAACTAAAAGATAATCTCAAAAGATAGGATCAAAAATCAACAAATACCTTTAGAATGTTTTAGGTATTAAAAATAATAAAAGATATCCATAACTAATAAGATCACGGATGGATCTTATTACTCTCAACAAGAGCCAAATTTTGGTCTATCTGTTAGTACCTCGGGCGAGATTTTGGTCCTCAGGGCCGAGATTTCTTCTTTGGAGCTTGTTCTTTGTCCTACCCACTTTCTACATTTGCTGGATCATCTTCATCCATGTATGGTCCTTCCATAATAGTCAACAATGGCACAAAAAGTGACCTAGATATGAGTGATGTCTCTTTAAGTGTACATGTTTCCAATAAGCTAGCACCTTCATCATGGATAGCCTTTGCTCTTGCTACAGTGATAGCTCCTTCCATTGCAGGACTCAAAGATGATGTGGCTGCGTTATCCTTCAATGTCTTAGTCCTTCATCTTGTAAGTCGTCCTTTAGGTGGTGTTGGGAATGGTCCGTCAACATACTCCCTTCCTAAAAAGGATTCATCCTCAAATCACCAACATGCTCATCTTTAGACTCAAAAGGACTCAAGTCTCCTACATTGAAGGTCCTGCTTACTCCATAGTCAACTGGGAGATCCAAGACATAAGCATTGTCTATAACTTTGCGCTTCACACGAAATGGCACATCTCCTCTTGGAGACAACTTAGACTTACTCTTCTCTGGAAATCACTTTTTCCTTGCATGCAACCAAACTAGATCTCCGGGTTTGAATAACACTTCCTTGCGATTCCGATTTGCCTTGTATTCCACGTTTTCCCCTTTGTTGTCCAGCCTTATGCGTGTCTTTTCATGCAACTCCTTGATGAACGCAACCTGTTTTCTTGCAATAAAATCTACTCGCTCATCGATAGGCAACGGTATAAGATCAAAAGAGGTTAAAGGATTCAACCCATAGACACATTCAAAAGGCGTTAGATTAGTAGATGAATGCAAGGTACAATTATAAGCGAATTCCACATGTGGTAAGACATCCTCCCAAGCATTCAAGTTGTACTTCAAAATAGCTCTCAAAATAGTGGTTAAATTCCTATTAGTGGCTTCCGTTTGTCCATCCGTTTGAGGGTGACTAGAAGTTGAAAATAACAACATTGTACCTAGTTTTCCCCAAAGAGTCTTCCAAAAGAAACTATGGAATTTAACATTCCTATCGATCACAATTATTCCTTGCTACCCCATGTAACCTAACAACTTTCCTAAAGAACAAGTTAGACATATTATAAATATCATCGGTCTTATGGCAAGCAATAAAGTGAGCCATTTAGAAAAACGGTCAACAACCACAAAAATAGAATATCTCCCCTTCTTAGTCCTTAGTAATGCTACAACAAAGTCCATACTAATATCAAGACATGGTGAAGTAGGTGTAGGTAAGTGATGAGATGAATTATGATATATATTTAGGCATTCATTTATGTAGATTTTCCCTTTATTTTGCATGCATAAGACATATATTCATATCGATTATGTTGTTATTCACCTACTTTGTGAGAATAGAGATCTACACATAGTTTTGTGACAATTGTAGGGAATATGGCACATTTTGGTTCAAAAGGGAGCATGAAAGTGTAAGGAGTCGAAAGGATAGCAACTGGACTACTTTGGAGCATAAAAAGGAGCAAAGAAAGTCAGGAACACGTACCTAGAGTGAACTCTGATATCTTGGAGCGGGCTCTGATACAACATTTAGGCCGAGATGGTCCAAGGTCAACCGAGATGGACATAACACGGTGTCACATCAACCCACATCTCGACCGAGATGTTTGCGTTGGGCTCTGATACCGCTAGAGTGGGCTTTGATACCAACGGGCTCAACATTCTTTCTGGCCCAAAGTTTTAGGGTTTATCTTTAAGTTGTGATCTATCTTTAAGGCCCAAGGCTTGTAAAACCCTAGTTTTATCTCCCTATAAATATCTCTTAGCCTTCAACGTTAAGAGGATGCCCCACGGAAGTTGGTTTTGACCCCCGACGGAAAGACGGATATTGAAAGAAAAGATCTAAAGAAGGATTGCTTAGGATTCAAGGAAGAAGGGAAGATAGGCTGTAAGATTTCCTTGAGAAGTTGTTAGTGAGTTGTTATCATACTTTTTGGAACACATTATTGATTGTTTGTTTGCTTTAATATATGAGACATCTTTGTTGATTATTTATCTCTCTTTTCTTGATATTCTTGATATATACTTTGGTTGCATGATAATGATGATTGTCAGCTAAAACCCCTTGCGATTCTAGGGTGATTAGGTGAAGCTTGTGGTATAGACGATGAAAGAATGAACATTTATCGCGAGTGGACCCTGAAAATTGAGTTAACCCTAAACCGAAACCCGTCTCGGGCTGTTCTTGGAGTCATCTCAACCGAGATCGATATGAATTGCATGAGATTGCCCACTGCTTTGCTGATCTTAAGTTTGGGTTATAGTTTGCCAAATCCTATCCTTGTTGCACCTTTCTTAGTTTACATGCAAGCTTAGGATGAGACTTACCCAGTGATTCCATTTCTTGTTTACCTATGATGATGAGTGTTAGGTAATAAGGTTTGAGTACTCTTACCTTTCCTTAATTCCTTGAGACTAACCCGGTGATAGGACTTTGGTTTGGGAAAGTGGGTAGTGAGACTTACCCGGTGATCTATCCCATAGTAGAATTACCTTCCCTTTGCAACCTCAACTTTGTCCACATTTATCCTTGAGAAGTCTTCAGTCGAAACCACAAATGGATATTTTGATCTCTAGAATCTGCTTCCCTCTAATTATCATTATTTGTTCTTTGTTGCTCGAGTTCTGCATAAACAACCTAAAGTTTTATACCGTGCTTGATTTCACCATAGTCCTTGTGATCGACCCTGAAATATTTGCTAATAATGTGATTGATCCGTACAATGTGGGTTCGCTTTTGCTTTATTCGTGATTATAAATTTAAGGCTTTTTCTACACACACCTTTTGGAGCGAACTTTAAGGGAGTATACAACTCATGTGGCTTTAATCTAGGCCTACCTTTCAAATACACAATGCATCTCTTAAGTGTAACACCTCAAATCCGCGGGACTCGGGATGCCACATTGGGCTAGGATCTCACAGTGGATCTTGACCCTAGCTTGACAACAAGTTCACTAGACCTTACAACATGACACAAATAGATATAAAACAAATACATAAAATTGTAGAAAACTGGGCATCAAAAAGTATACAAGATCATAGTAGTATTGGTCACACAACCCGTGTACCATATGAGAGTGGATTGCACCCTTCATGTAAAGCCAGTTTGGCTAGACGTCAGAGAACCTTCCACACTCCATGGCGGGATGAAAGGGAAATGTTATCATAGCCACACAAACGGGGCAATAAATAAAACATAGGTCGGTAATAATCGACATCACATGCTATCATATCAAGCATATAACACACACACCACTCATGCAGACACCAAATATAAGGATGGTAGCTAAGTAAGTCCTACGGACTTACCTCAACCTCGTACAATCACAACCACGATCAACCTCAAATCCTGAGAGGGACACTACCTAATAACAAGGGATAAAGAGATATCAATACTCCTATCAATAAAAAAGGTCACACCTAGACCCAAGGGATCCATAAGGATCATATCCAATCTATAAGCCTCACAACTAACTAAACCTCAATATCTCAACATAACTAACAATTTTGCAAATCTCAAGGTAGTATCTAATCAACATTCCTCAATCTCAATCGTAATCCTAATTTAATTAATTAACCTTTAAATAATTAATTAAATTTCGCCAGAATAACGTTTTGCCCACATACAATTTCTAAACCCACCTGTCATCAGATTTACCGGAATCTGAGCAACGGAACCATCCTGGTGACATATATGCTCGACATGCTCTATATATACTCGGAAATGCCGAAACTCGGGACCGATATGGAGAGAATGAAGAGAGGAATCCAGAACTCAAACGGAATTGAAATCAGATTAGAAACGGAGAGTAGATCTGAGTTTGAAGGTTGAGAGAAATCAGAGCTTTTACGAGGAAACGTGAAAGAAATGAATTAATAAAGGATTTTCCGCTATTTATAGCGAAGACGATAATTATCCTTTAGCGAAGTCGATAATTATCCTTTTTCCGATCCAAAGGCGAGTCGAACCCCCTTCTCCAAACTTTTCGAGATTCGAATAATAAATCTGGAATATTGTAGCGATAATTATTCCACAACTGCCTCGGAAAATGTGTACTCCTAAGCCGTCTTTCTTAGCCGTTAAGAAACGAAATAACGACTCTTTTGGCCGGTTTGCCTCTCCATGTAATTTCATATCTAGGACATATCCGATGTCCTGATAATTTCTCTCACCTGCATTTTTGTTAATTGGAGCCTCCAAATGCTCCAAATAACACCGGAGGGTAAAAATAGTTAGCTGGGGGAAAAAGTGAAAATTTCCACAAATGTCCAAAATTACGCCAGGAACATAACGGTGGGACTCATACTCATCACTTGCGAAATCTTTGCGAGTTATATATCAAATACTATCAACGATTAAGTTAATGTTGTTATATGTCAATTACTATCAACGATTAAGTTAATCAACATTAATTAGAATTCGGAAATCCTACCTATTACATCACACACCCCTTAAAAAAAAGTTTCGTCCTGAAACTTGAACAATTCCTAAATCCTCTTGGATCCATATGCCGAGGTATAAACACTGTCTTTATCGGAGGTATCACATCTCCGTTCAAAGGTATCAACCTATAACACTCTATAACCTCAAAACATAGCATGGAGGAATCACCAAACTAACAACAAGATCATAACGCTATCCCCAAAGGCATGGAGGTAAAACATCTCCAGTAGTCTAATCCTATCCTAAAGGTACAAAGGTAAAACATCTCTGGCCACTATATCCACTATCACGCCGTGGAGGGAAAAAAATCTCCAAGAACTATAATCAAGATAACAATATGGAGGAAATACACCTCCAACTGGCTCACATCACAAGGGCATGGAGAAAAAACATCTCCAGCTACCAACTCATCATCAAGGAGGAAACATATCTCAAAAACACAAATGACCGTATGAAGGAAGAACATCTCGAGAAATATCTATACCTAAATCCCAAACATGGAGGTAATATCATCTCCAACTAACCTAATCTCATTCTACAGGTAGAACCATCTCCAACTAACCTATACACGATGGTATGGAGGTAGAACTTCTCCAATGGTAAAATCATCGCTCAAGGGCTTGGAGGTAAGACTTCTCCAGCCATGACATAACTCGCCCTAACATAACAAGATCTATTGGGATCACCAATAATCTAGCACGGAAGAGAACATTACATAATCACATCATCATATATCTCATAATATACAACCATGGCTTGCTCAGAAAGTCTACGGTGCAACCTTCTCTGCATAAACTCGGATTAGTTCCTATGGATACTATCCTCAGTCACCTAGGTGGCCTCATCTTGGTCACTATACTCTAATCATCAGAATGTTCTTCATGCATAAACGTCTTATACCTCATTCTAAGACTGCAACATGATATTCAACAAACATGTGGTCTGCCTCGACCACTAAATCATCACGACTCACAGTGTGTATCGGGTCTGGTATATACTCCCTTAGTTGAGACACGTGAACAACATGGTAAATACCCTCTAACCTCGGAGGCAAAGCTACTATGTATGTTGCCCTCCCAACTCTGTACAATATCTAGAAAGGACCGACATATCAGGGACTCAACTTTCCCCCTTATGCCAAAACGTCTGACGTCTCGCGTCAGAGATACTCTCAGCCAGACATGAGTTCCTATTCTAAACTCTAGAGGCTGGTGCCTCTTGTCTACATACAACTTCTGGCGACTCTAGGCCGCCAACATCCTCTTTCTAAACAGTGCTACTCAAGTCATAGCATCCTGAATCTTCTCTGGTGCTATCCCACTGGTATTGCTAGGCTCATCCCAACATAAAGGTGTACGGCATCTATGCCCATACAGTGCCTCATAAGGGGCCATCACAATAGATACATGTCAGTTGTTGTTGTATGAGAACTCAACCAATGGGAGGTAATCTGACCATCCTTTTCCCCAATCCAACACACCAACTCACATCATATCCTCAAGGGTCTAGATGGTCCTCTTTGACTGACCATCGGTCTGTGGGTGAAACGTAGTCGTGAAGTGTAGACTTGTCCCCAAAGCAGTCTGAATCTGCTGCCAAAATCTCAAGGTAAATCGCTCGTCTCGATCAAAGACGATCATTTTTGGTACACCATGGAGTCTCACTATTTGCCTAGTGTACTCCTCAACTAATCTGCTCACTGGCCACGTCTCTCTGATAGGAATAAAACATACAGTCTTCATCAGTCTATTAGAAAGAACCGAAATAGCATCAACACTCCTACTGGGCCTCAATCCGGTCATAAAATCCATGGAGACATCCTCATCCGGTTCGGGTAGGTCCCCAGCCTCTGTTAGATCTCGCCCAACAGATCCGGTAGAACTTCTAAAGCGTATAGTTGGGCATTCTCATGAGGAAACTGGATGTCCAACCCTAACCAAGTTGGATCCCTCTGAAGCCGAGGTTGAACTATCAGTCTCGCAATCGCCTTCTCCCAAGGCGTCTTCCTACTCAGGGCGTCGGCAACAACGTTCGCCTTTCCTGGATGATACAGAATCTCAAGGTCAAAATCCTAGGTTAGCTCAAACCATCTACGCTTGCGGTTATTAAATTTCCGTTGCGTAAAACTATACTTTAGACTCTCATGGTTTGTGAAGATCTGGCATATAGCTCCATACAGGTAATGTCTCCAGATCTTCAAAGCATGAACTACCGTTGCTAACTCCAGATCATGAGTCGGGTAGTTCTCCTCATACGTCTCCAACTGTCGAGACGCATATGCAATAACTCTACCCCTCTGCATCAACACACATCTTAGCTAAGATTGAAACATCATCATGCTACACGAAACCACTAGTTCCCTATGGTTTTGCTAACGTAGGAGTAGAAGTCCATCTTCCTTCCGCTCCTTAATCGACAAGAACACGGCTCGGACTATACAAATCAAATAGTCTTCTCAATAGTCTGATACATGATCGGGATATCATATAAACTCCTCCACAGACCACGATAATATCTGGTTACTCCGAAAAGGCTACTTTAGAAAGTTACGAACTTCATTGACATTCGTCGGTATTGTTCCAACTACAACAGTTATAATCCCTCTCAAATCAATCTAGATTCCTTCAACAGGTCACACGATCTCAAAAGGTCAAGTCACATATTCAAACTCATACTTAACATACAACTCTTAATCTTACAAGACTCATAAAATATTCTCCAATATTCTGCGTATCCCTCTCAACTCTGAGAGTACGCTAGGATATCATCTACAAAAACTCACTACAGCGGATCCATAAAGTCAATAAAACTTCGTTCCTTACCATATATGTGGCGGCGTTTTCGTGAGCCCGAATGACATCACTACAACTCGTAGTGGCCATACCGAATCCGAAAAGCCATTTTGGGCACATCCTATTAGCTCATTCTCATCCGGTGATATCCAGGTCTCTACTCTTATCTGGAAAACTCAGAAGTTTCTTGCAACAAATCTATCAATTCATCCATGTGGGGCAATGAACACTTGTTCTTAATAATCATCTTACTTACTCTCGAAAATTCGCGCACAACCACAACATTCCTTCTTCCATACGAAAAAATGGATATGTTCAAAATCATTCAGATGCTCCAGCTCTAACTTGATGACGGAATCTAAGCTCTTCCATACTATAGACTATATGGTATATCAAAAATACTCACAAATCCTCGTATTATCAAGACTCTCATATTCCTCATTACATACATCAGAAGGCCTCATAGGCTTACACAATCAGCCTCGTTGCTGTTAACAGTACACATCCTTCAAGATCTCTTTTACAAGAAAGGTCACAATCTAATCCATCATAACAGTGGTCAATATGGTTCATCTATCATAGTTCAAACTAAACTTATAGCGATATACTCGATCCACTACTTCCTCACGTCCAAAGACATAACAAAGAAGTCTACAAGAGAAAATCACAAGTCCCGATATAACTGGGCTAACACACTTCTCGCGGGTACCTCTGACCCCAAAACAACTGAGTAACCCTAAGTAAAGGGTACTCCATATATCACATCTAAACCCACGTTCAACACATACATCAAAAAGAGGGCATAACACCAGCACCAAAAGAACTAAAAAAGGTAAACCATTACTAAGAATTGTACCAGAAAACAACTAACGTTAACAACTCCACTACACCTCACCGCTCATAACTCGAGTCTACGCTCTTCAGGTATCACTGACGTCATCTTCATGATCTCGGCCTCTACTCCATCTACAGCGGAAAGAGGAGAGTCCAACTGAGAAGGAACACTGCCTTGCTGACAAAAGGGAGCCAAATGGCCTAGTTCACCAAATTTGAAACAATCTATCGGTGCTAAAGAACACTCAGAGTGCAAATGGCTTGGATCACCACAATTGAAGCACGGTCGTCCCGTCTTCACAACCTGTGGGGCTGAAGGGAAACTCGATCTTCTTCGTTCAGCCTTAGTGACCTTAGCATGGGAGGAAACTTGCGGATGCGGTATCTTGTTTTGTCGACATAAAATCGATCGATGTCCGATCTTACCATAGGTAAAACACGTTACTAAAGGTCTGTTACACTTTGGTCGTAGGTGTCTAGTCTCCCCACAGTTGAAACAAGATCTCATCCCACCAAAAGTCCATGTGGACAAGGGATCACTCGAATGTCCATGTTCCAGACTCTGTCTAACACTTGAAGGATCTGCTTCATCACTTACTAGTTCAGTTCGTTGTTCCTTCTTTGATCCGGAAGCTTTAGTAGGTCCAAATGATGTTGGTAAACCCAAGATAGGTCTACCTGCTCTTGCAACTTCTTGTACTTGGTGTATATATTCTCGAAACTCGGGCCCACTCATCGAGATGTAATCAGTCTCCTTAGGCTCGTTCTTTGATATAGGCGAAACAACAGCGGAAACTGGTCCCTGACCTATCACTACTGGAGGAAGAGGTGATCTACCTCTACCCGTCCTTCTACAGATGTTACTCTAGTCTGAGCCATCTGAGGGGTATACACACCTAACTTATAAGGCTATATATATGCCATATGTATGTATGTATATATATATATATATAAAACACATCCACATACAATCCATAATACATATATATACATATCTATACTGCTAAGATCCATGGCAGAGGTGACGACTTCTCGTACATTCTATCCCAAAACAACAACTTTTAAAACAAAAATCTTTTGAAAATGTCAGACCCTTCGGGTACTGTTTATTTTATCCATCCGACCTCATTGCAGGTAGCAAGTGCCATTGTTGTCAACCTAAGGCTCTGATACCAACTCTGTAACACCCCTAATCCGCGGGACTCGGGATGCCACATTGGGCTAGGATCTCACAGTGGATCCTGACCCTAGCCTGACAACAAGTTCACTGGACCTTACAACATGGCACTGATAGATATATAACAAATACATAAAACTGTAGAAAACTGTATATCCAAAAGTATACAAGATCATAACCGAGTATAAAACATCATCCTCACGCAGGAGGGAAACATAAACACCCCCAAAACCATAACCACTGATAGCATGAATTATAGTCTATATTTTGGGGTTTGTTTGGACGTTTTATCTTTCATAATCTGCATGTTTGTATGTACATTATATGATTTTACTACCATTTCATCTACCTTTGCGAGAATCGAGGTCTACACCTAGTTTCGTTGTAAATGCAGGTAATATGGTACGTTTTGCATCAAAAAGGAGCAAAAGAAGTCAAGAGTCATTTGGAGCTACATCCAGGAAGCATAGCCATGGATTAAAGATTTACTTTGGACCAGTTTTAAGAGATTCTACATTCAGTTATGAGTCACCTCGGTTGACCAGAGGTTCACCTCGACCGAGGCGATCCAGAGACGCCGACTCGACCGAGGCGAATACCTAGGACGCGGCGAGAATATTTTATTCTTGGCTGAGATCTTTTAAAATTGGAAAGTGATCTTATATTTTTGGGCTGAGCTTCTGGAAGGAAGGAGATATGCAAAATCATATATTTTACCTATATTTATGGGATAATATCTTTCTAAGATTTCTTATCTTTGGAGGGTTATTTTTCCTATAAAAAGGGTTGGATTTTCCACAAATCCAACATCCGCTATCAGCGCAAGTATCCCGCATACAGCTGAAAACCTCGCATAAGACGCAGCAGCCGCATCCTACTCCAATTTGGGAGAGAGTTGAAGAACCTTTTTGAAGGTTGAAGGAAGGTTGAAGACCATAGCTTTTATAGCTTTTTGGAGGGTTTTGTAAGATTGTCTTCAATTCCTTTCCTTGTTGTCTTGTCTTGTTGGATTATTATCCAAGGAACGATTTTGTTGTGATATTTGATTCAGTTATTGAGGTGTTTTCATTAAATTCTTCTTTGTTCAAATATTCACCTTCTTCCCTTACATTTAATACTTTCATAATGATGATGAGTGGCTAATTTCCTTGTGTGATTCTAGGGTGATTGGCTGAAGGTTGTGGGAAAAACAATGATAGAATGATCTTAATCACAGTAGGACCCTGAAAGTTCGAGTCTTTACCTTAACCCTAAGCATCTCGTTCAGTCGATGAACACCTCGGCCGGGGTGGAAACTGGCTGACCGAGGTGACTTATCTGATCCATAACTGAGAGTTAAGTGTTAGAGTTTGCTAAATCCTATTCTTATTACACCTTCCTGGTTCAATGCAAGCTTAGGATGAGACTTACCCGGTAATTCCTTAGTTTGTTTACCAACGATCATAAGTGTAGGTAATAAAGGTTTATCCTTTATTGGGGTTCGAGTGTGCTTTCATCCCATCTTTGTGAGTTAGCCTGAGACTTACCCGGTAAAGGTTGATTCTATTCCCTTAGATGGTGTGTTAGTTTGAGGATATAGTTCTTTATCTTGATTCCTTGAGACTTACCCGGTGATAGGAGTTACGGTTTAGGATTAGTGTGTAGTGAGACTTACCCGGTGATCTACTCCACTTTAGAAACACCTTCCCCATGCAAAAATCTCAGCTTTGTCCGCTTATCTATAGATCTTGAGTTGGAACCACAACTAGATGCTTTAATCCCTAGAATTGCATGTTTGCTTTATTTGACATCTTATTCATCTTTGATTGTGTTAATTACTCTTGTGGTTAGTATTGACATTAGCATACCGTATTGACTCTGTTTCACCGAGTCCCTGTGATCGACCCCTGGAATTTTCTTGCTTTTACTACGATTGACCCGTACACTGCGGGTTCGCATCCTTGTTTTAAGCTTAAGTCTAGGGTTATAAATTTAAAGCTTGCACACACCGTTTGGAGCGAACAAGTTTTTGGCGCCGTTGCCGGGGACTTGGTCTAGACCAAGCCGGTACGGTTTGCTCTTGGGGCATTTGCCCCGTTTTGTCTTACCACTCTACTCGAGTGACTTTTGCAGGTTCTTTCTTAGGTATATGCGAAGAACCCGCACTGGGAAGGAAATCGTTCCTTACGATCCCGAACCAGAAAAGACATACAAGCGACGCTTAAGAGAAGCGAAGATGGCCCAACAAGACGATCGCGATCTTGCGGCCCAGTTGAGAGAGACGCAGGAGCAGCTACGTCTCAGTAAAGAAGAGTTAAGGCAAGAGAAAGAAGAGAATCAGGCCAGGACTGCAGCAATCGAAGCTGAGATCGCAGCAATTCGGAACCAGATTCTACTTCGACCGATGCAGGATCCAGTGATTGATCCTCGACCGAGGCAGATTCCAGTACCTGACGCCCCGGCCGATGTACATCCACCTCGGATACCAGTCCGAGATGTTCTTCTTGCAGGAATTCCACAAACCCTAGGTCAAAGGATGGACCCTAATCAACAGCTGAGGCGTCTAGGAGTGAACCTAGGAGATCCAGCAGATCATGACTACGAACTTCGACCTCAAGTTCTGGCCATGATTCGCCAATGTCAATTCGGAGGGCTAGAGAAAGAGTCGCCGCATCAACATCTTCAAAACTACGAAATCTTGATGGAGACCTTGCGACCTCCCAGAATTGAAAATAACAACTACAAGCTAAGACCTTTCTACTTTTCTCTTAAAGATAGAGCTCTTACTTGGTATCAATCTCTTCCTGCAGGAAAAATCAGCACATGGGAAGAGATGACTACGGAATTCTTGACCAAATTCTTTCCCCCCTCAAAGACTGCTGAAATGAGAGGGAAGATCAATGCTTTCATCATGAAGGACAAGGAGAGCTTGTCCAAATCTTGGGAGCGGTTCAAGGATATCCTTTTGGATTGCCCACATCATGGGATTCCGAAGATCGAGTTGTTGGAGATCTACTTCAAAGGGCTGGACGGAAGTACCCAGTTCAATCTCCAACTACTCTCCGCCGGTACATTCATGGACATGGCGGTTGACGAGGCTTGGGACTTCATTGAGAAGCAAGCCTTGCACATGGAGAAGTACACCCACCAAGGAGCTGAAGGTGGAGTTAAAAGAGTCAACTTTCAAGAGACTCAACCCAACAACAACCAACTCACGTCCTTAAAGAACGACGTGAAGCAATTGAAGGAGCTCTTGATGGCTCAAACTAAACAGGAAGAGCAAGGGCAAAGGAACAACAACAACAACAACAACAAAAACGGGTACCGTAACAACAACAACGGACCCCGAAACAACAACTACAACAACAATAGAGGATCCAATAGCAACAATTGGAGGGCGAATAACCAAAACAACGGTAACAATTATTCAAACTCTAATTCTAATGATTCCTCTAATCCTTTCCTCTCTTCTCCTTCTTCTTCTTCTACTCCATTGAAGAGCCAAGGGCAAGGATCAAGTTCGTCTCAGCCGGAAAAGAAGGACGCAGTCCTAGAGGCAATCTTGATCAAGCTTAGTGCTATGGAGAATTCTATGACTTCATTTTCGAGGGCCCAAAAGTCCTTCGAACAACAACTTGCTAATAGGGCGAATGAAGCGCCAAGAGATCCAGGGAAGCTTCCAGCAAAGACGGAAACTAACCCTAAGGGCCAGTGCATGGCCATCACGACGAGGAGTGGACTCAAAACTGCAGATCCAGTACCTCGCTCGACGCAGACCACCTCGGTCCAGATCCAGTCGAAGAACACCTCGACCGAGATGCCAACCGAGGCGGCGCAACAGAAAGCAGGAGGAACGACAGAAGCTTATGTTCCACCTCCTGCATATAAACCACCACTTCCATTCCCCCAGTCCAGAGCCAGAGCACATCTTGACAAGCACTTTGGTAAGTTTCTTGACTTGATGAATAAGCTACATATTAATATTCCTTTCCTTGATGCTATTTTAGGTATGCCCGCCTATGGGAAGTTCTTAAAAGAGATCTTATCGAGGAAGAGGAAGCTGGAGGATGTTGGTGAAGTTAGGATGACATCTAAGTCTTCGGAGCTTATAAAGATCATGAAGGAAAAGATGCCGCCTAAGTTAAGAGACCCGGGCTCATTTTGCATTCCCATTCAAGTTGGGGATGTCACTTGTGAAGCCCTTTGCGATCTAGGAGCCAGCGTGAGCATCATCCCGCTGGAGCTCTGCACTAAGATCGGTCTTGGAGAGCCCAAGCCGGTCAAGATTCGACTTTACATGGCGGATCGCTCCATCACCCATCCCGTGGGCATTTTGGAGGATGTTCCGGTCAAGTTAGGTAACTTCTATCTTCCTATAGATTTTGTCGTACTTGACATTCCCGCAGATTATCCTGTTCCTATCATTCTCGGGAGGCCATTTCTAGCAACTTCGGGTTGCAATGTGGATTGCAAGAACGCCAAGTTGAAATTCAACGTTGGTGGCGATGAGGTGGAGTTCGCACTACTTGCAGCCATGAAAGGGGAGCAACTAACTGATGATATCTTCAACATCTATGATGAAGAAGAATCAAGAGAATTGGTGAGCTCTATCCTTATTAATGATCCACTCGAAAGAGTTATTAGCTTCAGTTTAATGGAGGAAGGTATAGATGCTTCTTGTGATGCAGATATACGGAGCTTAAAAGCACTGGAAGAAGATCCAGGAGCTATAACTGAGAAGCTGATCCAGGAAACGAAGATTTCCAGCCTCGGATCCAGTAGCAGTACCTCGACCGAGGCACTTTCTGGACTGAGCGAGGCGTCTGAAGAACACCTCGGTCAACGCCTTTGCGCCTCGACCGAGGTCGACAGCGAGACAATGTCAACTGAGATTGCTGAGAATAAAAATTTTTCTACTCCCTTCTCTGACATTCACCCACAGTTGGTGGATCATTCCCTCCACCAACTTTCTGATAATAAAGGTCCTTGGTATGCGGATATTGTGAATTATCTTGTTTGCCAGGAAATACCGCCCGGAATGACGTACTCCCAAAAGAAAAGATTCTTCAAGGAAGTACGACATTACTACTGGGATGAGCCGCTGCTATTCAAGCGCGGACCAGATGGGATGCTTCGAAGGTGCATTCCGGAAGATGAAGTTAATAGCGTCATAAGGCATTGTCATTCACTTCCCTGTGGAGGACATGCTAGCACCGATAAAACATGCGCTAAGGTATTGCGTTCCGGTTTCTTTTGGCCTACATTATTTAAGGATGTGCAATCTTTTGTTGTCTCTTGTGATGCATGCAAAAGAACAGGGAACTTATCAAGGAGGAACGAAATGCCACTTAACAACATCCAAGAAGTGGAAATCTTTGATGTATGGGGGATTGACTTCATGGGACCTTTCCCATCCTCCGGAGGAAACCTCTACATTCTCCTTGCCGTTGATTACGTCTCTAGATGGGTTGAAGCCATTGCTTCCCCCACTAACGACGCTAAGGTGGTTGTGAAGTTCTTGAATAGAACTATCTTTCCACGATTTGGAACTCCACGTATCATCATCAGCGATGGAGGGACGCATTTCATCAACCGGAAGTTTAAAGCACTTCTATCGAAGTATGGGGTAACCCACAAGGTATCAACTGCTTATCACCCTCAAACTAGTGGACAGGTCGAGATCTCGAATAGAGAAATCAAGGCAATTTTGGAGAAGACCGTCTCTAGAACAAGGAAGGATTGGTCCATGAAATTGGACGATGCTCTTTGGGCGTACAGGACAGCATTCAAGACTCCCATAGGTACCACCCCTTATAATTTGGTATATGGGAAGTCCTGCCATTTGCCCGTTGAATTGGAGCACAAGGCGTATTGGGCTATCAAATGGTTGAACTTTGACATCAAGGAGGCCGGTGAGAAACGACTATTGGAGCTTAACGAGCTGGAGGAGCTGCGTTTGAACGCCTATGAGAATGCCAAAATCTACAAGGAAAGAACGAAGAGATGGCATGACAAGCGTATCGTTCCAAAGGAGCTTAACGAGGGAGATTTAGTTCTACTCTTCAACTCCCGCCTCCGTCTTTTTCCAGGTAAGTTGAAATCTAGATGGACCGGACCTTACGTTGTGAAACATGTTTTCCCTCATGGTGCAGTTGAGATATGGGGCGAAACTAGCGGAAGCTTCAAGGTCAACGGTCATAGACTTAAGAAGTACCAACCGGAGACGCCGGTTGAGGAGGTTGCACCGATCTACCTCGTTTGAAGACGCATCATGGTCCAGCTAGCGACCTTAAAACAAGCGCTTCTTGGGAGGCAACCCAAGGTATTGCTTTCTTTCCCGTTTTCTAGTCTAGTTTAGATAGTTTTTGTTTTTTGCTTTGCTTCGCTTTGTTTTTGGGTTTCTGGACAGACAACAGGAAGGAGCACATCTGGAAAGAAAGAAGTTCGAGATTCGGAGAAGACAGAAGCACCTCGGTCACTGTCAGAGCACCTCGACCGAGTTGATTCTTGAAGCAACCGAGGCGACTAGGGTTTCTGCAGAACCGCCTCGGTCCAGACCACCTCGGGCCAGTCGAGACCATCTCGACCGAGGTGACAGCAGATCCAGTAACAGTATAAAAAGGGAAAAATTACTTTTCACTTTTTATTTTACGCATTTCGACCGCGGCGGACAGCAACAACTCGCTCCTCCATTTTTCGCTCGTTTTCGACGATTTCTCCTTCCAAATTGCAATTAAAGGGTAGAAGGATCGATTGCAACTACGGATCTGCAAGAAATCTGAGCGTTTCGACCGAAACGAGGTAAAAACCGTTCGAAAAACCCTAACTCTTCGTTTGCTGCGTATTGGGCTTTGGTTGCCCTTGATTTTGCTGAGGAAATCCATAAGTACCCCTTAGGAAGCATTTGTAGTGATTTTAGGGGGAAAAGAATTGAAATCCTGAGAATTGGAATCGAAACTGCTACGCCTCGGTCCAGTCGGCCTGCATCTCGACCGAGGTGATTTCTGAAGCTTGTCAGCAACCGAGGTGGTCCGACAGTGTTTGTGAAAATGAGTTCCGATCGCCGTTTAGCTCTGAGAGATAGATCCTCCCCTTCCCCTTCTCCTTCCTCATCCCGTCCCTACCGCCCGGCCATCCACGAGAGATGCCGGGTAGACTATGAGAGGATAGCGAGCCGTCCAGTTATCGCACCACGATTTCTGGAGGTGTCCGCTTTTGACTGCCTAGGGTTAGATGCTGACCTTAGGAGGATGATTGCTACCGTTGGGCTAGATCAGTTCACTGAGATCCGAGCCCCAGCCTACATAGAGCCGACACTCGAGTTTGTCAGCTCCTTCTCCTACCTTCCCACAGATGGATCTGTGAAGTACCGGCTGATGAGCCGGAACTTCATAGTTCCATTAGAGATTTGGAGAGAGATCTTTGGCTTTCCTACCCCTACAGCTGTAGACTTCCCCTCCCGATCCGTAGCTAGGGAGTTTTGGGGACAGATAGCCCACATTACCACACATGCAGACAGATGGCGCCCTGGAGATTTCAGGGAGAAAGTCATCTTTCACCCAGCCTTCAGACTTGCCCACAGGATTTTTAGTGAGATGCTTCTGGCGCGTACTGAGACGCCCCAGAAGATCAGACAGGGGGAGCTCTTTTCGCTTTACTGCATGGTCACAGGAGGTTTCCCCGACTTTGGCTTGCTCTTGGCAGAGGATCTGCACAAGATCAAGGCCAAGGCGAAGGGGGATATTTGCTGTGGAGGTCTAGTCACCCACATCGCCACTTACCACGGGATGGACCTCAGCGTTTGCACATTGGCGGCGGCTCCGAAGCCGCTGGGTTTGCAGGAGATGATCACGCGGAGGATTCTAGTTCCCCGTGGGTTGACCACTCCATACGTCGCCATGCCATGGGAGCGGACTGCACCTCAGGGCATCAGATGGTCTGCGCAGTTCTCGGTCTTCGATCCGCATTTCTGGCAGACAGCATGGGCCCCACTTATGGAGGACTATAGAGAGGGAGCAGCTGCCGCTGCTGCAGCTGCTGAGGAGGCTGATGAGGATGACGACGACGAGACTGTTGATGAGAGAGGAGGCGGCGTCCCGATGGATACAGGTACAGATACTGCTAGGACGAGCGCGCCTCCCATTATTGATCTAGATGAGGATGGGGAGGACACTGAGCCGGCGCCAGCTGAGACTTCTCCAGTCAGGCCCGCTAGGCGCAGGAGGCAGAGAGTTAGGGATAGAGCAGCACACCGACGGATCGATGACCTGACGGATCAGGTTATCGACTCTTATGCTGCACTTTCATTGGATATCCGGGAGATGCAGGAGCGGCAGCATCATCAGCACATGATGGCTCAGCTACAGTTCCAGCATGTCATGGGCTATCCCTATGATCCTACCCAGCATCCCTACATACCACCACCACCTCCACCGGATCGAGACTACTGAGGAGCTGCAGGGTTTTATTTATTTATTTTTATGCAGTTCGGCTCTTTATCCGGTGAGTCCTCTTTCATTCAAACTTTTATTATACCCACTGGGACAGTGTGTCCTAAGTATGGGGTATTTATTTGATGTACTTATTTGACTACGTGACCACTTGATGTATTCGACATTTATGATGTATTTTATTGACCGAATATTTTCATATTTATGCTTCATTCTGCATTTATATGTTTATCTGAGATTGCATGCATACTTACAGGTTATTTGATTGAGAAAAACGTCGAAACTAAAAAAAAATTGGTTATAAAAAATTTTTTTCGACCTCGACCGGGACAGTTCTGGCAAAACGAGGTGTTTCACCTCGGTTGAACCAAGAACATCTCGACCGAGGTGGGTTAACTGAGAGTTTTCGAAAACGATTTTTGTGTTACTTATCTAGATATGATCTCAGTGAAGATCTTGTTTACTGACTGGTTTTAAATCCTTTATGTGTTTAAAAGGTTTTATAATATGTTTAAGTTGCTAAATACTTTGTTTGAAATTATTGGCATGTTTAATACCTTGTTTTTATCCAAATTATGTTGAATTTGAAGGTTGACACCGCAGCATAAGTTCTCTCACTTTCTTCTTGGAAAGACCAAGGCAATTCATTCTCTTCTCTCTTCTTCTTCTTGATCATGCTTAGCCCCTCATATACATTTTGCCTCCCTTTACCTATCCGGGAATTTGGAAGCAAGCGAAGTGGTGAAAGCAAGTTAAAGTTGAGAAGTGGCTGAAAGTGAAAGTGTTAGAAAGCAATAATAGGTTTGGGGAAGTTAATCATGAAGATGAGTAACTCGGCACCATTCACATAGCCGGGTGTTTGTGTCTTGCCAAAGTCGGATTGAGCGATATTCCTAACGGGTCATGGTATGTGCATCAAGGGTTTGATGCATCTCAAGAAATTGATGATTGCGGATTTCCTAGGCTTCGGTTATTGTGCACCTCTGTCCATGCATCCCACGGTTATTGTGCACCTCTGTCCATGCATCCCAAAAAGTAAAGTAAAAGAGAAAAAGTGTGAAATAAGCAAAGCTTATTGGTGGAAGATGTTGCAAGTCAAAGTGAAAGTGAAGTTTATCCTTTTCCCGGATTCTAGCACCACATTACCTTACATACATCCCTACCCTACACGTTTCTTGACCTTTCTTTTGGGAAGCCCTTGAGACCTTGAGCTTGTTGATTGACTTAGCGGTTTAAACTGGATTATACTTGATTAATTTTGATAATTATGATTTATTATGCATTCTATGATTTTATGCAAAGATGAACAACTTTTCTATATTTATAAAATGTTTTGAGCATATTGAGTTTTTAAAATTCCAGGAAGTACTCTCTTAGAGTGATCTATGATAGTTGCACACCATAAAATGTTTTTGAAGGACTTTTTCATGATTTTATTGACTTATAATCCATTCTATCTTGATTTCTATATGAGGAACTTGCTTGGGGACAAGCAAGGGCTAAGTATGGGGTATTTTGATAGCATGAATTATAGTCTATATTTTGGGGTTTGTTTGGACGTTTTATCTTTCATAATCTGCATGTTTGTATGTACATTATATGATTTTACTACCATTTCATCTACCTTTGCGAGAATCGAGGTCTACACCTAGTTTCGTTGTAAATGCAGGTAATATGGTACGTTTTGCATCAAAAAGGAGCAAAAGAAGTCAAGAGTCATTTGGAGCTACATCCAGGAAGCATAGCCATGGATTAAAGATTTACTTTGGACCAGTTTTAAGAGATTCTACATTCAGTTATGAGTCACCTCGGTTGACCAGAGGTTCACCTCGACCGAGGCGATCCAGAGACGCCGACTCGACCGAGGCGAATACCTAGGACGCGGCGAGAATATTTTATTCTTGGCTGAGATCTTTTAAAATTGGAAAGTGATCTTATATTTTTGGGCTGAGCTTCTGGAAGGAAGGAGATATGCAAAATCATATATTTTACCTATATTTATGGGATAATATCTTTCTAAGATTTCTTATCTTTGGAGGGTTATTTTTCCTATAAAAAGGGTTGGATTTTCCACTAATCCAACATCCGCTATCAGCGCAAGTATCCCGCATACAGCTGAAAACCTCGCATAAGACGCAGCAGCCGCATCCTACTCCAATTTGGGAGAGAGTTGAAGAACCTTTTTGAAGGTTGAAGGAAGGTTGAAGACCATAGCTTTTATAGCTTTTTGGAGGGTTTTGTAAGATTGTCTTCAATTCCTTTCCTTGTTGTCTTGTCTTGTTGGATTATTATCCAAGGAACGATTTTGTTGTGATATTTGATTCAGTTATTGAAGTGTTTTTATTAAATTCTTCTTTGTTCAAATATTCACCTTCTTCCCTTACATTTAATACTTTCATAATGATGATGAGTGGCTAATTTCCTTGTGTGATTCTAGGGTGATTGGCTGAAGGTTGTGGGAAAAACAATGATAGAATGATCTTAATCACAGTAGGACCCTGAAAGTTCGAGTCTTTACCTTAACCCTAAGCATCTCGTTCAGTCGATGAACACCTCGTCCGGGGTGGAAACTGGCTGACCGAGGTGACTTATCTGATCCATAACTGAGAGTTAAGTGTTAGAGTTTGCTAAATCCTATTCTTATTACACCTTCCTGGTTCAATGCAAGCTTAGGATGAGACTTACCCGGTAATTCCTTAGTTTGTTTACCAACGATCATAAGTGTAGGTAATAAAGGTTTATCCTTTATTGGGGTTCGAGTGTGCTTTCATCCCATCTTTGTGAGTTAGCCTGAGACTTACCCGGTAAAGATTGATTCTATTCCCTTAGATGGTGTGTTAGTTTGAGGATATAGTTCTTTATCTTGATTCCTTGAGACTTACCCGGTGATAGGAGTTACGGTTTAGGATTAGTGTGTAGTGAGACTTACCCGGTGATCTACTCCACTTTAGAAACACCTTCCCCATGCAAAAATCTCAGCTTTGTCCGCTTATCTATAGATCTTGAGTTGGAACCACAACTAGATGCTTTAATCCCTAGAATTGCATGTTTGCTTTATTTGACATCTTATTCATCTTTGATTGTGTTAATTGCTCTTGTGGTTAGTATTGACATTAGCATACCGTATTGACTCTGTTTCACCGAGTCCCTGTGATCGACCCCTGGAATTTTCTTGCTTTTACTACGATTGACCCGTACACTGCGGGTTCGCATCCTTGTTTTAAGCTTAAGTCTAGGGTTATAAATTTAAAGCTTGCACACACCGTTTGGAGCGAACAACCACCTAATGTACGAGAGCCCTCGGCCTGCCACCCTGTTAGATCACTCAGCAACTCTCCTATCCTGCAAGGCATCAACAACATGGTATAAAACTATTAGCTAACCATACATATATAAGGTAATGCATAAGCACACACACAAGTCATGAAAGATAAACACATAGTCATGTTGTCACACATTTACCCAATTTATCATCTTATATAATAGTCATTCACTCAAATCGTATATATATATAGATAGATGAAACTATGTGACACGAGGAACGTATCATCCTCGCCTCTAGGCCTGCTAGCCAGCTGTAGTAGTATTGGTCACACAACCCGTGTACCCTATGGGAGTGGATTGCGCCCTTCGTGTAAAGCTAGTTTGGCCTGACGTTAGAGAACCTCCCAGACTCCACGGCGGGATGAAAGGGAAAGGTTATCACAATCACACATACGGGGCAATAAATAAAACATAGATCGGTAATAATCGACATCACATGCTATCATATCAAGCATATAACACACACACACACCAATCATGCAAACACCCAATATAAGGATGGTAGCTAAGTAAGTCAAGACTTACCTCAACCTCGTACAATCACAACCATGATCAACCTCCAATCCTGAGAGGGACACTACCTAATAACAAGGCATAAAGAGATATCAATACTCCTATCAATAAAAAAGGACACACCTAGACCCAAGGGATCCATAAGGATCATAATCTATAAGCCTCACAACCAACTAAACCTCAATATCTCAACATAACTTACAATTCCTCAAATCTCAAGGTAGTATTTATTAACATTCCTCAATCTCAATTCTAATCCTAATTTAGTTAATTAAATTTCGCCAAAATAACGTTTTGCCCGCAGGGAATTTCTAAACCCACCTGTCATAAGATTTCATCAAACAAACAACCCATAATGACCAGAATAATATAACGACCATAATGGAATTTCTCAAATCTCAAGGTAGCATCAAAACCTCAATATCTCAACATAACTCACAATTCCTCAAATCTCAAGATAGCATCTAATCAACATTCTTCAATCTTAATTTTAATCCTAATTTAATTAATTAACCTTTAATTAATTAATTAAAACTTTCCAAAGTAACGTTTGCCCGCATGCAATTTCTAAACCCACTTGTCATCAGATTTCATCAAACAAACAACCCATAAATACCAGAATAATATAACGACCATAATGGAATTTCTAGTTATCCATTTTGACAAGCCAAAAGTCAATTTAGGCCAAAACACAGTATGGAAAACGAATAAATTCATAACTTATTCGTTACTAACCCGATTGACGATCTGAAAGAAGATTCGGAATCACAACGACGCAAGCTACGCATGGACAACATCAAATATGAGTTTGAAGAGAAGGAACCATCCCGGTGACATATATGCTCGACCAGCTCTCTATATACTCGAAAATGTAGAAACTCGGTACCTATATGAAGAGAATGAAGAGAGGAGTCTAGAAACTCAAACGGAATTGAAATCGGATTCGAAACGGAGAGTTGATATGAGTTTGAAGGTTGATAGAAATCAAAGCTTTTACGAGAAAACATGAAAGGAAATGAATTAATAAATGATTTTCTGCTATTTATTGTGATGACGATAATTATCGTTTAGCGAAGTCGATAATTATCCTTTAGTGAAGTCGATAATTATCCTTTAACCGATCCAAAGGCGGGTCGAACCCCCTTCTCCAAACTTCTTGAGATTGGAATAATAAATCTGGAATATTGTAGGGATAATTATTTCACAACTGCCTCGGAAAACATGTATTCCTAAGCCGTCTTTCTTAGCCGTTAAGAAACGAAATAGCGACTCTTTTGGCCGTTTTGCCTCTCCATGTTATTTCAAATCTAGGACATATCCGATGTCTTGATCATTTCTCTCAACTGCATTTTTATGAATTGGAGCTCCCAAATGCTCTAAATAACACCGGAGGGTAAAAATAATTAGTCGGAGGAAAAAGTAAAAATTTCCCCAAACGTCCAAAATTATGCCAGGAACATAACGGAGGGACTCATACTCATTACTTGCGAAATCTTCGCGAGTTATATGTCAATTACTATCAACGATTAAGTTAATCAACATTAATTAGAATTCAGAAATCCTAGTTATTACATTAAGCATATTTTCAACATCTTTAAGCATATGAGGACAATAGAAATGTGAATGCAACATGTGATAAGTCTTATCTCTACTAAAGTGTCCCACTAAACCTCCCATGTGCGCTTCATCAACTAGTAATAGTATGAGAGAAAATATAGGGATTCATACTTTATCCTCATCGAACATAAAGCCTTCAAAAACATAGTATTTATCACGCAGTAGGGAAAATCTCGGTCAAATCTCGGGCGAGATTTCTGTAATATGACCGATATGTACACTACGTATAAATATCACCAAAATCAATGTCATCCACGTATAGATCCTTTATATAATGGAAACCTATGACCTTAGAATCCATACTGGTGATCAAAGAGTATCTCCTAGAAAAGGCATCAACAACAACATTGTCTTTTCCTTTCTTATACTTGATGATATATGAAAAGTTTTCTATAAACTCCATCCATCTACCATGCCTCCTATCCAACTTATCTTGACTCCTAAAATGCTTTAGGGACCCATGATCAATTCTAATGATGAATTCATTAGGCCAAAGATAATGTTGTCATGTCTTAAAAACTTGAAATAAAGCATACAATTCCTTAACATAGGTCAAATAATTCAATCATGCTCCTTTCAATTTCTCACTAAAGTAGGCAAGGGGCTTACCTTCTTGCATGAGCACTCCTCCAATGCCAATTATTGATGCTTCACACTCAACCTCAAATGGTTTAGTGAAATCTGGAAGTGCTAGAAGTGGTGCATGTGCTAGTTGTTTCTTCAGGTCCTTAAATGCCTTCTCTTGAGCTTCTCCCCACTTGAATTGTACTTGATTCTTCTTGAGAGATGTGGGGGTATGCAATGGTACTAAAATCTTGTATGAAACGCCTATAAAACGTTGTTAGCCCATGAAAAGATCGGACATTGCCGATTGTGGTAGGTATAGGCCATTACAAGATGGCTTTGATCTTCTCCTTGTCATCTCAAGATGTCTTGTGCTTACTAAAAATCCAAGGAAAACAAATTGGTTAGTATTAAACACACATTTCTCAATGTCAGCATATAAAGATTCAATAACGATTTCGAGTACTTCCCTCAAATGTTCCTCATGCTTCTCAAGGACTTGTGGTAGATGAGGATGTCATCGAAGTAGACAACTACAAACGTTCCAATGAAATGACGTAAGACATGATTCATAATCTCATGAAAGGCTAGGGGCTTTAGTCAAACCGAAAGAAATAATCAACCATTCATAAAGACGAAACTTAGTCTTAAATGCCGTCTTCCATTTATCTCCTTCCCGCATCCGGATTTGATAAGCACCTCTTTTGAGATCAATCTTGGAGAACAATGTGGCTCCACTAAGCTCATCTAACATGTCATCTAATCTGAGGATAGAATGACGATACTTCATAGTAATGTTATTGATTGCTCTACAATCAACACACATTCTCCAAGTATTGTCCTTCTTGGGTACCAAGAGAATTGGAACCGCACATGGACTCAAGCTTTCTCGAGCATAGCCTTTATTTAAAACCTCTTGCACTTGATCCTGAATTTCCTGGCTTTCCTACAGACTCATCCTATATGTTGGACGATTAGGAGTGTAGAACGTGAGATGAAATCAATTCAATCATCAATGCCACAAAAAGGTGGAAGACCTGTCGGAATCTCATCCGGAAATACGTAATAAAACTCATCCAAAGTCCTTAAGATGTTTTGAGGTTAAGTAGCCTTGACTTTATCACTCAAAGTCATAAGGCTCTTGCATAGGCTCAACAAAACAGTATCCAAAGGAACAAAATCATCAAGAAACTTCCGTTCAAATGTTGAAAAGACTCGATTAGTCTCAACAAAAGGAATCTCGGGTTGTGAATCTCGTGCGAGATTTTTGCTTCGGAGACGAGATTTTGCACTGAATTGAGAATTCTTTGAACTGGGGCGAGATTCTTTAGATCTCGGGCGAGATTTTGCGGTTTTCCTTGAGAATTTGTGGTTTTCCCCGAGATTTCTTCTGGAAGGTGTTTCACCATTGCCATATGCATGGTGGTATATACTTCCTCTACAGTCATGGAACCTTGTTTGAGGTTCTCCAATCGTTGCCTGACTTCTCTAGCATAGTGTTGAGGCACGAATCTTGCTATCACTAAAGTTATGGAAATACCAAATTTGTACAATTTGGTCTTTGGAACTACAACGCAACAATTTGACTCTTCCTTTGCTCACTAAAGTTATGGAAAAACTAAATTTGTACAATTTTAGTCTCACATTCCATGTAAACGTCCGGATCGCATTTGCCTTCGAAACTTGGAATTTTGACCTTAGCTTTTCCAATTCCGTCATTATCTTGGGGAGACCTAAAATGGTCATACTCACGACCTCTCCTCGTGTTATGATGAAGTCTATGGTAACCTCTCCACATGTCTTCATCATCCTCATCTCCTAATTCCTGAAATTCTTCACCGAAGTGTGGATTGTTGGATGCATTAAAAAGAGGATTGGTATGAGTGACATCTGGCCCTTGGGGGTGGAGAGGGCACGGGGGCTGGTTGAATAGGTGGATGTTAGGAACTCCCACCTACTTCGTACACAGATCTCGGGTCAAATCTGGGGCGAGATTCTTCATTGGGACGGGATTCAAGCTTCTCCATCCGTTCACCATATGTGAAAACCATAACCATGATTTATTTAAGCAAACAAATGGCTTCCGGTCCTGATGAGTCACTCTTTTGTTATCCTGTCATTTACACAAGCACGCAAAGTAACAACAAACTTGTAATCTTAGTGAAAATAAAAGCTCATTACTTGTTTTCTCTCACACTCACACTCTGTTCTTATATCACAAGTTGATTTGATGTAATTTTCTTGGATGGATTAATACTTCTTTTAAACTCAAAGTCTTGGTCTCAATTAGAACTATCTAGATGACTCAAGTAGTCAACTTGGTTCGGTAAAAGGTTCTTGTGTTGTGAGTTAGTTAAGGAACTCCTGTTGGGGGTCACTTCACACATTTGACAAAGTAGAAGGAATATTGCGAGTACAAACACTAGTATGATAGAAAATATAGATGCTAAATAACACACCCAAAGATATTGACTCTAGTGTTTAGAGTAGAAAGAGGCTAGAAAAGGCACACAAGAGATTAAGAAGAGAGAATTGCGTACCTTGAACCTGCACAGTTAGAGAGAGATAACCGAGTTTGGTTTTGATCTTGACTGGGAATAATCTCAGTCAAAATTAGGGAATCTCAGCCGAGATTATCTCAGGATGGACGAGATCGATGTTTGTGGTCGGGAAGGTTCGTAGCCATGTCAAGGATGGTATAGGACTTCTTCTCTAGTTATACTCTTGAACATAGTGCACTTGAACTCTTCAGTTCAAAATTTTCTCGAAAAATTTGCAAAACTAGCAAACCGCGGTCAAAATCTCCGCCGAGATTTGGCATTATTTGGCCGAGATTGTCGTTTCGATGATGAACGACGACAATCAGCAATAACCTCTAGGATATACTACTTCTTGGTTGCTTTGTGGATCCTTTCAGTAGGAGGGGTGAATATATAGTTGTTAGAAAAGATATTCGGTTACGATTTAATAGATATGATAAGATCTCACATACTAGATAAGACCTTAACAATAATATCTTATACATCTCCTTCCTCCTTGAATAAGCAGCTGTATAATTGTTAGATTTGACTCAAATACAATGGGATAAAGAAAAACTTTACGTACCTTGGGGAACAATTAACATAAAGATCTCAACTTTATGCTAAAAATCTCAAGAGAAAATTTGTACGGGTGGGCGAGATTTGTTCAAGGTTAGTGGTTGGATTTGTGTTTGGATATGAAGTTTCTCTCCTCCAAAAGACACAAGTCAACGCACGTTAAACTCAAATAATCTCGTAAAAGATAATCGCAACAACAAAAGACTGAAATTTTATATGACTCAAACCTGAGATGGAATATAATCAAATGAGCTCTGATAACACTTTGATGCAGGGTTGATGCCGGATTACTTGATCTAGATTGAAAGTCCACGAACAATCTCAGATAAGGAATCTCGGTCAAGAATCTGGGGCAAGATTCTGGTATTGGCTTAGATTTATGTAACTTTGAACCAATGAACGTGAATTTGATGGATTGATAATTGAATGATAAGAAGATGATTGTATGGAATGAAATTAATCGAATTATAGGAAGATATGAAACTAAGTATTCCCGCAAAGAACTTTGACTAATTATGTGTTAAAACCCCTTAACGAAGAGCTTACCATAACCCTCACTTCTTTAAGCTTACACATGCATTCTAAATAAGATGAGCACAAGGAGGGACTATAATTGACCAGGAGCACCAACATATAAGAAGATTAACACACACACAAGTATAACCTAGCAAGCACTGACAAACTTCGTAAGCGAAGCAACGAGTTCACACAATATTTTGGAAATATTGCTATAAAAAAAACTACCAATGAATCTATCCTTCTAAGGCTATTTATAGGGGAGATTCTCTTACAAAAGATAAGAAATCAAACTAAAAGATAATCCTAAAAGATAGGATCGAAAAATCAACAAATACCTTTAGAATGTTTTAGAGCCAGAAAGGTATAAAATATAGTAAAATATATCCATAACTAATAAGATCACGGCAGGATCTTATAACTCTCAATAGGAGCCAAATCTCAGTCTATCTGTTAGAATATCGGGCGACATTTTGGTCCTCAAAGCCGAGATTTCTTCTTTGGAGCTTGTTCTTCGTCATAGCCACTTTCTATGCTTGTTGGATCACCTTAGCCCATGTATGGTCCTTCCATAATAGTCAACAATGTCACTAAAGGAGACCTAGATATGAGTGAGGTCTCTTTAAGTGTACATGTTGCCAATAAACTAGCATATTCATCATGGATGGTCTTTGCTCTTGCTCTAGTAATAACTCCTTCCATGGTAGGACTCAAAGATGATGTGGCAATGTTATCCTTCAATATCTTAGTCATTGGTCTTGTAAGTGGTCCTTTAGGTGGTGTTTGGGATGGTCCCTTATCAACCTTCTTCCAAGACAAGATGACTTCTTGATTCATCCAAGGAGTATTCTAGTTGAAGCTCGTCATTGATTTTAAAGGAGTATTAATTCAACCAAGGCAATTACATCAAATTAGCTTGCGATATCACTACAAGAGTTTGAACGTGAGAGAAAATAAGTAAGGAGTTTTTGTTTTTACTGACTTAACGAGTTTGTTGTTACTTTGAGTACTTGTGCAGGATGTCTAGATCTACTAGTCCTAGAGATTCGCAAAGGAATGAACCAACGAGTCCAAGAACCAATGACATGTTGAAACAAGTATTGGCTTTGATTTCCAACCTCAACGGTGAGGGGGCCAACCTAAACGGAGGGATGGCCAAGATGAACAAAAGAATGAACACATTGGAATCTCGCCCCAACGAATTACCTCGCTCTTGTAATCTCGGCCAAACCCAACCGAGAATCCAACCGAGATCGGTGTTCGAAGTGTGATGAAGTTCTAAGCATCCCGCTAAAATTCCAACCCCGGAATCGCCTCCAAGAGCCCCTCAAGGGCAAGGTATAAGTTATTCAAATCCTCTTTATTTTACACCTAATATTTCGAATTTTTTTAATGATTTTCAGGAAATAGAGGATGAGAATGACGAAGGCATATGGAGGGATTATCCTCGACACAACCATTTCCCAAGGATAGGTCGAGATTATGAGAAATTTAAGCCTCCCCAAGAGAATGACGGAATAAAAAAAAGTGAAGGTCAAAATTCCAAGCTTTGAAAGCAAGTGGGATCCGGATGTTTTCATGGAGTGGGAGACTAAGGAAGATCCAACTTACTACATTGGAATTCCAAGGATATGCCCTAGTGTGGTGGGATCATCTTGTCAAAGAAAGGAAAAGAATGCTAGATTCAAACATCAACACTTGGGAGAAAATTAAAGCATTGATGAGAGCAAGATTTATGCCTCAATATCTTGCTAGGAAAGTAAGGCAAAGATTGGAGAACCTCAAGCAAGGTTCCATGAGTGTTGAAGAAGTGTACACATCAATACAAATGAAAATGGTGAAAGCCCATGTCATAGAGGATGAGGAGTCTACTATGGCTCAATTTTTAAGAATTTGGCATCCTTCTTTAGCACATGAAATTATTTATATCCCTATGCTACTCTGACTAATTTTTTGCGTTTGGCCATCAATGTAGAGGAGAATTCTATAGGAAGGAGCCAAGCAACTAAACCGAATTGTGGAGCTAATGGTTCATGGAAGCAACAAAATAACCGGACCCAAGGATCTCAAGGCCGAGATTCAGCCTCGACCAAGGACGAGAAAAAGGGTTGAATTTTCGATCAAGGTGCTTCGAAAATCTCTCCATCCAATCCACAATCTCAATCCTTAAATGAGCCTTCTAGTGATCCTAAAGGGAGCAATTCTAACTCTATTTTATATTCTAGAGATATTGTATGCTTTAAATCTCAAGGTAGAGGTCATTATATGAGAGATTGTCCTAATAAAAGGGTTTTATTCATTAATCAAAAAGGATAATATGAAAGTGAAGAAGAGCATGATCATGATCATACCTACCTCAATGCATTGCATAACTACCGATAGTGATGAAAGTATTGAGTATAAGCATGGAGAATCAATGATTTTTAGGAGAACGTTGCATGATAAGATAGCTCCATGTGAGGATAATTAAAGGGAGTATCTTTTTCATGATGTCTTGTTCAAGGAATGGTGTCTAACATGATTATTGATGGAGGTAGTTGTTACAATGTTGCTACTACAGATTTGATTGATAAATTGTAAATTACTAATTTCTACCATCTTATACCATATAAGTTGCATTAGATGAATGATTGTGGTGAATAAAGAGTAAACAAGCAAGCTAGGGTTACCATCACTTTAGGTAACTATGAGGATACTATAATCTGTAATGTTGTTCCCATACAAGCATCTCATGTTCTATTAGGTTGTCAATGAAAATTTGATAGAAGAGTTAAGAATGATGGATTTACTAATATGCATTCATTTAATTTTAATGGTCACACAATCACCCTTAAACCCATGACTCTATTGAAGATTGTTGAATATTATGATACAAAGAAGGGAAAAACAAGGAGCAAGAGTTTGGAAGGCAAAAGGAACAAGAAAGTCACTCCAATGAAGAATCTTGCCCCAAGAGCACATAATCTCGCCCGAGGGATAAAAAAATTTCACCCTAGAGACGACATTCCTCATTCCGGTGACAAATCTCGCCCCAAAGATGACTTATCTCACCCCAAAGAAGAGGAATCTCGCCCCAATGACAATTTTGCTTGTAACATCTAGAATTTTTATTCTGGATGGTGAGTGGGTTTCGAACCTTCCCGCCTTAGTGGCTCAGTTTTCCCGCAGGCACGAGATGCTGAGTGACGTGATTTTATTCCTAATCTTGTCCCGACTATCCGTTTTTTCCCTTTTGCTTTCCGACCCCTCGGTCTATGGAGTGAGGGGA
Organism: Fagopyrum esculentum; assembly: GCA_033239045.1. Lineage (NCBI taxonomy): Eukaryota > Viridiplantae > Streptophyta > Magnoliopsida > Caryophyllales > Polygonaceae > Fagopyrum > Fagopyrum esculentum. Next base: position 83,086,509 of record BSUD01000008.1, on the reverse strand, counting down.
CATATGGGACAGTTGACCCTTGGGTCTCCCCACCCCTTTTTGCACCTCCTTTTCCCTCCCTCTCTCTTCACTCTTCCTCATTCGCTCGTATGCTTTTCCCTTTTCTCCTTTGAGCTTCCTCTGAACCTTCTTCTTTGAGATCTTGCTTGTGTGTGAGCTGATGTGGTGGAGAAGGATCAAAGTTAGTTTTGGTAAGCTTCTTCCCCTTCCTTCCTTCTCCTTCTTTGTTGGTTATCACTTCTTCCACTCCCCTTCATCCATTTCCATGGATGAAGCTTTTGAGGAAGCTTTTCCTTAGATTCGTTGCATGTGCTTGTTCTTAGCTCGATTAGGCCGGGGAGAGGTGTACAAGATCAGAGGTTGGTGTTTGGAGAAGGCCCAACAAGAAGAGGAAGGCATTAGACCCAAGGATCCACAATCGAAGACGAAGAAGACGACGTTCTACTGCACGAACCGCGGGGGCGGCACCAGGCGCCGCAGGGGCGGAATACACATGGGCGGTGAGCAGCGCCACGGGGGAGGCGTCGGGATTTCCAGGCACCACGGGGGTGGCTACTGGCGAAATGGGGGCCGTGACCTTCAGCACGCAGTCGCGCCTTTTGTTTCCACGGTTGTTCTTCTTCACCAGTAGGTTCTTCTTCTCCCTTCTTCTTCATTCCTTCCTTAGTTGTGAGGTTGTTTCATGTTAGTATCATGCCTAGGATGGACCTAGGGTAGTTTTGAACGCCATTTAGTGGTTGTGAACCTAGGAGCCCTTGAGGCTTGTTGGAGTTAGATGGATTTGTGTATGATGAAGATGTTGGACCATCTAGGCTAGAGTGCTCCTTCTTGGTTATGGTTTATGTTCATGTGAGGTTATAGGTTGTTGTGAGGTTCTTCCTTATGTTGAGAGTGTTGTGAGCTTGAGGGATTCTAAGATGCGGTCCTAGAATGAGAGTCAAATGATCTTGCGTAGATCATTTGTGTTGAAGTCTAAGACTTCTTTAGTTGACTGAGATGTTGATGTATATCCTCTTGTGAGAAGGTTGTGGGCTTCTTCCCAAGGGAAGCGAGAGTGTTGTGAGTTGAATGTGGAGACGAGGTAAGTCTCCGGACTTACTTAGCTTGTATTCGTCGTATTGGTTTTGATGTGTGTTTGGTGGTGTTTGTTTATCGTTTATGTTATAACAACTAAACCGGAAATAGGATTACCGACCTTTATATTATTTTGCCCATGTGTATAATAACCTGCGGTGACAACTTGTCTAGCTCCTGTGTAGAGCTAGGAGGTTTATGGAGACTAGCCCGTGCTTATAGACGGTCGGATACATCAATACCATTCTATGCCGGTAAGTGGGGACCGAGGCGAGTTTCGGGAGATTTTCTTGTCACAAAAGAAGTTGAATTAGAACGGGATACGACTTAATAATAAAAAGATAATAAACCGGATTTGTGTGATTTGGATTATGGTGTGTGTTTATGATGATTTACTTGTGGTTGTGCCTTTCACCTTGATTCTAATGCTTCAAATATTAGCTAACGGTTCTATACCGATTGTTGTAGATTGCCTTGCAGGTTAGGAATATAGTCGAGAGATCCGGAAGAGTGGGCAACCAAGGTTCCGTGCATTTTAGGAGGGGTTTTGGGTTGGAGTCATGTTTGGAGTTTTGTATCTTGTATTATTGTATGCCGCGTGTATGGCGTTTGGTCTGTGGAGTTGTTTTCGGTTGAAGTTTGTTGTTTGTAGTCTTTCGGGTTTCCTTTCATTGCATAAAAATGTATTTTGGTTTTGGCCTTTTATTTATGCCTTCTTGCAAGATCCGGTGAAATTTATGTCAGGCTAAGGGTCGAGACCTATTGTGAGTTCTCCGCGCATAGCATCCCGAGTCCCGCGGATTCGGGGTGTTACAAAATGGTATCAGAGCCCTAGGTTGACAACAATGGCACGCGCAATCTTCTAAAGGCTGAATAGAGGGAATTAGAACCCTCAAGGGTTCTAAGTTTAAAATGATTTTTCGTTTTCAAAATCACGAGCATAGTCAGTCGGGGTAGAATGTACGGACCACCACTCCTTCCGTGGATCTCGGCAGCTTAGTTTATTGGACGTGATTTTTAAATATATATATATATATATGTGTATATATATATATATATATATATATATATATATATATATATATATATATGTATGTATGTATAGTATATGTGGATTGTAGTTGCATGATGGACGTGATTTATATGTATAGTTATATATGTGAACTATAGTACATGTTTGGACCTTGTATTGTTGTAATGGATTGCCGGATGTGTTATATGAGTAGTAATGTGGACATAGGACTTATATAGTCTTACATACGAATTCTTATTATATAGTAGCATATGGAGATATGGGGCCTAAGGTGATTGTATGATATCATCGCCTTGGACGACGTCGTTTGACATAGAATAGTGTACATGCGAGGATGAATACTGTTACGTCTAGGAATAGATGTGATGTGCACGCAATAAGTCTTAAATTTATACTCGTTATATTTATCCTAACTCCTAGCGAACCCGTAGTGTACGGGACGTTTGTAGAAAGGTAAGTATTCCGAGGTCGAACACAAAGACTAAGGTGAAATCGAGTCAAGCAATGATCAAAGATAGTGTGAATCTAGACTAAGATAAGATGAGGAACAAAGAAAATTGGAAAACGCAATGTTTTTGTTGGTTTTTATGGTGATCAAACAAAGAACACAAGTCAAGCAAGGAAATAAATCAACTAACAAATTTAGCTAGCAAACGAGTAAGTAACACAAAGCACAAGTATATGATCAAGAGAGAAAAGTAGATTCTAGAGGTCAAGATTTCCGGTTATGGCATTGGGCTCAAGGTTCTAAGGATTCTAAGGACAAGCTGCGGTGTTGGGAAAGAATATTCACTAATGGAAGCGATTACCGGGTAAGTCTCTCACTTCACTAATCCCGCATCAAACTCCTATTACCGGGTAGGTCTCAAGGGGTTAGAGTAAGGAATTCCGCACAAACTAGATGCTACTTAAGGGTAACCCTCTCCTTACCGGGTAAGTCTCGGAATAGGGAAGTCTCAAGCAATAATCCTAGCACACTCGATCCAATAGCGGCTTATGAGGCTCACTACTACCTAGCATTCATCATCTTAGGTATCTAAGGTCGGAAATCATCGGGTAGATCTCTTCCCTCACTTAGATTGGTAGCATTAGGTGATACTAAGCTAAATTAGGCTTAATAAACACTAGGATTTAAACAACCAAACACCCTAGCATGCAGATTTATCATTTAAAGAGCAACAGAAGAATAAATCGGGCTGTTCTACAGATAAATCGGCCGATTTATCTGATGAACAGGTCGATTTTTCCTTCTATTGTGAGTTTCGTGCATATAAATCATCCTAAACTGACATATAAGCCCATCCTATCATCACCCTAGCCATAACCATCAATCCATCACTCTAAAATCACAAGAAACTAGCCAATAATATGCATATCAAGATCCGAAATCATCAAACAAGCATACATGGTGTTCATAGATGAGTAATGAAAGATGAGTAAGAAAAATCAATAAATCTCAGCCAAATCCAAGTTGTAGCAAGACTTACAAACTCTAAATGAAGATTCAAAACGTTCTTAACAATCCTTGCAATACTTCTTCAATCCAAGATTACAAAAGCAACTCAAAATCACTCAAAACCTCACTATTCTCCTACAATGGTGTTCTTCTTCTTCCTTCAATCTTTGAGAGCTTTTCTTCTCCTCTAATCTTCCTACCAAAATTGATGAGTTGTGAATGAGAGTGTGGGAGAGGAGAGATGCCCAGCAACCACCTGCAGGACCACTTATATTCTCCACCAAGAGCAAGGACGGACAAGAGATCGTGGGACACGTGGCTTAAGCTGTCAAAGGCCCAAAAATCGACCCAAAGGAAAAAATCGGCCGATTTTCCTGGGTGTAGGTCGATTTTCTTCAACAGAAGCATGCTATGATCGTCTAGCCATGAGTTGCTTCATTGCTTGCACCAATAGTGGTCTTTGTGTCCTTTGTTGCTCCAATTATGCTCCTCCAAGGCTTTGGATGTGTACCATCATGAGGCTTGGCCCTCAAATGTATCGATTAACGTCCAATAGATCCCCGAATTACCTACAAAACCGATAAAAGGTAGTGTAGACGTCTTTTCTAGAAATGTGCATGAATTGAGCGAAGACGTCATGAACCAAAGCCAAAACGTGCATGAATGAGTGAGAAATCTATCTAAATGATTACCTAATCCTAAGTCATAAATCTTGTTATCAAAAATACCCCATACTTAAGGTTTGCTCGTCCCCGAGCAAATTCCCAACTATAGACTAAGAGATGACATGATTTATGTATGCAGAAAAATGGCAAAATCTTTTTGGGTTTGTGCTTCTAATATTGGATCACCTTCATAGTCATGTTTCATGGCAATGGACAAGCAATTATGTATCAAATAAATGAAAGCATGGAAAGACAATTACACTTAACTTGATAGCATGCAATGAAATGTAAAGATGAAGAAGTCAAGATGATCATGAGTATATCCAATCTAAATCACTTAGTCTTACACATATGCAAGTAGGTCAAAAGGACTTGTAAAATAGAAGGCCAAGAAACGTTGTGATTAGGTGGGAATTTTCTAGGCTATGTGATGCTAATCCGGGAAAGGAACTAAACAACACAACTTCAAATTTTCTTATCTACTTCCCTCAAGTGTATATCTTTCTTCATTTTCTTTTCTTTCTTTTATTTTTGAGACAATGGCATTGGTGTGCAAAAGCCGAAACCTCGGTGATTAGCCATTCTCGGGCTTTTTCTATTTTTTGCGAGATGCATCCACACCGGGCACACATACCAAAGCTTGTTAGGACTATTGGTTTATTTGACTTTGGCAAGGCACCAACACCCGATTATGTGAAGTGTACCGAGTTACTTGTCATTTAAGCCAATGTCCCAAAGCCTATATTTTTGGCTACACTTTCACAACAATTTCAGCACTTCATTCATGACATTCTTTTCATCAACAATTTCACCCCACACTTGCTTTTCACACACTTCAACACACTAGCATGCTCCTAGTCCCGGATGGGTCAAAAGAGGTCAAATTTATCTCAATTGAGGTGCTCAAACAACATGATCAAGATGAGAAGTAGAGAAAGATGAATTGCCTCATTTATTCCTAAATGATGTCCAAGAACTAGTATGTAATTTCGACTTTCAATCCTCAATTCAATCAAGGCAAACATTCATGATCACAAATCATTCATGGGATTCAAGATAAGTATTTCAAGTCCACATATACATTCATAAATTTAACACATAAGGCCATCCATAGCCAATCCACAAGACAAGATTCATCATTAGGGTCATATCCAAGCTTTAGAAGCACTAAAATTTTTAAAATTTTCTGATTTTTTTGGATTTTTCGAAATATATATGTACAATGCAAGACATAATGAAACATGTGACAAAATTAAACTATCCTAGATGCTAATCATGCAAGTGATCATGAAAACCCCACCCCATACTTAGGAACACATTGTCCCTAATGTGTAAACTAAATAAAGAAGTGAAAGAGAGTCCTCACAATGTAAGATTGGTGATGCTTTGGTATTTCGGTTCTCATTGGATGATGATGGTGGATGATCGATCAAGGATGGTAGAGAGCTCTTGATGTTCATTATGGTGTCGGAACCCGCGCTTGGCACCGCAAGCCGTCCAAGCTCCTCGTCCGCTCCACCCATGCTTGATTGAAGATCATCACTTTTCTTTACAGAGGAAAAATCGGCCAAGCAACCCAGGAAAATCGGCCGATTTTGTGCATGAACAGTCCGATTTCCTGGGTGCTTTCTTCCTTGTCCATGTGCTCGGATCTTGCTTCTTCAACCATTCCATGAGGCCTTCACATGACCTCCAACATCTCATAACTCATGACAATCAACAAGATCTAGCACCCAAAAACACAAAAGAAGAACAAAGCACACCAAGAGTGAGATTAAACAAAAGCAAGAAAAAGAAAGGGAAAAACATGTACCAATGGGTTGCCTCCCATTAAGCGCTTCTTCAAGGTCATTAGCTTGACCAAATTCAGGAGCGTTTCAATCAAGGTGAAGCGGGGCAATCACCTCCACCGGGGCTCCCGGGATGTACTTCTTCAATCTATGCCCATTCACTTTGAAGTCACCACAATGATCTCCTCCTATCTCTACCGCTCCATGATGAAAGATCTTCTTCACCACATATGGCCCGGTCCATCTTGATTTGAGCTTTCCGGGGAAGAGCCGCAGCCTCGAGTTGAAGAGAAGGACAAGGTCGCCTTCACTCAACTCCTTTGGAATGATCCTCTTATCATGCCATCGCTTGGTTCTCTCCTTGTAGATCCGAGCATTCTCATATGCATCCAACCGGATCTCCTCAAGGGCGTTAATGTCTAGCAACCGCTTTTCTCCGGCCTCCTTGAGATCAAAATTTAGCCACCTTATAGCCCAATATGCTCTATGCTCCATCTCTACCGGAAGGTGGCAAGACTTTCCATAGACCAACTTGTAAGGAGTGGTGCCAATTGGTGTTTTGAAGGCGGTCCTATATGCCCACAAGGCATCATCGAGCTTCATAGCCCAATCTTTTCTCGTCCTTGATACCGTCTTCTCAAGAATGGCCTTGATCTCCCGGTTGGAGATCTCCACTTGGCCACTAGTTTGGGGATGGTAAGGTGTTGCCACCTTATGAGTCACCCCATACTTAGCCAAAATTGCTCCAAAATTCCTATTGGTGAAGTGCTTCCCTCCATCGCTTATGATCACCCTAGGTGTTCCGAACCTAGGAAAGATCACTCGGTTGAAGAACCGCACCACAACCTTAGCATCATTTGTAGGAGAGGCGATTGCCTCCACCCATCTTGAAACATAGTCAACCGCCAATAGGATGTAGAGGTTGCCACATGAAGAAGGGAAAGGTCCCATGAAGTCCACACCCCATACATCAAATATTTCTACCTCTTGGATGTTGTTCAAGGGCATCTCATTCCTCCTTGAGATGTTGCCCGTCCTTTGGCAAGCATCACAAGCTACCACAAAACTTTGCACGTCTTTGAACAAACTTGGCCAAAAGAAACCCGATTGCAACACCTTAGCACATGTCTTGTGTGAGCTAGCATGCCCTCCACATGGCAAGGAATGACAATGGCGGATCACACTCTCCACCTCATCTTCCGGTATGCATCTTCTAAACATTCCATCCGGCCCTCTTTTGAACAAAAGTGGCTCACTCCAATAGTAGTGTCTCACGTCCTTGAAGAACTTCTTCCTTTGGGCATATGTCAAACCGGGAGGCACTTCCTCACACACCAAGTAGTTTACGATGTCGGCATACTGTTCGCCCCTAGAGGTGTGTGCAAATAAGTTTTAAATTTATAAAACTAGAATCAAGCAGCGAACCCGCAGTGTACGGATCGATATAGTTAAGCAAGAATTCCAGAGTATCGAACACAGGGATTTGGGGGGAAACGAACTCGATCGTAGGTTATCAAGCAAGTAAATATGGGAGTTTTGCAAATTATTGGGAAAACAACATTCCTAAAGATCCAAGTATCCAGCTGTGGCAATCGATTCAAGATATACTTAATGATGTAAAGACAGAGTTGAGATATGCAAAGGTATACTAATGTAAGGTAATCGTACGGTGAAGTTCCAAAAACCTTATATAACTCACCTACAAGGCACTCTCTATACAGGTTGTTGAGGCTCAATATAGAAGGATTCTAGAGGTGAGAATTAGTGTCAAATACCCAAACTTATAATCCAAGGATCAAGACTAACTTAACCGATTGAGGTTGTGACACTCACAATCGAGGTAGAGGTTGTTGAGGCTTCACTACCACCTAGAAAAGACAAGTCTAAACTAAGCTAAAGCAAATCTTTAACTTTAGATTAAAGTAAAAGCAAGTTCGTAGACTTAAGGGAAATCACGGTTAGTTCTTGAGGTTCCACGGCCGTGGACTCAAGAACAGCCCGTAATTTAGGGTTATCGGCGATAATTCTCTAACTCTCAGGGTCTAATCTGTTTGCGATCGATCTATCATCATCTAAGCCACAACTATCAACCCTTCACCTTAGAATTGTTAAGGGTTTTTAGCCAATAACAGTCATGTTGATATCAATTCAAGAATTAAAAGATAAAAAGATGAAAACTTTCAAGAACTTTCAATAATCTTCAATTCAATCTCAAAGTCACAAAGAGAATAAGCAATGTCAAAAGATTCACAATAGAACAAACGATCGTAATCCTAGGAAAGAAAAGAAAACGGGATGTCAATCCGTTTTCCAAATCGAACCTAATCAAGAAGAGAGATCTTCTTGCAAAATCTTCCAAGAACTTCGATCTTCCGCAAATCCTGGAAATCTCCACGGCAATCCCCACCAAAAGTGCGAGATTAGAGGAATTCCAAACGCGAACTTCGATCTCTTCAAAGAGATGTCAATTGCTTCCAAGCAAGCTAAGCAAAGCGTCGTCTCTAACCGGCGATGAATGAGGGTAAACGGGGTAGCCCAAAATGACGGAATCTTGCTTTGTCCGTCTTTTTATAGCGTAGGGAAAATGTCGGCCCGGCCCAAATCTTTAAAAGATCGTGGCTTCAAAGTGTGGCGAAAAGATTCGCCAAGATCACGGTCGTGGAAGTGTTCCACGACCGTAATTTAGAGCGTGGAAACAAATACGGTTTGCAACATATGTTCCACGGCCGTGTAATCCCCTGGAATGAACATGAATTTCTGACTCCAAATCCACGGCCGTAATTCTGAACGTGGTTTGTGATATGGCCGTATTTTAGGGCGTTATTTAGGGCAAGAACGTGATTCTTCCCTAACTCGTGCATTCCTCAAGCTAAGACTCCAAATTTCTTCCAAAGAATGTCCTCAATCTATGGACATATCAACTCAACTTTCCTTTGCTCGATTCCGTTCGGAAATAGCTCCAAATCACCTATAATCAACATAGAACTAGTGTAGACATCCATATCGACAATATAGGTAATACTAGCTCACATATGCACAAAGTTCAATCAAAGACTATCAATATGAATCAAATACGTTTAGAAAACGTGCCTAAAATATCACAATATTTCATGCTAACACATACCATGGCTCACTTCCTCTAGACACTTGGGACAAGCATTCCTCCACCATTTGCAATTGCTCATCCCGGAATGAGTCATCAATCGGGATGTCATCTCTCTCAATCTCTAAAGGTGGGAGTCTACTAAGGTGATCTGCCACGGAGTTCTCGGATCCTTTCTTGTCCCGGATTTCCAAGTCAAACTCTTGAAGAAGAAGGATCCACCGAATCAACCTAGGTTTGGCATCCTTCTTTGTAAGGAGGTAACGGATCGCAGCATGATCCGTATAGACAATGACCTTCGCTCCAACAAGATATGAGCGGAACTTCTCAAAAGCATACACCACCGCTAGCAACTCTTTCTCGGTTGTGGCATAGTTAAGTTGGGCATCATCTAGCGTCTTGCTAGCATAATAAATGGCATGAGTGCGCCCATCTTTCCTTTGCCCCAAAACAGCCCCAACGGCTACATCGCTCGCATCACACATGATCTCAAACGGTAGACTCCAATCCGGAGGTTGCATGATGGGTGCGGAGATCAAAGCGTTCTTCAACCTACAAAAAGCCTCAAGGCAATCTTTGGAGAAAACAAATTCAACATCCTTCATTAGTAGGTTAGTAAGGGGCTTAGAAATTTTAGAGAAGTCTTGAATAAACCTCCGGTAAAAACCGGCATGCCCTAAGAAACTCCTTACCCCTTTCACCGAGGTAGGTGGTGGCAAATTCTCTATCGTTTCAATTTTGGCCCTATCAACCTCAATGCCACGGTTAGACACCAAGTGTCCTAACACAATACCTTCACTTACCATGAAGTGGCATTTTTCCCAATTTAAGACAAGATTTGTCTCCTCACATCTTTGCAATACTAAGGACAAGTTAGCCAAGCAATCATCGAAAGAAGAACCATAAACAGAGAAATCATACATGAACACTTCTGTTCGCCCCTAGAGGTGTGTGCAAATAAGCTTTAAATTTATAAAACTAGAATCAAGCAAGCGAACCCGCAGTGTACGGATCGACGTAGTTAAGCAAGAATTCCAGAGTATCGAACACAGGGATTTGGGTGGAACGAACTCGATTGCAGATTATCAAGCAAGTGAATATGGGAGTTTTGCAAATATTGGGAAAACAACAATCCTAAAGATCCAAGTATCCAGCTGTGGCAATCGATTCAAGATATACTTAATGATATAAAGACAGAGTTGAGATATGCAAAGGTATACTAATGTAAGGTAATCGTACGGTTGAGGTTCCAAAAACCTTATGTAACTCACCTAAAAGGCACTCCCTATACAGGTTGATGAGGCTCAATATAGAAAGATTCTAAAAACGAGGATAAGCATCAAATACCCAAACTTATAATCTAAAGATCAAGACTAACTTATCCGATTGAGGTTGTTGAGGCTCACAATCGAGGTAGAGGTTGTTGAGGCTTCACTACCACCTAGAAAAGACAAGTCTAAACTAAGCTAAGGCCAATCTTTAACTTTGGATTAAAGTAAAAGCAAGCTCGTAAACTAAAGGGAAATTACGGTTGGATCTTGAGATTCCACGGTCGTGGAACTCAAGAACAGCCCGTAATTTTAGGTTGTCGACGATTCTCTCTAACTCTCAGGGTCTAATCTGTTTGCGATTGATCTATCATCACCTATGCCACAACTATCAACCCTTCACCTTAGAATTGTTAAGGGTTTTTAGCCAATAACTGTCATATTGATATTGATTCAAGAATTAAAAGATAAAAGATGAAAACTTTCAAGAACTATAAATAATCTTCAATAGAATCTCAAGATCACAATCAAGAACAAGTGTCTATCGAAAGATTCAAAACGGAGTAAACAATCACAACCTTAGGAAGGAAGAGAAACGGGATGTCAATCCGTTTCAAAATCAAACCTAAACAAGAAGAGCGATCTTCTTGCAAAATCTTCCAAGAACTTCGATCTCCAATGAGATCTCCAACCTGCCCAAAAACGAGGGTTTGTGCGTTGCTCAACGTCGATTGTAAGGAGCCTGTGCGAGGGCGTAAGCGAGGATGACGAAAACTCTTTTCTTCCGTCTTTTTATAATGCAGGGCAAGGTGTCGGCCCGGCCCAATCTTCAAAAGATCATGGCTTCGAAACATGGCGAAAAGATTTGCCAAGATCACGGTCGTGGAAGATTCCACGACCGTAATTCTAGGGCGTGGAAACAATCACGGTTAGTTCCACGGCCGTAATATCTCCTGGAATGAACATCGAATTCTGACTCAAAATCCACGGCCGTAATTTAGGGTGAGAGCGTGGTTCTTGCCTTCATTCGTGCATTCCTCAATATAATACTCCAATTTGCTTCCAAAAAGTGTCCTCGATCTATGGATATTTCAACTCAACTTTCCTTTGCTCGATTTTGTTCAGAAATAACTCCAAATCACCTATAATCAACATAGAACTTGTGTAGACATCTATATCGACAATATAGGCAATACTAGCTCACATATGTACAAAGATCAATCAAAGACTATCAATATGAATCAATTACGATTAGAAAACGTGCCTAAAATATCACAATATTTCATGCTAACAAATAACCCCATGCTTAGCACTTGCTTGTCCCTAAGCAAGGTCTTTCAAAAAGCTTTAAACAAGAGTTAGGATGAAATATGTGTACCTTCTTTTGGATGAATGTGACTTCTAAAGAATAGATCATTCTCAAACCTTGCTTCAATCGTTTTTCAAACTCTCACACACTTAATTAGAGAGTAAAAGGCAAAGAAAACTCATGAATCAACTTAACTTCCAAACAAGCATTACAACCTTCAAGTATTACCAAAATCAATCATAAGAAACTTCAATTTGGATCACCAAGCCATATAACATTCTTTTGACCTTAAGGACTTTCAAAGAAAAGGTCTAGAGTATGGAAGGGGAGGGAAAACTTTAAGGGAGAGTGGTGCATAAATCCGGGAAAGTGGACAACTACCTTCTTCTTCTTATGCGGTTCCCGCAACACTTCAACTTAGAGCTTCGCTCTCTTCTTTTTCGACTTTACTTTTGGAGTTATGGATAGAGGTGCACAAAAACCGAAGCCTAGGGGATCGGCGTTTCTCAAAATTGCAAGAGATGCCTCAAACCTTTAGCGCACATACCATAATCCGCTAGGAATATCGCTCAATCCGACTTTGGCAAGACACAAACACCCGGCTATGTGAATGGTGCCGAGTTACTCATCGTCATGATTGACTTCCCCAAACCTATAATTTCTTTCTATTCAATTGATTGCAAATATTTGCTCTCATGGCCCTCCCACATCAAACATGCCTTTTTCATTCATTTTTCCAAGTTCCCGGATAGGTAGGGGGGGCTAATATTTCAATGAGGAGCTAGATGATCAAAGAAAGAAGAAAGAAAGTATCGAATTGCCTTAATCATTTCAACAAGAAGTATAGGAACTTATAATGTGATTTCAACTTCAATTTCCTACATGATTTAGGTAACATTTTCACATTATAAAACTTGCAAAAGAGGTAAAATTTATTCATTCAAATCCTTTTCGATTCACAATCCTTTTAAGCATGTAATCGTCATCAAACTCAATTCGCAAGTAGTGATTATCATGGAAATCATATCGATTCATTAGAAGCACAAAAATTTTCAAAATTTTTTAATTTTTATGGGTTTTTAAAGTTCTTTTTCATGCAATGCAAAAATAAAACGTGTAACACATAATAAACATGCAATGATAGTCTCGGAATGAAAGCAACATATAGAGTAGAGTTATTACAAACATTTAGTACATCCCACCCCATACTTAGGACGAACATTGTCCCTAATGTTCACAAGAAAGAACGAAAGAAAGAAAAGAAAAAGAAACTCACAAGTGGTGGCGGGAATGTCTAAAAACGAGTGGTCCGGTCATCAATCACTGCGGCGCCGGTGGAGGTGGAAATGGAGAGAAACTCGGATCATAGAACCGCCCAAACTGCTGGCGGTAGACGTCCCTCATCATGTGGTCAAGGTCGTCTAAGCGTCCGTCTCTAGCATCCGCCCGGATCTCTAGTGCTCCGACTCTCTCTGAAAGTCCGGTAGCCCAATCCGGCATCCTCTCATACCATCCCGGGGCGTGATCATACCATGTGGGTGCATCGGCTGGTGCTGGTGCTGGTGGTGGTGGTGGTGCTGCTGGCTGCGTCGTGGACCAAGGAGGAGGTGTGCTGTACCAAGTGGGAGGTGTAGTCATCCACGTGGGCCTCTCACTCACGCTAGCGCGGCGAGATGACGAGCCTGAAGCTCTAGCTGGGCGTGGAGAGCGCCTAGGTACATCCGGGGCCGCATCCGGCTGATCCGGAAACGTGCCGAACTCCTGCTCCGCTCCTCCACCACTCTCGTACTGCTCTCCCATGTCCTCCTCATCCTCATCCGGTGGTGGAACGTAAGGGGGAGCTACAAGCCTGTTCACATGCATCGCAGCGAACGTCTCCTTCCAATTGTGGCGTCCCGCCACAATGGAGTACTCTGGCAGCCACTCAATACCCCTACCTGTCCTACTCTCCCAGGGCATGCCCGCATAAGGCGGACCTCTATGTGTGGGGAAAATGAGTCCCCTAACCATGAATGCATGTAGTCCTAGAGGTACGGCGGGTATGCGGGTGCAGGCTGAAAAATCTACACCAAACGACCTAGCAATGTGGGTCACTATCCCACCATATCCAATGTTCCCTCTCGATTTGTTCTTGAGTTTACTCATCGTCGCTGCCAAAAGAGTAGCACAATCTGCGCGGCATCCATGAAGCATAGCGTAAAGAAGGAATAGCTCATCCGTCTTGATCTTTTGGGGCGTCTCCGTCCTAGGAAAGAGGCACTCCGAAAGAACACGGTGAGCTATCTTCAAGGCTAGATGGTACATCAATCTAGCCTTGGTATCAGCTGGATGCCAACGGTCCTCGTCGGCATAAATCATGGCCACTTCCGCCCAAAAGTCCTTGGCGGAAACGCCTCTAGGAAGTCGACCGTTATAGGTCTCATGGAATCCGAAGATGGTCCCGAACTCAACAATGCTCAAATGGTAGTCTCTGTTCATGAGACGGAAGGAGACGGTCCTATCAACATGGTTGTGCTCGAAAGATGTCACAACCTCTCGGGTGATCTCCTCATAAGCGTCTTCACGAATGTTCGTGAAGACAAGCAAACCGGCTCTATCCAAGAGCCATGTAAGGTCATCTACTATGTTGAGAGGATGTAGATCCTCCAACAACAAGTACCTAGGGCCAATCACTGCCCTCTTCTCTATCTTTTCAAATGCAGCTAGGTGGTCTTCGTGTATGGTTGGGATGCTAGGGTGAGGGGGTGAAGATGGAGGTGAAGGTGAGGATGGTGGTGAGGGAGATGAGGGTGGTGGTGCCCTAGAGGTTGAGGGGTTGCCCTTTCTTTTCTTATTTTGCTCCCCTTTCTTTTCCTTAATCCTTCCCGACATCCTCCTTACAAAGTCCATTTCTGTTCAAAATTACGGTCTGTTCTATAGAAACCACGGCCGTGGAACCTCCAGAGACCGTGATTCGACACAGAATCTCGTGAATCTCAGCAAATTCACCAAATTTCACCACAACAAGCAGTCCTAATCTAATTCCTTCCAATCCTTGTCAGTTCTTCCTAAAAATCTATAGCAAAAACGAACCAAATCCGCGAGAATCGAAGAGAAAGAAATAACCTCTTTTTCGGATTGAAAAATCCAAAATGCGCGTTTGTTGATCGTTTTCCACTCGATTTGTTGCTTGGATCCTGTTCTTGGTTGGATTTGCTGCAGTTTAGAGCGAAGAATCGTTGAAAACGATTAGAGAATGAAGAATTGGGAGAGGCTGCGGGTTTTCGGTATCTAGGTCGTGGAATTTTGGGGAAGAATTGTGGTGTTTTTGTGATGAAGTGTGGCTTTTATACTCGCAGGCAAAATTTCAAAAATCACGGTCTATCGGGGCATTCCACGGCTGTGGAAGTGTACGGACCCGTGGTTTTGATGATTTTTCACAGGCTTTTGAGAATTACGGCCACTGTAGCTATGACGACCGTAATTTAGACCGTGGAACTTTCTGTAAAGCTTCAAAGTCCAAATTTCGTCACTTCTCTTCGACATTATCCTCCCTTTCTTCCTTTCCATCGATCCTACAACCAAAAACACGAACATACCGGAAGGAATCGAGGCAAAATAAAGCAAAAACTTCTATTCTAAGCTAAACTATGAATCGAAAACAAAAACGAAAATGCAATACCTTGGGTTGCCTCCCAAGAAGCGCTTTGTTTAAGGTCCGTAGCTAGACCATTCTTGCACTTATTCGAGTGCGGTAGGTGCAAACTCCCCAGCTTGGAGTTCCGGTGAGTACTTCTTGAGTCGTTGGCCGTTCACCTTAAAACTTCCGCTAGCTTCACCCCATACTTCAACTGCACCATGGGGGAAAATACGCTTAATTAGAAAAGGTCCAGTCCAACGAGATTTTAACTTACCTGGAAAGAGGCGAAGTCTCGAATTGAAGAGGAGAACTTGATCTCCTTCTTTGAAGTCCTTTGGAATGATATGCTTATCATGCCAACGCTTTGCTCTTTCCTTGTAGATCTTATCGTTTTCGTAGGCGTTCAAACATAGTTCATCCAGCTCGTTGATGTCTAGGAGACGCTTCTCTCCCGCTTCCTTTATGCCGAAATTCAGCCACTTGATAGCCCAAAACGCTTTGTGCTCCAGCTCTACCGGCAAGTGACAAGACTTCCCATACACAAGGTTGTATGGTGTGGTTCCTATGGGAGTCTTGTACGCAGTCCGGTACGCCCATAATGCATCATCTAGTTTCAAGGACCAATCCTTCCTAGTCCTTGAAACCGTCTTCTCTAGAATTCCCTTGATCTCCCTATTTGAGATCTCAACTTGTCCACTTGTTTGTGGATGGTAAGGGGTAGCGATCTTGTGAGTAACCCCATACTTGGCTAGAAGAGCTTCAAAGCGACGGGCTATGAAGTGAGAACCTCCATCACTAATGATCGTCCTTGGCGTCCCGAATCGTGGGAAAATGGTCTTGTTGAAGAACTTGACCACAACCATGGCATCATTTGTGGGAGAGGCAATTGCTTCTACCCATCTAAAAACGTAGTCCACTGCCAATAATATGTATTGGTTTCCACAAGAAGATGGGAATGGTCCCATGAAATCGACTCCCCATACGTCGAAAATCTCCACCTCTTGGATGTTGTTGAGGGGCATCTCGTTCCTTCTAGAAATATTGCCTGTTCTTTGACAAGCATCGCAACAAGAAACAAAGGATTGCACATCTTTAAATAAGGTAGGCCAATAGAACCCAGATTGCAATACCTTTGCGCTAGTTTTGTTCGAACTAGCGTGTCCTCCACAAGGTAGTGAATGACAATGACGGATGACACTTTGCATCTCATCTTCCGGCACACATCGCCGAATGATACCATCCGGACCTCTCTTAAAGAGGAGAGGCTCGTTCCAATAATATTCCCGGACGTCCTTGAAGAATTTCTTCCTTTGTGCGTACGACAGTCCGGGTGGTATCTCCTGGCAAACCAAATAGTTAACGAAATCAGCAAACCATGGTTCGTTACCTTTGGAGACTACCTTGATGCACTCCTCTATGATATGTAGGTGTTCGTCCGGGAAGGAGTCATCAATGGGCAAATGGTCGTCCTCTAGGTGTGTTAGACAACTCAAATGATCCGCAACAGAATTTTCCGAGCCTTTCTTGTCGCGGATCTCTAGATCGAATTCTTGTAGGAGAAGAATCCATCTAATCAGCCTTGGTTTCGCATCTTTCTTCGCAAGGAGGTACCGGATCGCAGCATGATCCGTGTAAACAATCACCTTTGCACCTACAAGATAAGAGCGAAACTTGTCAATAGCGTAGACAATGGCTAAAATTCCTTTTCTGTAGTGGCGTAGTTGAGCTGAGCTTCGTCTAGCGTCTTGCTAGCGTAGTATATGGCGTGGGTTCGTCCTTCCTTTCGTTGCCCAAGAACAGCTCCAATGGCTACGTCACTGGCATCGCACATAATCTCGAAGGGGAGAGTCCAATCCGGAGGTTGGATAATGGGTGCTGAAATTAGAGCTTGCCGGATGGTGTTGAACGCATCTAAACATTCCTGTGAAAACTCAAAAACCGCATCCTTCATCAATAGATTAGTGAGAGGTTTTGATATCTTAGAAAAGTCTTTAATGAAGCGTCTATAAAATTCAGCATGTCCTAGGAAACTTCTTATCCCTTTCACCGAAATTGGGGGAGGAAGTTTCTCTATGGTCTCTATTTTAGCCTTGTCTACTTCTATCCCTCTACTAGAGACTAAGTGACCTAACACGATTCCTTCCTTAACCATGAATTGACACTTCTCCCAATTAAGAACTAGGTTAGTGTCTTCACATCTTTGCAAAACAAGAGAAAGGTTAGAAAGACAATCGTTAAAAGAGGAACCGTAAACGGAGAAGTCGTCCATGAAGACTTCCATGATTTCCTCCACGTATTCGGAGAAGATGGCCATCATGCACCGTTGAAAGGTGGCTGGGGCGTTGCAAAGCCCGAACGGCATTCTCCTATAAGCGAACGTTCCCCAAGGGCACGTGAATGTAGTCTTCTCTTGATCATCCGGATGTATCGGAATCTGAAAGAAGCCACTATAACCGTCAAGGTAGCAAAAGTATGAATGTTGCGCTAACCTCTCAAGCATTTGATCGATGAATGGCAATGGAAAGTGATCCTTCCGCGTTGCGTTGTTGAGCTTGCGGTAGTCTATACACATTCGCCATCCAGTCACGGTTCGGGTAGGAATGAGCTCGTTGTTCTTGTTGGTGATGACTGTCATTCCTCCCTTCTTCGGAACTACTTGAACTGGACTCACCCATTTGCTATCGGAGATAGGATAGATGATACCTGCATCAAGAAGTTTAAGAATTTCCTTCTTGACAACCTCCTTCATGGTCGGATTCAACCGCCTTTGAGGTTGTCTTGAAGTTCTAAAGTCCTCCTCCATTAGTATCTTATGCATGCATAGGGAGGGTTTAATTCCTACTAAGTCCTCAATAGTATAGCCTATGGCTTTTCTATGTTTCCTAAGGACAATCATGAGCTGTTCATGTTCATCTATGCTTAATTCGGAACTAACGATAACCGGGAAGGTGGAATTAGATCCAAGAAAAGCGTACCTTAGATGAGTAGGAAGTGGTTTGAGTTCCATTTCTTTCGGAGCTTCCAATGATCCTGAGGAGCCTCCGATGTTTCCTTAGAAGTTTCTAAGGATGATGAATGGTTTGGAGAAGAATCAGAAGAAGTTGAAGGAGTATGCCGATCACCCTCTTCCACGGTCAAAATTACGGTCTCCTCTGGTGTTCCACGGCCGTAATATCTTCTGGAATGGAGGTTGATTTTGGTCGTGGAATCCACGGTCGTGGAATACAGAGTATGACCGTGGATTCTAGTATTTTCAGCCTCATCGTGGAGTTTCTCAAACTCCACTTCATGCATCTCTTCTTGTGCTTCTAAGGCTTCAATTTCTTCTTTGCACTCTTCTTCTTCTTCTACATTGGTTAGACTCATAGTAATAACCTTTTGTAAAGGATCGTTAAAGAGAATCGCATTTACCTCCTCCCTAGACAAACCTTCTTCGTCTTGGATATTGTAAATATCCTCATCAAAGATTGGCTCCTTCACTAGAGTGGAAAGAACGAACTCTACTTTCTCTTCCCCAATATCAAAAGCGAGTCTCCCATTCTTGCAATCGACCATACAGCCGGAAGTTGCAAGAAACGGTCTTCCGAGTATGATCAGGACCGGACTGTCTGTAGGGATGTCAAGCACGACAAAATCAATGGGGACAAAGAACTTGCCTAGCTTGACCGGGACGTCTTCTACAATGCCGACGGGACGAGTAATAGATCGATCCGCCATGTATAACGTCATCTTCACCGGTTTAGGGTCGCCTAAACCGATCTTCCTGCACAATGCAAGTGGTATGATGCTCACACTTGCTCCTAAGTCACATAAGGCGTCATATGTGACTTCTCCCACTCCAATGGGAATGCAAAATCACCCCGGATCTTTCAGCTTTGGGGGCATTTTCTCCTTCATCGTCTTGATGAGATCCGAAGAATCCGAACTCATCTTGACCTCTCCAAAATCTTCTAGCTTCCTCTTGTTAGAGAGGAGCTCCTTCAAGAACTTGCCATAAGCCGGCATACCTACAATGGCATCAATGAAAGGTATATTAATATGCAGCTTGCTCATGAGTTCTATGAACTTACCGAATTGTTTATCTAGGCGCGCTCGCGCTCTAGATTGAGGGAATGGTAGGGGAGGTTTGTAAGCTGCAGGAGGGACGTAGACGCCTTCTTTCTCCTTCCCCTTTTCTTTGTCCTTCTCTACGGGGACTTCAACGAACGTAGGCTGCGGATCGGTGGTAGTCACTCCGCTCCTAGTTGTGATCGCCATTACCCTTCCCTTAGGGTTGTCCTCCGTCTTTCCTGGAAGTTTCCCTTGATTTCTAGGAACTTCCTCCGCATGATCGAACATTTGGTTTTCTAAAACCTTTTGAGCTTTGTCAATTTTAGAAACTCGATCATCAACCTTTATGAGGCGGTTCTCCATCCCTTGAAGCTTTCCCAAGATCGTTTCCAACATGGGATCCGGCTTCTCCTTCCCCGTGTTGTTTTCTCTATTAGATGATTGCCCCTGGCTTTTCAAAGGAGTAGAGGAAGAGGAGGGTGGAGTTAGTGAATTGGAGTTGGAAGGATAGGAGTTACCGGAATTTTGTTGATTGGAGCGCCAATTGTTGTTGTTCGAACCCCGATTGTTGTTCCAATTGTTGTTGTTCCGGTTGTTGTTGTTTCCATTCCAATTGTTATTCCGGTTATTGTTCCGGTTATTGTTGTTGCGGTTGGTGTTATCACCGCCGTTGTTGTTGCCCAAATAGCCAACATCCTTCTCTTGTTGCTTTGGGAATTTGGTCTTGATAGCCTCCTTCAACTCCTTGATTTCATTGTTGAGGGAGAAAATCTGAGTTTGAGCTTCATGTGTGAGCTTCGCTCCTTGCTCCACACGATTTCCCTCCACTTTCCGGTGGGAATACTTCTCTATGACTCTTGCTTGCTTCTCAATGAAGTTCCAAGCGTCATCTTCTCTCATGTCCATGAACGTTCCACATGAGAGGGATTGGAGGTTGAATTGCGTTCCCGCATCCAGCCCCTTGTAGTAAATCTCCAGCAAGGCAAGCTTGGATATGGCATGATGAGGGCAATCCAAGAGCAAATCATGAAACCTTTCCCAAGATTGAAACAAACTTTCGTTAGGTCTCATAGAAAAAGCATTAATCTTACCTCTAAGTTCCGCTGTTTTGGAAGGCGGAAAGAATTTGGTGAGAAACTCTGCGGAAAGATCTTCCCACGAGTTTAGTTTCCCATTAGGAAGAGCTTGGTACCAAGATAACGCTTTCCCTTTCAAGGAGAAAAAGAAAGGTTTGAGCTTATAGCTATTGGTAGTAGCGCCCTTTGGTCTCATCGTCTCCATCATACACTCAAAGTTTTGCAAGTGTTGGTGTGGAGATTCAGTGCTTGTACCGCCAAATTGGCTTTGGCGAACAAGAGTGATGACTTGAGGGTTAAAGCTAAACCCTTGTACATCTTCAGCATCAAAATTCACACCCAAACGGCGTGGTTGTTGTGTTGGATCCATTCGCTGGCCAAGAGTTCTCGGCTCATTATCCACACGTTCGACTCTCGCATTCCTTGGTGGAATGCGGCGATTAGCAGCTCCTTGTGAATTGAAGGGATTTATATTGATCGTGGGATCAATCTCTTCTAACGGTGGCATGGAAGAATCACTATCATCTGCGGATGAGTGGCTTTTTCTTCTAGACCTTGATCTCCTTCTTGAGGACTTCTTGCCCACCATGTCTTCAAGGTCGCTCATCTTTATCCTCATTTGAAAGAGCATGTCTTGTAGACCGTTAACTTGAGATTGACGACGATCCATCTCATCATGGCGGAGAGTCTCATTCCATCGGAGTTGAGCTTCCTTCTCCGCCAACTCTGTTTGAAGATTGCGTTCGTTTTCTTCAGCCATCTTCTTTTCCTTGCGTCTTTGTCTCAAGGTTTTCTCTAGCTCTTGATCAAGAGGTAAGAGATCTTCGGTGTTCCTAGACCTGCGCATACACTCAAAACAATATCAAATAACGAGAGCAAGCTCTCAAGCTTGACAGCCGGTTACCGAATTCAGCCGAAACCAAATCCCCGGCAACGGCGCCAAAAACTTGTTCGCCCCTAGAGGTGTGTGCAAATAAGCTTTAAATTTATAAAACTAGAATCAAGCAAGCGAACCCGCAGTGTACGGATCGACGTAGTTAAGCAAGAATTCCAGAGTATCGAACACAGGGATTTGGGTGGAACGAACTCGATTGCAGATTATCAAGCAAGTGAATATGGGAGTTTTGCAAATATTGGGAAAACAACAATCCTAAAGATCCAAGTATCCAGCTGTGGCAATCGATTTAAGATATACTTAATGATATAAAGACAGAGTTGAGATATGCAAAGGTATACTAATGTAAGGTAATCGTACGGTTGAGGTTCCAAAAACCTTATGTAACTCACCTAAAAGGCACTCCCTATACAGGTTGATGAGGCTCAATATAGAAAGATTCTAAAAACGAGGATAAGCATCAAATACCCAAACTTATAATCTAAAGATCAAGACTAACTTATCCGATTGAGGTTGTTGAGGCTCACAATCGAGGTAGAGGTTGTTGAGGCTTCACTACCACCTAGAAAAGACAAGTCTAAACTATGCTAAGGCCAATCTTTAACTTTGGATTAAAGTAAAAGCAAGCTCGTAAACTAAAGGGAAATTACGGTTGGATCTTGAGATTCCACGGTCGTGGAACTCAAGAACATCCCGTAATTTTAGGTTGTCGACGATTCTCTCTAACTCTCAGGGTCTAATCTGTTTGCGATCGATCTATCATCACCTATGCCACAACTATCAACCCTTCACCTTAGACTTGTTAAGGGTTTTTAGCCAATAACTGCCATATTGATATTGATTCAAGAATTAAAAGATAAAAGATGAAAACTTTCAAGAACTATAAATAATCTTCAATAGAATCTCAAGATCACAATCAGGAACAAGTGTCTATCGAAAGATTCAAAACGGAGTAAACAATCACAACCTTAGGAAGGAAGAGAAACGGGATGTCAATCCGTTTCAAAATCAAACCTAAACAAGAAGAGCGATCTTCTTGCAAAATCTTCCAAGAACTTCGATCTCCAATGAGATCTCCAAACTGCCCAAAAACGAGGGTTTGTGCATTGCTCAACGTCGATTGTAAGGAGCCTGTGCGAGGGCGTAAGCGAGGATGACGGAATCTCTTTTCTTCCGTCTTTTTATAATGCAGGGCAAGGTGTCGGCCCGGCCCAATCTTCAAAAGATCATGGCTTCGAAACATGGCGAAAAGATTCGCCAAGATCACGGTCGTGGAAGATTCCACGACCGTAATTCTAGGGCGTGGAAACAATCACGGTTAGTTCCACGGCCGTAATATCTCCTGGAATGAACATCGAATTCTGACTCAAAATCCACGGCCGTAATTTAGGGTGAGAGCGTGGTTCTTGCTTTCATTCGTGCATTCCTCAATTTAATACTCCAATTTGCTTCCAAAAAGTGTCCTCGATCTATGGATATTTCAACTCAACTTTCCTTTGCTCGATTTTGTTCGGAAATAACTCCAAATCACCTATAATCAACATAGAACTTGTGTAGACATCTATATCGACAATATAGGCAATACTAGCTCACATATGTACAAAGATCAATCAAAGACTATCAATATGAATCAATTACGATTAGAAAACGTGCCTAAAATATCACAATATTTCATGCTAACAACTTCCATGATATTTTCAATGTATTCCGAAAAAATAGCCATCATACACCTTTGGAAGGTGGCGGGTGCATTACACAACCCAAATGGCATTCTCCTATATGCAAAAGTACCCTATGGACATGTAAAGG
This sequence comes from Fagopyrum esculentum, assembly GCA_033239045.1. Classification (NCBI taxonomy): domain Eukaryota; kingdom Viridiplantae; phylum Streptophyta; class Magnoliopsida; order Caryophyllales; family Polygonaceae; genus Fagopyrum; species Fagopyrum esculentum. Next base: position 83,063,362 of record BSUD01000008.1, on the reverse strand, counting down.
TGGTTTTCTCTTGGTCATCGGGGTGGATTGGGATTTGGAAGAATCCACTATAGCCATCTAGGTAACAAAAATGGGAATGTTGAGCTAACCTCTCTAGCATTTGGTCAATGAAAGGGAGAGGGAAGTGATCTTTCCTAGAGGCCATGTTAAGCTTTCTATAATCAATACACATCCTCCATCCAGTAACCATTCTAGTGGGGATTAGTTCATTGTTCTCATTAGTCACTACGGTCATCCCACCCTTCTTAGGTACTACATGAACGGGACTAACCCACTTACTATCCGAGATAGGGTAGATAATTCCCGCATCTAGCAACCTTATGATCTCCTTCTTAACTACCTCTTTCATTATGGGATTCAATCTTCTTTGATGTTCAATAGAGGGTTTATGATTATCTTCCATCATTATCCTATGCATGCACAAAGAGGGCTTGATGCCAACAAGATCATCAATGGTGTATCCTATTGCCTTTCTATGCAGTTTCAATTCATTCAACAACCTATTAAGCTCATCATCACTCAAAGATGCATTCACAATCACCGGATAAGTAGAATTTGAACCAAGGAAAGCATACTTTAAATGAGAAGGAAGAGGTTTGAGATCAAGTTGAGGAGGACCTTTTTCGGTTGGAGACGATCCATACAATGTAGGTTGAGATGATTGCAAAGCCATGGAAGCCTCCTTGAAGTCCCTTGATGATTGCTCATACTCAAGTGGTTGATGCTGAAAAGACTCAGGAAAATCGATCCAGGAAGAAAAATCGGTCGATTTTTCTGAAGGGGGGTCGATCTGAGTTTCTGTTTTGGCAAAACTGGCTGAAATTTCAGCATAAGTACAAAAATCAGCCGATTTTTGCCCTTCAGTCCGATTTTTCTGGCAGTTTTCCTCTTCTTCTAGCACTTCAAACCCAACACTTGGTAGCTCGTCCAATGCATTCAAGGCCTTGATTACTTCATTGCTACTCTCCTCAATTCCTTCTTCCATCAAGCTTGAGCTAAGAACTCTCTCAAGCGGATCCTTGAGCAAGATTGAGCTCACAACCTCTCTAGACTCCTCTTCTTCAACTATGTTGAATATATCCTCATCAAGGGTTGGTCCTTTCATCATTGTTGACAGCTTGAACTTAATGTTTTCTTCTCCAATGTTGAAGGAGAGGGTTCCATTCTTGCAATCTACTAGACACCCGGAAGTAGCTAGGAAAGGTCTTCCCAAGATGATAGGAACCGGATAGTCCGCCGGGATGTCCAAAACAACGAAGTCTATGGGCACATAGAACTTCCCTAATTGCACCGGGATGTCTTCCAAGATCCCAACCGGATGTGTGATTGAGCGGTCCGCCATGTAAAGGGTCATCTTGACTGGCTTTAGCTCTCCTAGCCCAACCTTGTTGCAAAGTGCAAGCGGGATGATGCTTACACTTGCCCCAAGATCACATAGGGCATCATACCTCACTTCTCCTACTCCGATTGGCACACAAAAGGATCCCGGATCCCTTAGCTTGGGAGGCATCTCTTCCTTCATCGTTTGAATCAACTCCGATGATCTCTTAGTCATCCTTATCTCACCATACTCCTCCAACTTCCTTTTGTTGGAGAGTATTTCCTTCAAGAACTTGCCATATGCCGGCATCCCTAAAATAGTATCCATGAACGGAATGTTAATATGCAATTTAGACATTAGTTCAAGGAACTTACCAAAATGATTGTCCAAGCGAGCTCTTGCTCGTGATTGAGGGAACGGTAGTGATGGCTTGTATGGAGGCGGTGCCACATAGGTTGGCTCTACATCTTTGCTCTTGCCTCCATCTCCTTGCAAAGCCTCTTCTTCATTCACCACTTGCTTCCCTTTAGCATTCTCCTTGGGCAAAGGGTCCTTCATGCTTAACCCACTTCTTGTTGTAATAGCCAACACTTGGCCTCTTGGGTTTTCTTCGGTTCTTCCGGGAAGCTTTCCCGGATCTCTATGTGCTTCACCCGCCTTTTGGAACACTTGTGCTTCCAAAACCTTTTGAGCCTTTGAGATAGAAGTCACCGTGCTCTCAAGACCACTCAACCTTCCAAGCAATTGCTCAAACATCATTTCGGTTCTATCCTTTGGAGGTTGAGTGAATCCGGGTGGAGGTTCTTGTGAAGCTCTTGGTGGTGGAGTTGCGCTTGTAGAAGCGGGAGGGTTCAAGGCTCCATCCGGGTTAGAGTAAGAAAACCCGGGATGGTTATGGTTGGGCCGGTAATTGTTGAATTGCCGGTTGTTGTTGAAGTTCCTTGGGCCTTGGTAGTTGTTGTAGTTGCCCCTTCCCATATAGTTCACATCCTCCTCCTTGGAAGACAAATTAGCTTGTGGAATCACTTGAGGGGTTGCTTGGTTCTTCAAGGTTGTAGCACACAACTCCCTCAAGGACTTTAGCTCGTTGTTGATGGCGTCGAGCTTGAAGTTGCTCATGGTGACCTCACTCACCTCATATGCTCCCGCCTTTCTCCCTTCACTCTTCCTATCGGAGTATTTCTCAATCACTAGAGCTTGCTTCTCCACAAACTCCCAAGCATCATCCACATGCTTCTCCATGAAAGTCCCACCGGAAAGGGATTGAAGCTTGAATTGGCTATCTTCATCAAGTCCCTTGAAGTAGATCTCCAATAGCTCAATTTTCGGTATGCCATGGTGTGGACAATCTAGGAGAAGGTCTTTGAATCTCTCCCAAGACTTGAACAAACTCTCTCTATCCTTCATCACAAAGGCATTGATCTTCCCTCTCAATTCGGTAGTCTTGGAAGGTGGGAAGAACTTAGTCAAAAACTCGGTTGTCATCTCCTCCCAAGTACCAACTCGCCCTTGTGGAATAGATTGATACCAAGCCAAGGCCTTGTCCTTAAGAGAGAAGGAGAAAGCCCTAAGCTTATGGTTGTTGCTCTCCAATCTTGGCGGTCTAAGAGTTTCCATCAAAATCTCGTAGTTCATCAAATGTTGGTGAGGAGACTCTCCTTCCATCCCTCCAAATTGATTATGCCGGATCATTTGTAGAACTTGAGGGCGGAGCTCGTAGTTGTGGGCTGCGGGATCTCCTAAGTTCACACCCGGACGGTGTGCTCTTTGTGCCGGATCCATACGTCTCCCTAGGGTTTGTGGCTCTTCAATGGCAATGGGCACAACCCTATCATTAACCGCCGGCTGCGGTTGTACCACCGGTGGTGGAGGAGGTGGAGGTTGTCGGCGATTAAGCTCTCCTTGAACAAGGGCTTGCCTAATCTCCTCAATCTCCCTCCTAGTTTCCTCTTGCCTCTCATTGGCAAGTCTCCTTTCTTCCTCCAAGAGCTCATCTCTTAGCCTTATTTGCTCTAAGGCTTCATCCAACTCAGCTTGGAGGTTTCTTCCGGCCATCTCTTTCTCTTTTCGGATGTTTTTGGATCTAGATCGAAGGGTTTTCTCCGGTTCGGGATCGAATGGAGCTAAATCCTTTCCACGAGATCTTCGCATACACCTAAAGAGTAATAGATGTCCTGAAAAGCAAAGACACACATCAAAGAGAGATCAAAAGCAACAAGAAAGATCTACACTATAAACAATCACGAAATGACTCAATCTAGACCTAGTCCCCGGCAACGGCGCCAAAAACTTGTTATGTCTAGGAATAGATGTGATGTGCACGCAATAAGTCTTAAATTTATACTCGTTATATTTATCCTAACTCCTAGCGAACCCGCAGTGTACGGGACATTTGTAGAAAGGTAAGTATTCCGAGGTCGAACACAAAGACTAAGGTGAAATCGAGTCAAGCAATGATCAAAGATAGTGTGAATCTAGACTAAGATAAGATGAGGAACAAAGAAAATTGGAAAACGCAATGTTTTTGTTGGTTTTTATGGTGATCAAACAAAGAACACAAGTCAAGCAAGGAAATAAATCAACTAACAAATTTAGCTAGCAAACGAGTAAGTAACACAAAGCACAAGTATATGATCAAGAGAGAAAAGTAGATTCTAGAGGTCAAGATTTCCGGTTATGGCATTGGGCTCAAGGTTCTAAGGATTCTAAGGACAAGCTGCGGTGTTGGGAAAGAATATTCACTAATGGAAGCGATTACCGGGTAAGTCTCTCACTTCACTAATCCCGCATCAAACTCCTATTACCGGGTAGGTCTCAAGGGGTTAGAGTAAGGAATTCCGCACAAACTAGATGCTACTTAAGGGTAACCCTCTCCTTACCGGGTAAGTCTCGGAATAGGGAAATCTCAAGCAATAATCCTAGCACACTCGATCCAATAGCGGCTTATGAGGCTCACTACTACCTAGCATTCATCATCTTAGGTATCTAAGGTCGGAAATCATCGGGTAGATCTCTTCCCTCACTTAGATTGGTAGCATTAGGTGATACTAAGCTAAATTAGGCTTAATAAACATTAGGATTTAAACAACCAAACACCCTAGCATGCAGATTTATCATTTAAAGAGCAACAGAAGAATAAATCGGGCTGTTCTACAGATAAATCGGCCGATTTATCTGATGAACAGGTCGATTTTTCCTTCTATTGTGAGTTTCGTGCATATAAATCATCCTAAACTGACATATAAGCCCATCCTATCATCACCCTAGCCATAACCATCAATCCATCACTCTAAAATCACAAGAAACTAGCCAATAATATGCATATCAAGATCCGAAATCATCAAACAAGCATACATGGTGTTCATAGATGAGTAATGAAAGATGAGTAAGCAAAATCAATAAATCTCAGCCAAATCCAAGTTGTAGCAAGACTTACAAACTCTAAATGAAGATTCAAAACGTTCTTAACAATCCTTGCAATACTTCTTCAATCCAAGATTACAAAAGCAACTCAAAATCACTCAAAACCTCACTATTCTCCTACAATGGTGTTCTTCTTCTTCCTTCAATCTTTGAGAGCTTTTCTTCTCCTCCAATCTTCCTACCAAAATTGATGAGCTGTGAATGAGAGTGTGGGAGAGGAGAGATGCCCAGCAACCACCTGCAGGACCACTTATATTCTCCACCAAGAGCAAGGTTGGACAAGAGATCGTGGGACACGTGGCTTAAGCTGTCAAAGGCCCAAAAATCGACCCAGAGGAAAAAATCGGCCGATTTTCCTGGGTGTAGGTCGATTTTCTTCAACAGAAGCATGCTATGATCGTCTAGCCATGAGTTGCTTCATTGCTTGCACCAATAGTGGTCTTTGTGTCCTTTGTTGCTCCAATTATGCTCCTCCAAGGCTTTGGATGTGTACCATCATGAGGCTTGGCCCTCAAATGTATCGATTAACGTCCAATAGATCCCTGAATTACCTACAAAACCGATAAAAGGTAGTGTAGACGTCTTTTCTAGAAATGTGCATGAATTGAGCGAAGACGTCATGAACCAATGCCAAAACGTGCATGAATGAGTGAGAAATCTATCTAAATGATTACCTAATCCTAAGTCATAAATCTTGTTATCAAATACCCTCAAGTATTGAGTTGAGCATTCGTGCTAACAAACACCATGGCGTTCTCGGATTACTTTTCAAATGATGTCAAAGAGGAGGATTGGAGAAGATGTGAACAAAGGACAACCAAGTAAAAGAAAACACGAAACAACTTAAAGGGAGCAACATTAAAGTCTAGAAGCGGTTCTAAGGAATCCATGATCAAATGACAACGAGACCAATGGAGATAACGAACTTAACGTTTGAAAACTCCACCTTGTTTATAATGTTTTACAGGTGTTGATGATGAAAGATTTAACACAAATATCATAGTTTGATACACTAACAATGTATTGATTATATTCTCTAGATGCTTTGTTTGAATTCAGTGCAGGACTTATTGAAGATTTCAAGGGCCTTAATATGAATGTCAAGGGCCTTGAAATATTATTCAAGGACACAAGGAAGATATTGTGATACAAAGGGACGATCTAAAAGGCCTTGAAGTTTGATAGTTGCACGAAACAAGGATTCAAAATGCAAAGAAGATTTTCCAGGAACGATTTTGCTGAACAGAAAGATTTCAGGGAAGATCTTTTTCAACCGAAGATTAAAGAATCTTTTCAGAATATATTCTAAAAATGAAAAGCATCAAGATTTCTTCTCAACGGAAAACGAAAAGATCAAGGAGCTGAGGAATCAACGTGTTCTAAGGAGTTGAAGATCTGTAACGTCTACCTCATCTCAAAACAGGAAGAGTATAAATGAAGATGATGATCGAAGAAGAAAATACACAAGCTTACACGGAAATATCCTTACATCTTCAAGCAACTCAAACATCTTCATTCGATTCAATGTTTTTCTTTCTCTCCTTCTAAAAAGCTTTATCCCCTTAGAGAGAGATAAAACACATGAGCTCCATTGGAAGATCTAAATAGTGTTATACTAGAGTGTGTGTTACTGTGCAAAGTTACTAGGCTATTATAGCTAGGTTGAGAGTTGGAGCTAGATCGTAGTGTTGGCTACAGTGAGAGAATAAGGGGATTTCTTCTAGTTTGTATCTAGGACTCTTTGAAGCTGATAATAGATAGTTAGATCCTAAGGCTATACCCTGGGACGGAGAGTAGGCTATTTAGAGCCGAACTTCATAAACATATCTTTGTGTCTATCTTTTACATTCCGCACTATATCTCGCTATTGTGACTAACTTTGTTTTGCAGGAGCACGAAGTCAAGGCCCTTGAAAGTTGTTTCAAAGCCCTTGAAGTCAAAGTTTCACTAAGAGCACAAATCGACATCAAGGACTTTGAAAGGAGTTTTAAGGCCTTGAGATTTGGTTTACGAAAAGTTCCCATACTCTGTTTAACCCCCACCCCCCTTCTAGAGTATCTTTTAACTTATTTATTTTACCTACCGGTTCTTCAATTGGTATCAGAGCTAGACTCACGTATATTGATTTAACCATCAGTGAGATTAATCATGAATCGTGTAGGTGATGGTGGATTTTCTCAAGGAAGATCCTCATCTCGACCACCACTCTTCTGTGACAACAACTTTGCTCATTAGAGAGCACTCATGCGTATGTTCATTATTGACCAGGATATGGAGCTTTGGAGCATCATTCAAAATGGACCTAAAGTTCCAATGACAACGGTTGAAGATGTCCAAGTCCAAAAGAAGGAAGTTGACTTCACACAGGCTGACCTGGAAAATGTGTCAAAGAATTAAAAAGCAATGAACCTACTATACTGCGGATTAGATGCAAATGAATTCAACCGCATCTCATCATGCAAGAGTGCAAAAGAAATATGGGACAAGTTTGTGGTCACATACGAAGGAACAAGTCAAGTCAAGGAAACAAAGATTAGCATCTTCCTCAGACAATACGAGCTATTCAAAATGAATCCAAATGAAACAGTCAAAAAAATGTTCACCAGATTCACTGAGATCATGAACAACTTGGACTCACTAGGAAAGATCTTCACAAATGAAGAGAAAGTTACGAAGGTTCTAAGGAGCCTACCTAAAGCTAAGTGGGGACCAAAGATGACTGCTATTGAAGAAGCTCAGAATCTCACAACGCTTCCTCTTGATGACCTCCTTCGAAAACTCATCACACATGAAATGGTTCTTGGTGAAGAAGATGGAGAGCTCTCATCCAACTCCAAGAATTGGGCATTAAAATCAAGAAGAGATGAATTAACTTTTGACGAAGAGGATAGTGATGACGATGATGATGAAGACGCTATTGCCACGATCTCTAAGGATCTCGCAAGAATTCTCAAGATAAAGAAGTAATATGCTAATAGAGAATATCCACGAGTATCAAAACCCCAAGGTAAGTTTTCTAACTCTAATAAGAAAACGAGAGTACTGACTTGTTTTGGATGTGGTGAAACAGATCATCTTGTGAAGGATAGTCCACAAAAGAAGAGGATCAACTTCAAGAAAAATGATCGAAAGAAGAAAGCTATGGTTGCTTCATGGAGTGATTCAGAATCATCAAATGAATCAGAAGAAGAAAAAGAACAAGCAAACTTGTGTCTCATGGCCGATCATGAAGACGGTTCAAATCTGTATGTTAACAATGTGGTATGTACAATCATGTCTCAACCTGAATCTGACCTGAAACAATTCCTTAAAGATATTATCATATGTGATAAGGAACATAGAATAAGGATAAATTCTTTAAAAGAAAAGATACTTGAACAAGAAACACAACTAAGTGAAATGTCTCTAGAGATTGAAAATCTTAACACAGAAAAAGTAGAACTTGATGACAATATCAAGGCCTTGGAATCGGAAAACCTGATTCTCAAGGACAACCTCTCCTCTCTTCATCGAAACTATATCGATCTAGAGAAAGTTGATCTAACTTTGATGTGTCAAGACCAGAAGGCTGCACTTGTTAAGTTTACTCGTTCAAAAGCTAATCTTGAGAGAATGATGGGTGAACAACAATCCTCCCTTAACAAAAATGGTATAGGTTGTCATAGGAGCTTTCCTAGAAAACTTACCACCAATTTTGTCAAGGCCAAAGGAAGTATTCATATGCCTACTTGCTTCTACTGTTGTAAAAAGGGTCATGTTAAATCTACATGTCCTTATAGAAGAAATCATCCTTATCATTAAAAACACCTATCCTTTATGTTTAAGGAAACTGGTCAAACAAATCTGGGTTCCTAAAAGTACCACTAGACCACCAAACATGATCGAACCTGAACATGGACCAAAATATGTCATTTGGTCGACCCGGAAAGGTTGATGCTTGTTGTTTTGCAGGATATTACCAAGGTAAAGGAGCATAAATAAATATTAGATAATGGTTGCTCAAGACACATGAGTGGAAAAAGCTCTTTATTCTCAGATTTAAAGAAGCAATCATCTACAACCATTACTCCTAGTGATAAAGGAAAGTGTGACATTATTGGCATTGGTAAAATTTGTTATAATTCGTCTAACTTTATTGATGATGTCTATTTGGTTGACGGTTTGAAGTATAATCTGCTTAGTATTTTTCAAATATGTGATAAAGGCAATAAAGTTATGTTTGATTCAGATAAATGTGAGGTTCAAGACAAAAAGACGGGTAAAGTGGTGCTTACTGATCCTAGATGTAATAATGTTTATTCTATGAGTACTAACCAAGTTTCAAGAACTAAGCTAAAATGTCTAGAGGCCTTAACTGATGATCCAAGGCTTTGGCATAGAAGACTTGGTCACGTAAGCATGCATACCATGCAGAAGCTACTTACAAAAGATTTGGTACGTGGATTGCCAAACCTAAATTTCAAGGTTAATGATCTATATAAGGCTTGTACACAAGGTAAACAAACATGAGGCTCATTCAAACCTAAGAAAGCTGTAAGTTCTTCTCGACCCATTGAACTCTTACACATGGATCTTTGTGGACCTATGCGTGTCAAATCTCCTAGAGGCAAGTAGTACATCCTTGTTATAGTGGATGATTTCTCTCGTTTCACATGGATTTCTTTTCTACGAGAAAAATCTGAAGCTTTATTTGAGTTTCAAAATTGTGTAAGGAGTTACAAACTTTGAAAAACCTACCAATTGTTTCTATAAGAAGTGATCATGGTTGAGAATTTGATCAACTGAAATTTGATTTGTTTTGTGCAAAATACGGTATTTCACATAACTTTTCAGCTTCTAGAACTCCTCAACAAAACGGAGTTGTGTAACGTAAGAACCGCACTCTTGAGGATATGTTTAGAACGATGCTTTTAGAAAACAATTTGCCAAAAAGTTTTTGGGCTGAAGCAGTGAACACTGCAAATTATATTTTGAATAGATGTTTAATTCGGCCTATCTTGAAAAAGACTCCTTATGAACTGTTCAAAGGAAGAAAACCTTATATTTCATATTTCAAACCCTTTGGATGTACTTGTTTTGTTCATAACAATAGCAAAGATAATCTTGGAAAATTTGATGCACGTAGTGATGAAGAAATATTCATTGGATATGCTTCAAATAGCAAAGTGTATCGAGTATATAACAAACGTACCAAAATTATTGAGGAAAGCATTCATATTATTTTTGATGAAAGCAATGATGGTACTTTGAGTGAGAGTTTTGCAGATCTAAATCAGAATCAAAGAGAAGATCATAATTCGGATGAAGAGGAAGATCCTAAAGATCGAGAAAAGAATATGCAGGAAAAGATTCAAGATACCGAAGAAAACCCTCAAGACCTTGAAACACACCTTCAAGACCTTAAAACAAAAAACTGTGATAACAGAACACCGCTTCAAGGGCTTGAAACCCAACTTCAAGGCCTGAGATTGGATCAACGGGTAATATACCAACGATACCTAAATCTAATCAAACATATGAGGCTCAACCTTCTGGATCTGCTCCATCTGTCAAAAGAAGAAAAGTTCAACACTCCTCATATCATCCACAAGAGAATGTGATCTCAAATCCAAATGCTGGAGTTGAAACTAGATCTAAAGTGAACAATCTATGTGCCTTCTCCGCTTTTGCATCCCTTGTTGAGCCAAAGAACTACGTTCAAGCTCGTCAAGAATCTGATTGGATCATTTCCATGCAAAATGAATTCAACGAATTTGAGAGAAACAAGGTATAGACTCTTACTTCAAGACCAAAACATCAATCAGTCATTGGCGCAAAATGGGTCTTTCGAAACAAATTGGATGAAAGTGGCAAAGTCATACGAAATAAAGCATGACTTGTAGCACAAGGCTATAACCAAGAAGAAGGTATTGATTATGAGGAGACTTTTGCTCCAGTTGTTGTTCGCTCCAAACGGTGTGTGCAAGCTTTAAATTTATAACCCTAGACTTAAGCTTAAAACAAGGATGCGAACCCGCAGTGTACGGGTCAATCGTAGTAAAAGCAAGAAAATTCCAGGGGTCGATCACAGGGACTCGGTGAAACAAAGTCAATACGGTGTGCTTATGTCAATACTAACCACAAGAGCGATTAACACAATCAAAGATGAATAAGAAGTCAATAAAGCAAACATGCAATTCTAGGGGTTAAAGCATCTAGTTGTGGTTCCAACTCAAGATCTATAGATAACCGGACAAAGCTGAGATTTTTGTGTGGGGAAGGTGTTACTAAAGTGGAGTAGATCACCGGGTAAGTCTCACTACACACTAATCCTAAACCGTAACTCCTATTACCGGGTAAGTCTCAAGGAATCAAGATAAAGAACTATAACCTCAAACTAACATACCATCTAAGGGAATAGAATCAACCTTTACCGGGTAAGTCTCAGGCTAACTCACAAAGATGGGATGGAAGCACACTCAAACCCCAATAAAGGATAAACCTTTATTACCTACACTTATGATCGTTGGTAAACAAACTAAGGAATTACCGGGTAAGTCTCATCCTAAGCTTGCATTGAATCAGGAAGGTGTAATAAGAATAGGATTTAGCAAACTCTAACACTTAACTTTCTGTTTAGGTTCGGATAAGTCACCTCGGTCAGAAGAATTCCACCCCGTCCGAGATGTTCATCAACCGAACGAGATGCTTAGGGTTAAGGTTAAAGACTCGAACTTTCAGGATCCTACTGGAATCTAAGATTATTCTATCATTGTTTTCCCCACAACCTTCAGCCAATCACCCTAGAATCACACAAGGAAATTAGCCACTCATCATCATAATGAAAGTATTAAATATATGGGAAGAAGGTGAATATTTGAACAAAGAAGAATTTAATGAAAAGACTTCAATAACTGAATCAAATATCACAACAAAGCGTTCCTTGGATAACAATCCAAAAAGACAAGACAACAATTGAGGGAATTGAAGACAATCTTACAAAACCCTCCAATAAAGCTATAAAAGCTATGGACTTCAATCTTCCTTCAACCTTCAAAAAGGTTCTTCAAAAACTCCCAAATTGGAGTATACTGCTGCTGCTGCGTGCTATAAACTCTGATCGACGGTATAGCGTGATGTCGGAATTGTGGAAATCCAACCCTTTTTATAGGAAAATAACCCTCCAAAGATAATAAATCTTAGAAAGATATTTTCCCATAAATATAGGTAAAATATATGATTGTGCATATCTCCTTCCTTCCAGGAGCCAAGCCCAAAAATATAAGATCACTTTCCAAATTTAAAAGATCTCATCCAAGAATAAAAAATTCTCGCCGCGTCCTAGGTGTTTGCCTCGGTCGAGTCGGCGTCTCTGGATCACCTCGTTCGAGATGAATCTCTGGTCAACCGAGTTGAGTCATAACTGAATGTGAAATCTCTCAAAACTGGTCCAAAGTAAATCTTTAATCCATAGCTATGCTCCCTGGATGTAGCTCCAAATGACTCATGACTCCTTTTGCTCCTTTTTGATGCAAAACGTACCATTTTACCTGCAATTACAACAAAACTAGGTGTAGACCTCGATTCTCACAAAGGTAGATGAAATGGTAGTAAAATCACATAATGTACATACAAACATGCAGATTATGAAAGATAAAACGTCCAAACAAACCCCAAAATATAGACTATAATTCATGCTATCAAAATACCCCATACTTAGCCCTTGCTTGTCCCCAAGCAAGTTCCTCATATAAAAGATAAGATAGAATGGATTATAAGTCAAGAAAATCAATGAAAAAGTCTTTCAAAAACATTTTATGGTGTGCAACTACCATAGATCACTCTAAGAGAGTACTTCCTGGAATTAAAAACTCAATATGATCAAAACATTTTATAAATATAAGAAAGTTGTTCATCTTTGCATAAAATCATAGAATGCATAATAAATCATAATAATCAAAATTAATCATGTATAATCCAGTTTAAACCGCTAAGCCAATCAACAAGCTCAAGGTCTCAAGGGCTTCCCAAAAGAAAAGGTCAAGAAACGTGTAGGGTAGGGATGTATGTAAGGTAACGTGGTGCTAGAATCCGGGAAAAGGATGAACTTCACTTTCACTTTGACTTGCAACATCTTCCACCAATAAGCTTTGCTTATCTCACACTTTTTCTTTTACTTTACTTTTTGGGATACATGGACAGAGGTGCACAATAACCAAAGCTTAGGAAATCTGCAATCATCAATTTCTCGAGATGCATCAAACCCTTGATGCACATACCATGACCCGTTAGGAATATCGCTCAATCCGATTTTGGCAAGACACAAACACCCGGCTATGTGAATGGTGCCGAGTTACTCATCTTCATGATTGACTTCCCCAAACCTATTATTGCTTTCTAACACTTTCACTTCCAGCCACTCCTCAACTTTAACTCCACTTGCTTTCACCACTTCGCTTGCTTCCAAATTCTCGGATAGGTAAAGGGAGGCAAAATGTATATGAGGGGCTAAGCATGATCAAGAAGAAGAAGAAGAAGAGAATGAATTGCCTTGGTCTTTCCAAGAAGAAAGTGAGAGAACTTAACCTGCGGTGTCAACCTTCAAATTCAACATAATTTGGATAAAAACAAAGTATTAAACATGCCAATAATTTCAAACAAAGCATTTAGCAACTTAAACATATTATAAAACCTTTCAAACACATAAAGAATTTAAAACCAGTCAGTAAACAAGATCTTCACTGAGATCATATCCAGATAAGTAACACAAAAAATCGTTTTCGAAAACTCTCAGTTAACACACCTCGGTCGAGGTGTTCTTGGTTCAACCGAGGTGAAATGCCTCGTTCGGCCAGAATCTCCTCGGTCGAGGTCAAAAAAAATTTTTAAAACCATTTTTTTTTCGGTTTCGACGTTTTTCTCAATCAAATAACCTGTAGGTATGCATGTAATATCAGATAATCATATAAAGGCAATGAAGCATAAAATAGAATATCCGATAAAATATAATACATCAAAGGTAGTCGAATAAAATACATCACGTAGTCAGATAAGTACAAACACCCCATACTTGGGACACACTGTCCCAGTGGGTCAAATAAAATGTCTAAAAATGAGAGTACTCACCGGATAAATAGCTGAACTGCATAAAAATATAATAAGAAAATCCTGTAGCTCCTCAGTAATCCTGATCCGGTGGTGGTGGTGGTGGCACGTACGGATACTGCGTCGGGTCGAACGGATACCCCATAGTCTGCTGGAACTGTAGCTCCATCATCCTGCGCTGATAGTGCTGCTCCTCTAACATCTGATGAGTCCAGCGGTCAATGCGTCGGTCCTGGGCAGCAAATCTCTCATGCATGTCCACTGTAAGGGCAGCATAAGAGTCTATCATTTGATCTGTCAGGTCGTCGATCCGGTGATGAACCTCAGAATCTCTATGACGGCGTGTCCGACGCCTAGCAGATCTAGCAGGAGGTGCAGCAGGTGTAGGCTCAGTATCCTCCTCATCATCCAAATCGATGATCAGTGGCGCGCTCGTGCCTGCAGTATCCGTCCCTGTATCCATCGGGACTCCACCATCTCTCTCGTCCATCGTCTCCTCATCGTCGTCGTCATCCTCTTCGGCCTCAGCAGGGGCAGCTGCTGCCTCTCTGTGATCCTCCATCAGTGTATCCCAAGCTGTCTGCCAGAAATACGGATCAAAGACTGTGAACTGTGCAGACCAGCGGATCCCCTGAGGTGCAGTCCGCTCCCAAGGCATGGCTACGTATGGAGTGGTCAAACCACGGGGAACTAGAATCCTCCGTGTGATCATCTCCTGTAATCCCAGCGGCTTCGGAGCCGCCGCCATCGTGCAAACACTGAGGTCCATCCCGTGGTAGGTAGCGATGTGGGTGACTAGACCTCCGCAGCAAATGTCTCCCTTCGCCTTGGCCTTGATCCTGTGCAAATCCTCTGCCAAGAGCAAGCCAAAGTCTGGGAAACCTCCTGTCACCATGCAGTAGAGGCTGAAGAGCTCGCCTTGTCTGATCTTCTGGGGCGTCTCAGTACGCGCCAGAAGTGTCTCGCTAAAAATCCTGTGGGCTAGTCTGAAGGCCGGATGAAAGATGACCTTCTCCCTGGAATCTCCAGGGCGCCATCTGTCTGCATGCTCAGTAATATGGGCAATCTGCCCCCAGAACTCCCTAGCTACGGATCGGGAGGGGAAGTCGGTGGCGGTGGGCTCAGAAAAGCCAAAAATCTCTCTCCATATCTCTAAAGGAACTATGAAGTTCAGGTTCATCAACCGGTACTTCACAGACCGGTCTGTGGGGAGGTAGGAGAAGGAGCTAACAAACTCTAAGGTCGGCTCCAAGTAAGCTGGGGCTCGGATCTCAGTAAACTGATCCAGCCCGACAGTAGCAATCATCCTCCTAAGGTCAGCATCTAACCCTAGGCAATCAAAGGCCGACACGTCCAGAAATCGTGGTGCGATAACTGGACGGCTAGCTATCCGCTCATAGTCTACCCGGCATCTCTCGTGGATAACCGGGCGGTAAGGACGGGGAGAAGAAGAAGAAGGGGAGGGTGAGGATCTGTCTCTAAGGGCTAGGCGACGATCTGAACTCATTTTCACTCAGCTCTGTCAGACTACCTCGGTCACTGACAATCTCCAAGAATCACCTCGGTCGAGATGCAGTTCGACCGGACCGAGGCGCAGCAGTTACGATTCCATATCTCAAAAATTCAGTTCTTTTCCCCCCAAAATCACTACAATTGCTTCCTAAGGGGTACTTAAGCCTTTCCTCAGCAAAATCAGGGGCAACCAAAGCCCAAATCAAAGCGAACGAACGAGTTAGGGTTTCGACTTGTTTTACCTCGTTTCGGTCGATTCGCTCGATTTCTTTGCAGATCTGTTGTTGCAATTGGTTCCTCTACTCTTCAATCTCAGTTTCGAAGCAGCAATCGGCGAAAATGAGCAAGATCTGAGAGGGAGCGAAGTGGAAGTCGCCGCGGTCGAGGTGGGTAAAGTGAAAAGTGAAAAATAAAAATTTTTCCTTTTTTATACTGTTCCTGGATCTGCTGTCACCTCGGTCGAGATGGTCTCGACTGGACCGAGGTGGTTGGGACCGAGGTGGTTCTGCAGAAACCCTAGTCGCCTCGGTTGCTCAAGAATCAACTCGGTCGAGGTGCTCTGACAGTAACCGAGGTGCTTCTATCTTCTCAGAATCTCGAACTTCCGTCCTTCTAGTTGTGCTCCTTCCTTAGATATTCCCTGTTGTATGTCCAGAACGCCAAAAACAAAGCAAAGCAAAGCAAAAACAAAAACTATCTAAGCTAGACTAGAAAACGGGAAAAGAAAGCAATACCTTGGGTTGCCTCCCAAGAAGCGCTTGATTTAAGGTCGCTAGCTGGACCATGATGCGTCTCAAATGAGGTGGGAGGTGCCCTCACCCCATACTTCACCTCCATCGTGGGGTGAAGTAAGTAGATCCATCAAACGCTCCAACAAGTGTAAGTGCTCATCGGGGAATGAATCGTCTATGGGTGGGTTATCCGTCTCGCGGGAGGATTCCGGTAGCCGGCTGAGGTGATCCGCAACTGAGTTCTCGGATCCTTTCTTATCGCGGATCTCTAGGTCAAACTCTTGGAGCAAGAGAATCCATCGAATAAGGCGCGGCTTGGCATCTTTCTTAGCTAACAAGTAACGAATGGCTGCGTGGTCGGTGTAGACAATGACTTTCGCTCCTACTAGATAGGAACGAAACTTCTCGAAAGCATATACAACCGCCAATAACTCCTTCTCGGTGGTGGCGTAGTTGCGTTGTGCTTCATCTAGCGTTTTGCTAGCATAATAAATGGCGGTGGTCCGTCCATCTTTCTTCTGTCCAAGCACCGCTCCTACGGCTACATCACTAGCGTCACACATGACCTCAAAGGGCAAGGTCCAATCGGGAGGCTGGATAATTGGAGCGGAGATCAACGCTTCCTTAATCCTGTAAAAAACATCAAGACACTCCTGCGAAAACACGAAAACAACATCGTTATTCAAGAGGTTAGTTAGAGGTTTAGAAATCTTAGAGAAGTCCTTGATGAATCTCTTGTAGAAACCTGCATGCCCGAGAAAACTCCTCACACCTTTAACAGAACAAGGAGGAAGGAGTTTCTCAATAGTCTCGATCTTAGCTCGATCGACCTCAATACCTCGATTAGAAACGAGGTGTCCTAGCACAATGCCTTCATTAACCATAAAATGACACTTCTCCCAATTTAAAACAAGGTTAGTGTCTTCACATCTTTTAAGCACTAGGGAAAGGTTAGATAGGCAACCATCAAAAGAGGAACCATATACAGAAAAGTCATCCATGAATACCTCCATGATCTCCTCTATGTACTCGGAAAAGATAGCCATCATGCATCGCTGGAAGGTAGCGGGTGCATTGCACAATCCAAATGGCATCCTCCGATAGGCAAACGTCCCCCAAGGACAAGTGAAAGTGGTATTCTCCTGATCATCCGGATGGATAGGAATCTGGAAGAACCCACTATAGCCGTCCAAGTAGCAAAAGTGTGAATGCTGGGCCAACCGTTCGAGCATTTGATCGATGAAGGGAAGCGGAAAATGATCCTTCCGAGTTGCCGTGTTCAGCTTCCTATAATCGATGCAAACTCTCCAGCCTGTAACGGTCCTCGTTGGGATCAACTCGTTGTTCTTATTCGTCACAACGGTCATCCCTCCTTTCTTTGGAACGACATGCACCGGGCTAACCCACTTGCTGTCCGAGATAGGATAAATAATACCTGCATCCAACAACTTAAGAACCTCCTTCTTCACAACCTCTTTCATGATCGGATTTAACCGTCTTTGAGGTTCCCGTGAAGTCTTATGATTATCTTCCATTAGAATTCTATGCATGCAGAAAGAAGGTTTAATGCCAATAAGATCATCCGTGGTGTAACCTATAGCCCTTCGATGCTTTCTCAGGACATGCATTAACTTAGACAATTCAGATTCGGAAAGGGAAGCACTAACAATAACGGGATAAGTAGAATCCGGTCCAAGAAAAATATACCTCAAGTGACTGGGGAGCTGTTTAAGCTCCACGACTGGGGGTGCTTTGTGGGGGGAATCCATGCTTCCTCTTTCCAGTGGAGTGGTATCATAAACTGGACTCGATGAAGTCTCAGTTTGAATCATCTCGCCTTAGACCTCGGTCGAGGCGCATAGGCGTTGACCGATATGTTCTTCGGTCGCCTCGCTCAGTCCAGAAGGTGCCTCGGTCGAGGTACTGCTACTGGGTCCGAGACTGGAGATCTTTGTCTCCTGGATTAGCTTCTCAGTTGTAGCTCCTGGATCCTCTTCCAGTGCTTTTAAGCTCCGTATATCTGCATCACAAGAAGCATCTATACCTTCCTCCATTAAACTGAAGCTAATAACTCTTTCGAGTGGGTCGTTAATAAGGATAGAGCTCACCAATTCTCTCGATTCTTCTTCACCGTAGATGTTGAAGATATCATCAGTTAGTTGCTCCCCTTTCATGGCCGCAAGTAGTGCGAACTCCACCTCATCGCCACCAACGTTGAATTTCAACTTGGCGTTCTTGCAATCCACGTTGCAACCCGAAGTTGCTAGAAATGGCCTCCCGAGAATAATAGGAACAGGATAATCTGCGGGAATGTCAAGTACAACAAAATCTATAGGTAGGTAGAAGTTACCTAACTTGACCGGAACGTCTTCCAAGATGCCCACTGGATGGGTAATGGAGCGATCCGCCATGTAAAGTCGAATCTTGACCAGCTTGGGCTCTCCAAGACCGATCTTCGTGCATAGCTCCAGCGGGATGATGCTCACGCTGGCTCCTAGATCACAAAGGGCTTCACAAGTTACATCCCCAACTTGAATGGGAATGCAAAATGAGCCGGGATCTCTTAACTTAGGTGGCATCTTTTCCTTCATGATCTTGATAAGCTCCGAAGATTTAGATGTCATCCTAACTTCACCAACATCCTCCAGCTTCCTCTTCCTTGATAAGATCTCTTTTAAGAACTTCCCGTAGGCGGGCATACCTAAAATAGCATCAAGGAAAGGAATATTAATATGTAGCTTATTCATCAAGTCAAGAAACTTACCCAAGTGCTTGTCTAGATGTGCTCTGGCTCTGGACTGAGGGAATGGAAGTGGTGGCTTATATGCAGGAGGTGGAACATAAGTTTCTGCCGTTCCTCCTGCTTTTTGTTGCTCCGCCTCGGTTGGCATCTCGGTCGAGGTGTTCTTCGACTGGATCTGGACCGAGGTGGTCTGCGTCGAGCGAGGTACTGGATCTGCAGTTTTAAGTCCACTCCTCGTCGTTATGGCCATGCATTGGCCCTTAGGGTTAGTTTCCGTCTTCGCTGGAAGCTTCCCTGGATCTCTTGGCGCTTCATTCGCCCTATTAGCAAGTTGTTGTTCGAAGGACTTTTGGGCCCTCGAAAATGAAGTCATAGAATTCTCCATAGCGCTAAGCTTGATCAAGATTGCCTCCAGAACTGCGTCTTTCTTTTCCGGCTGAGACGAACTTGATCCTTGCCCTTGGCTTTTCAATGGAGTAGAAGAAGAAGAATAAGGGGAAGAGAGGAAAGGGTTAGAGGAATCATTAGAATTGGAGTTTGAATGATTGTTACCGTGATTTTAGTTATTCGCCCTCCAGTTGTTGCTATTGGATCCTCTATTGTTGTTGTTGTAGTTGTTGTTTCGGGGACCGTTGTTGTTGTTACGGTACCCGTTATTGTTGTTGTTCCTTTGCCCTTGCTCTTCCTTCTTAGTTTGAGCCATCAAGAGCTCCTTCAATTGCTTCACGTCGTTCTTCAACGACGTGAGTTGATTGTTGTTGGATTGAGTCTCTTGAAAGTTGACTCTTTTAACTCCACCTTCAGCTCCTTGGTGGGTATATTTCTCCATGTGCAAGGCTTGCTTCTCAATGAAGTCCCAAGCCTCATCAATCGCCATGTCCATGAAGGTACCGGCGGAGAGTAGTTGGAGATTGAACTGGGTGCTTCCGTCCAGCCCTTTGAAGTAGATCTCCAACAACTCGATCTTTGGAATCCCATGATGTGGGCAATCCAAAAGGATATCCTTGAACCGCTCCCAAGATTTGGACAAGCTCTCCTTGTCCTTCATAATGAAAGCATTGATCTTCCCTCTCATTTCGGCGGTCTTTGAGGGGGGAAAGAATTTGGTCAAGAATTCCGTGGTCATCTCCTCCCATGTGCTGATTTTTCCTGGAGGAAGAGATTGATACCAAGTAAGAGCTCTATATTTTAAAGAAAAGTAAAAAGGTCTTAGCTTGTAGTTGTTATTCTCAATTCTGGGAGGTCGCAAGGTTTCCATCAAGATCTCGTAATTTTGAAGATGTTGATGCGGCGACTCTTTCTCTAGCCCTCCGAATTGGCATTGGCGAATCATGGCTAGAACTTGCGGTCGAAGTTCGTAGTCATGATCTACTGGATCTCCTAAGTTTACTCCTGGACGCCTCAGTTGTTGATTAGGGTCCATCCTTTGACCTAGGGTTTGTGGGATTCCTGCAAGAAGAACATCTCGGACTGGCATCCGAGGTGGAAGTACATCGGCCGGGGCGTCAGGTACTGGAATCTGCCTCGGTCGCTGGTCAACTACTGGATCCTGCATCGGTCGAGGATCAACAGGAGGATCTTCCCTCGGTCGAAGTAGAATCTGGTCTCGTATGACTGCAATCTCAGCTTCGATTGCTGCAGTCTTGGTGGGATTCTCTTCTTTCTCTTGCCTGAGTTCTTCCTTGTTGAGGCGTAGCAGCTCTAGCGCCTCTTTCAATTGGGCCGCAAGATCGCGATCGTCTTGTTGGGCCATCTTCGCTTCTCTTAAGCGTTGCTTGTATGTCTTTTCTGGTTCGGGATCGTAAGGAACGATTTCCTTCCCAGCGCGGGTTCTTCGCATATACCTAAGAAAGAACCTGCAAAAGTCACTCAAGTAGAGTGGTTAAATGAAACGGGGCAAGCGCCCCAAGAGCAAACCGTACCGGCTCGGTCTAGACCAAGTCCCCGGCAACGGCGCCAAAAACTTGTTCGCTCCAAATGGTGTGTGCAAGCTTTAAATTTATAACCCTAGACTTAAGCTTAAAACAAGGATGCGAACCCGCAGTGTACGGGTCAATCGTAGTAAAAGCAAGAAAATTCCAGGGGTCGATCACAGGGACTCGGTGAAACAAAGTCAATACGGTGTGCTTATGTCAATACTAACCACAAGAGCGATTAACACAATCAAAGATGAATAAGAAGTCAATAAAGCAAACATGCAATTCTAGGGGTTAAAGCATCTAGTTGTGGTTCCAACTCAAGATCTATAGATAAGCGGACAAAGCTGAGATTTTTGCGTGGGGAAGGTGTTACTAAAGTGGAGTAGATCACCGGGTAAGTCTCACTACACACTAATCCTAAACCGTAACTCCTATTACCGGGTAAGTCTCAAGGAATCAAGATAAAGAACTATAACCTCAAACTAACATACCATCTAAGGGAATAGAATCAACCTTTACCGGGTAAGTCTCAGGCTAACTCACAAAGATGGGATGGAAGCACACTCAAACCCCAATAAAGGATAAACCTTTATTACCTACACTTATGATCGTTGGTAAACAAACTAAGGAATTACCGGGTAAGTCTCATCCTAAGCTTGCATTGAACCAGGAAGGTGTAATAAGAATAGGATTTAGCAAACTCTAACACTTAACTTTCTGTTTAGGTTCGGATAAGTCACCTCGGTCAGAAGAATTCCACCCCGGCCGAGATGTTCATCAACCGAACGAGATGCTTAGGGTTAAGGTTAAAGACTCGAACTTTCAGGATCCTACTGGAATCTAAGATTATTCTATCATTGTTTTCCCCACAACCTTCAGCCAATCACCCTAGAATAACACAAGGAAATTAGCCACTCATCATCATAATGAAAGTATTAAATATATGGGAAGAAGGTGAATATTTGAACAAAGAAGAATTTAATGAAAAGACTTCAATAACTGAATCAAATATCACAACAAAGCGTTCCTTGGATAACAATCCAAAAAGACAAGACAACAATTGAGGGAATTGAAGACAATCTTACAAAACCCTCCAATAAAGCTATAAAAGCTATGGACTTCAATCTTCCTTCAACCTTCAAAAAGGTTCTTCAAAAACTCCCAAATTGGAGTATATTGCTGCTGCTGCGTGCTATAAACCCTGATCGACGGTATAGCGTGATGTCAGAATTGTGGAAATCCAACCCTTTTTATAGGAAAATAACCCTCCAAAGATAATAAATCTTAGAAAGATATTTTCCCATAAATATAGGTAAAATATATGATTCTGCATATCTCCTTCCTTCCAGGAGCCAAGCCCAAAAATATAAGATCACTTTCCAAATTTAAAAGATCTCATCCAAGAATAAAAAATTCTCGCCGCGCCCTAGGTGTTCGCCTCGGTCGAGTCGGCGTCTCTGGATCACCTCGGTCGAGATGAATCTCTGGTCAACCGAGGTGAGTCATAACTGAATGTGAAATCTCTCAAAACTGGTCCAAAGTAAATCTTTAATCCATAGCTATGCTCCCTGGATGTAGCTCCAAATGACTCATGACTCCTTTTGCTCCTTTTTGATGCAAAACGTACCATTTTACCTGCAATTACAACAAAACTAGGTGTAGACCTCGATTCTCGTAAAGGTAGATGAAATGGTAGTAAAATCACATAATGTACATACAAACATGCAGATTATGAAAGATAAAACGTCCAAACAAACCCCAAAATATAGACTATAATTCATGCTATCAGTTGCCAAGTTAGAAGCCATACGTATGCTACTTGCATTTGCATCTTTTATGAGCATAAAACTTTTCAAATGGATGTAAAATGTGCTTTTCTAAACGAATTCTTAGAAGAAGAAGTCTACGTTGCTCAACCTCCTGGTTTTGAAAATGATGAATATCCAGATCATGTTTTTAAACTAGACAAAGCTCTTTATGGTCTTAAGCAAGCTCTTCGAGCTTGGTATGAAAGATTGTCTAAATATCTTCATGAAAACAAATTCAAAAGAGGTTTGATTGATAAAACATTATTTATCAAAACTAGAGGCAACGACATTCTAGTAGTACAAATATATGTTGATGATATTGTATTCGGTGCTACTAATAACTCCCTTTGCAAGGAATTTTCAGATATTATGTGCAGGGAATTTGAAATGAGGTTAATGGGAGAGCTAAATTTCTTTCTTGGACTTCAAGCTTCACAAGCAAAGAAAGGAATTTTTCTCAATCAAAGCAAGTATACTAAAGACTTGCTTAAGAAGTAAAAAATGGATCAATCTAAGGTTGCAAAGACTCCTATGAGTTCAACACTTTCGCTAGATCATGACAAGAATGGCAAAAGTGTAGTACAAAAGAAGTATCGAGGTATGATCGGTTCATTGTTGTATCTAACTGCTAGTCGTCCTAACATTATGTTTAGCGTGTGCATGTGTGCAAGATTTCAAGCTGATCCTAAAGAGTCATACTTGATAGCCGTGAAAAGAATTTTTCGGTATCAAAATGGCACTAAGGATCTAGGGTTATGGTACCCACGTCAAAGCTCGTTTCATCTTGTTGGCTATTCAGATGCAGACTTTGCAGGTTATAAGGTCGACAAAAAAAGTACTTCTGGATGTTGCCAATTATTAGGGTCATCCCTAATTAGTTGGCACTCCAAGAAGCAAAACTTTGTTGCCCTATCTACAGCTGAAGCTGAATATATAGCGGCAAGAGCCTGTTGTGCACAAATTCTTTGGATTGCTCAACAGCTTCGTGACCTTGGCTTTGACTTGAAAGGTATTCCTATAAAATGTGATAATACTAGTGCTATTTCAATAACCAAAAATCTTGTGCAGCATTCAAGGACTAAGCATATTGATGTAAGGCATCACTTCATACGTGAGCATGTTGAGAAAGGTAATGTTTCGATCTCTTTTATATCAACTAACTTGCAGCTTGCAAATATCTTTGCCAAGCCTCTTCCTGAGGAACAATTTAATTTTATTAGATTGGAGCTTGGTATGTTGAACAAGGAAGCATTAACGTAGGGGGAGTAAACAAGTTTGATTGTTCCTACGCATGCAACCCAATTGATGTTTTCAATGGCCTTGAAATGAAATTAAAGCACCTTGAAACATATTTCAAAGGGTATATTAATTTTACGGATCTTTTAAGAATTAATATCTTTTAGATTTTTTAATTCTTAAAATGTTTTTATGAGTTTTATTTGAATTTTGAAAAAGATTTGGTGTTGTTTTATTGGTATTAAAATTGGTCTTTTAAAAGGCTTGATTTTTTCAAGATCTTGTTATATCACTATCAAAAAGGACCTATCTTTCCTACCTTTTTCATTCTCTCACAGAAACCCTATTTCAAAATCCCTTACTTTCTCTCTCAAAACTCTCATCATGGCACCCAAAAGTAAGAAATCTGCTCAAGCTCCCAAAAAGAAAGTCGTCCATAGTCCCTTAATTGCTAAAGAAGAAAAACCTTCTGAGGATATGGATATATCTCAGACGACTGGTCTTCCCTCATCATGGTTCATCAATTTTCAAGCCTCTAGATATTGGCTTGATGGCTTTCACAATCGACCACTCTGTATGTGTGATATGGTGGACACTGATTTTCCCGATACCCATAAGATTCCTTGCATAGACAAGCTCAAGAGTTCGATTATCTGGAAGGTTCTAAACCCTTGCGATTTTGCTTTTCCACGACTCACGAGACTATTCTATGTTAATCTCATCACAAGAAGGGACAAAGGATGTATTACTCTTGAATCTTCAGTTAAAGGTACTCTGATTTCAATCACTTCTTCGGTTTTAAGTGAGATATTTGGAATTCCTACAAATATTGCATTTAATCATCCTTCAAGATCAGAGAGTGTTCGTATTGCTAAGGAGAAATTTCTAGTTCCGAATTCAACCTCACGACAACTTACTCATACATCTCTAACCTTTGAGGCTAAAATAGTGTTTACTATACTGGTTTGATGTGTTGTTCCTCGTGCAAACTCAAGAGAGTTGCTGACTGATCAATCTTTGGAACTAATTCATCTACTTATGTCTGATTTGGACATAGATGTACCTAACCTTATTCTCAACCATATGATACACTCTGTCAATTCTAAGTGACCTATTCCTCTTCCTTACGGAAACTTGCTGCCTAAAATCTTTGATTATTTTGAAATTGATACAACTTTTGAAGATCGACAGTAAATTTCTGGCAAAATTGATGAAAACTGCTTAGAACGTTTGGGATTGAGAAGACTCTTGCAGGCACATGGACTTTAAAAGGAAAAGGAACTACTCAAGGAACTACTAAAATTCCAACTGAAGAGGCTCAACTTTCTCCTACTCCAGAAATCAGGTTAGAAGGTTGTGAAAAAGAAATAGTATGTCTGAATCGTGAATTATGTGATTTTCAGTTTGACACTAAGAGACGAATGGATGCAAATTTCGAGCTTCTATCTACCATAAATGCTAAAGTTAATGAAATGTATTTGATGAATGCTCTTACACTGACTACAATGGGAAGTATTCTGCTCGTGCCTGAAGATGTAGCTCAACATATTCAAGAGAAAGTTGAGAATGTGCTGATGAATTGCAAAAGGTGTGTACAGAATAAATCAATTATGTATCCAACTCATGTTGAGCCAATGTTTTTGCCAACAGTTGAGTATGAAGTAGTTAGGCAGAGAAGAGCTGAAGAAAAGAAAAGACGGTTAGCAGCTGAAATGGATGATTGGCGCTATAAGAAATCTTCATCCAAAGGAAAACAGAAGTTCTATGAGGAGAATTAAGTTTGTTGGTTGAAAAACTTTGTGTGGTTTTTGTGAAAATACTCTTGTAATCATTTTTAAAACTCTTGTGCTTTGACTATTCTTTCTCCCTTGTTGAAAGACAAAGGGGGAGAAATGCATGATCCAATATTTGATATTCTGCTTTCTGCATTTTAGTTTTGATTTTCATATGCATTGCTAAACTAACAAAAGCAGGTACGATAAAACATTTGTGTTGTCTTCCATCAAGGGGGAGATTGAAAACTCCACCTTGTTTATAATGTTTAACAGGTGTTGATGATGAAAGATTTAACACAAGGACTTATCGAAGATTTCAAGGGCCTTGATATGAACGTCAAGGGCCTTGAAATATTATTCAAGGACACAAGGAAGATATTGTGATACAAAGGGACGATCTAAAAGGCCTTGAAGTTTGATAGTTGCACGAAACAAGGATTCAAAATGCAAAGAAGATTTTCCAGGAACGATTTTGCTCAACAGAAAGATTTCAGGGAAGATCTTTTTCAACCGAAGATTTCAACCAAAGATTAGAGAATCTTATCAGAAGATTTTCTAAAAACAAAAAGCATCAAGATTTCTTCTCAATGGAAAACGAGAAGATTAAGGAGTTGAGGAATTGACGTGTTCTAAGTAGAAAATATCTTCATTCGATTCGTTGAGGAATTGAGGAATTGACATCTTCAAACGGCCATCTTTCCAAACGACTAGAAGACCTATCCATAGAAGAGTATAAATGAAGATGATGATCGAAGTAGAAAATACACAAGCTTACACGGAAACATCCTTACGTCTTCAAGCAAATCAAACATCTTCGTTCGATTCGTTGTTTTTCTTTCTCTCCTTCTAAAAAGCTTTATCTCCTTAGAGAGAGATAAAACACAAGAGCTCCATTGGAAGATCTAAATAGTGTTATACTAGACTGTGTGTTACTCTATGAAGTAATTAGGCTATTATAGCTAGGTTAGGAGTTGGAGCTAGATCGTAGCGTTGGTTATATTGAGAGAAGAAGGGGATTTCTTCTAGTTTGTATCTAGGACTATTTGAAGCTGATAATAGATAGTTAGATCCTAAGGCTATACTGGGACGAAGAGTAGGCTATTTAGAGCCGAACTTCGTAAACATATCCTCGTGTCTATCTTTTATATTCCGCACTATATCTCGCTATTGCGACTAACTTTGTTTTGCAGGAGCACGAAGTCAAGGCCCTTGAAAGTTGTTTCAAAGCCCTTGAAATCAAAGTTTCACTAAGAGCACAGATCGACATCAAGGACCTTGAAAGGAGTTTCAAGGCCTTGAGATTTTGTTTGCGAAAAGTTCCCATACTCTATTCAAACCCCCCCCCCCCCC
>BSUD01000008.1:83003208-83036348 GCA_033239045.1 Fagopyrum esculentum | reverse complement strand
CCCCCCCCCACTTCTAGAGTATCTTTTAACTTATTTATTTCACCTCCCGGTTCTTCAAAGTTCTTCAAGAAGATGCATGGACAACTAAAGATGCGAATAGAGGAAGAGATGGGTGCATTCTAACAAGGTTAAATGCAGCATTCCATTACGAGAAGTTAAGCTTCCCTTAGACGGTCCTAAGCTTTGGAGACAAATGAGAAGAGTGATCAAACCAGGTGTGAAAGATGTAAGATACCATAAGTTAAGCTTACGAGGTACCATTAAGTAAAGAGTCAACATTACGAGAGTTATGAGACAAATGGAATGATTGAGATTCACGTGGAGTTGACCAATTCCCGTTTGGATGATAAGGCTAAAAAACGCCAAGAAGATAGAAGTGTGAGTAGATGAGATCCCGAGAAGAGGAGTGACACAACAAGGAGCTTTAGTTATGAAAAGACTTAAGACTACAATCAAGAGAAATGCGAGCGGCTACCGAGTTACGGTAGAAATTTTGATGAGACACGCATCATGAGGTGCAGTTAAGCCTATGAAGGCGATTTATACTGCGCGTGAGGCCGAGAAGAGTATAGTTACCATATGGAAGAGGAAGAAACCATGGAACACGAAAAGAGATAACAGAGTTGAGGTGGAGTACACCAAGGAGCCTCGGAAGTTTAGGGACACGAAGTATGGAAGAATGGTAAGCCGACGACCTTACAAAAGGTCAACCATAAGCTTACCGGTAATGACCGAGAAAGCATAAAATTCGGGTTGCCTATTGAAGAATTGTATATAGGAGGCGTAATCTCAAGTGGAGAAATGAAGGAACGGTAACAAAAGCTTGGAGTTTTCCGAATAGTTCGATGTCAATAGTAAGAAGTACATTAGTAGAAGCGTGATTGTCTTGAGCATTATAACATTGAATGGTTAAAGCAAGTGACGGTAATAGACCTCCCATGGAGGGATGGTAATGAACCTTTTGTGCGACCTTTTTAGGTCTCGAGTTTTGGCATATGGAATAATGGCCCGGATTGGAAACCTTTAAGGTTTGAGCAGGATATAAGGACCTAGTAGATCAGGAGGACATTGAAGTTTCCCGAGTTTCTTTAAGCAAATGGGAAGATATGGAAAGTAGATGCATGGTACTTTGTTCTTAAGGAACGAATGATATGTTATCGTGAACAAGGCATGAGTCAAAGTTACTAGACTCACCCGAAGGAGCTACCGAGGTTATGGTAACATTGTAAGCTTTAAGCTTAAGGTTATGGTACTAGAGAATTCATGATTGAGAAGTTTCGGCGGTTCAGATTGGGGAATTTCTTTTGGTCTTCTTCTCATGGCCTTCTAGTATAAGTTATGAGGAAGGATACGAGTCGGGAAGTTTTAATTTGGCTATTAGGAAAGGTGTAAGGCTACCAATGAGGATAAGTACCTTCGTCATGTAGTGGACGACTCATTAGAACAAGTTGCATGTGGTTACAATGTTTGATTAGATCGACTTGAAGTCAAGATGTCACCAGATTGGGTGGAGAGAAGAAAGTCTTCGTAAGGCGGCATTTAGGGCCGATATGGTCACTACAAGTGTAGTGAAACCATTTGAGATTACAAGTGCGATTGATGAGTGGGAAGTTACATAGATGAGTATCCACCGGCTTTCGGAATTGAGTTGCGATGAGGTCGCGCAAATTGTGGTGTTTTAGGTGGTTCCAAGGTGGACCCTAACCTAAGGATTGTAATGAAAGTATTGATGCATGAGTCGCACAAGTGGTTACTATGTTCAGATTTAACGATGCCTTGTTGTACTCTCAGAATTGGGAGGAACAAGCTTGACATGGGACGACGATAATGCCGCTTATGTGGGATGATCAGAGTTACCTAAGTGGGTTGGGACGTCCGAGGTGACCTCCTAAGAGACGTAGCGGTTTTGAAAATATCCAATTGATCAAATGAAGTCGAGATGATAGTTTCGGTAATAACTCCAAGGTATGCGAAGAAGATATGCAGCTTATAAGTTGATGGGCCATAACCGCCAAGTTGCGGGATAGTTTGACACCTTTTTCCTTTCTGAAGAAGACGATTAGATCGTGGAATCCGAGACGGGTCCGTGGACCTTTAATAGAAGCATAAGAGGTGAGTGACCTCTAGTCCATTTTCTTTGGCTCAGACACTGAAGTCAAGGGACTGTATGACATTATGGATACCTCCAAGCGGGGCACGGGATGTGTATGAATTAGCAAGTGAGGTTTCATGCGTATGTGGACAATTGTGGGCATATAAGAAAAAATTACCGATGAAGGGTCAAGAGTAAGGCGCTTTTATACACGCACTTATGATGAAGTCGATATCTTATTATGAGAGACATGTTAGTCTGGTACGGAGAAAGAGTATGTCATGGATGTATATTCACACCGCAAGTGCTGAATATCCACCAAAGGTGATGGTTAGAGTTGGTTAAGGATTTTGGTCTTATGATTTTGGAATCGTTCAAGGGAAGGTTAATGTGGTCACCAACACCCCTAGTAAGTGGACACTTTGAGAAGAAGCAACAACCTAACTGACCGTTTAGCCTCAGTTTATTAACGTAGATGGTATGGGAAAGACCCGACAGAATCGCGGAATTTGAAAGGCTTTGAGAAAGATCTTGGATAGAAGGTCCCGAGGAGAGACCCCGTAGTTACCATTATGGGTTGGTGGTTTGTTGAAATGCTAGAAGCGTTTAAGTGTACTTATAATGGAGAGCTAAGATAGAATCTCCAAGAGGCTCACACCACCTTACTAGTGCACCGTGGTGCCGGTAAAAGGTATTTGGATTGGTGATGTTCCCATTAGTGAGACGGGCTTAAGGCCGAGGTGGCTAAGTGTATAGCCAGTAAGTGACCATTGTCAGGTCAAGCTTGAGCACCCTAAGACGGGAAAAAGACTTCATCCACCGCGAGTTACGCCATGGGAGTGGGAGGATACCTCCATAGAGGTTATTACCAGTTTGAAACCAAGTAACAATTGTGACGTGTTATGGTCATTGTGGACCGAACGACGGAGACGACACATTTTTACCTTTAGGGAAACAGGGCCGAGGAGTCAGCCAATTGTGAAATCCAATAAGTGATAGTGAGGGTATCTGGGATACTAGGTATCGTTATCTCGGATCGAGATGAGCAATTCATCTCGGGATTTGTTGGGCGCCGGGATCGTGCCGCGAGGGAGGCCAGTTGTCTTTCATGACAATTTTACCCTCGGGTAGTTGGTCAACTAGAGAGGACTTTTGTGATCATGGATTCCGTATAGAGAGCATATGTGCGAGGTAGGGGGTAAGGGCGGACATGATACCTCCCCTTCGATTGAGCTTTCGTATTACAATAGTGAGATCTGTCGTTTGAGATGGGCCTTGGAGGCACTTTGTGGACGGAAGTATTACACCGTGGTGTCGGTATTTGGATAGTATATGTAGGGTTAGCCCTGAGTGAATATGAGACGACCTCGCCCGAGTAGCGATGGTCCAAGGGCGGAAGATGGCCGAGCTAAGTCACTAGAAGGCATAGAAAAATAAGAGGTACGGACCTCTCGGCTTCAAATACGAGACGAGTCTAGTTAAGTGTATCACGAACGGGAGGTGTCATACGTGTTGGTCATTAGAAGGGATACGTCGGACCTTTTTGGAGATCTTGGTGCGAGTTGGGAAGTGGTTTACCGGTTGGCATAGCCACCGAGAGTGGAGGATGTTCATCAAGTTTCAGGTGTGACGGTCGAAGGAATACATGTATGACTCAAGATATGATGCTATTTGTGATGATCTAGTGATAGAAGAAGAGCCGATGAGGCTACCGGGAGAACGTAGTATAGTATTTTGTTGGAGTTTTACGATGATCTAGTTACATCGAGTTGGTCGTTGGGTTAGATATTATGTGCATGTGCGAGTTATGAGTTTTATGCCCCGAGCGAGAATGTGTTGTATGATTGATTAGCTTTTGAATTTTATGAGAGATGCGGTTCATGCGAGTATGTGTGTAGGCTTTGCGAGGTCTTGACGTAGTTACACGAGTGTGTTCGGTTATCCATTAGGGATTTGACACGCTACGGTTTGAGTGGTTACCGAGTTAGTTATGCCGAGTGTTCCACGTTAGCAAGTTTGGGACGAAACTTGTTTTTTGGGGGTTAGTTGTAACATCCTGAATTTTTATTCTGGATGGTGAGCGGGTTTCGATCCTTCCCGCGTTAGCGGCTCAGTTTTCCCATAGGCACGAGATGCTGAGTGACGGGATTTTATTCCTAATATCGCCCCGACCATCCGCTTTTTCCCTTTTGCTTTCCGACACCTCAGTCTATGGAGTGACGGGACATATGGGGCAGTTGACCCTTGGGTCTCCCCACCCCTTTTTGCACCTCCTTTCCCCTCCCTCTCTCTTCACTCTTCCTCATTCACGCTTATGCTTTTCCCTTCTCTCCTTTGAGCTTCCTCTCAACATTCTTCTTGGAGATCTTGCTGTGTGTGAGCTGTTGTGGTGGAGAAGGATCATAGTTAGTTTTGGTAACCTTCTTCCCCTTCCTTTCTTCTCCTTCTTTGCTAGGTATCTCTTCTTCCCCTCCCCTTCATCCATTGCCATGGATGAAGCTTTTGAGAAAGCTTTTCCTTAGATCCATCGCATGTGCTTGTTCTTAGCTCGATTAGGTCGGGAGAGGTGTACAAGATCAGAGGTTGGTGTTTGGAGAAGGCACAGCAAGAAGAGGAAGGCATTAGAGCCAAGGATCCATAATCGAAGACGATGTTCTGCTGCGCAAACCGCGGGGGCGGCACCAAGCGCCGCGGGGGCCGTGACCTTTAGCACGCAGTCGCACCTTTTGTTTCCGCGGCTGCGTTTCTTCAACAGTAGGCTCTTCCCCCTTTTTCTTCATTCCTTCCTTATTTGTGAGGTTGTTTCATGTTAGTATCATGCCTAGGATGGACCTAGGGTAGTTGTGAATGCCATCTAGTGGTTGTGAACCTAGGAGCCCTTAAGGCTTGTTGGAGTTTGATGGATTTGTGTATGATGAATATGTTGGACCATCTAGGCTAGAGTGCTCCTTCTTGGTTGTGGTTTATGTTCATATAAGGTTATAGGTTGTTGTGAGGTTCTTCCTTACGTTGAGAGTGTTGTGAGCTTGAGGGATTCTAAGATGCGGTCCTAGAATGAGAGTCAAATGATCTTGCGTAGATCATTTGTGTTGAAGTCTAAGACTTCTTTAGTTGACTGAGATGTTGATGTATATCCTCTTGTGAGCATGTTGTGGGGTTCTTCCCAAGGGAAGTGAGAGTGTTGTGAGTTGAGTGTGGAGACGAGGTAAGTCTCCGGACTTACTTAGCTTGTATTCATCGTATTGGTTTTGATGTGTGTTTGGTGGTGTTTGTTTATCATTTATGTTATAACAACTAAACCGGAAATAGGATTACCGACCTTTATATTATTTGGTCCAAGTGTATGATAACGGGCGGTGACAACTTGTCTAGCTCTTGCGTAGAGCTAAGAGGTTTTTGGCGAATAGCCCGTGCTGGTAGACGGTCGGATGCATCAGTACCATTGTTGTTTGTATTATAGTCTATATTTTGGGACTTGCTTAGACGTTTTATCTTCAATAATCTGCATGTTTGAATGTATATTATGTGATTATATTGTCGTTTCATCTACCTTTGCGGGAATCGAGGTCTACGCCAAGTTTCGTTATAATCGTAGGTAAAATGGCACGTTTTGGATCAAAATGGAGCTAAGGAGCTAAGGAGTCATAGGAGCTACATTCTGGAGCTTAAAGAAGAACTTAGGAAGCAAGGAATTAATGAAGAAGATTTACTTTAGACCATATTTGAGAGATTTCACATTCAGTTGTGATTCAGCTCGGTCAGCTACAGTGTCACCTCAACCGAGGTGATCTTGAGGAGCGTCCCGACCGAGGCGAACACCCTGGTGCCGGCGAGATTTATTTTATTTGGCTGAGATCTTTTATTTTTAAAAGGAAGATATCTTATATTTTTTGGGCTGGATTTCTAAAAGGAAGATCATATATTTGGAAGATTTATTTTAAGAGATATGATATATTTTATAGGAAATTATCTTTTTAAGATATTATTATCTTTGGAAGATAATTCTCCTATATAAAGGGTTGGATTTTCCACAATTGAGGCATCCTGGATACCATCTTTGGATCATTGAAGAAGGTGTAGTTAGGAAGGATTTTTGGAAGTTTGAAGTTGAAGGAAGGAAATTCATAGCTTTGTGATAGCTTTTGAGGGGATTTGTAAGATTTTCTTAGATTCCCTTTGGTTTTATTGTCTTATTGGATTTGTGATCCAAGGAACGCTAATTTGTTTGATATTTGATTCAGTTATTGAAGCCTTGTTCTTAAGGTTTTTGTGTTCAAATATTCATTCCCTTCTCATATATTTGATTATTGCTTTCATGATGATGAGTGGCTAATTTCCTTGTGCGATTCTAGGGTGATTGGGTGAAAGTTGTGGGAAAGACAATGATAGAATGATCTTAATCCCAGTAGGACCCTGAAAGCTCGAGTCTTTAACCTTAACCCTAGAGTACCTCGTTCAGTCGACGAACATCTCGGCCGGGGTGGAACTTGACTGACCGAGGTGCCTTTTCTGATCCGAAACTGAGAGTTAAGTGTTAGATTTTGCCAAATCCTATTCTTATTACACCTTTTCTGGTTCAATGCAAGCCTAGGATAAGACTTACCCGGTGATTCCTTTGTTTGTTTACCCATGATCATAAGTGTAGGTAATAAAGGTTTATCCTTTATAGGGGTTTGAGTGTGCCTTCATCCCATCTTTGTGAGTTAGCCTGAGACTTACCCGGTAAAGGTTGATTCTATTCCCTTAGTTGGTGTGTTGGTTTGAGATTATAGTTCCTTTCCTTAGTACCTTGAGACTTACCCGGTAATAGGAGCTTTGGTTTGGGATAGTGAGTAGTGAGACCTACCCGGTAATCTATTCCACTTTAGAAACACCTTCCCTTTGCAAAATCTCAACTTTGTCCGCTTTATCTTGAGATCTTGAGTCGGAATCACAACTAGATGCTTTAATCCCTAGAATTTGCATATTCCCCTTATTTGACCTTATTATCATCTTTTGATTGCTTTAATCGCTTTTGTGGTTATTAGTTGCATTGACAACTTCTGCTTG
The DNA here is from genome assembly GCA_033239045.1 of Fagopyrum esculentum. Classification (NCBI taxonomy): domain Eukaryota; kingdom Viridiplantae; phylum Streptophyta; class Magnoliopsida; order Caryophyllales; family Polygonaceae; genus Fagopyrum; species Fagopyrum esculentum. The sequence goes on along the minus strand of BSUD01000008.1, from coordinate 83,029,207 downwards.
CTTAGGTTTCACCTAAATCCCTGAGATCGACACCCCAAAATTCTTGCTTTTTACTATAATTGATCCGTACACTGTGGGTTCGCATCCTTGTTTTAAGCATATTTCTTGGGATATAAATTTAAAGCTTGCACACACCGTTTGGAGCAAACAACCATTCTATATTGGTAAGTGGGGACCGAAGTGAGTTTCGGGAGAGTTTCTTGTCACAAAAGAAGTTGAATTAGAACGGGATATGACTTAATAATAAAAAGATAATAAACCGTATTTGTGTGATTTGGAGTATGGTGTGTTTATGATGATTTACTTGTGTTTGTGCCTTTCACCCTAATTCTAATGCTTCGAATATTAGCTAACGGTTCTATATCGATTGTTGTAGATTGCCTTGCAAGTTAGGAATGCGGTCGAGAGATCCGGAAGAGTGGGCAGCCGGGGTTCCGTACATTTTAGGAGGGGTTTTGGGGTTGAGTCATGTTTGGAGTTTTGTATCTTGTATCATTGTATGCCGCGTGTATGGCATTTGATATGTGGAGTTGTTTTCGGCTAAAGTTTGTTGTTTGTATTCTTTCGGGTTTCCTTTCATTGTATAAAAATGTATTTTGGTTTTGGCTTTTTATTTCTGCCTTGTTAGAAGATCCGGTGAAATTGTTGTCAGGCTAAGGGTCGGGACCCATTTTGAGGTTTGCGCTCGTAGCATCCCGAGTCCCGCAGATTCGGGGTGTTAAATTGCTCACCGCATTGAAGGATCTCACTCCAAGGAAGAGATATCTCTCCCAAGTGCAGAATATCACCCCATTTCATTCTTATCTCGCCCCAGTGCAAAAATCTCGCCTTAGTCGAGAGTTATCTTAACATCTAAGAGAGAGCACCTTTGTGATTTTAATTCTTTAGATGCTATTCTCACGAGCCTATGTAAAATTGTTACTTTAAGTAATGAAGTCAAGGCTACCCTACCCCAACCCATCTTAGATCTTTTAGATGAGTTTTGTGATGTATTCTTGATGAGAATTCCTACAAGACTTCCACCTTTTCAAGGAATTGAGCATTATATTGACTTAATTCCAGGTGCTACACTACCTAATCATCCCGCTTATAGGATGAGTCATCGGAAAAGTCAAGAGATTCAAGATCAAGTTCAAGAGATTTTGAATAAAGACTATGTGAGAGAAATCTTGAGTCCATGTGCAGTTCCCGTCTTTTTGGTGCCTAAGAAGGACAATGTGTTGATTGTTGGGCAATCAATCACATTACTATCAAGTATCGACATCCGATTTTTTGTTTGGACGATATGCTAGATGAGCTTAGGGGATCCACCTTGTTCTCGAAGATTAATCTTAAAAGTTGATATCATCAAATCAGGATGCGGGAAGGATATGAATGGAAAACAACCTTTGAGATGAAATTTGGTCTTTATGAGTGGTTGGTTATACCTTTTGGTTTGACTAATGCTCTTAGCACATTTATGTTGTTGATGAATCATGTGCTACATCACTACATTGGGCAAACTTGTGGTGGTTTACTTTGAGGACATCCTCATCTAAAACAAATCACTTGCAGGGCATGAAGAACACTTAAGGGAAGTATTTGGAACTCTTAAAAATCAAACTCTATATGTTAATCTTAAGAAATGTGAGTTTAATACTAATCAATTTATTTTCTTGGTTTTGTAGTGAGTACAAGAGGTCTAGAAGTGGATGAAGAGAATATCAAAGCAATCCAAGAGAAGGCATTTAAGGAGTTGAAGTGACAACTATCACATGCACCTCTTCTAGCACTTCCGGACTTCACTAAACCATTTAAGGTTGAGTGTGACACATAAGGAATTGACATTGTAGGAGTGCTTATGCAAGAACGTAAGCCACTCGCATTCTTTAGTGAGAAATTAAAAGGAACATGCTTGAATTATTCGACCTATGATAAGGAATTATATGCTTTATTTCGAGTTTTCAAGACAAGGCAACATTACATTTGGCCTAATGAATTCATCCTTAGAACTGATCATGAGTCATTAAAGAATTTTAGTATTCAAGATAAGTTGGATATGAGGCATGATAGATAGATGGAGTTTATAGAGACTTTTCCATATCTCATTAAGCATAATAAAGGAAAGGATAATGTTATTGTTGATGCTCTTTCTAGGAGTCATTCTTTGATCACTACTATAGATTCTAAGGTTTTAGGTTTCCATTATATTAAGGATCTATGTGTTGATGATATTAATTTTGGTGACGTTTTTAAGTATTGTAGCTCTCGACATTCACATGATAAGTTATATATATTCGAGGGAATTTTATTCGAGAGGATAAAGTGTGCACTCCTAGATGTTCTCTTAGACTTTTACTTGTTAAGGAAGCTCATATGGGTGGTTTAATGGGACATTTAATGTTTCACATGTTGCATTCACACTTATGTTGGTCTCATATGCTTAAAGATGTAGAAATCATGATTAAGAGATGTCTTGTGTGTTTGAATGTTAAGGCTAGATTAAGCCTCATGGTTTGTACACCCCTCTTCCTACACCTACTTCACTATGGTTAGACATTAGTATGTACTTTAATGTAGGATTACCTATGACTAATAAGGGGAGAGATTCAATATTTGTGGTAGTAGATCGATTCTCTTGGTCCATTTTATTGCTTGTCTTAAGACCAGTGATGCTTACAATGTTCCTAACTTGTTCTTTAGGGAAGTTCTCAGATTATAGGGAGTATCTAGTACTATTGTGAATGATAGGGACGTCAATTTCCTTAGCTTCTTTTGGAAGACTCTTTACGGAAAGCTAGGAACTAGGTTGTTGTTCTCACCCTCTAGTCATCCTAAAATGGATGGTCAAACGGAGGTTACTAATACGACTTTAACTACCATATTTGGGTTGTTTTGAAGGATAATTTGAATGCTTAGGAAGATGTATTGCCTCATATTGAACTTGCATATAAATGCACCATGCATTTGTCTACTAACCTAACGCCTTTTGAGTGTGTCTATGGGTTGAATCCTTTGACCCCTTATGATCTTATACAGTTGCCTATAGAGGAGTGAGTAGATTTTAATGTTGGAAAACAGGTTGAGTTCATCAAGTAATTTCATGAGAAGACACGCATAAGGTGATGAGGGACCATTCCCAACACCACCTCAAGGACCAATCACAAGATCAAGGGTCAAGGAATTGAAGGAGAACACAACCACATCATATTTGAGTCCCACCATGGAAGGAGATATCACTAGAGAAAGAGAAAAGACAATCATGAGGAATTCGCTAGCTTGTTGGCAACACGTGCACTTAAAGAGACTTCAATCAAAATAAATATCGGCCATGAAGACCAAAATCTCGCCCAAGATTTATACAGATTGAACGAGATTCGGCGTCTGCCGAGGTTCATGAGATCCGGTTGCGATCTTATTAGGTGTAGTTATATTTTTATTACTTTAATACCTTTAAGGCTCTAAAACATTGTAAAGGTATTTGTTAGTTTTTGATCCTATATTTTAGGATTATATTAGTATTTATCTTTTAAAAGAATCTCTCTTATAAAGAGCCTTACAGGACGAGATTCACAGGTAGATTTGACTTTATTTTTTTCCACAATATTGTGAGATACTCACTGCTTTGCTTACGAAGTTTGTGTTTTATTCATTCAATCAAAATAGAGAGCCTTTGATGAAATCGTTGTAAGTGCTTGCTAGGTTGTGCTTTTGTGTAAATCTTCTTAATGGTTGGTGCTCCTGGTCAATTCTAGTCCCTCTTTGTCCTTGTCGTATTTAGAAGGCTTGTGTAAGGTTAAAGAATGGAGGGTTAAGGTAAGCTCTTTGTTAAGGGGTTTTGACACATAATTGGCCAAGGTTCTTTGCGAGAATACCTTGGTTTGTATCTTCCTATATTTCCATCAATTTCATTCCATATTATCATCTTCTTTTCTATCCATTATTAATCCATCATCGCATGTTCTTTTGTTTAAGTTTTTCCAAACAAATCTAGGCCTCGTAGCATAAATCTCACCCAAGATTTATAGCCCGATATTTGTTCTTTAAGACTGCTCGTGGACTTTCAATCTAGATCAGGAATTGCGGCTTTAATCCATCATCAAACTCGTATCAAAGCTCAGCCGATTGAAGTCTGTCTCAAGTTTGAATAGTTTTTATTTGAGTCTTATAAAAATTGGGTCATTTCTTGTTGCGATTATCTTTGCGAGATTATTTGAGTTTAACGTGCATTGACTTGCGTCTATTGGAGAAGAGAGAAACACTATAACCAAACACAAAGCCAACCATTAACTTCGAACAAAAACTCACCCCGACCTTACCGAAATTTCGCTCGGATTTTGAGCATAAAGTCGAGATATTTCTCATAACTTGTTCCCCAAGTTTCGTGAATTTTCTCTTTTCCGTTAAAGATTATATTTATTGGATTTAAATCAAATCTAATAATATCAAGTTGCTTATTTAAGGAGGAAGGAGATTTACAAGATATTATTGTTGAGATCTTGTCTAATAGGTGAGATCTTATCATATCCATTCAATCCTAACCGAATATCTATTCCAACACGTATATATTTGCCCCTTTACCCCTGCAACAAATCAGAATATTCATTCCCCCTATAGTTATTCCTATAACACCACAAAAAGGCCTTAAACACATAACCCTAAAATTCCAAATCGTTTATCACCTTGCCATGCAAGGTTAAAGGTACCCTTTCAGTAAGGAAGTGTTGTGATTCAATCGAGAAGGTATCAACAAGGCAACAAGGGAGAGCATATCCCAGATCTTATTACTAATTGTCGTCGTTCATCGTCAAATTGACAATCTCGGCCAGATATTGCAAAATCTTGGCCGAGATATTGACCGAGATTCGCTACTCTTGCGAATTTTCAAGAAATTTTAAAGCATAAACTGAAAAATTCAAGTGCACCCTATTCTAGAGTATCTCTAGACAATAAGTTATATACCATCCTTGACCTAGTTCTTAGCCTTAGTCGACCGTATAGTATCGATCTCACCCAACCTCTTGGCCGAGATTCCCCAAAATTTGACCGAGATTTGCCCGGTCGAGATTGAAACCAATCCAGACTATCTTTCTCTCCAACTGCACAGGTTCAAGGTACGTAATTCTCTTTTGTGCCTTTTTCTAGTCTCTACCTACTTTCAACACGTTGAGTCAACTTCTTTGGGTGTGTTCGGTCTCAGACGTGTGTAAAATATGAAAGAAATTGTAATATCCGGAATTTTTATTCCGTTTAATTCAGTAGCAAACTAGATTCCGATCCGTTGATCCCTATCTGACTACTTAGTCGGACACGATATCTCAAAATTTTATCATTTTATGTAATCTCGCATCACATAAAATGATAAAATTTTTATAGCAAGCCCTAATCCATCAAACCCTAGTTTATAACATGACTTGTCTTTGACAAAGTCATGACGAGTTTTGACGAGACCATTACGAGTTATGACGAGACCATGACAAGATTGTGACAAGGCCATGCATGGGCTTGACAAAGCCATGACACGTTTTGACAAGGCTGTGACAAGCCTTGACAAAACCACACCACTCCTTTCCTACCCTTTGCTTCAGCCCATTTTGTGCTTCCTTGTCTCAGCCCAAGTCCTCCAGCCTTGCCCCTCCTAGTTGGGCCGCTTAGTACGTGTCTCACCTCTAGACCGATTGCCTTGGAGCCCAACAAGAGGAGCAGTGCAGCCCAAGAAGCAACGCAGGATGGATGGCCTTCTGTTCGTCACTTCTCAGCCCAGGGAGCAGCCGTTACGTTCTTTCCTTCATCTTGTAACGATCCTGAGATTACGCAGGATATCATGCCACGACGATCCTTTCCTTTCCAGTCCCGTCGAGATCTGTCCAGGTTCACTCAACGAATGTCGCCTCCCTTCTGGCCTCTCTCCTAACCCCTTTCCCCTCCCGTCTCTTCGTCCAGTTTCCCCAGCCTCCTGGTGCTTCATTCCCTCGTTATAGACGCAAGGAGTACTCCAGCAACGGGCCTAGATCAACCAGTGCAGTTTCACGTGGTGACCCCTCTACTTCAGGCCGATGCACACAGTCGGTGAGTCCTACTCCTCTCCTGCTCTTCTGTTATCTCTTTCGATCTGAACAATCCTATCTACAGTGGTGACGAGATCTCTTCATAAACGAGTACAAGTGCAGATAGGTGGACTGCCTCAGTGTTGCAGTGTAAGTGCCTATTCTCTCCCTTGCTTGCATCCGTTTCATGTGTCCAACCACCTCTCTTACTCCAGTGTTGTTGTAGAGAGCTGAGTGAGGGCCGTGCAACGCAGAACTGCCTCCTTTCTCTCATGTAGGCTTAGATCTACCCTTTTCGAGACTGTAGATCCAAGAGCTCGAAGTGAAAGCCTCTCAGAACGGTGAGGAGTCACAGAAAAACACACTGTTAAGGTCAGGAGTCGGGAGCCTTGGTTTTAGTCGTTTTTCTTCTCATGAAAACTGTGTGTAACAATCATGTTTGAGGAGTCCTTTCGATAGCTTAAACATAAGATCCACCGTTCAGTTTTTAATATGTTGTTTAGTGTTATGCATAGAAAGATATATCAAAATTTGGGACTCTTTCAACGGTGGGATTTAGAGTTATAAAGGCTCAAAGTTGATTAGTTGTGTAATAAGAAACATACTCAGATTTGACTAGTGAGGAAGGTGAGTTGGACACCAACTTTAGAAGTTTTTGTAGAGATGGTGGTTGGGAATTTTTGAAGGGATCTTTGCCCTATGATTAGTATGTATACCACAGATAACCTAGAGGATTATTTCGGGATTTTATAATTTATTTGAGTTCCTTAGTTGAATCCAAAGTTGGACATTAGTGGCTTTTCGGGAAATAGAAAAGTGCGTAGTTTCTCCAGTCTTACCCAAGATCATCCTTGAGAGTTGGAATATGGTTTTTAGTCTCAAATAAGAGTTTAAGCATAAATTAGGGGTTTTTAAGAGTTTCGGAATCAAGGGAAAAATAGTCTTTTACCGTAAATGGGAACTGTAATAAATTATGTTCTGTTAAGATCTCTTATCTTAGAAGTCTTAGACTTCTAATTAACTAGGAAGTGTGCTGACACACTTACCTCCTTTGACATGCAACTGAGTTGCTACAGTACAGATCGAGTGATGTTTATAAGAGACGAGACTTGAATCAGGTAAGTCCTTTGGGCTTACTTAGCTGATTTCTAGATATGAGTGTGGATAATGATAGTGGTGTTTGAACAAGATGTTATAGTTATATTTTAGTAGTAATTATCTACCGACTTATATTCTGGCCTAAGAGTAACGGGCGGTGGGATTCTGCTCAGTTAGCCTGAGGGCGCTGGGGGTTTCTTTAGGGACTAGTCCACACTCGGTTTGTAGTGATGCTACCGGCGGAGGTTAGCTAGACCTACACCCAGTTGGATAAGGAACGGAGGCGAGAACTGTTAAGAGTTCTCGTGCCACAACTGTAAAACTGAATAAGGTGAATCACTTAAGTAATAGATTATAACCAGTTGTGTGCCAGCATGATGTTTGTTTATATCTTTGAGTGTGTTTGTGCTATTATTATTTCTGCTAATATTTGGATAGTTAGCTAACAATTGTTTTGTTGTGTAGACGTACCACAGGTTAGAGCGGATGCCGAGTGATCCGGATGGTAGTGGTCAGCCGGGGTGTCGTACTCATTAGGGCGAGTTGCAGTTTCTTTTGTTGGTCCTCCAGTATGACCCTTGTATTTCTTTTATCAGTTTGTGCTACCTTGTATTTTCCGGTTGTTAGTACTTCTGGTCACATTCATAACTTTGTTAAAACTAAATTTATGATTTCTGGTTTTTCCTTATCTGTGCCTTGTTGTAAGATCTTGTTAAGTTGTTGTTAAACTAAGGTCGGGACCCACTGTGAGGTCCTAACCAGTAACTTCCCGAATTCTGAAAACTTGGGATGTTACAGAAATAAGCTTTAAATTTATACCAGAAATAAAGACTAAGTAACTAAGCGAACCCGCAGTGTACGGATCAATCACAACAAAAAGAAAATATTACATGGTAAATCACAAGGACTATGGTGAAATCAAGCAGTATATATATCAAATCTAGGAAAGATCTTGCAAATATCAATGAACAAAAGCAACGAAAACAACGACTGTGTAATAATCACGAAAGAAAGCAGATTCTAGAGATCAAAGTATCTGGTTGTGGTTTTCCATTCAAGACTTCTAACGATCTATGGAGAAGGATGGGGTTACTAGGGAAAGGTGTTTCTAAGGTGGGATAGGTTACGGGGGAGGTCTCACTATCCGCTAATCCAAAACCAAAGGTCCTATTACCGGGTAAGTCTCAAGGATCTAAGGAAAGAAACTATATCTCAAACCAACAACTCAACCTAAGGGAATAAAACTAACCTTTACCGAGTAAGTCTCACGTTAACTCACAAAGGCAAGGTGGAGGCACACTAAAACCTAATAAAGGATAAACCTTTATTACCTAGAACTCATCATCTTTGGTAAATAAGGAAGGGAAGCACCGGGTAAGTTTCTTCCAAAGCTTGAATATAAGCTTAAAAGGTTCAACAAGGCTAGGATTAGGGCAATCTATAACCTAAGCTTAAGGATATAACATGATCGGATAAATAGGGAAAATATTGGGTTATTCTTGCTCAAATCTCGGCCGAGAGTCCTGAGAACAGACCGAGAGTCGGTAACTGCATAGGTTAAAACCAACCTTCAGGATCCAATCTAACTTAAAGGTTCATTCTATCGTCATCTATACCACAATCATCAACTAATCACCCTAGAATCTCAAAGGTTCTAGCCAACAACACTCATATTCAGATCAACAAAGATATATGATATCAAACAACTCATAAAACCAAAATAACCAAGAGAAGGGAAAGAAATACTTAGCAAAGGGTTTCCAATAATCAAAGCGTAGCAAAGCAACTACAAAGTTCCAACCTTGTGTTAAAAAACAATGAAATCTAAAATCTAAGTATTCCCTCCAAGAATTCTTCACAAATCTATCGATTCCTCAATATGTTGTAACTAATGATACAAATCTTCTATCACTTGATGTTGTAATCCTTCTAACGTATTCTCTGAACGTTTTCTATCGCATGTGACGTCTCTCTCAGCGTTCGGATGTGTCTCTAGTTGCAGCCATCCTCGTCTTTAATAATAAAAATTAGGGTTTTAAATTCCGGGCCATGGGCCGTTTTTCACAAATCTCGGGCAAACCCGACAATAATCTCGGCCGAGATTTATCTTGATTGACCGAGATTATTCTTTGTTACGTGTTTTATTCAACTCTTTCTTGCATTCCTTTTGTATCTTTCGTTTGATGATCATTCGCTCTCCTTTCAAGCTCCAATGTACGCTATCCTTTTGATACCTTGTCCTTCCATGCTCTCTTTTGTTCCAAAATCCATCAAAATACCTACAAATTGCAACAAAACTATGTGTACACATCCTTTCTCACAAAGTAGGCAATTGTAAGCTCAATTGCTATCAATATATGTCTATGCATGCAAAATAAAGGGAAAATCTATCCAAATGCATGTCTATAATAAGGTCATAATTCATGTCATCAGGGTGCATTAGTTAGTATATATACTTCTATCATACTAGTTGTGTCTACTTGCAATATTCCTTCTGCTTTGTGTCACTTGCGTGAAGAGACTTCTAGCAGGAGTTCCTCAACTAACTTCCAACACAAGAACCTTTTTTCCGAACCAAGTTGACTACTTGAGTCATCCAAGGAGTTCCAGTTGAGACTAGTCATTGACTTTAGAGGAGTATTAATCCATCCAAGGCAATTACATCAAATTAGCTCAACATAGTGTGAGTGTGAGAGAAAACAAGTAAGGCATTTTCGTGTGTGTCTAAATGTGAGGACATAATAGCCCAAGAGGATCACAAAAGAGTGACTCCTCAGGACCGAAATCCATAGACTTGTTAAAACAACTCATGGTTACGGTTTCCATATTAGCTGAACGGATGAAGTTGGAATCTCGTCCTAGTGAAGAATCTCGACTAGAATATCGCATGATATTTGACCGGAGATCAGTATATGAAGTTGGTGGAAATTCACACCATCCACCTATACCACTAGTACCTATTCCACACTTAACCGCCCCCCAAGGCCAAGTATGACTCACCCTAATCATCCTTTTTATGCATCTAACATTCCACACTTTGATGGTGATTTTCAAGAATTAGGAGAAGAGGACGAAGAGCGCATATGGAGAGACTACCCTAGACATCATCACAATCCTAGGAGAGGTCGTGACTATGAACCTTATAGACCTCCCCCAGATAATGACGGAATTAGGAAGGTTAAGGTTGAAATTCCAAGTTTTTAAGGTCAATGTAATCCGGACGTTTACATGGAATGGGAGACTAAAATGGAACAAATTTGGTATTGCCATAACTTTAGTATGTAAGGAAAGATCCAACTTGTTGCGATGGACTTCCAAGGATATGCCTTAGTTTTGTGGGATCATCTTTTGAAAAAGAAAGGAGAAGAACACTAGATACGGACATCAACAATTGGGAGAAAATGAAAGCCTTAATGAAAGCTAGATTTGTGCCTCAACACTATGCTAGAAAATTGAGGCAACGATTGGAGAACCTCAAGTAAGGTTCCATGATTGTAGAGGAATTATACACCGCCATGCAAATGACGATGGTGAAGGCTAATGTTCAAGAGGATGAGGAGTCCATTATGACTTGACTTTAAAGAATTTTCATCCTTATATTGAAATTGATTTGTATCCATATGCTACAATGACTAACCTATTGCATTTGGCTATATATAGAAAAGAAAATCAAAGGACAAAACCAAGGATCGAGTTCCTGGAAATTAAAAAGGAAATCTCGGCTGCGATTATGTCCGAGATTCTCATAAAGACGAGATCAAGAGTCGAGTTCTCGATCCAAGATCCCAAAAATCTTCTAAGCGGTCTCGCCCTTTGAACGAGCCTTCAAAGGATAATAAAGGGAGCACTTCTAACTCTACCTTACGTTCAAAGATATTGTATTCTTCAAATGTCAAGGTAGAGGTCACAATATGACAAAGTGTCCTAATACAAGGGTGTTATTTTTAAATCAACAAGGACAATATAAGAGTGAGGAAGATCACAAAAATGATCAAACCCATCTTAATGCATTGCATGAACATAATAATGCTAGTGATAGTGATGAAGGTTGTGAATATAATCATGGAGAATCTTTAATTGCTAGGAGAACTTTGCATTAAGATAGTCCCATGTGAGGATAATCAAAGGGAAAACCTTTTTCATACTAGATGTCTTGTTTAAAGAAAGGTGTGCAATTATGATTATTGATGGTGGTAGTTGTCGCAACAGTGCTAGTGATAAATTAATCACTAAGTTGCAAATCACTGCTTTCTATAATCTTATTATAAATTGCATTGGATGAATGATTGTGGCAAATTAAAAGTTAATAGACAAGCTAGGATTACTTTCATCCTAGGAAAGTATGAGGATACTATTGTATGTGATGTTGTGCCCATGCAAGCATATCATATCTTATTAGGGCATTCATGGCAATTTAAAAGAAGAGTCAAGCATGATGGATTCACTCATAAGCATTCATTTGAGTTTAATGAACAAACAATCACTCTCAAACCTATCACTCCTTTGTAGATTGTTGAACATTGTGACAAAACGAAGGAGCAACGCAAGGAGTAGGAGCAAGAAACACATTCCAGAAAAAGGATTTCGGGTAAACCCACAAAATCTCGCCCTAGTTCAGAGAATTCTCAATCTAGTTTGAGATCTCATCCGAGTTTAACATAATCTTGGCCCCATAGCACAAATCTCGCCCGAGATTTATCAATCGAGATTCCTTCTGTTGAGACTAATCGAGTCCTTTTAGCATCCAAACGGGAGTTTCTTGATGATTTTGTTCCTTTTAATACTATTTTGCTGAGCTTATGTAAAAGTCTTAGGACTTTGAGTGATGAAGTCAAGGCTAATCTACCTCAAAACCTTTTAAGGACTTTGGATGAGTTTTGTTATGTATTTCCGGATGAGATTTTTGCAAGTCTTCCACCTTTTCGAGGCATTGAGCATCACAATGATTTCATTCCAGGTTCTATACTTCCTAATCGTCCGGCATATAGGATGAGTCCACAGGAAATTCAGGATCAAGTACAAGAGCTTTTAAATTTAGGCTATATTAGAGAAAGCTTGAGTCTATGTGCGATTCTAGTTCTCTTTAAATCTGGAATGATAATACTTGGAGGATGTGTGTTGATTATAGAGAAATCAATAACATTATTATCAAGTATCATCATCCCATTCCCATATTAGATGACATGCTGGATGAGCTTAGTGGAGCTACCTTGTTCTCCAATATTGATCTTAAGAGTGGCTATCATCAAATCTGGATGCGGAAAGAAGATGAATGGAACACGGCGCTTAAGACTAAGTTTGGCTTTATGAGTGATTGGTTGTGCCTTTTGGTTTGACTAAATCCCCTAGCACTTTTATGAGATTGATGAACTATGTCTTGCGCCATTTCATTGGGAAGTTTGTAGTTTTCTACTTTGCTAACATTCTCCTCTACGGCAAATCACTTGAGGAGCATGAAGAACATTTGAGGGAAGTACTAAGAACTCTTAGAATTAAATCTTTATATGTTAATATTAAAAAAATGTGAATTTAGTACTAACAAGTTGTTTTCCTTGGATTTGTAGTGAGTACAAGAGGTATAGAGGTGGATAAGGAGAAGATTAAAGTCATCCAAGAGTGGCCTACACATACCACAATCGGCCATGTCCGATCTCTTCATGGACTAGCACTGTTTTATAGACGTTTTGTACGGGATTTTATCCCCCCCTCACGTCTCTCACGAAGAAGCAAGTGCAATTCGAGTGGGGAGAAGCTAGAGAAAAGGCATTTAAGGAGCTGAAGAAGCAACTATCACATGAACAACTTCTAACACTTCCAAATTTTACTTTAGTGAAAAATTGAAAGGAACATGCTTGCATTATTCGACCTGTGATAAGGAATTATATGCTTTATTTCGTGTATTCAAGACATGGAAACATTATCTTTGGCCTAATGAATTCATCCTTAGAACTGATCATGAGTCTCTAAAGCATTTTAGGAGTCAAAATTAGTTGGATAGAATGGAGTTTATAGAAACTTTTTCATATTATTGGCCCTTTCTAGGAGATATTTTTTAATCACTACTATGGATTCTAAGGTCTTAGGTTTCTATTATATGAAGGATCTATATGTAGATGACATCAAATTTAGTGATATTTATACGAAGTGTAAATATCGGCCTTACGCCAGAAATCTCACCCGAGATTTTGGCCAAGATTTGCCCCTACGTGATAATTTTATATTTTTGAAGGTTTTTTGTTCCATGAGGATAAAGTGTGTATTCCTAGATGCTCTCTTAGACTGTTACTTGTTGAGAAAGCTCATATGGGAGGTTTAATGGGACATTTTGGTAGTGATAAGACTTATCACATGATGCATTTACACTTTTATTGGTCTTATATGTTTAAAGATGTTGAGAACATGCTTAAGAGTTGCACTATATGTTTCAAAGCTACAACTAGATTGAAACCACATGGTTTGTATACTCCATTACCTACACTTACTTCACCGTGACTTGATATTAGTATGGACTTTGTTGTAGCATTACCAAGGACTAAGAAGGGGAGAGATTCCATTTTTGTGATTATTGATCATTTATCTAAAATGGCTCACTTTACTGTTTGTCATAAGACCGATGATGCTTATAATGTGGATAATTTGTTCTTTAGGAAAGTTGTTAGGTTGCATCGAGTACCTAGAAATATTGTGAGAGATAGGGATGTTAAATTCCTTATTTTCTTTTGGAGGACAATTTGAACCTCTAGTCATCTTCAAACAAACGGTAAGTCACTAATAGGACTTTAGCCACTATTTTAAGGGTTGTTTTGAAGGAAAATTTGAATGCTTGGGAGGATTTCTTATCACATGTGGAATTTGCTTATAATCGTACCTTGCATTCATCTACTAATCTAACGAATTTTGAGTGTGTCTATGGGTTGAATCCTTTGATGCATTGTGATCTTATACCGTTGCCTATAGAGGAGTGAGTAGATTTTATTGCAAGAAAACAGCTTGAGTTCATCATGGATTTGCATGAAAAGACACGCATAAGGATGGAAAACAAAGAGAAAAACATGGTGTCCAAGGTGAATCGGAATCGCAAGGAAATGTTATTCAAACAAGGTGATCTAGTTTGGTTGCATCTACGGAATGAGCGATTTCCGGAGAAGAAAAAGTATAAGTTGTCTCCAAGAGGAGATTGATCATTTCGTGTGAAGCGTAAGGTTGGAAACAACGCTTATGTCTTGGAGCTCCCATCTAAGTACATAGTGAGTAAGGCCTTCAATGTAGGAGACTTGAGTCCTTTTGAGTCTATTGATGAGCATGTTGGTGATTCGATCAAGAAGGGGAGTATGATGAGGGACCATTCCCAACACCATCTCAAGGACCAATCACAAGATCAAGGGTCAAGACATTGAAGGAGAACACAGCCACATCATCTTTGAGTCCACCATGGAATGAGCTATCACTAGAGCAAGAACAAAGATCATCCATGAAGAAGTCGGTAGCTTATTGGCAACATGTGCACTTAAAAAGACTTGACTCATACCTAGGTCTTCTTTAGTGACATTGTTGGCTACCTTGTAAGGACCATACAAGGATCAAGATGATCAAGAAACATAGAAGGTGGTTAGGACGAGGAAAGAGTTCCAAAGAAGAAATCTCGGCCCTGAATACCAAAATCTCGCCCGAGTTTATACAGATTGACAAGATTTGGTGTCTATCGAGGTTCATGGTCATTGGGTGCGATTTTATTAGTTGTAGTTATTTTTTTATTATTTTACGGAAGTCGTATTCGCACGGTTCAAGATTTCGTTATTGCACCACGCATACGGATCCTGTAACCGTCATAATGTCACGGTTACGGGATCCGGATCCGTGATAATTTCTACATGAATTCTAACCCGAAAAAAAAATCTGACACCTTTACGGTTACGGACCCCGTAACCGTGGTATCAGAATTTTTTTTTTTACGGTTACGCAATGCATGACCGTGACGGTCACACATTGCGTATATGTGGTGTGTTAACGAAATCTTGAACCGTGCAAATAACACCCCTCTTATTTTAATACCTTTAAGGCTCTAAAACATTCTAAAGATGTTTGTTAGATTTTGATCCTAACTTTTAAGACTATTATAGTATTTATCTTTTAGAAGAATCTCTCCTATCGATAGCCTTAGATGACGAGATTCATAGTAGATTTTATTTTATTTTATTTCCAGAATATTGTGAGATACTCGCTACGTAGCTTACGAAGTTTGTGTTTTATTCATTTCTATTCAATCAAAAGAGAGAGTCTTTGATTGAATCGTTGTAAGTCATTGCTAGGTTGTGCTTGTGTGTGTTAATCTTCTTAAGGGTTGGTGCTCCTGGTCAATTCTAGTCCCTCCTTGTGCTTGTCTTAATTAGAAGGCTTGTGTAAGCCTTAAAGATGAGATGATTAAGGTAAGCCCTCCGTTAAGGGGTTTTGACACATAATTGGTCAAGATTCTTTGCGTGAATACCTTGGTTCGTATATTCCTATATTTTCATCAATTTCAATATTATCATCTTCTTATCTATCCATTATCAATCCATCATCTCACGTTCTTTTGTTCGAGTTTTTCCAAAAACTTCTCGGCCTCGTAGCATAAATCTCACTCGAGATTTATAGCCCGAGATTTGTTCTTTGAGACTGTTTGTGGACTTGCAATCTAGATCGTGAAATGTGGCTTCAACCCCGTATCATAAGGCTAGAGGAGAAAGGAAAGCAAGTTGCGGCCAAGGCTAATAAGAATTGCAAGAAATTGCTATTCAAACTTGGAGATCTAGTTTGGTTGCATCTAAGGAAGGAACGATTTCCGGATAAGAGGAAGTCGAAGTTGTCTCCGAGAGGAGATGGACCATTTAAAGTGCTACGTAAGGTTGGTAACAACACTTATGTATTGGAGCTTCCGAAGGATTATGGCGTGAGCCCTACCTTCAATGTAGGAGACTTGAATCCTTATGAGACTGGTGATGAGCATTGTGATGATTCGAGGACGAATCCTTTTCAAGAAGGTGGGTATGATGAGGGACCATCTTTAACACCTCCAATACAAGGACCAATCACTAGATCTAGAGCAAAAGCATTGAAGGAGAAAAAGTTTACATCATCTTTACAAGGATCTATCACTAGATCAAGATCAAGATTCATCCATGAAGAGGTTGCTAGTTTATTGACATCGTGTACATCTAAGGAGACTCTACTTATGTCTAAGTCTTCTTTAGTTACATTAATATCTATTATGGAGGAGCCGCACATGAGTGAAGATGATCAAGGAAGCAAAGAGAGAACAAATGGAGATATCGGCCCCACTTAAATCCATTTGAGGTATTTCTACATCTAAGACGAGATTATCATGGATCAAAGGAGATCTCGGCCCCACCATATCCAAACAAGATATTGATAAATCTCAGTCGAGATTTGCACGAATCTTGTTAAGATTTATACAAGATTATAGTTAGTTATTTATACATTTAAAGCTCTAAACATTCTAAAGGTAATATTTTCTATCCTATATTTTGTAGGATTATTTTTAGTCTTTATCTTTTAGGATTTCAGCTTATAAATAACCCTATGAGGCCGAGTTTTTAGTAAGTTCGATTTGATTATTGATTTCCACATACATTGTGAGATACGTTACTTCATTTACGAAGTGTTTGTTTTATTTATTCCTATTCAATCAAAAAGAGAGATTTTGATTGAATCGTTGTGAGTTCTTGTTAGGTTGTTCTTGTGCATGTTAATCTTCTTAAAGATCGGTGCTACTAGTCAAACTAGTCTCTCCTTGTGTTTGTCTTATTTAGAAGCCTTGTGTAAGGTTGGAAGGAGAATGATTAAGGTAAGCTTTTTATTAAGGGGTTTTGATGCATTGGTCAAGGTTCTTTGCAAGAATATATTGGTTCTTATTTTTCTATATTTCCATCCAATCATTCCATTAATCATATTCTTAATCTTACTATTATCATCCATAATATTCATGTTGTCGTTTTTTGAGTTTTCAAGAATCTCGGTCTTACCATTACTAGATCTCGCCCGAGATTTACCACCGAGATTCCTTCTGTCGTCCACTTCGTCGACAGGATGGGCAGCCCGGATAAACGGACAAATTTTCAGCTAGGGCCCGACCCAAGTTTGGGTATGCCCAGATCTACATTCACCTATCACCGGACCTATTGTTGTCTCTTCCAATTGTTCAAATTTGAAATGACTATCACACACAAATTCAACCCGACTCAACCCATTCGACCCGTGTAAAAATGTGATTTCCTCCCCGAGCTTAGCCCTTAGGTCTGGTTTTCGTAGTTGCGCTTTTAGTAGGATGTTTCTGTTGTCCTACTTATCCGAAACCGGTTTATCGGGTCTGCGGCACAGTGCCTTCTTAAGATCAGTCAAGGACCGAAGAAGGGTGAATGAGATAGATGACATAGGTGAAAGGTGAATGGACGAAAAAGCGAAGGCGGACTGGTTAGGTTTACATAACTTGTGAAGAAAAGGAAGAAGATTTCATCTAGCAAATGAAATTGGCAGTAGCAGTTGCCAATTCATCGCAAATCTTCTACATTCGTCGCGTTAATTTCAGCCAACCTCCTCGATTCACTATCCCTAAACCCTTTCTCTTCACTCCAATCTCCGGTCGACGTAGAATCATGGTTACCGCCGCCGGTACCAGCCGCGAATCTGGCGCCTACACTACAATCACCGGGAGGGTCACAGTTGAAAATGAAATCAAGAAGAGCAAATTCATTGCTATCGCCGGTTCCGTTTCCTCCGAACAATCCGCCTATAACTTTCTTTCTCAGGTTATATAATTTCTAATTTCTATCACCATCCATTTCGGCTCAAAATCTTCGCTTTGATCCTTCGTTTTCTTGACAAGATGCTATAATTATTGTGCAGGTCAGAGATGATCGTGCTACTCACAATTGCTGGGCTTACAAGGTGATTCATCATCATTCTGTTGAAAACTGGAGATCATTGTAACTTCTAGTCTTATGTAAAGTCTGTTGGTTCTAATTTCACTATACAGCAGTACTCTCTTGTTTCGTGAATGCTAGATTGGAGATGAGTATCGATCTAATGATGACGGTGAGCCATCTGGAACAGCTGGCAAACCTATATATTCAGCAATTGAATCTTCAGGAATTGATAGGATCATGGTAGTAGTGATCAGGTAAATGTCTGGTTTCAACAACGTGATGTGCAAAACTAATTGATTTAAACTAGTTATCTGCAGGCATTTTGGTGGTATTAAACTCGGCACTGGAGGGTTGGTCAGGGCCTACGGAAGGGTTGCGGCTGAATGCTTGAAAAATGCCCCAACTTGTTTAGTGAAGTCTAAAGTAATATGATTCCAGCATCCTCACTTGCTTCTTAATTTGCAACTTGAATGCGCAGCTCTAAAATAGTACTTCCTTGTAGGTTACAATGGGTGTGGAGATTTCCTACGATCTAATAGGAGTTTTATACCATCAGGTTAGTTTGATTGTAAGCATATTATGATGTCTCATTCTTTGCATTTGATGTCTGACTGAAATATGTTTTAAATTCTGGATGTACATAATGGACCACATATATATTGTTAGTGGTTCTACATACAGTAGCTTGCAGATTTGATCAGGTCATCTGGTCATAGTTATTCTTACTGCTCCTTGTTGGTTGAAGAGCACATTATACTTTCAGCTGTCATTGCTGAAAATACAAATCTTGACATCGATTACCCTAGAAATTTTCAAATTTTTTGATTGGTTGATGATCTCGTTTAATAATTAGTAAAGTATCTTGTGTCTTTTGAATAACAGCTCCAGTCAGTTAGAGCTGAGGACATAAAGCAGGACTATGAGACTGGTAAAGATGGTACCACAATGGTCACCTTCAAAGTCAATTTTGATCAAGTTGAGAATTTGGAAGACGCTATTGCATCAAATTGTGGCCGTGATATTCATATCTACAAACACTGAAATTATTGAGAAGTAGTGATGCAGGTCTAAAACATTATTGCAGTGTTAAAGACGAAGAATTTGCATATGGTCGACATCCAGTGTAGGTTATTACTTGAAAAATCATGACCAAGCTGGTTTTGTATCTTTAGATACTACTCACTTGTGAGCAGTAACACAAAGTTGAAAGTCTTGATGGAATTAGATGATGATTTTGTTCCTCCAGTTACATGCTCTGATATCTGTAGTGTTCACTTGTCTCTATCTCCTTTTTCACTGTGCCTTGAGACTGAGAGAAGATGTAGTAGATAATGTCAGCGGCTTACAAACAACCGGGAAAAAGAGAAGATGTCCTTAAACATGCCACAGACTATGTACTGTTTTGTTTAGGAAAACTTCAATAGAAAATTTTACCCAAACCAAGCTCCCTCTTGGGCACCATCTAATGGGAGGGGGGAGTTGTTGGAATGGTGGTGATTGAGGATCTCGTCGTTGGCGGGAATGGCGGAGGCGGCAATGTGACCTTGGAAGCTGAAGGCATAGTAGGTTTTGGGAGGGGGGTTGGCTCATTGTGCAATGTGGGTTGCGGAGTGGCTAATTCTAGATGTTTACGTTAGTGGGCATAGTTGTGGTTTTAAAATAGATTTTTTTTAGATTTGTGGTCTAAAGATACTATAGCAAGTATAACATGTTTAATAAAATTAGATTTGTTCCAACCAAAAAAAAAATAAAATTAGATTTGTAGGGTTTTGGAGATGTAAAAAGACTCATTGATCCACCGTTAACAAACCTAGCCGAGAAACAAACCCTGCCCCTCCATTCTGATCTACGCAGACCTAATTGCAATGCTTCTCACAGTGAAACCCTCATTTTATGAAGGTTTGACACACAAATAAAAGCTTGATTTCTTTCCTTTCCACTTTCTAATAAGATCACAAATCCTGCAATTGTTATGCAACTAGTCTAAAGTTTGGTCTAAGGCAACTTTCTCCATGAACATGGAAATAGATCTAATTAAATACGTAGAATCTGTTTATCAAGTCAATACAACAAAATAGCTTTAGTCACATAAGAGTAATACAACAACAGAAGACTACAGAGGAACGTTTACTTGATCAAATAAAGAAGACATCTTTGATTTAAAAAAATATGACTTGTTACTCTCTTTTAGACTTGGCAAGAATCCTCTTTCTCTGCCCAAGCATGTATGTGTACATGTGAGGACTTCCTGCAAATACAAAGCCACTGGATTAGGTATGAACAACAAGTGAATATGGCGGAGCCAAGGCAAGAAAAGATCCAGAATCCGTACCTGGAACGTACAACACAATTGCTAAGATACACGCATAGTAGTAATCAAAGGAGAAGTTCCATTTGTTAGGCATTCTCACACAGAATTTTTCAGATGGCTGCAAAAACAAAGGGAAAAAAAGTTTCTTAACATCAAAACAGACGGATGTCTGGAATCGCTTTCACTCAAATAACACACTACAGTGGCTTAATACAATTCTCAAGAACATGGATACTCCATAGACAATATAGTTCGGAACATTAAATTCCTGTTGCATACCCGATTGTAAACCATGACTTATTTGAAAAGATGGATAACAAGATTAGCAGGTTGAAATCCACATCTATTGAGAAAATGTTGAGTTTAGATTGTACACCTATACACAGGACTTGCCAATTATTCATATCCTTACTTTTCAATCTACAACATTCAAGAATTCCTTTTAAAAATCTCACAAACCACCAGTTACCCAAGAAATTAAGTGAGAGGCCTAAAGTATAACAGTTAACTAATAACCATCGAGGACAAGAAAGGCAGAGTATGCAGCTCATAAGGGTATATATAGAACATCACCTTTATGTATGGTAGAGAAAGATATGCCAGGCCGACTTCACTGGAGATTCCGACAGGGTATAGCAGAAGGAAGGTGCTATACCTGAATAAGTATTCGTCATATTGTCAACACTTGACTGGAAGAAAATAATTTCTAAGGCTAAAGCATCAAAATGATTTCTCATGTTTACCTTAACCACAAGAGAAATGAAGGCGTGAAACCAAATGCTTCCTTCATGCCAAAGAACGAGTAACGAATAATCTGAAGAGATAAACAAAAAAACATCAGGTATACATCTTTAGGAAAGTTCACTGCTAAAATCATAACTTTCAACTTGCTGAATGATATAATGACGCCAATTTTGGGAAATAACGCAGTTTGTATCAATATTTATAAAGATGGTCAAATAAGTAGAAATCTCATTTTTCTAAAACAATAACTTCAATTGCTTGCATATTCCTCGTGTATTTCTCCTAGATTGGTTCATTGTGAATCATGTTATCATCTTTTGGAGTTTTTTGTTTGTTTGCGTCTAAATTTTTTCTCTTCTCTAGAAGGTTTGTCCGTCAACCATTTGTTATGCCTTACGATACACTAGACATTTAGAGCTATGCGAAATGCAAACATTGGTACACCCCGTTTTGCTAAAGCACCAATCTCAATTGCACTAAAACAGGAAATATATAAAAAAATATACTAGCAGAAAAGGCACATGGCATTGATCAAATCATAGCTCATTTGACCTGCTCGGTTCTTAAATGTACAAATAAATCCATTAAACTAATTAAGGAACAAGAAGCAAGGCAAGACCCACCTCTGTTAAAGACCAGCTAAGCAACAAAGATGAAACAAGGAAATGGGTTCGAATCTGAAAACAACAACACTTGATCAATAAATTTCCATTGAATTCAGATATCAAGGGCATATGAAATTCAAACTAAAGTATGATCTAAGATTTAACCTCAGGGAAGCTGTACAAAACTCCCCATGCCAAGAACAGCCTGGATAGTATCTGGGGTAATGTTGCTGATATTGGAGACCTCACCAAACCTATCAAAAAGCACCAATTCTTTTTAACAAAAAAACTCAGGAAAGAGCTGACATACTGAAGTGGGAATTTGCGGGTCAGTCAAAGGCAAAATTACTCACCCACTAGAGAATGAAAGATCTGCATTCACAAAGAAAAAATCCCCCAAAATCAGAATACTGAAATTCAATTTCCATACAATATACGGGAATTTAAGAGAGACCACCTCTAAAACAGCGGCTGATTGAGCAAGAAGAAGGGGTTTCTCAACGGCATCGTATACATTTTCATAGCCGTCATCTTTGAAGGTCTTGGCAGTGAGAAACAACACTTGGGCCCTGGTGGAATTATTCCTCAAAATTAAACATAAAGAGTTACAGAAAAGAGAATTCGAAAGAAGAGAAGAATGGAATACCAGCCGAAAAAGACAGCCCAGTTGTAGACGGAGAGGTATACACGCCTTAAGAGGGAGAAACCCCCTGCCATTTTCGAGTGAAAGCAAGGGGTTTAACTGACAGAGATGGTGGGGAATTCAGAGGTGCTGTTCTAGTGCGAGTGTGACACCAGGCAAATAAATAGAGAAGAGGGGTTAGTTGGTTGATTCTAAATTTTGTAAATTTAGGTGAGCGAACGAACTAATTGCAAGGGATTGATTCAAGTTTGGGAAACAAAAACAATTGGGTAGCGACGCAGGTCATGTTTTCTACTTTTTTTTTTTTTTTTTTTTCTTAAAAGAAACTTTAATTAAGTAAGTAGGCTATTTTGCGATTTAGATTTAGTAACGAGCCTTTTTATTTTATAATTTAGTAAATGTACCCCTACTTTATATTTACTAGTTAATAATCCGTAAAATAACAACTCTCCTCCTTACCATTTCTTTCCCTTACGCTCTAACCCATTTTACCCGATCTAGGGCAATTGATCTGATGCTTGCTACACATCGGCGACGAGTACCAAGGACGCAACCCACCTTGATGTACATTATCGGCAACAAACCGTCTATGTCGACACCCCATTCACGAACAACAACGCCAAATCTAGCCTCCTCAACATGACAAGCCAGCACCTGCTCCTCCTCCCTCTTCTGCACACAGACGCCAAGAGCGTCACCGGTCGAAGAAGGAGGCCGGTCGGTTAGGGTTTAAGGTGCGCTTGATGTTTGTCCCTCCTTTTTCTTAAACTAAAACGTTACTTTGAAGATCTGAAATTCATCTTCATTTTTGTGCAAATGTGTTTTGTATTGTTTCCATCTTCCGTTTCTCTTTATGAATCATCAATTTGAAGTGAAAGCACGTAAAATGTGGTTCGTTGATCATCAATTTGAAGTGTACAGGTCTCATACCAGGTCAGTAAAGAAGAAGAAGGCTGATCTTTATCGATAGAGACAGTAAGTGTATAGGTCTCATACCAAAAGTGTATAGGTCTCATACCAGAAGAAGTGTATAACCATCTTCAGTAGTTCGTTCCTCATGATTTTGATGCCAATGATCATGAAACTTCAAGCTTCCCGGTCTTTGACTTGTTTGGAATCTAGGTTTACTGTGGGTTCTCTAATATGTTTTATGTGACCTTTGAAGATTTTGATAAATGATTATGGGTGTTATAATGTATTAATGTTAGGTTAGAAATTTGTGGTGGTGGTTTATTGAAAAAATAAAATTGTAGAATGAGCAAAGTGTTGGGTGTGTTGAAAAAGTATGATTGCGACAACAATAGATCCTCAAAGCTCAAACAAAATGAATTCATATATCTGCTCTCCATTTTCAACGAGGTTGGTATACACTTCAGGTAACCCATGGTACAATATGTCTAATGTACTGTCGTAGAGTTGCTAAGCTTCCAGTTTTGTTGCTAGTTTTCTTCATTTGTCTCTATAGGGTGAAGTTTTGTGACATTTTGGTTTTGAGGATCACTTTGTCTTATGGTTCGATTCATGAGGAATCAACTGTTGTTTATGCTCTAGTATAGATGTTTGCAAGTGATGAACCGTTGTTTAATGTTTATAAAGCCTTGTTGTTGGGAGCAGGACTTCATACTTGATGATCCTACCCAATTTCTATGACATAACTTTTTTATAGGAGTTGGGTAGAAGAAGTTGCTAACCTTCATATACTTGTCCATGTCATTGAATTCTACAGGAAATTGTATTCACTTACTTGTCCATGTCATTGTATTCACTTACTGTGATTAAAATACTTGGCAAAGTTATCATTGATTTATTGGGGTTTCAATAGAAAATTATGGTATGCGTTTTTTAGTATGAAATTCATACCAGAAAATTTTGGTATGAATTGTCGTACAAGAAAAATCATACTAGAATTTTTTTGGTATGAGTTTTCTGGTATAAAATTCATGCTAGAAAATCCTAGTATGAGTTTTCTAGCATAAAATTCATACCAGAAAACTCATACCTGAATTTTCTGGTATGAAAAAATTCTGGTATGTTTATTATAAAAAATAAAAAATAAAATAAAAAGGCACATAAATAAATAAATAAATAAATTCAGTAGTTATGAATTAAAACTTACACTTACATAATACTAACAAACATATATTATTCTTTTTTTATTAAAATAGAGGGGTTAATTACTTTTACCTACCAATAAATGAAAGTGGTAAAAAGTTGTGGGGTACACTTACTAAAAACTAAACTTAAAAAGGCCTAATAGGCCAAAATCTTTCAAAAAAAAGACGTGTTATATATGCACGGCGTTTAAATTTAGAAGGGCAAATAAAATTCGTAACTTGAATACTGGCGGATGGCGCCGGCGCCAAATTTTTAATTTTTGTTTTTGTAATCCGGGCGCCATCTGCCGGCGCCCAATTTTTTTAATAAAAATTATTTTTTGGAAAAAAAAATTGGGTGCCGGTTGATGGCGCCGGTGCCCACTGGGCACTGTAGGATTACGATTAATTTTGGCGTTAGTAAATCAAAGCCGGAGTATTTAGGTTTTTCGAAAAAAGTGTTGGATGCTTAAGAGTCTAATAAAAATCATGAGGTATTAAACAGGATATTAGATGAACCTGAATATTTTCTTTATCCGTAATCTCAATTCATTATGCGAGTTCGGATTAAGGGTTTGGACAATTTCGTATTTGGACGAGATCGTTTTCAAGCCAAAACAAGCCCTTAACTTTCGCACTTGGAACCCGAGAGCAAAATTAGTTTAGAAGCACAATTGTGGAGGCGGAGACGATGGAATTAGATATTCAAATCTTTCCCGAACCCAAGTACACCCCCGACGGAAACGTATTAGTTTAGAAGCACACTCGGAATCAATTCTCGAGCCTATATTCAATCCAAAGGCGAACTAGATTCAGTTCGGTTTGAGGTTTCGAAATTCGAGCATTTTTTATTTTATAATTGAAACTTTAATGAAATATATTAAGAAATGGTATAAAGAGGAAATATTTATACCATCAGGGTATCAACTGAAAATTTAAAACCTTGTGAATACCAAAAGAAAAAGTCCAAACTTGAGGGATATCAAGAGGAATGATCCTTTTTTATTTTATAATTGAAACTTAAATGAAATATATTAAGAAAGAGTATAATGAGAAAATAAATTATACCATGAGGGTATCAAGAGAAAATTTAAAACCTTATGGATACAAAAAGAAAAAAATCCAAACTTGGGGGTATCAAGAGGAGAGATCCAATTAAATTGGATTTCTTGATGTCATTAAGGTTTGAATTTTTCCTCTTAATATCTACTAATAAAAAATCAGGAAAATAAATTTAGCTTTTGCGAAAAAATTCAAGAGGAAATTTTGAAACTTAGTATCCACTAAGTTTAAAAATTCCTCTTCGTACCCTTATGATCCTATTTGTTTCCTCTTTATATCCATTATTAATATATTACATTAAAATTTATTATAAAATAATAAAAAAATTAGGAAAAATTAAAAATAAATTATGACCTCATTAAATTTAAATTAATAAATTTATAATAGAAATAGTTTTTATATATTTTTTAATTTTTAAATAAAGATATATTTTATTTTGAATTAATTTTTTTTACTTTTTACTTTCGATTTTAAAAATGTATATAAAATTAAATT
>BSUD01000008.1:82774330-83003107 GCA_033239045.1 Fagopyrum esculentum | reverse complement strand
AAAAAAAATTAACACGTAAAAATATACTTTTTTATTTTTAAATTAAAATAAATTATAGAAAATTAACTTCAAAAAAAATTTACTATATTTTTAAATTTTTGGGATCTTAACAAAATTTGAAATTATTTTTTTTGGTTTATTTTATTTCAATTATAAAAATTATCTTTATTTTACTTTATTTTTTTTTAATTAGAAAAATATTTTAAAATATTTATATCATAAATTTCTTAATTTATAATCAAATGAGGTCATAACTAGTTTAAATTTAGTTTTATATTTAAAATATTTTATAATAAATTTTAATGTAATATATTAAGAAGGGGTATAAGAAGAAAATAAATAAAATTATAAAGGTACGAACAAGTTTCAAACTTAGTGATACCAAGAGAAAAAGTTCAATCGACATGTAAATCTAATTAAATTTTATCAGCTTAATTTTATCAGAACTATCTGGACGGACCGTGGAAATAATTCAATTCTTAGAATCTGATAGGATTACAACAAGGCCGACGAGGCAAAAGGCTGGAGTTTAACATCAAAGGAGAAAATCTACAAAAGCCATGCTGAACCTTCAGCAAAATTACCTAAGTTCCTCTGGATCCACCTGTCTTTTATTCTCTACTCGCGAGTTCAATATTGTCAAGACACAAACCAACATGCCCACTGGTGAAGACAAATAAAATCACCAATGATTTCACCAACAATATCTGAACTAAAGATGATCCCTGCACGAAACAACGCTCCAAACAATCACTAATAGCATTTCCCCTGATGCTGTACAGTGTACACTAACGATTCTAGGCTATTTTAGGAGTCCTCATCGTTCTCGGCCGCAGGTATTTCCCTTCCATTTCCATTTAAATGTTGATTCGCAGCAGCTTCCTTTGCCTCAACAGGTGGACGCGAACTCGAGTTGTCATCATCAATTGGAAGAGTTCTTTTTGAGCCTTCCAAAGCAACACCAAGAACAATGTTCTCTACCAAAGCAGGCCCTGTAGTTCCCTTAGAACTTGCTGAAGATGGAGGTTCTAAAGTTGAATCTGCAGCTTTACTTTCTTTGTCAAAATTTGATGTTTCTGTCTTGGTACCCGATTTTGATGTTTCTACACCACCCTTGGGTTCAGATGCTGGCTTTCTATTGAGATTCACATCCATCTTGGAATCAGATGTTGGCTTCTGACCTGTGCCCCGATTGCCTTGATCCCCACTTGCTCTTCTGGAGGGAGGAGGAGCTTTTGCCCTGTCTTCACTGTTAATCTTGTATGATGAATCAATCAGTAAGAAAGGGCGCGTTGTAGCAGCTCTGTTTCTTATTGGCTCCATATCAGCATCTGCGGATATTTTCTGAATTGTGCGGATGGGAGTGGCAAGTCGAGCACCGTGATGACGGATCACTCTCAGAAGATCCAAAAGTACAGCTTCCTGTATATGCATTAAAGTATAAGAAAGATGTGTACATTTAATGCATTTGTTAACATAATACACAAAATTAACTATGATCTGAAGTTTGAACACTGTCGCCTTTAAAAGGCATTGAGCATACACAAGTCACCAAATAAGTATCCATTTCCTGACACATTTAGAGGACTCTAGCATCCACACTAGAGCCAAAGATTTTTTTTTCACTTCAGTAGAGTATGATAATTAAAAAAATTAAAAAGATGTGCAAATTATATTTCATAGGCAAACAATCAAATAGTATACGGTGATCATAATAAAGAAGGTTAATTCCCAAAAGTACATAAATGTTAACCCATTATGTAACATCAGCTCCTACTTTCGAGAAAGGTCAGACCAGGCATGGATTATCAAAACCTTAGTTTTAGTACCTTCACACAATAGTATTCCTCATGGTGTGAGGTCTTGACGAAACAGGATACTAGAATCTGTTAGAAAGGGATGGGATCATTATTAGTAAAAATAGACCAGAGAAGACCATCATTTTAATTGATTTTAAATATATATGGATCACTTGAGAACAGGCGCTGCCATGGAAATAGAGAAACGGTTCACATTTCTTCAGGTGAGCCAGTTTTAAGAACATGCACCTCTTACAAAAAAATCCCACAAAAAGAAATTGTGTACCACCTGAACTGTTCTCAGTTCTCATGGAGCATCTGTTCTCACATTAACTTGACCCTATATATATAGGCAGACACTTACCAGAAGAGCTTGATTTTCAGGGTCAACTTCATCCAAAAATACTCGTCTATGTAGTTTTTGCTGCTCTACCTGAGGATTCTTGGACAGCACCTTGCGCATGTCAGCGACAATATTCTGTGCAGAAGATGAATATCTATAAATAAACCAAATGGCAGATCTCTGATTATAATATCCAGTTTTATGTACATACCAAAACTACTTACATTTATCTTGCTGACATCTAAGTGACTAATTGCAAGATGAGTTTTGATACGCCAATGAGTTTTCTGTGTAATATTTCTCACAACACTCACTGTAAACTTGTGGTTTGGGATATGAATTGCTTCACGATCTTCACCTCTTATGATTGTTGGTGACCACCATCCAATATGCTGTAATAATATATAAAAGCAGAAGCTGTAAAAAATGATTTCAAAAGAAACGTAACAAATTAAAATGATACATGCAGACTGTATTGCAAGATGAGTATTCATCTGAGCAATGTAGTAATGCACTGAAAATCAACATTATAGATGAGTTTTCTGATCAATCTCAAATATTTTTTTATTTCAGTAGAGTTTCAGTATTCAAATGGGGAAAAAAAAAACTAACCTCAACTGTACCAGAAATGTCATACCCTTCAATCTTGGTTTGAATCCATTCATTCAAGAGGAAAGGTCGGGTTGCATGGATCATTGCACTTGAGAGAAAATTAGTGAAAATCTGGGAAATACATGGAAGAGCAATAAGACGATTCACAAAAGCATGCAATACATTTTTCTCAAACATATAACGCTGTTTCTAACCTATGTCTTAAGGTATATAGGTTAAGAACCTAATTTAGAAACCATGTCTCTAAAATGAATAAGATTTCAACAAATGTTAAATCCATAAACCTAGGAGAATCATTCCAAATCAAAGTTTCCTAATCGTGAGAACACCGAATTAGGCCATAGGTTGAGAAACCAAATTAGGTCGTTGAATTCAAGATTGAAGCAAGGAAGACTTTTGAAGGTAGCATATGTTATCCTGACATACCTCACGACCAGAGAGTGTAAGCAATACTGTTCCTAGACCTCCTGCAGTGAGCAATTTCTGGGTAGAGAAACCTAGCAGCTCCATGAACAACGAAACTGCAGCTACCCATACTGCAGTGGACACTGCTTTCGCAGCAAATTGAAAGCCCATCTGAAACCAAAAAGGCAGTTAAAAGAACAAAGACAGTTCAATGATCTTCATGTGAGAAAAACAGGAAAGGAACTGAATAAAATCAATTATTTTTCCTAAGAAGTGGGAATAAGAACATTTCCCTTTGACGATAATTAGTTCGTCTTTTAGATTTGTCAGTATCCCCTAGTATCTTCACAGTCATATACAGGCATACAGAAAAAAATTGCCTAAGAACTGCTCTTTAAAATGTAAGAAAATAAAATAGGCAACTGAACATACATTTCTGGTATCAGAGGTGTCAGCTGTCTGGATAAAGAACTTATGCGCCTGTTGAATTGCACTGCATTAAGAATGACTGTTTTTAGCAGAACTGAAAGCTGAAAATTCCTGAAAGTCATAATATCAGAGAGGGTTCTAGGGAGTATGAATTGAAAAGGTCAGATAAAACAAACTAGTAGACAATAAAATTTGGTTTTAAAAGATCTAGAACATGAACTAAATAAGGCGACAAAATTGTTGTAATCACGAAAACTTAATCTTCAGCCACCAGTTTCTGCAATGATCTTTATAAGCAATCTGTTATGGGAGAGAAAGAAAGCGAACCATGACAAGCAATAGGCAAATGATAGCACGGTTGACAGTGATCTTATAAAGTTTAAAACTCGTTGCTTGATAAGGTGGCTTGCTTCAGTTGGCATAGCAATTGGATCCAATGCGCTGCAACAGAATTGCATCATCAGACAACAAATCAGCAAAAAAATATGGATGCTTTTTCTGATGAAAAATATAAGATAAACACTTGATGAATTTTGTTCCAATTCAAAGGTAATGCTAACAAAGTAATACCCGGTCACAAGCATTGCTCCTGTCCATAGAAGTGCAGGTTGAATATAGGAAGTCAAAACATAATGAGTCGTACTTTTCCTCCAGCTGTTTTCATGCTTCTGCAAGTTTTTTTTAAAAGTGTGTAACAACCAATCAGACAAACTGTAGTATCCATGTTCACACAAGTCCCTCGTTAACACCCACCCTGCTCCACTATCGTCAGCCCATGTGCATATAAGTAAGGATGAAATTCAACATGGATATTGCGCAATTAAGGCATGTAAACCTTCATTTTGATTCTTCCAGAGTAATGTGTATTTTCAGTAAGCAATTTAGAATTTTGACAGTACCCCTTTCCTTATGATGACTCATCTACCAATAGTGATCCACAGTAAGACAGACATACTGCAAGACTGCATAGGAAAAAAGTTAGCTTACATTCAGGAATAATTTTCTGCTAGTTCGTACAAGCGGTCCCAACCCCCAAAGTGTAAATACCACAACGGCAACTGCTACAATCAGCTTAGTGATGGAATGACTGCCTTGCAAGGAATTATATGACCTGTGGAACACATACACGAATCAAATAAGGAAAGACCAATATATGGTGCTGCGTGAGAATGGAGATCATAGAGTGTGTCCAACATGAATTAGACATAATATGCAAACAGAATATTATACAAAGCTTAATAAATGATCAATTCAAAGCCACTGAAAATATTTGATGCAAGTGGAAATGGCTGGGATTGAACTGAAATAAAATAGCTTAAGACACCTTCTATGCTATAATACTAATAGTGCCCTCCTCAAGGAACCCTTATCAGGGCACCCACTTCTAATAACCAGCCACTGCTGACTAATGAACATTGTGTATAGTCCTATCTTTAGAGGGGCCTCACAAGCAAAATATTTTGCATTCCGTCAGGGTTCAATGGTATGAATTTCTTATTTTAATAAGGACCTAACTATTTAGTAGACGTCCTTGCTATTTTCTTGCTTCAATTGGTCACCGATTATTTTCATGCTCCAACTTGAGGGAATAATAAGATCGTATTTAGTAAATACACATATTTATTCACAACTATTAGATCAAGTGATAATTGTTCAAATACAACGTGTGTTTTTTCAATTAAAAATTGTAAGACATATAAATTAGTCATATAGTTGAACAATTTGGAATATAATTGAACAATTTCAAATATAGTTGAACAATTGACCATATAGTTGAATAATTTTGATTATAGTTGAACAATTGACATAGTTGAACAATTTTGAATATATTTGAACAATTTTTAGTTGTTATATTTGAAGAATTAGACATATAAATTAGCAATTGAACAATTGGTCATATAGTTGAACAATCTCGATTATAGTTGACCATTAGCCATATAGTTGAACAATTTCAAATATAGTGATAAGAGCCCAACCCTAGATGCTAGATCAGCTCAAGCCCATAGTTTATCTTAATTATCTTTTCCTTAATTATAGTTATTTTTATTCTATCTTTTAGGTAGGCAGTAGGTTATTTAAGGATCTAGACTACGTTCTTAAGGGAGATTATCAATAAAGTTATCAATCTTGGTAGTTGAATCTCTAATCAAAAGATTTATTGGTTATTAGATCTCAAATCAAAAGATCAAAGTCCACAATATTGAGTCTTGAAGGTTCAAGTCTCATCATCTGGTATTAGAGCCACGTCTGAAAATTCTCCAAATTTTTTTTCCCGTCTTCTTCAACAATGACGGTAAAAGATCTTGAGGAAGTCACCAACCGCCATGAAGGCCTCATCACCAAAAACACTGTCACTCTCCAACAACATTCTACTATCTTGGCTGAAATCCAGGAAACCATGAAGCAGATTCTCTCTAAACTTGCCTCTGCTGAGAAACAAAAGCAGCCTCTGCAGTCTGATCCTCATCAGTTCGTCCAACCGCAGCAGCCGCATATCCAAGGTCGACCACTTCGTCTGGATTTCCCCAGATTTGAAGGTACAGAACCCGAAGGCTGGATCTTTCAGGTTGAACAATTTTTTGCCCTGAATCCCATACCTCCTGAGCAAAGGGTCACTATGGCATCAATTCATCTTCGCGGTGATGCCGTAGCATGGTATCGTTGGCTACACCATTCAATGGGAGAATTAACATGGCGACAGTTTTCCACGACTTTGTGTAAGAGATTTGGATCCCGCAAGAATTTAGACCCCATGAGCGCCTTGTCTAAACTTACCCAACAAGGGACTGTTTCTTCCTATATTACTGAATTCGAAACCTTGATCAACTTGGTCCACGGTCTCGAAAATCTGCACCAAGTTAGCCTATTCTTGTCCGGTCTACGGGCTGATATCCAAGCCGGGGTCCGCCTTCTCAGTCCTACTGGTTTGTCTCATGCCTTTGAGTTAGCATTATGTCAAGAGGAAGCTATCACCGCCACTAAAGCCTTCACTGCTTCCAGCAGCACCAATCCCTCAACCGTTCGGGCCCCTCAGTCAACTTCTCCTCCTAAGCTCCTTCCAGAAAACGCGGCGCTACCTACTGGCGTCAAACGCCTCACCTGGGCTGAACAACAGAAAAGAAGGGAGCAAGGGCTTTGCTTTAACTGCGACGAAACTTACAAGCCTGGGCATCGCTGTGCCACTCCGCAGTTGCTTTTGATGGACGCCTCTTCTGCTGAGACCATCCCTGCAAGTCCGACGGAGCCACCTGGGAGAATTATGCGGATCTCTTAGCACGTCAGCCATTTTCCAAGGCTTGTGGGCAAGCCTTCACTCAAGGGCGCGTGGATGATAAGAGCCCAACCCTAGATGCTAGATCAGCCCAAGCCCATAGTTTATCTTAATTATCTTTTCCTTAATTATAGTTATTTTTATTCTATCTTTTAGGTAGGCAGTAGGTTATTTAAGGATCTAGACTACGTTCTGAAGGGAGATTATCAATAAAGTTATCAATCTTGGTAGTTGAATCTCTAATCAAAAGATTTATTGGTTGTTAGATCTCAAATCAAAAGATCAAAGTCCACAATATTGAGTCTTGAAGGTTCAAGTCTCATCATATAGTTGAACAATATTGAATATAGCTGAACAATTGACATATTTGAACAATTTTGAATATATTTAAACAATTTTTAGTTGAACAAATACATGTTATATTTGAACAATTGTTACTTGATCTAATACTTGTGGATTCTTCATACTTTTGGCCCTAAGACCCCTTTTCACTTGAAACCAACCCTATATATAGATAGATGATACAGAGAGAGACTTGTTTCAATCTTCCAAAGAACTAATGGAAAAGAAGGCTTCAGAAATCCAGGCGTCCCGAGGTGGACAACAAGTACATACAAACCAGAAGTAATGCACATTAACAAGCAAGAAACATTCAGAGATGAAACGGAAGATATAAATACCTTGTCCATTGTGTTGCAATAGTCTTCAGGCATGAATTTGTTATATGCGAGCCTGATTTCAAACAACAATAGCAATTGAGAGAATTGTATCTGAGAGGAATGGAACATAGTGGCATCTTTATGCTCTCTGAGAAACGATGTCTAAGCACATCCTGTCCCTGTATTTAAAAACCTAAAAAGGCTCAGAACAATCACAAATTGTTTTAACCATTGATAGACCATCAGTCTTGAGGCTACTATCAACTGTCTAGCGGACAACTATAACTACACATAATTAATACCCTCAGATTTACGTAACTTAAATTAACTCAATGATGAGCAAACGATAACAGGATGAGTATCAATTACACATCACCGAATAAAACTACACCATTTGCTTCAGGCAAACTACAGAAACCTTTTCAATGAAAAAGCTATATATAGTATATTGAAAAAACTGAAACGTTAGAGATCTTCCCACAAGTGATGTCAAATTTTCTCATGAAATGTTTTCATGAATAGGTGACAGATGCAAACAAGCAGACACAATTTTCTTTAATCAAATATGACAAAGAAAAGTAAACAGAAAAATTTCCTAGTTAACAAAGCATTACACATCCACCCAACAGAAGGCCAGATCAAGGTCAATTACAAAGTAGTGATGATTCTCCACGGTGAACAATGAAGAAACAAATTGAAGTACTTTAACCTCAACCATTGCCAAATTAACCAGTGTCGGATGCTCCACATGTGTTTGAAAATACAATCAAGAACAAATTTGATCGAAACCATACCGAATATAGTGACGATAGACTGGTAGCCGGAAAATGCAATTCCCCTCTCCTACAAAAAGACTGACAGCATCACAAACACTCAGTTATGTGTCATCGTTAGCAATGATCATAGAATAAACAAGTGATTTAAAAAATTTAGCAACCTTGAGCTGTTGACTATATTTCCCAATCCCGCAGATGCCGAATTTTGAGGTAAACTGCAACGATTCAGTGACACCCATACTAGGGTAGAATTGACCTCTCTGGAGAACAGGTAAAACCAGTTGCTTGACCTTACACGCCAACAAGACGGGATGAAAGGAGTAAACAAGCAAATGCGAAGCGCTAGTACGGAGTAGTGTACAACAATGGATATTGAAACAAATTAGGGTTTTGGGACAGAAGAAGAGAGCGATGGACAGATGAGGAACCCAAAACCTCAGGCGCCAGCGCAGTGGTGCCGGTGCTGAGTTGCAGTTCTGTTTCCGGGAAAAATTAAATGATGTTTTGTATCTTTCTCATCAGCTTCAACGACAAGCCGACGAGCCGTCCTGTAAATGCTTCTAGTTTTGATTTTATTTTTTTCTCATATTTTTCCCCTTTTATGCCAAGGTTCCTTCTACTTGCTCCCTTCTATATTTTTTTTTTCTCCAAAAACGGAAATGTTAGATACATGTCCGGCCATCTTTATCAATGGGTGGTATCTTGAACCAATTTTATAATTTTACTTTAATAAAATCTTATAACTTACTTTTTACAGTTTATTAATGAGTCTTCACCATTGGATATTACATCGTTATTCTTACCCACCCATTTATTTTCTCATACCATTTTACAAGTATACCCCTACTAACTTTTTAATATTACAATTACTTTAACTATATCTTAAACCAAACTTTTTATTATTATAACATTAAATAATTATTTAATTATTTTTTGTTAACTTAAAATTATTCAATTATATTTAAAATAATATTTAATAATGAGAAATACTTAATTTCATTAAAATTAGCATAAAAAGCATCACACCATAACATACATAAAACTTAAATCATGAAACAAACAACATTGAAGTGAACATAAAAAAACATGAAGCAAACAACATTAAAATAACACAATCTTGAGTCGATAACCTAATTTCCAAATTTTTGGCAAATAATCTCCATTAAATCGTTCTGAAGTTGTTGATGTGTAGTTCTGTATCGCACTTGAATTGTGTTTTGGAGGTAGTCGCGCATATTAATCGGTCTTGTTGTCGTGTAATCCCAAGGATTTACCGAGCCTGCAACTCCTTCTTGATCATACTCCGGGAGCTCATCTTCGTATTCATCTCGTTCATCTTCTACAATCATATTATGCAAGATAATGCATGCTCGCATAATTTTCCCAATTTTAATCAAATACCATGAAAGTGTTGGGTTTCAAATGATTGCAAATCGAGATCGTAAGACTTCAAACGTCCTTTCTACATCTTTGCGAGCTCCCTCTTGAACTTGAGCAAATAGTTTAGCTTTAGGGCTTTGCGGGTGTCGAACATATTGCACAAATGTGGCCCAAGGTGGATAAATACCATCGGTAAGATAATATCCCTTGTTGTATTGATGAACATTAACCATGAAGTTGATATATAGTGCCCTATCATGTAAAGCGTCATAAAAAAACAAGAGAACGATCAAGCACGTTAATATCGTTACACATACCTGGGACACCAAAAATTGCATGCCAAAACCATAGGTCATGAGATGCCACAACCTCTAGTACAATCGTTGGATATCCATGATCTCCACGTGCATATTGACCTTTCCATGCATTTGGACAATTTTTCCAAGCCCAATGCATACAATCGATGCTACCCAACATCCTTGGAAAACCGCAAGCCTCACCCTTCACAAGTAGGTGCTGCAAGTCTTCCACTGTAGGTTGACGAAGATATTCACCACTAAAGATGGATATGACTCCATCAACAAAATATTCTAAGCTCTTCCTAGCAGTGCCCTCAGCAAGACAGAGATATTCGTCACTAGCGTCTACAACTGTTCCATACGCAACCTGCGTATCACAATGGTGCATTTTTGTAATGCATATATACCAAGTCTACCAATTGCATCTGGCCTTTGTTGAAAGTATTCCACTCCATTCTCGAGGCTTTCAACAATGCACATGAAAACATGTTTGCGCATTCTGAACCGACGTCGGAAGATTGCATCTGTGTATGTCAAGACCTCAGAGAAATAATCTTTGCGTAATTGTGCTTCCCCTTGCTCCCTTCCTCTTTCAATGTGTGTTTGACAACGTCTTCTTCTTCTAGAGCTTTCTGCTCGTGCCTCATTAGCTCTTTGGCATGCAAGTTGCCACTCATTGAAAGCAGCAAAGAGCTCATTATCTGTATCAAAGCTATTGCTACTAAGGAATGGGTTGGGGTTTGATAGATCAAAATCAGAGTTAGACATTGTGTAGCTAATTGTTTGAAACAAATAATGATAGAGTTGAATGAAATCTCTATACTCATATCACATTTATATATCAATCTATTTAGATGATCGTTGTATATGACCATTGTATATTTAAATATGTCTACAACTTTTTTCAACCACCTTCACATGCATTGTCGGACCCATCAATATCTTTGCCCATTCCCTTTTTTAAACCCATGTCTTGTTAAGGCGTGACATGAAATGACAACACTTTGTAGCTTCACATGCATTAACTTTGTCCAGTCTATGCCACCTTATCTTTATCTTTGCCCAATCTCTACCACCTTCACATGCATTGTCGGACCCATTATTATCTTTGCCCATTCCCTTCTTTAAACCCATGCCCTGTCAAGACGTGACATGAAATGACAACACTTTGTAGCTTCACATGCATTAACTTTGCCCAATCTCTGCCACCTTATCTTTATCTTTGCCCAATCTCTGCCACCTTCACATGCATTGTTGGACCCATCTTTATCTTTACCCATTCCCTTCTTTGAACCCATGCCTTGTCAAGACGTGACATGAAATGACAACACTTTGTAGCTTCATTTATCTTGACCGCACTTCTTACACAAAGTAGAAAATACATTGATTGCAACAACATCTTACATCAAGAGAACCGATTACAAAAACATCTTACGTAATATAACACTAAACATAAGGATACAACAACATAAAACAAGAGCATTAACATCATTAGAAAATACATTGATACAACTTCCGATGATTGCAATTTCTTCAAATCATTTTGAGTTCCTTAATCAAACTTTCCTTCAATTCAATACCTGCAGGAGTCAATTCCTTATCTGCAATCAAGCTCATCAATAGTTCCATCTTCTTAACTTTCACGTATTCTTTTTGCCTCTCTAGCTTTTGTGCCCCCTTCAATTTCTTAAACTCCAGTAGCTCGCTCATACGTCGTGATGCTTCATACTCTCTCTCCGTCATCACTTCAACGTGTTCATTACTCGTTGTTGATGCCTTTTGTTTCCCCTTTCTCTTGGAGCTTTTGATACCTTCAGGACGATCAAAATGTTGATGATCATGCATGCTTGTTGGAGTTTCAGGAGTTAGGTTAGAACCCATGACATCTTTAGTTGAAGCCCTTGATCTTTTGCCGCTTGAAACACTTTCCTCCTTTTCTTAGTTGATCTTTTTCAAATGATCAACTAGCCATTTTTCTTCATTACGAAGAGCATACCATGCATGCTCATTTACAAAACTACACCCATATGTAGCTCTATAAATTTCATGTGCTTTATTCATTACATCTTAATATCCTTCGGTGCTAGCTTGTAATTTGAGAGCTTTTTCATGGCAACCAACAAACTTACCAACCATATTGTTTAGCCTTTTCCATCTACACTTGATTTTATTTTTGTCTCGAGGAACTTGATGAGGCTTCCTCCACTGCATGTAGTTGTTAGTAATTCGACTCCAAATTGCCTTTGAAGTTTGGCCATTGCCATCAATCGAATTAGTACTCACGTTTATATAACCAGAGATGAGCAACAAATCATCTTCGTGGGTCCCATAAACGCGCTCACCATCAACACCACCACCACCATTGTCATTATCACCACCACCTCCATGGCGACCACCACGACGACGACCACCACCACCACCAAGATCACCACCACCACTAATAGGAGCTTCATAACCACCACCACCACTATTAGCACCATAACCTCCACTATAACTACCACCATAACCACTATCACTACCAACACCATCACTATTAGCACCATAACCTCAACCAGAACCACCACCATAACCACTATCACTACCAACACCACCACCATTAACACCATAACCACCACCACCACGACCACCTCCGCCATAACCACCACCACTATTAGCACCATAACCACCACCACCACCACCACCATTACCACCACCACCATAACCACCACCACCACCATTACCACCACCAAAAGAGGGAGCTAAACCACCCTGATGTTGGGTGCTGTATGTAGAGATTTTAGAAGGTTGAGTGAGTATTTGACTGTAATAATTATAGTTAGAATCTAGGGTTAAATCATTAAAACCAAACATTTCACTAAAGTTTTGAAAATTTGGATGATTATCCATGATGGATGTAGAAAGAAGAGATGTATTTTGGTGTTTCAAATTGATGCAACACCTTCACTATATATAGACAAGAATATGAGTTAATTTTATTATTTATTATATTTTTATACCTTAGATTGAAATTTAGGTTAATTTATTATTTAACTCTATGAATAATACAATAAGCAACGAAGAGATAAAAAATTGCAATTAAAAATTACCCAACACATATATGTAAAAATAAGAAATAATTTTTTATTATTTAGAATTTTTATACCTTAAAATAAAATTTATTAATTTATTTTGTATTTTGACAATTTTATACCTACAAACTTTACCATAAACAAAACTTTTTTTTTAAACTAATTTAAATATATTCAAAATGGGTGTCTATGGATAGATAAAAAAAAATTATGAATTTTGGTATAACTTTTTATTTTTATTTTTAAATATTTAAGTTGAAAAATGGATTTTTAATAAATTAAATATCCATTATCCATGGCCAATAATAACGCGCCACATGTCGTTGCATGCCTCGCACCAATTGGAGAGCGACACGTGGCGCAAGTTGCATTTTTTTAATATAAGAGTCGCTTAAAAGCGGCCAATGGGGGGCGACACGTGTCCCCCTCTCTGACGCCAAGAACCGGGTCTTTGAAAGACCTTCTTTATTGCGTTCCTGAGCCCAATTTTAATACAAATTACAAGAGCCACCCCCTGGACCCTTGATAATCATGCCCTGATGGTACGGGGTTAGCAGTCGAGTCGGTAGACAATCGATCTTAACCACAAAAATTAAAAAGATGTGATCTAAATTCTAAAGTTTTCGATCCATTGTAGACGACGAATGAGATTTGCACACAATTGAGATAGAAAAGAGATGGAAATGGTATCGTTATATGGATAAGTTAAATGTTAAATATTTAAAACCATGCACAGAACCTTGATCCAACTAATTAAAACTCAACACAAAAGTTAAGAAACCGTCCCTTATACAACCTAACACGATTAAAGAACAAAGTCAATAGACTAATAGAGCATTAGGAGCAGTCTTGTGAGTGTTTACTAGCACCAAATTCTCAATGAATTGACACACAAGAACAAACCAAGCTAACTAGATTAACAAGATCATCTCTCACTAAATTTCCCTCAAATACGTATGAGTAGAACATGAAAGTAACCAAAAAATATTTCAATGTGAAATCATAAAATCCAAGATGCTGAAAATGTATGTGTTTCATGCTCATGTAGTCTAAATTAGAACTGAAAATTATTAAAAGAAACTAATTAAAAAGATGTGTCAAGACACTTTAAAAGACCCATAATAATAGAATAACCATATAGTCTAAAAGAGTGTTATTTGGACTAATCTAAAAGAGGGGTGTTACGGGCACGACGATACTTTTGGTTAATACACCACGGTTACATGATGTGTGACCGCCATGGTCACGCATTCCGTAACCGTCACAAATGTGACCGTTGAGATTTGAACGTTGTAATTCGAACGTTGTGTAACATTAATAAAAGTGACCGTTGTAATTTGAACGTTGTTGATTTCCATCGGTTATATATAGATAGTAAAAGAAGAGGTGAAAAACTAGAAATGTTAGATATATTTGTATGTATATGTTAGAGACATTAGACATAGTTGTAATTTTGTTAGAAACATTTGATATAAATTATGTTTTTATGATTTGAATTTATGTTTTGTAAAATTCGTAATCATTGAGGATTAAACTGAAAAACTATAAATCTTATCCTTTTCTTTTCTATATGAACTAGGGTCTTCCAAATTATTCTCGTGACGAAGGGACAAATTACACACAAATGTTTGAAATTCGAGGTTTTTTCCAAGATCGCGAGACAATGGTGGATTGAACTCGATTAATAGGAGGAACTATGAACATGGTGTTGGCTATTAGTAGGTCGTGGAGAAATGCTGGGGATTCGTTAAGTTTCGTTTGACATGCGAACGTTTCGGAACCCCTCGTAAGAAGAAAGATGTTGATCCTGATACCGAGTCATCTTCTAGCCGAGCACACAAATCGAAAATGACGGATGTTCTTTTGAGCTTGAAGGCGTACAAGCGATGTTGAGAAATGGACGTTGCATGCTATAAACGGAGTGCACAATCATACACTTCCCGAGTAGTTAAGGGGACACACATATGCCGGCCGATTGACGGAGAAATAGTTTTGGAGAGTGAGACGTGAGCTTGGGTCAGGTTTCAAGCCGAGAAAAATTTTTAAGTCAATAAAGTTAGATGACCCCTACAACGTCAACACAATAGCACAAATATAAAATGTTGGACTGAAGATTAAGAAGCTACTAGCCGAAGGACGAAGGCCTCTCCAACAAGCACTTCATATGTTATAGCAACGTCGTTATTACGTTAATGTGAGAAGATGCTCGGATTTGGAAGAAGTTTCAGATTTTTTCATCATGCATCCGGATTCAAGACATCTCCTCAACCTATTTGCTCATGTCATCATAATGGACACGACGTACAAGACGAACGAGTAAGTTTTGTTATACATGTTTTTATGACTCTTTATATATTTCATGCACTTTTGGTATGACGTCGAACAAAACTCTGAATGTTCCCTCTATAGGTACAAGATGCCGTTGTTAGAGATTGTCGGTATCACTAGAACGAGGTTGACGTTTGCAATAGCATTTGTTTTCAAGGCCAAGGAAAATGCCAATCACTACGAGTGCGCATTAGGGAGACTCCGACATGTGTGCACGAAAATGTTACACCGAGGGTGATTGTGACGGACAAAGAGCTAAGACTCATAAGCGCACTCGGTGTTGTTTTTCCTGATGTGAAGCACATGATTTGCACCTTTCATATAAAGTGCAACATTCAACATAGATCTTGGGCGGTGACACAGTCAAAGGAATTACAGGTAGTTTTTGCATCACACTACCACACTCTTATTGAATTCAGATCTCTTGATAGTTACGAGCGTTGTTTGGGTGAGATGAAAGTGTACTGGCAAGGTTATGCAAGGTTGATAGAGTATTTGGAAAGTACATGGCTAATCTCATACAAGGAAGGAATTGTTCGAGCTGGGTGCGACTTGCATCTTCACTTTGGCACGAGGATAACAAATACGTAAGAACTTATTTCTATCTTGTTCACACTTGTTTTTTAATTATCATAGTTCAATAGTATATTGAATTGATATTGGTTGTTAGGTGTGAGTCCGCACACTCATTGTTGAAGAGTACATTGCGTTCTAGCATGCCAGGATTTTAGTTGGTGATAGAGAACATTGACTTGATGGTAAATGACTGTAATATCCAGAATTTTTTATTCCGTGAAATTTCCGTATCAAACCGGGTTTTGATCCGGTGATCTTTCTTTGTCTACCTAGTCGTACACACTATCTCAAATTTTATCATTTTATGTAATCTCACTTCACATAAAATGATAGAATTTTATATCAAACCCTAATCTATCAAACCCTAGTTTATATCATGACATGTCGTTGACAAAGTCATGACGCCCTTTTGACGAGACCATGACGAGTTTTGACGAGACGAAGACGAGATCATGACAAGGCCATGCATGGGCTTGGCAAGGCAATGGCAAGTTTTGACAAGGCCTTGACAACATCAGCCCACTC
Source organism: Fagopyrum esculentum (assembly GCA_033239045.1). Classification (NCBI taxonomy): domain Eukaryota; kingdom Viridiplantae; phylum Streptophyta; class Magnoliopsida; order Caryophyllales; family Polygonaceae; genus Fagopyrum; species Fagopyrum esculentum. Next base: position 82,986,637 of record BSUD01000008.1, on the reverse strand, counting down.
TTATTTTTACCTTGTTTCAGCCCAACCTTTACCTTACCTCAGCCCACATTCCGTTGCTCCAGCCAGCGTGATGATCCTTGTTGTGCCAGCCCAGTAGCGTTCAGCCGTTGTTCTTCATCCCATTCCTTGCTGCAGCCCGTACAATAGCTTTAGCCCTCTCACACACCACGTCAGCCAGAAGATCCTCCTATGATTTGTAACGGCTGAAATCTCCCTCTCTCCTACCCTCTCGATCCTTCTTCAATGCACCTGCCTCTTGTAGTTGGTCTGCTGTAACTTCTATACGTGGGACTCCCTTCTTTTGTCCAGATTCAGCGAACCCAGAAGTATAGATCGGCGCCTCCCTCGTCCAAGCCCCAGGAGCCAAGACAACAACCATCGCCTGGGCATTTCTAGGTTGAACGAGCCTCCCTTCGCGCCAGCACACAGCAGACGTGGGCTTACTACCGTCCCAACATCGAGCAATCGACAAAGACCTCCTGTTTCATCCTAACGCCATCTAGTTCGCAGGTAAGCCTTCCCTGAATTTTGGTGTCAAACAGCCTATTCTCGACCCTGATCGACTCTCTCTCTCTCTCATGATTCACAGCCCTACACTGCCATCGTGACTCCTACTAGAAGAGGAGACCTTGCCAAGCATACTACGAGACCTTTGTGTCTAGTCGAACCCCTACCTATTCGAACCTATCTGTAAATGCAAGTAAGTGCTCACCTCCCTTGCCTTGTACTGTTGGAAGTAGAACCTAAAGTCATTCGAGTGTTTCTTTGTACGCTAGTACTAATAGAGGGGAAAGAAGACGAAGTTGACAACCTGCTTAGTCGTAGAAGGAGAGCAAACCATTGGTACCGGACTGTAGTGCTCTACCTTGCTTCCAATCCTAGGTAAGAAAGCCTTTGCACTAGCATTTGGACTCTTCATATAATAGGGCTCAATTTTTGATGCAAAGTAAGTTAGAAAATACTATTGTGCTACTGCTGAACTTAGGACCTTGAATTAGTAAGTAATGGATTAAAAGAGTGGGTCAGAATTAGTAGAAATAAGCCTGCTGTAAATAAAACTGTATTTTCTTCAGTTTTGGAAGTTGGAAACTATCAATCTTGTGGATCAATGTTAAGGAGTTAGATTAAAAATCCACCGTTGAAATTTTGATAGGTCATAGATGGATATATGTAGGTTACTGTGTTAAAAAATTTGATAGTAAATGAACGGTCAGATTAGAAGTTATAAGGTCCCAAAGTAAAGTAGTTGAGCTGTTGTAGTTTCTCAGTTTCCTATATGGGCGAGCAACCAACTTTGTGACCAGATTTAAGTATGAAAGACTTATCCTTTGTGGCTGAATTTTGGATATATTATAAATAAGGTTTTATAATAGAACATATTAAAATTTGGGAGGAATCCAGCGAGTGGTTTGAGATTTATGATTTTTCAAAGATTGGGTCGTAAGCAGTTTTTCTGTTGTGCTGAAATATCTAAGTGTTGAGGAAAGGTGCTTGTGATGTAGTTTTCCGAGATAGTTTTAAATAGGCTTTTGATCTCCTTTGCTGATGAATTTTGGATATATTATAGATAAGATTTCATAGTAGAATATACTGAAATTTGAGAGGAATCCGAGTTGCAGTTTAAGAGTTATGGCGTCCCAAAGTAGAGACCTTGAGCTGTTTTTCCAGCATTGATTTTTGACTAAGTATAGGAACATTGTAGTGTAGTAGCCAACTTTAAGGAGTTTTGTAGAAGGGATAGTTGAACAATTTTAAGAAATTCTTGCTCCTATGAGTAGATTAGATATCATAGATAATTTAGAGATTTATTTTAGAATTTTTAAAAATATTTTTAATTTCATATTTGAAGTTGTAGTTGGACCTTAGTGACTTTTCGGAAAATAGAAAAGTGAGTAGTTTCTCTAGTTGTTACCTAAAATCATCCTAGGGAGTAGAATATGGTTAGTTTGCATCAAATAAAAATTTAAGTACGTATTCCGGGTTTTTGAAAGTTCCGGGACCAAGGGTAAAATAGTCATTTTACCATAAATTGGTACTGTATTAAATTTTGTTCTAATATGATCTACTACCTTAGAAGTCTTAGCTTCTAATTACCTAGAAAGTGTGCTGACACACTTGCCTCCTTTGACAGGCAACCGAGTTATACAGTTACATATTGAGTTGTGATTAAGAGAGTCGAAATCTGATCCAGGTGAGTCCACAAACTTACTTAACTGGCTTCTTGTATGAGTGTAATGTGTATAAGTGGTGTTTATTATTTATGATAAACAACAAAACTTGATTAGGTCAACTTTATTATTTACGTAATTGACCCAAGTGTATGATAACGGGTCGTGACATCATCTGCCTAGCTCTTCCGAGAGTCTAGGAGGTTCCCTGCGACCAACCCAGTCAGGTAGACGGTCAAATGCATTAGTACCATTCCTCGTTGGTAAACGGGGACAGGGGCGAGGTTTGGGAATCCCTCGTGTCATAAAATAAGTATCATTAGTAATGACATATGACCTAATTAAAAGATAATAAAATGATTGAGTGTTGCATGTTGATTGTGTATGTTGTGTGTTTGTGCTTTTACCTTTATGCTCACGCCTAGAATGTTAGCCAACGGTTTTATACCGCTTGTAGCTGCCTTGCAGGTTAAGACAGTTGTAGAGAGATCCGGAGGGAATGGTCAGCCGGGTCCACGTACTCATTTAGTTGGGGACGGAGATGTCTTCTATTCTTCATATGCATCGTTTTAATATCTTTTCTTGTAAGACTGATACATATTCTCCATGTATATATTGTTTCAAGTTTTCGAATGTTTTAAATACCTTTGTGTCTTGTTGTAAGATCCTAGTAAAATTGTTGTCAAACTAAGGTCAGGAGCCATTGTGAGGTCCTAACCAGTAGCTCCCCGAGTTCTCAGAATTTGGGGTGTTACAATGACCAGATTGATCAAACTCAAGCGTCAATAGAGACTTCACGCGAGAGGACGTTGTTGGAAGTTCGGGTGCCAATATTTGATTTGCTCCAGAACAAAGTAAGGAACGACTGCTTCTTGATATTATTGGAGATTTACAACAAGGAAAAGCAAATTAGGAGCATAACAACATGTAAGGATTCATATTGGAGGGAAGCTTATGGGTTTTCTTGTGCGCACAAGTTCTTTCTTGCTATTAGGGCTCGGGAGCCAATACGTTTAGATCAGCTCCATCCTTATTGGAAGCAAGTACGATGGGCAAGAGTGAATTCGAGCCTAGAAGATGATGTTGTCCTTATTGATCCATACATGGAGTCACTCAATGACTTCAGGGAGCGAATGGACAAGAACTTGCTTAGTAGAGATGATCTTGAACGGATGGCTTCATCATATGAGGATATTAGACATCCGGACTTTTCAACGTTGACAGAACCAGAACAGAAAGTTAGAACTAAAGGAAGACCACCAAAATATGGCATTCGTTCAACAAGGAGAGAACCAAGTGGGTTCAAACATGGTTTTGGATCGGCAAGTCCACGTCCTCGAGGTCGTCCACCAAAAGCAAGTCAACATGTGGAAGTTAAGGTTGAGGAGACCAAACTTGAAGAGGCTGAACCAAGACATGTAGTTGAAGTTAAGTTTGAGTAAGTTGGACCACGTGTTAAGAAAATTACCTCCCGACGTTCTAAGAAATATCGCTTCATAAGAGATCAGATGCAAAAGTTCATGAAACCCTTCATCCTTTCATCCTATGATGTTAAAGAGACGAACATTGTGGATTTAGAGCCCTTGCCGTGATTTCGGGATACTCGGAAGAAGATTACTTGATTGTTAGAAAGGAATTGGCTACAGAGATGTTCATGAGAAAGGACTTGTACACACAAGTAAGTATTTCTTTTCTTCCCTTAACCATTGTTTGTTGATAAAATGAAAACAACTTCTTCGCCTTTAATTGTTTTCTTTCAACGTTCGACTTCACGATGGACAATTGATGAATTTATCCAGGCTGCTTTCTGGATTGATCCTATACCTTGTGGGCTGGAGAATTGGATGAAGTGTCCACTTGTTTGCACGGCAACAACGATATATTATCGTTGCGTAGTGGTTATACTTGGACCAAGTCCCGAGACATGTTTATCAATTGTTACAACGGTTGAGGACCAAGAACCCCTCATGGAGATACGTGCAATCATGTGGGTTGATGACAATCACTTTGTAGATGTAAGTTCTTTTTCATTACCTTTTATAACTCTTTCATTACCTTTTATACAAGAATGACAAAATGTATTGACTTTTTTAATTTGTCATTCACTTCTTCTTAGGTCTAGATCAAAACCGACTCTCCATTACCACCTTTGACGTTTACATGGAGGCGTGAACATGATTCTAGCGTTGATGGATGAGATGGACCCTTTCGTGATAGATTCAAATTATTCAATGAACTCTGGCGCAAAGAGTGTCCTAGAAAAGTAACAATCAATGTTGACTCAATAGATAGTTGATGTATGTTAGGGTTGTTGTAGGTTTATATGGAATTCATGGATGCTTGTTTTGTTGTTATTTTCAATTGTTTACAACGTTTATCTTCTATTACTCTTTTTCCTTTAGGTGTCACTACCCTAACCAAATGATAACAAGCAGCATTGATAGAGAGTAGGCTTTCTAAATCTGAAAACAACGCATAAATAATGTAATATTTACAACAAAAGGTAAAGTGCAAAACAAGACATAAAATGTAATATTTACAACAAAATAAAAAGTATAGAACAAGACATAAAAAACACAAATCAATGCCGTCTAGGCTGCGGTGCCCTGACCTGAGATGGCGCTATATGAACCTCTTGTGTCACCGACTCGTCATATGTCGCCTGTAGCTCATCTACAGTCGGTGCACCACCGCTAATAAGATTCCGGAGGCAGGCCTGGATAATGAGTAGCTTCTGTATTGAAATATACATTTGTTAGCGCAAAAGGTAAAGTATAGAACTTTGAAAACAATCAAATAACTACAACAACACGTACCCGAGTATCTGAAACAAGGACCGGAGGAGGACGATCTGCTGGTGGAGTCTGTATAGCTGAGCCAGGAAGTAGAAATGGATGGCACCGCTCGTTGAACCAGGACATGTAATCTTGAGATACAGTCCATGGGTAAGGGCCTAATCCGACCCTGAAGCGCAAATCGGCTTGTATCCTCATGTTTGGCAGCCCACCGATCATTTATAGAATGGAATCTAACCCTATACCCCTTACTGCCAATAGGGGGTGAAGCTCCAAATACGGAACGATCCTCTTAAGCGGGATCCTCTGAACGTAGCCAAACTGACGGAGGATCCGATCCGGCATGTATGGTTCGATGATGTATCCAATCTGGATCGTCCCCTAGTACGTGGAAACAACAAACTCACCCTCGAAATCTAGCAGTCTGTCTCCGTAAGGCATGAGCTTGATGTCCTCCGCTCTCATCTGATCCAACTGTGAGCGCAAGGATCTCAGCCTCTCAAGAGTGGATGGTAGGGTCTTCGGGACAGAAAGTCTCGAAACCCACCTCGCTAAACCATGACATCCTAGATCCTCCGCCGCCGAACAACCCAATAACGGGAAGTGGGCATAAATTCAGAATTGTAACCATTAAATTAAGAAATAATGAAAATTAATACAAAATGAAAGTTCTTATCAAATGCTTATTAAATTAAGAAGTGACTTATTAAATGACAAATCTTACCTGAAGCAGTGACGTACAACCTCCGATCGTCTTCACCTTCATCCGTGAAGCGTCGCCCATCATACTACACGGAAAGTTCAAATTTGTCATTTATAATAATAATAAAAATAAAAGTTATTAATTATTGAAGTAGAGTGGTAGTAATATGTACGAGTACAAGTACGACAATACAATGGTGCCCCAAGCCAAGCCTCCTGTACGGTGGTGATCACGTACTAAATCGATCAACCAAGATCGAATCTTGTTCGTCGTTTATCGACGAACAATGATGACCCCAAGAAGAAAAGGAGAAATACAAAAGCAACATCTTCAGCCGGGGTGACTGGGTCGCGAATAATATCAAAAGCTGTCCTCAACGGATCGACAAGTAGAGCTGTCTAGTGCCCCCGAGCCTCGGCCTCTGGTATATGGAAGATGTCACTCAACAACCTCGTACACTCTCGTGCAAACAAAGGTGTCACTAGGGCGTCTCCATCAATCCTAATGCCTAGGATGATGTCTACATCGTGGAGGGTGATGGTCATCTCACCCCATGGTAGATGGACGCAGTTGGTCTTAGGAAGCCACCGCTCGACAAATGCATGTATGAGGGCATAGTTAACTCCAACAAAAGAGACGTCAAACAAATCCGTCAGCCCACTCTGATATGCAATAGCAAACCCAGAAGTGGGGTCGTTTTTGTCAACATCGGAGATCCATCTACTCAGCATAGCGATGTGCTCTATCCGCCACAACGCGGTGATGGGTCTCTTGTAGTCCTCCTTCATAAAACAATGCATATTCAATTAAACGTTTTATTAATTTAACTTCTGTGACATAATGTGTTACAACTATGATTTAGTTTTCCACCTCTCCCATCCAAACACCACGAGCACGGTGATTGGCGTAGCATGTCAGCACATCGTTGATCAATGGTGCCCCTGTGTTTGCAACAACAAAACAACCACGATCAACCGGTATAAATGGCTCATGTGGCGGCTCTACATGCTTCTCAGCTGGAACATCATAATGAAACTTTGTTGCCTCGATGTGGTCGGCAACTGGTGGATCGACAGGTACGCTTGTTGGTCGCTCTACCTGCTCGTCAGCAATAATATCTGTATGCTCGCCAACTGGTGGATCTACCTCCTCCGGCTGTATAGAAGGAGGAGCGTCCTCCTCACCCTCCGAATCTGTCGCATAAGTCGGCTCTAAAAGAACCTCCATACGGACAACTAGAGATGGATCTGATAGGCAAGGTATCAATGGCAGATGAGCTGGTGGTGTGCCGGCCGCTGGACCAACAACCTGAGAGCTGCTCTCCATCGTCAAAGATCTAGCTCTACGAGCGGAGGCCGTAGAACGCCTTCGCTTCTCCATGCCCTGTAATAACCGTAGTTTGGTATTTTAGTGTAGTTTAATTATTTTTATTTAATCTAGTTTACTTTATTTCCATTTTATACGATTTAAAGGAAATTAAATGAGATAAAATTAAATTAAAAGTAATTAAATTAATTTTATTTAGTTTCTTTTCATTCCATTTTAAATGAAAACAAAATTAATTAAATGAAATTAAAAAGTAATTATTTTAATTTTTATTCATTCCATTTTGAATGAAATTAAATGTAATTAAATAAAATTAAAAAGTAATTAAATTATATTTATTTAATTTAGTATATTTTCATTTCATTTTAAATGAAATTGAAAGTATTTAAATAATTTAATAAGTAATTAAATTAAATTTAGTTTACTTTCATTCCATTTTAAATAAAATTAAAAGTAATTAATTTAATTCTTTTTTTATATGAATTCCCTATATTTAATGGAGAATTAAAATTAATTAGAATTACAATAAAATTAATTAATCCAAATTATTGTTTATTTAAATTTATTCAAATTCAATTTTTTTACTCAAAATTGTATATATATAATTTAATTTAAATTATTTAAATTTTATTTAAATCTAATTCGATTTAATATAAAATTTAATTTGATTTAATTTAAATATACTTTAAAATTTTAATTTTAATTTAAATTAATTAGCTTTAATGCATTAAAATGCAATATAATGCAAAGCAAATGCAATGCATTATGAACAGTGGCACCACGACTACGATACCCGTGACCATGGAGCTACTATTAAGCTTCTTCGCAAATCCGCCTTCAATGGCGGATTTGCAAATTGTTTTTTTTCAAATCCGATCATTTCAGCCACAATCAACACTAATCAACCCTAATCTAACCTAATCTAAACAAATCTAACCTAAAACAAGCCATATTAACAACAAAAATCAACCGAGTTCATTCCGATTTCCAAAAACGAGAAAAAAAAATGATAAATCGAAAACTCGTAAACGTTTACCTTGTTTGGGGTGTGTTTATGCTTTTGGAACGGTCTATCTCCGTCACTGCTTTGATCCATTTGATTAACCTTCGTATTTGGCTTTGATTTCCCTTCGATCGTCTTCACCTATGCTTCGCTTTTGTTGTTCAAACTGAGAAGGGTGACAGCACGGATTATGATTGCGTGAAGTAGGGAAAAACTGTTACAGTTACGGGATGCGTGACCGCCACGGTCACGCATCCCGTAAGGAAAGAAATGTAACACCGTGCCGTCAAGCCCGACAACCGAAAACCGAAAACCGAATTTGGTCTAGACCACATTCCCGGCAACGGCGCCAAAAACTTGTTCACTCGAAAGGGTGTGTGCAAGTTTTAATATTTATACCAAGAATAATTGCAATAAAGCGAACCCACAGTGTACGGATCAACTGTCGTAAGGAAAGAAATGTAACACCGTGAATCTGCGGGACTCGGAGTGCCACATTGGGCTAGGATCTCACAATGGATTCTGACCCTAGCTTGACAACAAGTTCATTGGACCTTACAACATGACACTGACATATATAAAAACAAATACATAAAACAATATAAACTGTACAACCAAAGGTAAGACAACATAGCCGAGTACAAAACACAATGCCCTCACATAGGAGGTAACAAAAGATCATCCTTACGCAGAAGGGAAAAGATAAACAAACCCAAAAGCCCACAACATCCTATGTACGAGACGTCCTCGGCCTGCCACTCTGCTAGATCACCCAACAACGTGCCTATCCTGTGGGGCATCTACAACATGGTAATAAACCATTAGCTATCCATACACATATATAGAGTAATGCATAAGCATAATCACAAGTAAGGAAAGATAAACACATCAGCATACTTTCAATCATTTACCCATTTAATCATCTCCATATAATGGTCATTCACTCAAATCTTATATATAAGTATTAAGCATGTCCAAGGGTCACGGGTCACTCGTGACCCGGCGAGTACGGGTTCCCCCGGGTCACGGGTACGGGTAAGGGTCATGAGATCCTTACCCGTCGACCCGCCGGGTCGACCAGGGAAACGGTCAAATTTTTTTTAAAAAAAATAAATTAAAAAACAATAAACTATAATAAATCTAACCCAAAATATTTCTATAAATACCCCAAACCCAATTCATTTCATCTCACACCAATTCTCATTCAATCATCTATTTACTCTCTCAATCTTTCCATAATTTCCAACTCTTACATTCAGTTACTCTCCTAATCTCATATTCTTATTCTCTTATTTTGTTATTAATTTTTCATTTTACTACTCTTACTACTACATTCTATTATTAAAAAAAATGTCTAGCCGAGGAAGACATTCCGTTAGCGGTGCCGGTCCTTCATCCGGCGGAGGTGTTAGCCGAGGACGTCATTCCGTTAGCGGTCCTCCAACCGGTTCGGATTTAAGGCGGGGCTTATTAAGTGGAGATCACGAGATCCTCGAGGAGGAGGATATCAACATGGAATCACCTCCTTTCCCCAACACCCAAGAATCCGAGACCCAATTCCTGGAGGAGCCGGAGTAGCCATCGTTGAATAACACTCAACTAACGGCGGCGGTCTTCCGATTTTGGTTCACAAAAGGTGCTCTTGATACCAACGGGGTTTACTATGCCAAATGCAATTTTTATTCGGCACAATACAAGCACAAAAAGGGAGAAGGCTACGGGAACTACAAGAGGTATATTCGGAATAAGCATCCCGAAATAATGGGATTGACACGAGGGAAAACACAACTTACTGGGTACACATCTACCTCTAACCAACCTCCTTCTTTATTTACATATGATCATGCTTCTTCTATGGATGCATTTTCGGAAATGTTAGCCGTAGATTCTTTGGCATTTAGTTTTGCACAAAATGTTGGTTTTAATGATTGGATGCAAAATCATGCTCAACCCGCATATAAACCGATTTCTCGCCAAACCGCTAAAAGAAAAATGATGCATAAATATAGAATTCGTAAAGAAGAATTGATTAAATATTTTATGGAAAATGGTGATATTCAAGTTTCTATTTGTAGTGATATTTGGACCGACGGTTTTCAAAAAAATTCATATATGGGTATTACTTGTCATTTTGTTGATAAATTTTGGATTTTAAACAAAAGAGTTTTAGCATTACGATTTTTCAACGAATAACACACCGCCCAAAACATTGCCCGTTTGATTGCAAATGTTTTGGAAGAATATAGATTAGTTTCACGAGTTTTTTCAATCGGTTTTGACAACGTCTCCGCTAACACGGCTTCCATTAGAGATTTAACCAACTATTGTAAGCCGACGATTGAAGGTAAATTTTTTCACATTAGGTGTGCCGCTCATATTTTAAACTTGTGTGTTCAAGAAGGTTTAGCATACGTCGGAGATTTAGTGCAACCTATTCAAAAATTTTTTAATGAACTTTTGTCTGAAAAAAGTATACGTACTAAATGGTATGTATATTGTAAACAACATGTCGTTTATCCTGAGAAATTTTCAAAAGATGTTTGTACAAGATGGAACTCTACTTACAAAATGATTTCCGAATCATATGAATATCGTGATCTTTTAAGTGGTTTTGCCGCACAACATATTGACGGTGATTTTGTTTTCGGTTAATCTTGGGTTTTAGGAAGAGAAGTAATGTAGGTTTTTAAATATTTTTTATGATGCTACTAATACTTTTAGTTATGTTTATACACCAACTTGAAACATATTTTGTTATGTAGCAATTAATATTACATTTGCACTTCAACAAGGTCTTTTAATTGATAATATTTCACAAGCTATTTATACAATGCGAACTAAATGGTTAGATTATTATACAACTATTCCCAATGTTTTTCCTGTTGCATTTGTGTTAGATCCTAGACGTAAAGTGGATGGTTTAAAACAATTTTTAAAAAGTTATTATGAATTTTTAGAATTACAACAAAATCCCGATTGTCATGTTTCTACCATAATTGCTAGAGTTAGAAAATTCTTTGATGAATTATTGGTTCAATATCGTGTTTCCGATCAAGGTCAATCTTCTCAACTCCCTCCTCGTCCTTCATCTTCAACTTCATCTAAATTTAAATCAATTGCTAGAGATTTGTTTGGCCCGAAAAGGGCAAAAACCACGTCGAGTTCCCATTCGGAACTCGACGAATATCTAACCATTTTTTTTGAGTTTGCCAATGATGAAAAAGAAGAGGATTTCAACATATTAGAATGGTAGAGCCGACCGAAGAGAATGAGGTTCCCTACCCTCTCAAGGATCGCGGCACAAATTCTTGCTGTTCCCGCCTCAACGGTAGCGGTTGAGTAAACCTTTAGCCGGAGTGGAAATGTGCTCGATCCGACGAGATCAAACATGTTGCCTGAGACGTTGGAGGCACAAGTCTTACTAGCCGATTGGAGGAAAGCGGAAATGCAAACACAAAAAAACAATCTCTCGGCGGAGGGAGGCAACGAAGATGACGACAAGCGACAACAAACGACATCGGATGTATCGGCGGGAGAGTCCGACGACTAAGGTAAGGGCCAATCGGGGATATAAACCAAGGTAAGAGAACTACGTGGGCGTTGATTCCTCCTCCCCGAGAGGATACGTAGGCAACCGGGATTCCGGTTCAAGCCCAATTCTTCCCCTTTTTTTTTATTTATTTAAGTTGAAGCACAATAACAATTCTCCTCTCTTTATTTTCTTTTTTTATAAGTTTAGTCCAATTATTTTTATTTTATTTTATTTTTTCTTTTTTTAAGTTGAGGTGGCCAACCTGCCGGGTCTGACCCGTGATCCGGCGGGTCGCCAACCCGGAGGGTTGACCATTTATAGGGGTCCGGGTCACCCTTCCCGGACCCTTGACCCGGCGGGTCCGACCCGTGGACATGCTTAATACGTATATATGAAACTATGTGACACGAGGACCGATACATCCTCGCCTTTGAGCCTACTAGCCAGCTGCACAAGTATCAGTCACACAATCCGTGTACCCTGTGGGAGTGGATTGTGCCCTTCCTGTAAAGTTAGTGTGGCCTGACATCAGAGAACCTTTCAGACTCCACGCCGGGATGAAAGGGAAAGGTTATCACAACCACTCATACGGGGCAATCAATAAAATATAGGTCGGTATATACGACATCTCATGCTATCATAACAAACATACAAAGCACCTATCACTTATGCAAACACCCAATATAAGGATGACAGCTAAGTAAGTCCTACGGACTTACCTCAACCTCGATCACAACTCAACCACGATCACCTCTACACTGGAAGGGACAACACAACCTATAAACAGGCATAAAGAGATATATCAATCTCCTAACAACACAAGGGTCACACCTAGACCCAAAGGAATCCATAGGGATCAAGCTCAACCTCAAAACCTCAACTAACATCATTCTAAGTCCTTAAAGCCATACAAGGTGTAAACCGATCATAACCTCAACCCAATACATCTTCACACCTCTAGCATGATCCTCTACACTCACACTAGGAAAGGAGGGAACAAAGGCATCCTAGGAGAAGCCTAGAAACAACACACACTTGCAGAACCAAGTGCAACACTAAGCTGAGGCAGGTGTGGCAGGGGCTGCTCACTGGTGGCGCAGGGGCGGACCACTGGCCAGCGTAGGGGCGGCTCAAGATAGGCGTTGGGGCGGCTGGTGTGCAGAAGACACCACTTCAGCTCCTTCTTCACTCCTTCCTCCGATTCCTTCACTCTTTTTCATTTCAACAGAAACATACATGTATAACATACATATATATACATCAACACAAGCCAAACATGGCTGGAACATGATCCAAGATTGAGGAAACCTAAGCTAACTAAAGAAAGATAGGAAAAGAGATGGAAAGATGGAAGATTGAAGAAGGAAGAGAGGGAAGCCATGAAAGCTCACCAAGCTGAAGATCTAGAAGCTCACAACATCACCAAAACGTCCTCAAGCTGGCTCACAAGGCTCAGCAACCAAAGACATCATCAAAGCCAAGCAAAAGCTCTCCAACTCACACACAAACTCAAAGAAGATCAAGCAAGGGTGATCCAAGGAGAAGAGAGAAGAAGATGTACGTAAGGGAGAGAGATGGAGCTGAGAATGTAAACCCTCATCAGGAGGTAAGAGATGAAGTATATAAAGGAAGTAAAAGGGTAAAGCACGGGTCCAAGGGTCAAAGAAGACGACTGCAACACACAGAGCCGCGGTGGTGGACTCTGTGAGCCGTAGAGGCGGCCTAGGCAAACCGCAGGGGCGGTTCCAGGGTCACGCAGGGGCGGTCCAGGCTAATTCTTGGCCCTCTACTCGCTCTCTCAACAACTCAACAACTAGGCTCTTACAAGAAATTCTAGAGTCGAACTCAGGGATTTTGTGAGAATAAAATCAGTTTCAAAAATATCTGGCAAGATGTAAAGGCTTTTATAAAGATGTAAGAGACAAATGATTCCAAGGATTCAAGTATCCGACTGCGGCTTTTTATTCAAGACACTCTAAAGATCAAAGGACAGAGTTGGCGTTGCCAAGGTTATGTGTTTCGAAGAAAGGAATTATGTACGGTGAAGTTCCACTACTCACTTATCCCAACTTAGAAGCTCTCAACCCGAAGGATGTTGAGTCTCGTCAATAAGAGTACTCAAAGAAAGGATTAACACTCAAACCACCCACCAAAACCCAAGGATATGACTCTCGAAGGTAAAGATGAAAGGTACACTTGAACCTTAATAGAGGATGTTGAGTCTCTCTATTACCCGAATCTTGCAAACTTTGGTTACCAAGTTAAGAATCAATGATGAAGTCTCTTCTAACACTTGGATAAGGGTTACAAAGGCTAAGCAAGACTAGGATTTAGACAAGGTTTAACTTTGGTTAAAGGATAAAGCAATTAAAGAACGTCAGAGAGAAAAATCGGTTGTTCTAATGAAAACTCGGTCGATTTGCTCAAGAACAGCACGATTTTTCGTTGCCGCAAAGGTTAAATCTCAACTCTCAGGGTCCAAATGGTTAAATGAGTTTAGTCTATCATCATCTAAGCCTCAATCAGCAACTATTCTCCCCAAAATCACAAAGTTTTTAGCCAATTTTTTTCATATTCAAATCAAAATCAAGATTGAATAAAGAAAACCAAATAAAAACCAAATTTCGAATAAAACTCAATAAATATCCAAAATCTGTAATCAATCCTTCAAAACTTCAAAAGAATCTTTCAAAACACTCAAAATATATGTTCACAAATCGCAATAACAACCGGAAATAAAAGATCTCACAACTTTCTTGAACCTTGATCTTTATTCCTTTCCTTCAATCCTTCTCTCCAAGAATCCTCAATCTCCATTGTACACTGTAAATCTTGCCCTTAGCGACATTCCTTTCTTCGTTTGGAGTCCTTGGCAGCCGTCACAACTGTCCAAGTCTGCCTTTCCAAGTTTCTCTTTCAATGTTTAAGGCCATAGGATATATGTAGGGATAAATCTAGGGTTTAAAGATAAAACCCTAAATATTTGGGCTCAAAAGAAATTGAACCCGATGGTATCAGAGTCCATTCTGGCCCGCGGTATTAGAAAATACTTTGGTGTGTCAGACGGTATCAGAAAATATTTTGACGCGTCAAAACGACGGGAGTGCGACTGTTGCAGGTGCGAGGACGGAGACAACAAGGGAGGCGTGGGTGCGGCGTGGATCAGGCGCGGGGGCGGTTTCACAACAGAACCCCAACTCCGCTTTTGACAGCTTCTCCTCCGGATCTGTACGTACTTCTCTTCTGGAACCCCAAAGTCAATCTTGCCTTCATCCACACGTATACCACACATCTAGAGGTCAAAGACAACAAGGTCGTCCTTGTTGGATTCAAAACAAGGGAAAAGAAGAATAAGAAGAACAAGGAGAAGAGAAGGAATGAAAGAAAGGATGGCTTACTACTCTCTTCTAATATACAAAAGGGAGCCTAAAATTTCTACTGCCCTGACACTGTCCATATCATCGTACAAATCACCATCATCATCGTCTCAAACTTGGAAGGAAGATCAAGGAAGAACAAGGGAGAGAAGAAAAGAAGAAAAGTTGAACGTGTGGGAAAAGGAAGGAAGAAGATCTGGAAGAAGCTCACAAACCCTCATGAAGAAGGAGAATAGGAAACTTAAGAAGGAAACTGGCTAAAAAGAAGGCCGTTCCCCCTGCTTCACCGCGACCGCGGGCCATCATGGCCACACCTACTGTGCCGTGACTATAGGCTTGACGAGGCACGGTCGCCGGATCTCTCAAGAAACATGGTTCTTACACCAGATCCCTTAAAAACAAGTTTCGGCCCGAAACTTGAATAACCTCATATCCTCTCGGTCTCATCTACCGAGGTATACTCGCATGATCCTATGAAAGTGTAACCCTTCAATCTACTCCCATAAGCAACTCGTGCTAGCACAGCAAGATCTAGTAAAATCGCACATCACAATCTAACACGACAACAATAACACATGGTATCACATAAGCACATAAACTCACCAAAATCTACTAAGACTCTCTTGTCAAACCTCCAGATGCAGCTATCTCTTCATAAAACTTTGGATAGTTCCTCCTGATACTATCCTCTATCTTCCATGTAGCCTCATCGGCTCTGGTCTAGACCACTAAATCCTCATCATTGGAATATCCTTCGAGCGCAAGCGTCTCGTACTCTGCTCTAGGATATCTATTGGATGCTCTACAAACGTGTGGTCTGACTCAACCATTAAGTCCCCACAGCTGATAATGTGTCTCAGATCTTGTATATACTCTCTCAGATGAGACACATGAACTATTGGGTGAACGCACTCCAACCTTGGTGGCAACACGAGTCGGTATGCCACCTCTCCAACTCGCTCCAAAATCTTAAAAGGTCCTATATATTAGGGGCTCAACTTCCCTTAATGCCGAAACGTCTAACACCTCATATCGGTGAAACTCTCAACTAGACCTGAGCCCCAACTCTGAACTCTAGAGGTCGACGCCTCTTATCAGCATTTGACTTCAGGTGGCTCTGCGCTGCCAGCATCCGCTCTCGAATCAATGCTACTCGAGCGATGTTATCCTGTATCTACTTAGGATCTATCCCACTAATATTGCTCAACTCAACCCAACATATAGGTGTATGGCATCTCCTTCCATATAACGCCTCGTAAGGATCCATCTTGATCGATGCGTGCCAACTGTTGTTGTACAAAAACTCGACCAACGAGAGGTGGTTTGACCGTACATGTCTCTAGTCTAAAACACATGCTCTCAACATATCCTCCAAGGTCTAAATAGTCCTCTTTGACTGACCATCTGTCTGAAGATGAAAAGTCGTCGTGAAGTGAAGGCTCGTACCCAAAGTAGTATGTACTTGATGCCAAAATCTCGAAGTAACTTGATCATCTATCCAAGATGATGGTCCTCGGCACCCCATGGAATCTCACTATATGTCTAGTGAGTTCCTCGGCTAGTCGATTCACCGGCCACATGTCCCTAATAGAGATGAAACATGCAATCTTCGTCAATCGGTCCACTACAACCTAGATATCGTCGAAGCTACTACTCGGTCTCAAACCGGTAATAAAATCCAAGGAGATGTCCTCCCACTTCCATTGTGGTACTGGAAATGAATGGAGTTCCCCTCTGGGTCTACAACGCTCGATCTTGACCTGCTGACAGGTCGCACACTGAGCCACAAATCTAGCCACGTCGGGCTTCAACCCGCATCACTAGAAAGAACGTCTGACATCCTGGTATATCTTATTCGCACTTGGGTGCACTCAGTAAGGTGTAGTGTGAGCCTCTTGTAAAATCCTCTGACTCAACTCTTTATAGAGGGTACAGAAATGTGCTCATGACGTCTCATCACCCCATCGGCACCTATGGTGAATTGTGGTGTCTCACCTCGAGAGATCCTGTCTCGGATCCGCCTCAGGGTCGGGCAGTTCTCCTACATCTGTTGGATTTCCCCCAACATATCATGTAGTACCTCCAAGGTGGACAGGCGGCTATCCGTATCCGAGAACTAAATATCTAACTATAGACATGCTAGATCTCTCTGTAACTGAGGTTGAGCCGGCAGTCGTGTTATCGCCTTCTCTTGAGGCATCTTCTTGCTAAGGGTGTCGGCGATCACATCCGTCTTTCCTGAATGATACAAAATCTCTAGATCAAAATCCTCGATCAACTCGAGCCATCTCCTCTGATGGTTATTCAATTCCCGCTGAGTAAATACGTACTTCAGACTCTTATGGTATGGGAAGATTTGGCATGAAACTTCATACAAATAATGCCGCCAGATCTTGAAGGCGTGTACCACTGAAACCAACTTCATGTCATGTGTCGGGTAGTTCTCCTCATACATCTTTAGGTGTCTAGACGCATAGGTAATAACCTTATCCCTCTGCATCAATACATATCACAAGCCCATCTTGGATGCGTTTCTATAAAGTACTAAGTCCTCTGTGCCCTCTGGTTGTGTTAAGATAGGAGTAGTGTTCAGCCTCCTCTTCAGCTCCTCAAAACTCTGAGTACACGGCTCGGACCATACAAACCGGGTAGTCTTCTTCAGCAGGCAAGTAAGTGGCCGGGCAATCACTAAAAACCCTTCCACAAACCGACGGTAGTATCTAGCAAAGCCTAGGAAGCTACGCACTTCCTTGACATTCTTCAGAGGCATCTATGCCGCTACTACCTCGATCTTTGCCGGATCAACCTTGATCTCCTTGGCGGAAACTATGTGACCTAAGAAGGCCACCTCCGACATCCAAAACTTGCACTTTGAGAGCTTGGCGTACAACTCTATATCCTGTAGGACTTGTAACACCGTCCCTAAATGTCATGCGTGTTCCTCTCTGCTCCAAGAGTACACCAGGATATCATCTATGAAGACCACCACAAACTAGTATAGGAAGCCGATGAAGATGCCGCTCATCAACTCCATGAAGACGGTGACTGCATTCTTGAGCCAAATGGCACAACTACAAAACTCGTAGTATCCATAGCTAGTCCAAAATGCCGTCTTAGGCACATCCTTCTCTCTCACCCTCAGCTGGTGATATCCAGACCTCAAATATATCCTAGAGAACAGAGTAGCTCCTTGCAACTGATCTAGCAAGGTGTCAATGCGAGGCAACGGGTACTTTTTCTTGATTTTCACCTTGTTCAACTCTCGATAGTCGATGCATAACCTCATCAACTCATCCTTCTTCCTCACAAAAAGTACCGTTGCACCCCATGGGGAAACACTAGGGAAAAGAAAACCCTTCTCTAGCAACTCCTAGAGTTGCCTCTTCAACTCTAACAACTCAATAGACGTCATACGGTATGGTGCCTTCGAGATCGGTCTCATCCGGGCATTAACTCAATACCAAAATCTACACTCCTCTATGACGCAGACTGGATGGCTCGTCAAATACATCGATAAACTTGCACACAACGGGAATCTTCTCCGATGCCGGACTCTCACCTTCCTTCATGGCATAACACCAAAAGGCCTCGGAGCCCTATCCAATCATCCTCGCAACTCGAACTACACTGATGACAGTACCGGTCTTTCCGAGGTCCCATCCTCGGAATATCTCTATCTGACGTGCCTCGGTAGTGACCATCACGGTCCTCCTACAGATGTTCAAGATCACACCATGTCGGTCCATCCAATACCATCTCTAAAATGACTTCTTCATGCCCCAAATACATGACAAAGAAGTCTACTAACCAATCACGATTTCCCAAACGAATGGGACAATCGTGAATATCCTAGGTACCTCTAACTCTACTCCCATCTATAACAAAGGGTCTCCCAACTACTATATCTAAGGCCAATCTCTCAACGCATGCATCAGAAATAAATAAGTGTGTAGCACCCGTATCAAAAAGTACTCTAATACGTAAACCAATAATTTGAATGGTACTTGTAGTAGTTGGCGTTCGGCTCCTCAACGCTCCTCAACTTAATAACCCTGTCATATGCACCCCTCGTGTCAACGATTCCGCCAATATGTTCTTTGTCTCTACTCGGTCATGACGCAAAACCTTGAGTAGATGAATGATCTTGGACCCGTAGATGAGGTCCCTAAGTATGGTACTGAGACGGTCTTTGTCCGCCTCTGATTTTACTAGATAGGGAAGAACCATACCATGAACCAGCCTTGCCTTGAAGACAAAAGGTAGCTCGATGGCCTATCCTACCACAAGTGAAGCAAGTCATCGGTGCCCTTGGACACTCAGATCGTATGTGTCCGGAACCTTCGCAGTTAAAACACTGTTGTCCCCTCTCAGATGTTTATGGAGAAGATGGGTAACTCCAGCATCTCCGTGTCTGGCTCTGCCCGTACCTTGATGCTCCAACACTAGTCTGCCCCTTACTTTGTCTCTTTTGAGACCATCCAGACTGAGCAGCCCTCCTATGGTTGGGTCGATCTCTCTCGTATGCTTAGGTTTGATCCTTATAATCTATCAAGGAGTCGCAGCGAACACCTGCATATAAGCACGTGTACCCTCCCTTAGTCGGGGGGAGAACAGATACACATGTTGGTTCTCTAGAGGTGCAATTGGACCCAGCAGTGCCAACTCCTCCTGAAACTTCCTGATAGCCTCGGATACAAAAATATCTTCATAACCTGCCTCCACAAAGTACTAAAGCTTCTCCCTCCTCAACGCGGAAGGGAAGAAACACTCCCTAATGAGACTCCTCATTTGGTCATATCCCTTGACCTGAATCTGAATGGTCCTCCACAAATATTGTGCCAGGTCTCGAAACAAAGTCTGCACCAACTCCACTCGTGTATCCTTGGGGCATCAGATCGACTCCAACGTTGTATCTACATGTCATATCCAATAATCTACCTCTAATCTCACATATCCATCGAAAGAGGATACTCTTATCTAATGACAAGTCTTCAACCAAGAATCCGGTCTCGGTTCCCTTGGCTCCTCTTGAGCCATGGCAACCTCAATACCTCGTGTCGGTACAACCGGTACCTGTGTCGCTCTCTGCGAGACCTTAGTTGATCCTGTAGGTGCTGGTGAATCTAGGGCACGTCTACTAGCCCTAGTTGCATCCTGCATCTGATGGATGTACTCTCGGAACTAAGGTTCCCCATCGAGACACAAACTGTCTCATCTAGTTGTACCGTCTAGGCTCTCGGTCTAGCTCTCATCCCGTTTCCAGCCTCAGGAACTACACACTAACCGACCTCCTCAACTCTAGCTTTCGCTTCTGGCGGATCAGCAATGGGGATTCGACTCTGACCTCTCGCTACTGGAGGTCTACAAGCTCGTCCACGGCCTAGGACTACAAGAGGAAGGTGGTCTATCTCTACCTCGTCCTACAACAAATATCTCTCTAGTACGAGCCATCTGCAGTATAAGCAAATCTAGCGTATAAGGTCAAGCTAATACTATATATAATAAAAACCAGAACAATATCTACAATCCAACATACAAACTAGACTGCCGAGATCCGTGGAAGGAGTGATAGTTTCCCATATATTCTATCCCAGACCGACTGTGTACAAGGTTTAAAACAAAATTCCTTTTGAAAACTCAACCCCCTTTCAGGTTCTGTTAATTATCTATTCGGCCTTTCTAGAAGATTATGAGTGCCATTGTTGTCAACCTAAGGCTTTGATACCAAGTTTAAACACCCCAAATCCATAGAAATCGGGATGTTACGTGCTAGGACCTCAAAATGGATCCTAACCCTAGTCCAACAACAAGTTCAACGGATCTTGCAACAAGACACAAATAAATACAAAACCCACATCGATAAAACTAAAAGATCATATACGAAAATACATACAAAACTCACAACCGAATATCAAAACTATGCAACCATGTATCTGTACATACAAACCCCGTAACCCATCCTATATGTATGGAAACCCTCGGTTGATCACTCCAACCAGATCACTGTGCAGTCTTTTCCTATCCTACAAAGTATCTACAACACGGTATAAACCATTAGTTGATGATTCATATATAAGATTAATACATAAGCACGAACACACATCAAAAGTACATTAAACACCAAGAATGCTATCAAAAATTTCTCGTTTTATTATCTTTCATAAAGTCATATACTCATAATCAGTTTATGGTTGTGACACGAGAAATCTACAACTCTCGCCTCTATTTCTTTTACCATCTGGAGTGGTTTGGCGTACCTCCCCGTATACCATGTGGAGTGGAGAAATACCCTTCTCGTATACCAGGACTGGCCAAGTCCCAAAGAACCCCTTAGACTCCCTCGGGAATATTGATCAAGATACCATCGCCCAATACTAGTGGCCCAATCATACGTCGTTAATAATCAACCTATAACATGCTATAACGCATATAACAACCACCACTCGTGTGCTCACCCAATATAGGAACGCAACTAAGTAAGTCCTATGGACTTACCTATCACAAGATACTCTTAGCTACCAATCAACTCTTAGATTCCTGTAAGAATATAATCCATGCTTGATTAAATAAGCACATGTATCAACATCTATCCAATATACTATAAGGTTCCCCTCCTAGTCTCAAGATTCTCACAAGATCATACACATCATCACCATTCTCAACATTCTCGTAAAATCCTCAAAGCCTCTCAAGGCATTCCAACACACTATAATCCCATCATCATGCTTGTATCTAACCTAGCATGCTCCTACAAGAAGCCACAAGGACAAGAGGGAAGAAAAACATACCAAAAGAATGGGTATGTTTTGAGATAAGGCGCGATCACGACACGGAAAGGTGCAGATGCGGTGACACTCTTCAGAACCCGTTGACTGCGCAGGCACGACGGAAGCGACAACAAGGGACTCGCGGATGCGAGGAGGATCAGACGCAGGGGCGGTACACAATAGAACCCCAACTCTTCGCTTTTGACAGCTTCTCCTCCCGATCTCTACTTCTCTTTTGGAAACCCCAAAGGCAATCTTGCCTTCATCCACACATATAGCACACATCCAAAGGTCAAAGACAACAAGGTCATCCTTGTTGGATTCAAAAAAAGGAGGAAGAAGAAGAAGAAGAAGAAGAAGAAGAAGAAGAAGAAGAAGAAGAAGAAAGGATCGCTTACTACTCTCCTCTGATATTCAAAAGGGATCCCAAAGCTTCTAATGCCTTGTCATTTTCCACAACATCACACAAATCATCATTGTTAGCATGAAATATTGCGATATTCTAGGCATTTATTCTAGTTGATTTTCTTTCATTATAGTGTTCATAGATAAGGTGTTGAAGCATTTGTTAGTTTTTCATCTATATTCTCGATATGGAGGTCTACACTAGCTTTGTGTTGATTATAGGTGAATAAGAGCTGAAACCGGACCATTTGAGAGATATATGAGAGGATTTGAGCATATCCAAGGATTAGGAACATATCACAGAAGCCAAAGGAGATGTTAGGATGAAGAATGGCACGACACAAAGGAAACCACAAGCAATTTACACTTCCACACCCTAAAATACGGCCGTAGAAGAGTCCATGCCCTAAACCACGGCCGTGGATCTTGGCATCATGAGCGTGGAGCATTCCAGAGAGTTACACGACCTAAAGTACGGTCGTGGAAGTCAGATGAGACCGTAACCCAAATTTCACGCCCTAAACCACGGTCGTGGAATCCCTTGAGACCGTGATTTAGGCGATCTTTTGACGAACCAATTATTGCCACATCATTTACGGCACGGTTATTTTTCCCCGGCTTATAAAAAGGCGGGAGGAGAGAGTTTTCCGGATCCTCGCTTTGCCCCGATCATCGCTTTGGGAGATCGCTTAGGCTTGCTTGGAGAGAATTCGAGAAGAACTTTACGGAAGCGCCGGCAATTTGGATTTCCGAAGATCGTGTGTGGCGGAAGTTGCGCCCTTTTCCTAGGTTTTGTTATTGAAGCGGATTGACATCGCGTTCTTCGTACTTGCCTAAGATCTTTGTGAGGTTTTGTGTTACATTCTGAATCCATTAGATATTCCTATTTGGTGTTCGGAATTGAGATTAACTTTGAGTTATATTTCAGTTTTCGAGGGTTTTCATCTTTCATTCTTCTTAAATTGATTTTTGATATCATGACAATGGAAATTGGATAAAATCCTTTAGCAATTCTAAGGTGAAGGGTTAATAATTGTGGCTTAGATGATGATAGATCGATCGTAAATTGATTGGACCGTGAGAGTTAGAGAGATCTCGTCGACGAACCAAGATCACGGTCTGTTCTTGAACTTCCACGGCCGTGGAACTCAAGATCTGCCCGTGATTTACCTTAGTTTACGAACCTTGCTTTTACTTTGATCCAAGGTTAAAGATTAGCTTTAATCTAGTCTTGGCTTGCCCTTTTCTAGGTAGTAGTGAGACTCATCACCCTCTACTTCGATTTCGAGTGTCACAGCCTTAATCGTTTGAGTTAGTTTTGATCCTTGAGTTACAAGTTTGGGTATTTGAGATTAGTTCTTATTCATAGAATCTTTCTATACTGAAGCCTCAATAACCTTTATAGAGAGTGTCTTCAGATAAGTCATATAAAGCCTTGAAACTTCACCGTAAATTGCTTTACTTTAGCATACCTTTGCAACTCTTAACTCTGTCCTTAGTTCTTTAGTATATCTTGAATCGATTGTGACAATTAGACACCTGGATCTTTAGGGTTGCTGTTTTCCCCAATATTTGCAAAGCTTATTACATTTACTTGCTTGAAAATTTACGAACTGAATTTGTTCCCCCCAAATCCCTGAGTTCGACACTCTGGAACTCTTGCTTTACTACGCCGATCCGTGTAACGCCCAAAATTTTCGCGCGTTTTCGATTTTTTATTTTTATCCGGATATTATCGATATTTTATTAGCTTGAATATTTTACGAGTATTTTATTATCGTCGTAATTTAATCCTACACGAGTAATTTACAACTTATATATTTTTAGAAAATTATTATTTTCGGAAGAGTACGGAATATTTTCCGATCCTAAAGTCATGTTCGGTTCGTTTCGGTCGAGTTTATTTTATGTTATTATTCTTCTTCCCATTTCTTTTTTTCCTTTTTTCTTTTCCCTGCCTTGTCACACTCATAGACTGCCTCAGCCTCCTGTGTTGCTTTGCTGCCAGCCTACCTTGTGCAGGAGAGGCACAAGCCGCCCACGCTACCCCAGCCTTTGCTTCTCCTTCTCCCAGCATCTCTCACATTCCATCTCCCTCATATCTCTTTCCTCACCTCACTCATTGTATGTGTTGTGCTGAATCTCAACACTCTTCCCCTCTCCCATCTCCTTTGCCTCTGCACCCTGTTGCCGGAGAGCCACCACCCCACCAACCACATTGACTCTTCTCTCTCTCGAGTCACCTGCATCGAACCTCACCGGGAAGAGAAGAGCTGCCGCCAAATCTCCCCGCCGATGGCTTCCTCCCTCCTCCGTCGAGTCGCCGAACGCAGGGAGACGCTCCACCCTGCTCTTCTTCCCTCTCAGTTGAGAAAGTCCCTGCCGGAGTCAACCAGAGACCCACTAGGAATCCATTGCTGCCGCCGGATCGAAGGTTACCACCTCCTATAGCCCTTTATTCTCTCTCCCTCCTTCCGCCTTCTGTTGCTTCTGTCACCTGGGAGAGCCGCCGTCACTCGCCGGGACGCCACGCCCTATCACTACCGTCGCCGAACGAGCTGGAGCCGCGTCTCCTTCCTCCGCCATGCTCTGCCGCCGCCTTAGCACCTGCTTCCCCAAACCTGTGTTTTCATTGAACGGGTTAAAAGAAACCCTTTATATTATTCATTTCGGGGCCCCTTTATTTTGTATTAATTACAAATGTAACCCAAAGCTTTCCATTTACATTTTTGACCCAGATTTTGGAAAATTGCAGATATGCCCTCTGTTGAATTTATTAAAGTTTTGGCCCATAAAATTTAATTGCAGAATTTTGACTCATGTTTTTATAAGTATATAATGTGCCCGGAAAATGTTTTAGCGGTTTAAAACCTTGGATTGAATTACGGGATTTTAACGTTGACTTTAAAAATGAGTTTAACCTTGAGTTATGATGTTATACAATTTGTCCGGAATATATATTTATGATTTTAACTTGGGTTTTAAAAGTGGGAATTTCCTTAGGTTTATATATGTGAATTATTCCGTTCAAATTTAGCGTATAAGCTAAATTTGTATAGTTTTGGTGTTAGGTTCGGAAGCGTCCCGATAAAGACTTAACAAGTCCAAGTCGACATTCGTTGATCGATTTCCATCTTTTGACGTCGTGTGAGTATTCTTTTCCTCGATCTTGTTATGTTAAGTTTTAGTATCATTCTAGGATGGATCTAGCATAACTTAGAGTTAATGCCAAGTAGTGGCTTTGAACCTTAGGTGAGTTTCGAGGATTTGATATTGTTTGATGGATTGATGTTGATTTTAAGCTTGAGGTGTTGGTTATCTTGTGAGGTTGTTATAAGACTTTAAGGTATATGGTTGATCTTGTGATTGTTTTGAGGCTCGAGGTGAGGTTGTATGATCTTGTGGATTTTGGAGTTTAGGTTTGACTTATCCTACTTGCGTTATGAGTTATGATCTTGCGAGATCCGAGGGTTTAGAAGTCTTAGGACTTCTAGCTTGTGTTGAGTGTGATGTGAGCATGAGGGATTCTAGGATGTGGTCCTAGAATTGAGAGTCAAATGGTCTTGCGTAGATCATTTGAATAGAAGTCTAAGACTTCTATTGTGAGTGGGTTGTTGTTGATATAGTTATCTTCTTATGAACAGGTTACGGGTTTCCTCCTTAAGGAAGCGAGAGTGTCGTGAGTTGAGTGTGGGGACGAGGTAAGTCTTTGGACTTACTTATCTCGTATTCTTTGTATTAGTATTATTGTGTGTTGGGTGGTGTGTGTTTATTATTTTACTGTTTATAACAACTAAACCGGAAATAGGATTACCGACCTTTATATTATTTGGCCCAAGTGTATGATAACGGGCGGTGACATCACTACCTGGCTCACCGTGAGAGCTAGGGGGATCTCGGTGACTGGCCCGTGCTGGTTAGACGCTCGGAGGCATCCGACCGTTCCATTGCCGGAAGAAGGGACCGAGGCGAGTTTCAGAGGATTCTCGTGTCACAAAAGAAGTTGAACTAGAATGGGATATGACTTAATAAATAAAGATAATAAACCGGATTTGTGTGCTTTGAGTATGTTGTGTGACTATGTTGAATTAATTGTGTTTGTGCCTTTCCCTTTAATTCTAATGCTTCGAATGTGAGCTAACGGTTTTATACCGAATGTTGTAGTTTACCTTGCAGGTTAGGCATGCTCCGAGAGATCCGGAAGGGTGGGCAGCCGGGGTTCGTACATTTTAGGAAGGGTTTTGAGTTGGGGTTGTCTTGTGTTTTGCTCTTTCGGTTATTACGTTTCGTGTGCCGCTTGTCTGGCGTTTGGTTTAAGTTGTACCTCGGCTGAAGTTGTTGTTGCATTCTTTCGGGTTTCTTATCATTTGCATTAAAATTGATTTACGATTTTTCCTTTATTTGTGCCATGTTGGAAAGGTCCGGTGAAATTTTTGTCAAGCTAAGGGTCGGGACCCATTGTGAGGTCTCGCCCGTAGCATCCCGATATCCCGTGGATTTGGGGTGTTACAAAAGTGGTATCAGAGCCCTAGGTTGACAACAATGGCACTCGCAATCTTCTAAAGGCCGAATGAGGAATAAACAGAACCCACACGGGTTCTGACTTTTCGTTTTCAAAATCACATGCATGAGTCGGGGTAGAATGTATGGACCACCACTTCTTCCGCGGATCTCGGTAGCTTAGTTTATTGGATTAATATATATATATATATGCAGATATGTAGGTATGTATAGTATATGTGGATTGTAGTTGCATGATGACTTGATTTATATGTATAGTGAATATATATGGACTATAGTACATGTTTGGACCTTGTATTGTTGTATTGGATTTCCGGATGTTATAATTAGTGATAATGTGAACATAAGACTTATATATATAGTTATATATACATACACTTATGGTATGCTAGTATTATATTATTAGTAGTGAACCTTATAGTTAAGATGATAGGCAGCTATCATCGCCCTTGGACAAACGCCTTTTGGGATTAGGATAGTATATATACGAAGATGAGTATGCTCAAGTACCAAGTTGTGCATCACGTTCTGGCGAACACCTTGGCGATTCATCGGACTCCTTTTGGGAATGTCAAAGAAACCATTTGAAGGATAAAGAGGACATTAGCGGCAAGGACAAACAAATAGAAGGGAACTTTAAGTCAACTTAAGCAAAAACCGAGATTGAAGCTATACAAGAAAGTAAATGACATGAAGTTAAGGGAGTGGTTCCGAGGAATCAATGATGGACATCAATGAAGCGAATTCGAGACAACGAACTTAAGATTCTTCCAAGTGGCGTGACGATAAACCAAAGATGGGTATCTAGAGGAAGAGAAGTACCTACTAGTAAGGGTAGAAGTGGTATTTCATTATAAGTAAAAGTTTTCCCTAGGCACTCCTAGGCATGGGAGTCGAGATGAGAGGCGTTGATGAACCAATCACGAAAGAAGATGAAAGAAGGAGGAAGTGTGTATAAATGATGACCCCAAGAAGATGACAGATAAAACGAAGAGCTTTGGTCGAGAGATTTAAGATACCAATCAAGAGGAACGCGAGTGGATGCTAGCTAAGGTTATAATATTTGGGAGGGTGCACTTGAAAGACAGAAACAAGGCAAAGAAGATATAGTTATCTTAGAGAAGTGGAAAGAAGCATGGAACGTAGAAAGAGTTAAGGAAGGGTATGAAGAGTGAAATGAGCAAGTGAAGTTTAAGACAGAGTACCCTGAGAGGGTAGCCTTCAGGAGTATGGTAACATGGAGGGTAAGAAGAATGGTAAGCCATTGACATTGGAGAAGGTCAGTTATAAATTAATTGGTGACAACCAAGACCACATGTGTGCAAGATGGCTATTGA
The DNA here is from genome assembly GCA_033239045.1 of Fagopyrum esculentum. Classification (NCBI taxonomy): domain Eukaryota; kingdom Viridiplantae; phylum Streptophyta; class Magnoliopsida; order Caryophyllales; family Polygonaceae; genus Fagopyrum; species Fagopyrum esculentum. The sequence goes on along the minus strand of BSUD01000008.1, from coordinate 82,958,703 downwards.
TGAGCGTAGATGAGAAGAGTAGGCAAGACAATGGCATGAAGGATCAGTATCAAAAGCTTGGAGAATTTCCGGTGGTTCGGTGTAAGTAGTGAAGAAGTATGTCAACTAAGTACAATTATCTTAATCAAGTAATATTGCATGGGATCAAAGTGAGTGAATGTATCAGACCTCCCGGGGAGTGATTGTAATGATCATGTGTGACTTTCTTAGGTCATGGGATTGACATATGAGAATGACACGGATAAGAGCTTTTAAAGTTTGATCAAGGGGACGCATGGTATGTTTGTTCTAATAAATGAATGGTATGTTTTCGCAAGCAAAACTGAGTCAGATGTTTCAGACTCACATGGAAGAGTCATGGTGGCTATGGCGCAAAAAGGAGGACCTAAATTAGGGGCAACGCTGCAAGCTTAGAGTTATGAGTTGGATACTTCAGTGATGTTGGTATGGGGGGTATTATCCTAGCATTCTTCACAAGGCATACTGGTACGGTTGTAAAGTTGTTTTTGGAATACCAAGAGATGTATAAGGTGACCAACAAGAGTAGGAAAAGATTGAAATTTTGAAGTTTGAAGTCGTTGTGAGATGTACAAGAAGTACATGAAAGATTGAGGTTAGAACCTCTACGGTCGATTGGACGTTACATAAGAAAAAGGAGTAAGTTCTATACCTACTCGAAGGAATGATGCAAGCTTTAGTAGAATACGAAAAACTTCCCCAATATGTTGGGATGTCTGAGAGAGCGAAGAAGATAAGATCTATTGTTTTGTAACACGGTTAAGTCCTGTGGTTTGGACCCTTATGGTAGCACATAAGTGAGAAACCTTGGAAGATTTTTAGAATCATGTCATCAAAGAGGGAAAATGAGATTAAGTTAAATGAATACTTAAATAAGGCCCCAAGAGTCAAGAGACTCGAGCAAGTCTCTCGATTTCAGGAGATGAAAAATCTTTAAAAGAAGACGGTCAACATAGTAGCTAAAGATGGAGCAATACACGTGTTTGAAAGACGTCACCCCAACAAATCGGAGGAGATCATTAATACCATGACTACCGGTCAAGTGATAAGACAAGGTTATGTCGGTTGTATGTTATGAGACGAAATAAGGAAAGACAAAAAACCACCACCGAGATATCACGGATTCCAATACATCGGAACGTGGATTTTGCCACTAAGGTTGAGTTTGACGCACCTCTGATATCCAAGGCACTGTATAGAATGACACTTGTGAAGAGACATGAGTTGTGGAAGCGAGGGAAGGAGCAATTGTAAGAACTTATTGAAAAGAGTTCATTAGATTTAGTGAAATGCTATGGAGAACTCCGAATGCTATCTTGAACTCTTGATTTGAAGTTCATATTAAAATATATCTTAAACTCTTGATTTGAAGTGGTTATGGAGAACACTAGTTTGCGAAAAAAAAGAGACGATTATCTCCGCTTGTACATCAATTTCCGTTAGTTGAACAAGATAATGGTGAAGGACAAGTATCTCCTACAACGAATTGACTATCTACTCGATCAGTCACAAGGGTTAGTAGTTTCTTCTAAAATTGATTTAAAGGGTTGACTGTGACCAAATGAGATTTCGAGACTTGGATGTTGCAAATACTACTTTCCGGACAAACCATGGTCACTACGAGTTGTAGTTATTCCGTATGGGCTTACTAATGTCCCTGATAAGATATTTTGGTCTACTCTCGAAGAAGAGAGAAGTTGTATGACAAGTTGTCTCGGGATGACAACCCCCAAGAACGTGGAAGAATTTACAAGTTTTATTGGATGTGCTGGTCATTACCGGATTTGTGGAGAGATTCTCCAAGTAGCACCATTTATAGATAACCTACTCCGGATGACAATGAAGCATTGAGTGAGACGAGAATTGACAATCGAGATGTTGAGAGTTAAGAGGAGATTCATTGATGCAACTGTTTTGAAATTGCCTTGAGGTATAATGGGTTTGAAGTGTACAAGAGATTCTCCATGACAAGGCCTTAATGGAGTATTGTGGAACGATGTAAAAATAATAGCATAAGTGTTTCGTTAGTAGAAGCAGTGTGAAGTAAAGTACTTCCTTCATTACTTGGAAATTGCAACAAGAAGTGGGGAAAACGTAACATCAAAGCTTTGTTTGACAAGAACCAAAGCCAACAGTGTAAATTAGAAGTTCAAACTTCCTTGTAGAGACAAGCAAAAGTAAACATAATGGAAATGCTGCCTTGAGAAAGACCCGAAAAGGAAGTTAAATTTCCGATGTATCGGACCTTTTTGAGATCATAACGCAAGTAAGGAGAGTGGTTTAGCGGTTGGCGTAGCCGCCGAGAGTAGGGAGTGTTTACCCGGTATTTCATTTGCATCAGTCAAGGGAGTACATACATGACTCAAGATGGATGGTCAGTCATAGTGGTTTAGTGGCAGACGAGGAACCAAAGAGACTAACTAGAAGACGGGGGAAATATCTTGGGTTGATTTTTATACTAAGCTAGTAGAGTCGATAGAATCAACGGGTTGAACCTAGTTCTCCCCTTGGTTGCGTTATGTGCATATGTGATGTTATGTGTACTGGTGCCCTGTACGGGAATGTGCTATATGACTTGACATATCTTGCGGTGGTAGTTTGAGCAGCATGTGTATATAGATTAGAAGGCTTCAGCCTTCTTAGTTGAGAGTTCATACCTCGGCCCTAGGGACCGAGAAGTTCGGCTTATAGCAAGTTTCGGGACGAAACTTGGTTTTAGGGGAATCTATTGTAACGCCCAAAATTTTCGCGCGTTTTCGATTTTTTATTTTTATACGGCTATTATCGATATTTTATTAGCTTGAATATTTTTACGAGTATTTTATTATCGTCGTAATTTAATCCTACACGAGTAATTTACAACTTATATATTTTCGGAAAATTATTATTTTCGGAAGAGTACGGAATATTTTCCGATCCGAAAGTCATGTTCGGTTCGTTTCGGTCGAGTTTATTTTATGTTATTATTCTTCTTCCCATTTCTTTTTTTTCCTTTTTTCTTTTCCCTGCCTTGTCTCACTCATAGGCTGCCTCAGCCTCCTGTGATGCTTTGCTGCCAGCCTACCTTGTGCAGGAGAGGCACAAGCCGCCCACGCTACCCCAGCCTTTGCTTCTCCTTCTCCCAACATCTCTCACATGCCATCTCCTTCATATCTCTTTCCTCACCTCACTCACTGTATGTGTTGTGCTGAATCTCAACACTCTTCCCCTCTCCCATCTCCTTTGCCTCTGCACCCTGCTGCCGGAGAACCACCACCCCACCAACCCCATTGACTCTTCTCTCTCTCGAGTCACCTGCATCGAACCTCACCGGGAAGAGAAGAGTTGTCGCCAAATCTCCCCGCTGCTGGCTTCCTCCCTCCGCCGTCGAGTCGCCGAACGTAGGGAGACACTCCACCCTGCTCTTCTTCCCTCTCAGTTGGGAAAGTCCTTGCCGGAGTCAACTGGAGACCCACCAGGAATCCATTGCTGCCGCCGGATCGAAGGTTACCACCTCCTGCAGCCCTTTATTCTCTCTCCCTCCTTCCGCCTTCTGTTGCTTCTGTCACCTGGGAGAGCCGCCGTCACTCGCCGGGACGCCATGCCCTGTCACTACCGTCGCCGGACGAGCTGGAGCCGCGTCTCCTTCCTCCGCCACGCTCTGTCGCCGCCTTGGCACCTGCTTCCCCAAACCTGTGTTTTCATTGAACGGGTTAAAAGAAACCCTTTATATTATTCATTTCGGGGCCCCTTTCTTTTGTATTAATTACAAATGTAACCCAAAGCTTTGCATTTACATTTTTGACCCAGATTTTGGAAAATTGCAGATATGCCCTCTGTTGAATTAATTAAAGTTTTGGCCCATAAAATTTAATTGCAGAATTTTGACTCATGTTTTTATAAGTATATAATGTGCCCGGAAAATGTTTTAGCGGTTTAAAACCTTGGATTGAATTACGGGATTTTAAGGTTGACTTTAAAAATGAGTTTAACCTTGAGTTATGATGTTATACAATTTGTCCGGAATATATATTTATGGTTTTAACTTGGGTTTTAAAAGTGGGGATTTCCTTAGATTTATATATGTGAATTATTACGTTCAAATTTAGCGTATAAGCTAAATTTGTATAGTTTTGGTGTTAGGTTCGGAAGCGTCCCGATAAAGACCTAACAAGTCCAAGTCGACATCCGTTGATCGATTTCCATCTTTTGACGTCGTGTGAGTATTCTTTTCCTCGATCTTGTTATGTTAAGTTTTAGAATCATGCTAGGATGGATCTAGCATAACTTAGAGTTAATGCCAAGTAGTGGCTTTGAACCTTAGGTGAGTTTCGAGGATTTGATATTGTTTGATGGATTGATGTTGATTTTAAGCTTGAGGTTTTGGTTATCTTGTGAGGTTCTTATAAGACTTTTAGGTATATGGTTGATGTTGTGATTGTTTTGAGGCTCGAGGTGAGGTTGTATGATCTTGTGGATTTTGGAGTTTAGGTTTGACTTATCCTAGTTGCATTGTGAGTTATGATCTTGCGAGATCCGAGGGTTTAGAAGTCTTAGGACTTCTACGTTGTGTTGAGTGTGATGTGAGCATGAGGGATTCTAGGATGTGGTCCTAGAATTGTGAGTCAAATGGTCTTGCGTAGATCATTTGAATAGAAGTCTAAGACTTCTATTGTGAGTGGGTTGTTGTTGATATAGTTATCTTCTTATGAACAGGTTACGGGTTTCCTCCTTAAGGAAGCGAGAGTGTCGTGAGTTGAGTGTGGTGACGAGGTAAGTCTTCGGACTTACTTAGGTCGTATTCTTTGTATTAGCATTATTGTGTGTTGGGTGGTGTGTGTTTATTATTTTACTGTTTATAACAACTAAATCGGAAATAGGATTACCGACCTTTATATTATTTGGCCCAAGTGTATGATAACGGGCGGTGACATCACTGCCTGGCTCCCCGTGAGAGCTAGGAGGATCTCGGCGACTGGCCCGTGCTGGTTAGACGCTCGGAGGCATCCGACCGTTCCATTGCCGGAAGAAGTGACCGAGGCGAGTTTCGGAGGATTCTCGTGTCACAAAAGAAGTTGAACTAGAACGGGATATGACTTACTAAATAAAGATAATAAACCTGATTTGTGTGCTTTGAGTATGTTGTGTGACTATGTTGAATTAATTGTGTTTGTGCCTTTCCCTTTAATTCTATTGCTTCGAATGTGAGCTAACGGTTTTATACCGAGTGTTGTAGTTTGCCTTGCAGTTTAGGCATGCTCCGAGAGATCCGGAAGGTGGGCAGTCGGGGTTCGTACATTTTAGGAAGGGTTTTGAGTTGGAGTTGTCTTGTGTTTTGGTCTTTCGGTTATTACGTTTCGTGTGCCGCTTGTTTGGCGTTTGGTTTAAGTTGTACCTCGTCTGAAGTTGTTGTTGCATTCTTTCGGGTTTCTTATCATTTGCATTAAAATTGATTTACGGTTTTTCCTTTATTTGTGCCATGTTGGAAAGGTCCGGTGAAGTTGTTGTCAAGCTAAGGGTCGGGACCCATTGTGAGGTCTCGCCCGTAGCATCCCGATATCCCGCGGATTTGGGGTGTTACAATCCGTACAATGCGGGTTCGCTTGCTTGATTCTAGTTTTATAAATTTAAAGCTTATATGCACGCACACTTAGAGGCAAACAAGTTTTTGCCGCCGTTGCCGGAGATTTGGTTAAGGCCGAATTCGGTTATCGGTTGTCAAGCTTGGGAGCTTTTGCTCTTGTTATTTGATATCTCTTTTGAGTGATATTTGCAAGTTACCTTAGGTATATGCGCAGGTCTAGAAACAACAAAGACCTCTTACCTCTTGATCAAGAACTTGAGAAGACTTTGAGAAAGAAGCTCAAAGAAAGAAAGATGGCTGAAAATAAGGAGCGGGATAACCAAGTAGAGTTGGAGGATTCCGAAGCTCGACTTAGATGGAACGAGAAGACTCGCAAGGAAGAATCGGAGCGTCATCAATTGCAAATTGATGAGCTCAAAGACATGATGCTGCAAATGACGCTGAAGATGAGCGATTCCAAGAAGAAGAAGAGAAGGAAACCGGCAAGATCGGTTAGGACCGACTCATCCGATGAGGAAAGCGACTCCTCCATGCCATCGCTAGAGGACATTGATCCGGCGATCAATGCGAATCAGAATAATCCAAGGCCAACCGCCAATCATCGTATTCCGGCTGGGGGTACGAGAGCCGCCCGTGTAGATGAAGAGCCAAGAACTCTTGGATAACGAATGGATCCAATTCAGCAAACACGCCGTCTAGGTGTGAACTTTGATGCTGACGATATTCAAGAGTTTAGCTTCAACCCACAAGTTATTACCATCGTTTGCCAAAGCCAGTTTGGAGGAACGAGTGTTAAATCTCCACATCAACATTTGCAGAACTTTGAGATCTTGATGGAGACAATGAAGCCAAAGAATGCAACCACCAACAACTACAAGATCAAGCCATTCTTTTTATCTTTGAAAGGGAAAGCTTTATCTTGGTTTCAAGCTCTTCCAAATGGAAGACTCAACACATGAGAGGATCTATCTTCGGAGTTCCTCACCAAGTTCTTTCCATCATCCAAGACGGCGAAGTTGAGAGGTAAGATTAATGCTTTTTCTATGAGATCTAATGAAAGTTTGTTTCAGTCTTGGGAAAGATTTCAGTATTTACTATTGGATTGCCCACACCATGGAATTTCCAAATTGGAGTTATTGGAGATATACTACAAGGGGCTGGATGTGGAAACACAATTCAAGCTCCAATCCCTTTCATGTGGCACATTCATGGACATGAGGGAAGATGATGCTTGGGACTTCATTGAGAAGCAAGCCCGAGTCATTGAGAAGTACTCTCACCGGAAAGTAGAAGCTAATCGAGTGGAGCAAGGAGCAAAGCTAACACAAGCTGCTCAAACTCAAATCTTTTCTCTCAACACCGAGATTAAAGAATTGAAGGAAGTCATCAAGGTTAGCTTTCCAAAGCCTAAGGAGCAAGTTGTTGGTTATTTAGGAAACAACAATAACCACAATGGGAATGAGAACACCAATCTCAACAACCGGAACAACAACCGGAACAATTAGAACAACAACAACCGGAATAACAATTGGAACAACAATAGGGGTTCAAACAACAACAATTGGCGTTCCAACCAACAACAAAACTCTAGTAATTCTTATCCCAATTCAGGAACTTCACTAACTCCACTATCTTCTTCTTCCATTCCTTTGAAAAGCCAGGGGCAAACATCTAATAGTGGAAGCACTTTGAGGAAAGAGAAGCCCGATCCCATGTTGGAAACAATTTTGGGAAAGCTTCAAGGATTGGAGAGTCACATCACTAAGGTTGATAAAGCCCAAAAGGTTTTAGAAAACCAAATGTTCAGCAATGCTGAGGAAGTTCCTAGAAATCAAGGAAAACTTCCAAGAAAGACGGAAGATAACCCGAAAGGAAGGGTGATGGCTATCACAACTAGGAGCCGAGCAACAACCACCGACCCGCAGCCTAAGTTTGTGGAAGTTCCCGTCGAAAAGGAGAAGGAAAAGGGGAAGGAGAAGGAAGACATCTACATTCCTCCTCCAGCTTACAAACCTCCCCTACCATTCCCACAATCTAGAGCAAGAGCGCGTCTAGACAAGCAATTTGGTAAGTTCATTGAACTCATGAGCAAACTGCATATTAATATACCTTTCATTGATGCAATTGTAGGTATGCCAACATATGGAAAGTTCTTAAAGGAGATCCTCTCTAACAAGAGGAAACTAGAAGATTTTGGAGAAGTCAAGATGAGTTCGGATTCGCCGGATCTCATCAAGACGATGAAGGAAAAGATGCCCCCAAAGCTGAAGGATCCGGGGTCATTTTGTGTTCCCATAGGAGTGGGAGATGTCACATATGATGCATTATGTGATTTAGGAGCAAGCGTTAGCATCATTCCGCTTGCCTTATGCAGGAAGATCGGTTTAGGCGAACCTAAACCGGTGAAGATGACGTTATATATGGCGGATCGATCCATAACTCGTCCCGTCGGCATTGTTGAAGACGTCCCGGTCAAGCTTGGTAAGTTCTATGTTCCAATAGATTTTGTTATGTTTGATATTCCTATAGATAGTCCGGTCACGATCATACTCGGAAGACCGTTTCTTGCAACATCCGGTTGTATGGTTGATTGCAAGAATGCTAGACTCGCCTTCGACATAGAAGAGGAAAAGGTAGAGTTTGTTCTTTCCACTTTGATGAGAGAACCAGCTCTTGAAGAGGACATATTCAACATCCATGATGAAGAGCTATCTAGAGAGGAAGAAAGTTTGATTCTCTTCAAAGATCCCTTGCAAAAGGTGATCACTATGAGCATTATGGACATAGGAGAAGAAAAGGATTGCAATGAGGAAATTGAAGCTTTAGAGGAGCAAAATGAAGTGCATGAAGAAGAGTTTGAAAAACTCTACGATGGGTCAGAAAACGTGAGGAATCACGGCCAGTCGTGCTATTCCACGGCCGTGGTTTCCACCAACATGACCGTAATTAGCTATTCAGAGGACTCCAGTAAGTTACACGACCAAAACCACGGCCGTGGAACAAACAGAGGTGCCGTAATTGACTTCCACGTACGCCCTAAACCACGGCCGTGGAGGAAACAAAGGTTCCGTAATTTTGGGAAAATCTGAGGACAATTACGTTCTTTCTACCACTTCTCTTGATTCTTCTCCAACAACTTCGATACCCTTAGAAACTTCTAAGGAAGCATTGGACACTCCTCAAGAGCCTTTAGAGAGTCCAATAGTGATGGAATTGAAGCCACTTCCCGCACATCTAAGGTACGCATTTCTTGGATCTAATTCTACCTTTCCGGTAATTGTTAGTTCCGATCTAAGTGAAGATGAACATAGTAAGCTTATGGTTGTTCTAAAGAAACATAGGAAAGCCTTAGGTTACACTATAGAGGATTTAGTAGGAACCAAACCTTCACTATGCATGCATAAGATCCTAATGGAAGAAGATTTTAGGACTTCACGACAACCTCAAAGGTGGTTAAATCCGACCATGAAGGAGGTTGTCAAGAAGGAGATTCTTAAGCTACTTGATGCAGGTATCATTTACCCTATCTCCGATAGCAAGTGGGTGAGTCTCGTATAGGTTGTTCCAAAGAAAGGAGGAATGACGGTCATCACCAACAAGAACAATGAGCTCATTCCTACACGAACCGTGACGGGATGGAGGATGTGCATAGACTACCACAAGCTAAATAACGCAACGAGGAAGGATCACTTCCCACTACCATTCATCGATCAAATGCTTGAGAGGTTAGCACAACACTCACATTTCTGTTATCTTGACGGTTATAGTGGTTTCTTTCAGATCCCGATACATCCGGACGATCAAGAAAAGACCACATTCACGTGCATGTGGGGTACATTTGCTTATAGGAGAATGCCGTTTGGGCTTTGCAACGCCCCAACCACCTTTCAAAGGTGCATGATGGCTATCTTCTCGGAATATAAAGAGGAGATCATGGAGGTTTTCATGGGTGACTTTTCTGTTTATGGTTCCTCTTTCGATAATTGTCTTTCTAACCTTTCTCTTGTGCTACAAAGGTGTGAAGACACTAACCTAGTTCTTAATTGGGAGAAGTGTCAATTTATGGTGAAAGAAGGCATTGTATTAGGACACTTGATCTCTAGTAGAGGGATTGAAGTAGATAAGGTTAAGATAGAAACTATAGAAAAACTCCCTCCTCCATCTTCGGTGAAGGGGATACGAAGCTTTCTAGGACATGACGGGTTTTATAGACGTTTTATAAAGGACTTTTCTAAGATATTAAAACCGCTTACTAATCTATTGATGAAGGATGTAGTTTTTGATTTTTCGCAGGAGTGCTTAGATGCGTTTCATAAGATCCGGGAAGCTCTAATCTCAGCCCCGATCATTCAACCTCCGGATTGGAATCTTCCATTCAAGGTCATGTGTGATGCAAGTGACGTAGCTATAGGAGTTGTGCTTGGGCAAAAGAAGGAAGGACGAACCCATGCTATCTACTATGCTAGCAAAACGCTAGACGAAGCGCAGCTTAACTACGCCACTACTGAAAAAGAATTTCTAACAATTGTATATGCATTTGAAAAGTTTCGTTCTTATCTTGTAGGTGCAAAGGTGATTGTATACACGGATCATGTTGCGATCCGATATCTACTTGCAAAGAAGGATGCGAAACCAAGACTGATTAGATGGATTCTTCTCCTACAAGAATTCGATCTAGAGATCCGTGACAAGAAGGGTTCGGAAAATTCTGGTGCGGATCATTTGAGTCGTCTACCACATCTAGAGGACGACAATCTACCTATAGATGACTCCTTTCCGGACGAGCATTTACACATCATAGAAGAGTGCATCGACAAGATCACTAAAGGTAATGAACCATGGTTTGCAGATTTTGTTAATTATTTGGTTTGCCATGAATTACCACCCGGATTATCCTATGCACAAAGAAAAAAGTTCTTTAAGGATGTCCGGGAATAATTTTGGAATGAACCTCTCCTCTTTAAGAGAGGTCCTGACGGCATCATTCGACGATGTGTGCCGGAAGACGAGATGCAAAGTGTCATCCGTCATTGTCATTCACTACCTTGTGGAGGACACGCTAGTTCGAACAAGACTAGCGCTAAGGTATTGCAATCTGGATTCTTTTGGCCTACTTTATTTAAAGATGTGCAAACCTTTGTTTCCTGCTGCGATGCTTGTCAAAGAATGTTCGCCCCTAGAGGTGTGTGCAAATAAGTTTTAAATTTATAAAACTAGAATCAAGCAGCGAACCCGCAGTGTACGGATCGAGGTAGCTAAGCAAGAATTCCAGAGTATCGAACACAGGGATTTGGGTGGGAACAAATTCGATTTCAGATTATCAAGCAATAAATATGGGAGTTTTGCAAATATTGGGAAAACAACAATCCTAAAGATCCGGGTATTCAGTTGTGACAACAGATTCAAGATATACTAATGATATAAAGACAGAGTAGAGGTATGCAAAGGTATACTAATGTAAGGTAATCGTACGGTTGAGGTTCCAAAAACCTTATGTAACTCACCTAAAAGATACTCCTTATACAGGTTGTTGAGGCTCAATATAAAGAGGTTCTAAAAGCAAGGATTAGTATCAAATACCCAAACCTACGATCTAAAGGTCAAGACTAACTTATCCGATTGAGGTTGTTGAGGCTCACAATCGAGGTAGAGGTTGTTGAGGCTTCACTACCACCTAGAAAAGACAAGTCTAAGCTAAGCTAAAGCAAATCTTTAACTTTGGATTAAGGTAAAAAGCAGACTCGTAAACTCATGGAAATTACGGTTGGATCTTGAGGTTCCACGGCCGTGGAATTCAAGAACAACCCGTAATTTAGGGTTGTCGGCGACACTTCTCTAACTCTCAGGGTCTAATCTGTTTGCGATCGATCTATCATCATCTATGCCACAACTATCAACCCTTCACCTTAGAATTGTTAAGGGTTTTTAGCCAATAACAGCCATTTGATATCAATTCAAGATTTATAGGATAAAAGATGGAAACTTTCAAGAACCTTCAATAATCTTTCAAACGAATCTCAAAATCACAATCGAAAACAAGTGTTTGTCAAGAGATTCAAATCAAACAATCAATCACAATCTTAGGAAAGAAAGGAAACGGGATGTCAATCCGATCCTAAGTCAAACCTAAGCAAGAAGAGGAGATTTCTTGCAAAATCCTCCAAGAACTTCAATCTTCCTCAACGCGAAGATCGCTCACAGCAATTCTCCAATCACGAACTTTGATCTTCGATGAGATCTCCCAAAAATCGCCTCCAAGAATGAAGGTTTGTGTCTTGCTAAGCTTGCGTTCTTGCCGCTCCCCTTAGGGTTTTAAATGTCGTAAGCTAGGTAGCAAGGTAAAGCGAGATGATGGAATCTTGCCTCATCCGTCCTTTTTATAATGCAGGGCAAAACGTCGGCCCGGCCCGATCTTCAAAAGATCGTGGCTTCGAAACGTGGCGAAAGGATTCGCCAAGATCACGGTCGTGGAAGATTCCACGACCGTAATTTAGGGCGTGAAGAGGAATACGGTTGTGTTCCACGGCCGTAATATCCCCTGGAATGAACATCGAATTCTGCATCATAATCCACGGCCGTAATCTAGGGTCAAACCGTGATTTTTGCCTTCATTCGTGCATTCCTCAATCTAATACTCCAAATTGCTTCCAAAAGGTGTTCTAAATCTGGAAGTACTTCAACTCAACTCTCCCTTGCTCGATTTCGTTCGGAAATAGCTCCAAATCACCTATAATCAACATAGAACTCGTGTAGACATCCATATCGACAATATAGGTAATACTAGCTCATATATGCATAAAGCTCCATCGAAGACTATCAATATGAATCAAATACGATTATAAACGTGCCTAAAATATCACAATATTTCATGCTAACAAATAACCCCATACTTAATACTTGCTTGTCCCTAAGCAAGGTCTTTCAAAAAGCTTCAAACAAGAGTTAGGATGAAATATGTATACCTTCTTTTGGATGAAAGTGACTCCTAAAGAATAGATCATTCTCAAACCTTGCTTCATTCGTTTTCAAACTTTCACGCACTTAATTAGAGAGTAAGAGGTAAAGAAAGCTTATGAAACAATTTAACTTCCAAACAAGCATTACAACCTTCAAACATTATCAAAATCAATCATAAGAACTTCAATTTAGACCACCAAGCCATATAACATTCTTTTGATCTTAAGGACTTTCCAAAGGAAAAGGTCTAGAGTATGGAAGGGAAAGGAAACTTTAAGGGAGAGTGGTGCATAAATCCGGGAAAATGGACTACTACCTTCTTCTTCTTTTGCGGTTTCCGCAACTCTTCACTTTGAGCTTCGCTCTTACTTTTCATTTTTCGACTTTACTTTTGGAGTTATGGATAGAGGTGCACAAAAACCGAAGCCTAGGAGATTGGCGTTTCTCATTTTTGCGAGATGCCTCAAACCCTTAGCGCACATACCATAATCCGCTAGGAATATCGCTCAATCCGACTTTGGCAAGACACAAACACCCGGCTATGTGAATGGTGCCGAGTTACTCATCGTCATGATTGACTTCCCCAAACCTATAATTTCTTTCTATTCAATTGATCGCAAATATATGCTCTCATGGCCCTCCCACATCATACATGCCTTTTTCTCATTCACTTTCCAAGTTCCCGGATGGGTAAAGGAGGCTAATATTTCAATGAGGAGCTAGATGATCAAAGGAAAGAAGAAAGAAAGTATCGAATTGCCTTAATCATCTCAAAAAGAAGCATAAGAACTTATAATGTGATTTCAACTTCGATTTCTTATATGATTTAGGTAACATTTTCACATTATAAAACTTGCAAAAGATGTAAAATCTATTCATTCAATTTCTTTTCGAATTACTATCCTCTCAAGCATGCAATCGTTATCAACTTAATTCACAAGTAGTGTTTATCATAGAATTCATCTCAATTCATTAGAAGCATCAAATTTTTCAAAAATTTTCAATTTTTATGGGTTTTTAAAGTTCTTTTTCATGCAATGCAAGAATGAAACGTGTGACATATGATGAACATGCAATAATAGTCTCGGAATAGAAGCAACATATAGAGTAGAGTTATTACAAACATTTAGTACATCCCACCCCATACTTAGGACGAACATTGTCCCTAATGTTCACAAAAAAGAACAAAAGCAAGAAAGGAAAAGAAAACTCACAAATGGCGGCGGGGATGTCTAAAACGAGCAAGTCCGGTCATCGATCACTGCGGTGCCGGTGGAGGTGGGAATGGAGAGAAACTCGGGTCATAGTACCGCCCAAACTGCTGGCGGTAGACGTCCCTCATCATGTGATCGAGGTCGTCCGTGTGTCTGTCTCTAGCGTCTGCCCGGAACTCTAATGCTCCGACTCTCTCTGAAAGTCCGGTAGCCCACTCTGGCATCCTCTCATACCATCCCGGAGCGCGATCATACCATCCGGGAGCGTCTGCTGGTGCTGGTGCTGGTGGTGGTGGTGGTGCTGCTGCTGCTGCTGACTGCGTAGTGGACCAAGGAGGGGGTGTCTCGTACCAGGTGGGAGGTGTAGTCATCCACGTGGGTCTCTCGCTCACGCTAGCGCGGCGAGATGACGAGCCTGAAGCTCCAGTCGGACGCGGAGAGCGTCTAGGTACATCCTGCTGATCCGGCTGATCCGGAAACGAGCCGAACTCCTGCTCTGCTCCTGCACCACTCTCATACGGCTCTCCCATATCCTCCTCATCTACAACTGGTGGTGGAACGTAAGGGGGAGCTACAAGCCTGTTCGCATGCATCGCAGCGAACGTCTCCTTCCAGTTGTGGCGTCCTGCCACAATGGAATACTCCGGCAGCCACTCAATACCCCTGCCGGTCCTACTCTCCCAGGGCATGCCCGCGTAAGGCGGACCTCTATGTGTGGGGAAGATGAGTCCCCTAACCATGAAAGCGTGTAGCCCTAATGGAACTGCCGGTATACGCGTGCAAGCTGAGAAATCCACTCCAAAAGCCCTAGCTATGTGGGTCACTATCCCACCGTACCCAATGTTCCCTCTCGATTTGTTCTTCAATTCGGAATAAACAATCACAATCTTAGGAAAGAAAGGAAACGGGATGTCAATCCGATCCTAAGTCAAACCTAAGCAAGAAGAGGAGATTTCTTGCAAAATCCTCCAAGAACTTCAATCTTCCTCAACGCGAAGATCGCTCACAGCAATTCTCCAATCACGAACTTTGATCTTCGATGAGATCTCCCAAAAATCGCCTCCAAGAATGAAGGTTTGTGTCTTGCTAAGCTTGCGTTCTTGCCGCTCCCCTTAGGGTTTTAAATGTCGTAAGCTAGGTAGCAAGGTAAAGCGAGATGATGGAATCTTGCCTCATCCGTCCTTTTTATAATGCAGGGCAAAACGTCGGCCCGGCCCGATCTTCAAAAGATCGTGGCTTCGAAACGTGGCGAAAGGATTCGCCAAGATCACGGTCGTGGAAGATTCCACGACCGTAATTTAGGGCGTGAAGAGGAATACGGTTGTGTTCCACGGCCGTAATATCCCCTGGAATGAACATCGAATTCTGCATCATAATCCACGGCCGTAATCTAGGGTCAAACCGTGATTTTTGCCTTCATTCGTGCATTCCTCAATCTAATACTCCAAATTGCTTCCAAAAGGTGTTCTAAATCTGGAAGTACTTCAACTCAACTCTCCCTTGCTCGATTTCGTTCGGAAATAGCTCCAAATCACCTATAATCAACATAGAACTCGTGTAGACATCCATATCGACAATATAGGTAATACTAGCTCATATATGCATAAAGCTCCATCAAAGACTATCAATATGAATCAAATACGATTATAAAACGTGCCTAAAATATCACAATATTTCATGCTAACAAAGAACCCCATACTTAATACTTGCTTGTCCCTAAGCAAGGTCTTTCAAAAAGCTTCAAACAAGAGTTAGGATGAAATATGTATACCTTCTTTTGGATGAAAGTGACTCCTAAAGAATAGATCATTCTCAAACCTTGCTTCATTCGTTTTCAAACTTTCACGCACTTAATTAGAGAGTAAGAGGTAAAGAAAGCTTATGAAACAATTTAACTTCCAAACAAGCATTACAACCTTCAAACATTATCAAAATCAATCATAAGAACTTCAATTTAGACCACCAAGCCATATAACATTCTTTTGATCTTAAGGACTTTCCAAAGGAAAAGGTCTAGAGTATGGAAGGGAAGGGAAACTTTAAGGGAGAGTGGTGCATAAATCCGGGAAAATGGACTACTACCTTCTTCTTCTTTTGCGGTTTCCGCAACTCTTCACTTTGAGCTTCGCTCTTACTTTTCATTTTTCGACTTTACTTTTGGAGTTATGGATAGAGGTGCACAAAAACCGAAGCCTAGGAGATTGGCGTTTCTCATTTTTGCGAGATGCCTCAAACCCTTAGCGCACATACCATAATCCGCTAGGAATATCGCTCAATCCGACTTTGGCAAGACACAAACACCCGGCTATGTGAATGGTGCCGAGTTACTCATCGTCATGATTGACTTCCCCAAACCTATAATTTCTTTCTATTCAATTGATCGCAAATATATGCTCTCATGGCCCTCCCACATCATACATGCCTTTTTCTCATTCACTTTCCAAGTTCCCGGATGGGTAAAGGAGGCTAATATTTCAATGAGGAGCTAGATGATCAAAGGAAAGAAGAAAGAAAGTATCGAATTGCCTTAATCATCTCAAAAAGAAGCATAAGAACTTATAATGTGATTTCAACTTCGATTTCTTATATGATTTAGGTAACATTTTCACATTATAAAACTTGCAAAAGATGTAAAATCTATTCATTCAATTTCTTTTCGAATTACTATCCTCTCAAGCATGCAATCGTTATCAACTTAATTCACAAGTAGTGTTTATCATAGAATTCATCTCAATTCATTAGAAGCATCAAATTTTTCAAAAATTTTCAATTTTTATGGGTTTTTAAAGTTCTTTTTCATGCAATGCAAGAATGAAACGTGTGACATATGATGAACATGCAATAATAGTCTCGGAATAGAAGCAACATATAGAGTAGAGTTATTACAAACATTTAGTACATCCCACCCCATACTTAGGACGAACATTGTCCCTAATGTTCACAAAAAAGAACAAAAGCAAGAAAGGAAAAGAAAACTCACAAATGGCGGCGGGGATGTCTAAAACGAGCAAGTCCGGTCATCGATCACTGCGGTGCCGGTGGAGGTGGGAATGGAGAGAAACTCGGGTCATAGTACCGCCCAAACTGCTGGCGGTAGACGTCCCTCATCATGTGATCGAGGTCGTCCGTGTGTCTGTCTCTAGCGTCTGCCCGGAACTCTCTTCCTTTCCCCTTTTCCATCGATACTACAACCAAAAACACGAACATACCGGGAGAAATCGAGGCAAAAACAAGGCAAAAACTTCTATTCTAAGCTAATCTATGAATCGAAAGCAAAAACGAAAATGCAATACCTTGGGTTGCCTCCCAAGAAGCGCTTTGTTTAAGGTCCGTAGCTAGACCAATGTCCATAGATGACTCAATGCACCTTGAACATCTTGGATTGCTCTTTAAATCCATCATTAAACTCCTCCAAGAAATCTCCGGTTCCTAATTTCACCGGCAAGTGGTAAGATCTTCCACGTACAAGCTTGTACGGTTTGATTCTCACCGGAATCCTCCTAGCTTTCCTATGCTTTAATGGGACATAATTCGGTCTTCCATCCCATCCTTTCCTAGATCGAGAAATCAGTTTCTCGAGAATCCTCCTAGCTTCCCCATCTCCAGTTTGGGGATGATGTATGGTCTTCGTCATGTGAATGACCCCATACTTGGACAAAAGACACTTCTTCGCCTTAACGGTGAAGTGCTTGCTAACTCCACTCCTTGTAGTCCAAGGAGCATCTTCTTCCAGCAATTTCAATGGAGGCTTCATTTTCACCTTAGGAGGTTCTTTTGGAAGAGACCTCCAACTCTCCGGTGCATTCCTGAAAAAATCAGAAATTTTAATAGGAATTTCAAAAGAAGTAAGAGAATGTACCTTGTAAAGTTCTTCAAGGCTTGGGACAAGTTTCATGTTGGCATGATGATCCACACATGAAA
This sequence comes from Fagopyrum esculentum, assembly GCA_033239045.1. Lineage (NCBI taxonomy): Eukaryota > Viridiplantae > Streptophyta > Magnoliopsida > Caryophyllales > Polygonaceae > Fagopyrum > Fagopyrum esculentum. Next base: position 82,941,030 of record BSUD01000008.1, on the reverse strand, counting down.
TATCTCCCAACTCAGCTGGATCTTCTTCAACCTTGGCCACAATTTCAGTAATTTGGCCAAGGTTCACCACTTCTTCCTCTTCTTCAAGCACAACTGGCTCTTCTTCAATCTCGACCACAATATTAGCAATTTGGTCTAGGTGTTCCACTTCTTCCTCTTCTTCAATGGGAACTTCCAGAGGTTCTAGAGGAACTTTGGGTTTGATAGGAGCATTCCTCGAGACTTGGAGTTCTTCCTTAAAGGCTTTCAATTTTTCTTCGATCATATCAAGTTCCTTCTTCAATTCTTCAAGTTTCGAGTGTTCCGCATCTTTGGGACGTTTCTTCTTAACCTTCTTTGGGTAGTGCAGCTTTTCCCATTTTGCAAATTCATATTCAATGGTTTGTTCACGTTCTCTTTCGCTGTCAAACCAATAGAAGGCGTATTTCTCTACCAAGTATTCATAATGGTCTGCTCTAGCCGTATGCTTCGCTACCCATATTGGATCGTATGGAGCCATACTTAGCTAGTAGAGCCTCAAAAACTCATACCAAGAGATTAAAAAAAAACAAAAGCTCCCAAAACTTGTTCTTTGGCGAAACTCTGTTCCGTTGCTGGAACAAGAACTTCGTATGTACCTAAGAACACAAACCTGCAAGAACACTCAAGAAAAGGATATCAAATAACAAGAGCAAGCTCCCAAGCTTGACAACCGGCAACCGGATTCGGCCGAAACCAAATCCCCGGCAACGGCGCCAAAAACTTGTTCGCCCCTAGAGGTGTGTGCAAATAAGTTTTAAATTTATAAAACTAGAATCAAGCAGCGAACCCGCAGTGTACGGATCGAGGTAGCTAAGCAAGAATTCCAGAGTATCGAACACAGGGATTTGGGTGGGAACAAATTCGATTTCAGATTATCAAGCAATAAATATGGGAGTTTTGCAAATATTGGGAAAACAACAATCCTAAAGATCCGGGTATTCAGTTGTGACAACAGATTCAAGATATACTAATGATATAAAGACAGAGTAGAGGTATGCAAAGGTATACTAATGTAAGGTAATCGTACGGTTGAGGTTCCAAAAACCTTATGTAACTCACCTAAAAGATACTCCTTATACAGGTTGTTGAGGCTCAATATAAAGAGGTTCTAAAAGCAAGGATTAGTATCAAATACCCAAACCTACGATCTAAAGGTCAAGACTAACTTATCCGATTGAGGTTGTTGAGGCTCACAATCGAGGTAGAGGTTGTTGAGGCTTCACTACCACCTAGAAAAGACAAGTCTAAGCTAAGCTAAAGCAAATCTTTAACTTTGGATTAAGGTAAAAAGCAGACTCGTAAACTCATGGAAATTACGGTTGGATCTTGAGGTTCCACGGCCGTGGAATTCAAGAACAACCCGTAATTTAGGGTTGTCGGCGACACTTCTCTAACTCTCAGGGTCTAATCTGTTTGCGATCGATCTATCATCATCTATGCCACAACTATCAACCCTTCACCTTAGAATTGTTAAGGGTTTTTAGCCAATAACAGCCATTTGATATCAATTCAAGATTTATAGGATAAAAGATGGAAACTTTCAAGAACCTTCAATAATCTTTCAAACGAATCTCAAAATCACAATCGAAAACAAGTGTTTGTCAAGAGATTCAAATCAAACAATCAATCACAATCTTAGGAAAGAAAGGAAACGGGATGTCAATCCGATCCTAAGTCAAACCTAAGCAAGAAGAGGAGATTTCTTGCAAAATCCTCCAAGAACTTCAATCTTCCTCAACGCGAAGATCGCTCACAGCAATTCTCCAATCACGAACTTTGATCTTCGATGAGATCTCCCAAAAATCGCCTCCAAGAATGAAGGTTTGTGTCTTGCTAAGCTTGCGTTCTTGCCGCTCCCCTTAGGGTTTTAAATGTCGTAAGCTAGGTAGCAAGGTAAAGCGAGATGATGGAATCTTGCCTCATCCGTCCTTTTTATAATGCAGGGCAAAACGTCGGCCCGGCCCGATCTTCAAAAGATCGTGGCTTCGAAACGTGGCGAAAGGATTCGCCAAGATCACGGTCGTGGAAGATTCCACGACCGTAATTTAGGGCGTGAAGAGGAATACGGTTGTGTTCCACGGCCGTAATATCCCCTGGAATGAACATCGAATTCTGCATCATAATCCACGGCCGTAATCTAGGGTCAAACCGTGATTTTTGCCTTCATTCGTGCATTCCTCAATCTAATACTCCAAATTGCTTCCAAAAGGTGTTCTAAATCTGGAAGTACTTCAACTCAACTCTCCCTTGCTCGATTTCGTTCGGAAATAGCTCCAAATCACCTATAATCAACATAGAACTCGTGTAGACATCCATATCGACAATATAGGTAATACTAGCTCATATATGCATAAAGCTCCATCGAAGACTATCAATATGAATCAAATACGATTATAAACGTGCCTAAAATATCACAATATTTCATGCTAACAAATAACCCCATACTTAATACTTGCTTGTCCCTAAGCAAGGTCTTTCAAAAAGCTTCAAACAAGAGTTAGGATGAAATATGTATACCTTCTTTTGGATGAAAGTGACTCCTAAAGAATAGATCATTCTCAAACCTTGCTTCATTCGTTTTCAAACTTTCACGCACTTAATTAGAGAGTAAGAGGTAAAGAAAGCTTATGAAACAATTTAACTTCCAAACAAGCATTACAACCTTCAAACATTATCAAAATCAATCATAAGAACTTCAATTTAGACCACCAAGCCATATAACATTCTTTTGATCTTAAGGACTTTCCAAAGGAAAAGGTCTAGAGTATGGAAGGGAAAGGAAACTTTAAGGGAGAGTGGTGCATAAATCCGGGAAAATGGACTACTACCTTCTTCTTCTTTTGCGGTTTCCGCAACTCTTCACTTTGAGCTTCGCTCTTACTTTTCATTTTTCGACTTTACTTTTGGAGTTATGGATAGAGGTGCACAAAAACCGAAGCCTAGGAGATTGGCGTTTCTCATTTTTGCGAGATGCCTCAAACCCTTAGCGCACATACCATAATCCGCTAGGAATATCGCTCAATCCGACTTTGGCAAGACACAAACACCCGGCTATGTGAATGGTGCCGAGTTACTCATCGTCATGATTGACTTCCCCAAACCTATAATTTCTTTCTATTCAATTGATCGCAAATATATGCTCTCATGGCCCTCCCACATCATACATGCCTTTTTCTCATTCACTTTCCAAGTTCCCGGATGGGTAAAGGAGGCTAATATTTCAATGAGGAGCTAGATGATCAAAGGAAAGAAGAAAGAAAGTATCGAATTGCCTTAATCATCTCAAAAAGAAGCATAAGAACTTATAATGTGATTTCAACTTCGATTTCTTATATGATTTAGGTAACATTTTCACATTATAAAACTTGCAAAAGATGTAAAATCTATTCATTCAATTTCTTTTCGAATTACTATCCTCTCAAGCATGCAATCGTTATCAACTTAATTCACAAGTAGTGTTTATCATAGAATTCATCTCAATTCATTAGAAGCATCAAATTTTTCAAAAATTTTCAATTTTTATGGGTTTTTAAAGTTCTTTTTCATGCAATGCAAGAATGAAACGTGTGACATATGATGAACATGCAATAATAGTCTCGGAATAGAAGCAACATATAGAGTAGAGTTATTACAAACATTTAGTACATCCCACCCCATACTTAGGACGAACATTGTCCCTAATGTTCACAAAAAAGAACAAAAGCAAGAAAGGAAAAGAAAACTCACAAATGGCGGCGGGGATGTCTAAAACGAGCATGTCCGGTCATCGATCACTGCGGTGCCGGTGGAGGTGGGAATGGAGAGAAACTCGGGTCATAGTACCGCCCAAACTGCTGGCGGTAGACGTCCCTCATCATGTGATCGAGGTCGTCCGTGTGTCTGTCTCTAGCGTCTGCCCGGAACTCTAATGCTCCGACTCTCTCTGAAAGTCCGGTAGCCCACTCCGGCATCCTCTCATACCATCCCGGAGCATGATCATACCATCCGGGAGCATCTGCTGGTGCTGGCTGTGGTGGTGGTGGTGGTGGTGCTGCTGGCTTTTATACTCGCAGGCAAATTTTCAAAAATCACGGTCTGTCGGGGCATTCCACGGCCGTGGAAATGTACGGACCCGTGATTTTTGTGATTTTTCACAGGCCTTTGAGAATTACGGTCACTGTAGCAATGACGACCGTAATTTAGACCGTGGAACCCTCTGTAAAGCTTCAAAGTCCAAATTTCGTCACTTCTATTCGACATTATCCCTCCGTTCTCCCTTTTCCATCGATACTACAACCAAAAACACGAACATACCGGGAGAAATCGAGGCAAAAACAAGGCAAAAACTTCTATTCTAAGCTAATCTATGAATCGAAAGCAAAAACGAAAATGCAATACCTTGGGTTGCCTCCCAAGAAGCGCTTTGTTTAAGGTCCGTAGCTAGACCAATGTCCATAGATGACTCAATGCACCTTGAACATCTTGGATTGCTCTTTAAATCCATCATTAAACTCCTCCAAGAAATCTCCGGTTCCTAATTTCACCGGCAAGTGGTAAGATCTTCCACGTACAAGCTTGTACGGTTTGATTCTCACCGGAATCCTCCTAGCTTTCCTATGCTTTAATGGGACATAATTCGGTCTTCCATCCCATCCTTTCCTAGATCGAGAAATCAGTTTCTCGAGAATCCTCCTAGCTTCCCCATCTCCAGTTTGGGGATGATGTATGGTCTTCGTCATGTGAATGACCCCATACTTGGACAAAAGACACTTCTTCGCCTTAACGGTGAAGTGCTTGCTAACTCCACTCCTTGTAGTCCAAGGAGCATCTTCTTCCAGCAATTTCAATGGAGGCTTCATTTTCACCTTAGGAGGTTCTTTTGGAAGAGACCTCCAACTCTCCGGTGCATTCCTGAAAAAATCAGAAATTTTAATAGGAATTTCAAAAGAAGTAAGAGAATGTACCTTGTAAAGTTCTTCAAGGCTTGGGACAAGTTTCATGTTGGCATGATGATCCACACATGAAATATCTCCCAACTCAGCTGGATCTTCTTCAACCTTGGCCACAATTTCAGTAATTTGGCCAAGGTTCACCACTTCTTCCTCTTCTTCAAGCACAACTGGCTCTTCTTCAATCTCGACCACAATATTAGCAATTTGGTCTAGGTGTTCCACTTCTTCCTCTTCTTCAATGGGAACTTCCAGAGGTTCTAGAGGAACTTTGGGTTTGATAGGAGCATTCCTCGAGACTTGGAGTTCTTCCTTAAAGGCTTTCAATTTTTCTTCGATCATATCAAGTTCCTTCTTCAATTCTTCAAGTTTCGAGTGTTCCGCATCTTTGGGACGTTTCTTCTTAACCTTCTTTGGGTAGTGCAGCTTTTCCCATTTTGCAAATTCATATTCAATGGTTTGTTCACGTTCTCTTTCGCTGTCAAACCAATAGAAGGCGTATTTCTCTACCAAGTATTCATAATGGTCTGCTCTAGCCGTATGCTTCGCTACCCATATTGGATCGTATGGAGCCATACTTAGCTAGTAGAGCCTCAAAAACTCATACCAAGAGATTAAAAAAAAACAAAAGCTCCCAAAACTTGTTCTTTGGCGAAACTCTGTTCCGTTGCTGGAACAAGAACTTCGTATGTACCTAAGAACACAAACCTGCAAGAACACTCAAGAAAAGGATATCAAATAACAAGAGCAAGCTCCCAAGCTTGACAACCGGCAACCGGATTCGGCCGAAACCAAATCCCCGGCAACGGCGCCAAAAACTTGTTCGCCCCTAGAGGTGTGTGCAAATAAGTTTTAAATTTATAAAACTAGAATCAAGCAGCGAACCCGCAGTGTACGGATCGAGGTAGCTAAGCAAGAATTCCAGAGTATCGAACACAGGGATTTGGGTGGGAACAAATTCGATTTCAGATTATCAAGCAATAAATATGGGAGTTTTGCAAATATTGGGAAAACAACAATCCTAAAGATCCGGGTATTCAGTTGTGACAACAGATTCAAGATATACTAATGATATAAAGACAGAGTAGAGGTATGCAAAGGTATACTAATGTAAGGTAATCGTACGGTTGAGGTTCCAAAAACCTTATGTAACTCACCTAAAAGATACTCCTTATACAGGTTGTTGAGGCTCAATATAAAGAGGTTCTAAAAGCAAGGATTAGTATCAAATACCCAAACCTACGATCTAAAGGTCAAGACTAACTTATCCGATTGAGGTTGTTGAGGCTCACAATCGAGGTAGAGGTTGTTGAGGCTTCACTACCACCTAGAAAAGACAAGTCTAAGCTAAGCTAAAGCAAATCTTTAACTTTAGATTAAGGTAAAAAGTAGACTCGTAAACTCATGGAAATTACGGTTGGATCTTGAGGTTCCACGGCCGTGGAATTCAAGAACAACCCGTAATTTAGGGTTGTCGGCGACACTTCTCTAACTCTCAGGGTCTAATCTGTTTGCGATCGATCTATCATCATCTATGCCACAACTATCAACCCTTCACCTTAGAATTGTTAAGGGTTTTTAGCCAATAACAGCCATTTGATATCAATTCAAGATTTATAGGATAAAAGATGGAAACTTTCAAGAACCTTCAATAATCTTTCAAACGAATCTCAAAATCACAATCGAAAACAAGTGTTTGTCAAGAGATTCAAATCAAACAATCAATCACAATCTTAGGAAAGAAAGGAAACGGGATGTCAATCCGATCCTAAGTCAAACCTAAGCAAGAAGAGGAGATTTCTTGCAAAATCCTCCAAGAACTTCAATCTTCCTCAACGCGAAGATCGCTCACAGCAATTCTCCAATCACGAACTTTGATCTTCGATGAGATCTCCCAAAAATCGCCTCCAAGAATGAAGGTTTGTGTCTTGCTAAGCTTGCGTTCTTGCCGCTCCCCTTAGGGTTTTAAATGTCGTAAGCTAGGTAGCAAGGTAAAGCGAGATGATGGAATCTTGCCTCATCCGTCCTTTTTATAATGCAGGGCAAAACGTCGGCCCGGCCCGATCTTCAAAAGATCGTGGCTTCGAAACGTGGCGAAAGGATTCGCCAAGATCACGGTCGTGGAAGATTCCACGACCGTAATTTAGGGCGTGAAGAGGAATACGGTTGTGTTCCACGGCCGTAATATCCCCTGGAATGAACATCGAATTCTGCATCATAATCCACGGCCGTAATCTAGGGTCAAACCGTGATTTTTGCCTTCATTCGTGCATTCCTCAATCTAATACTCCAAATTGCTTCCAAAAGGTGTTCTAAATCTGGAAGTACTTCAACTCAACTCTCCCTTGCTCGATTTCGTTCGGAAATAGCTCCAAATCACCTATAATCAACATAGAACTCGTGTAGACATCCATATCGACAATATAGGTAATACTAGCTCATATATGCATAAAGCTCCATCGAAGACTATCAATATGAATCAAATACGATTATAAACGTGCCTAAAATATCACAATATTTCATGCTAACAAAGAACAGGGAATATATCTAGGAGAAACGAAATGCCTCTTAACAACATTCAGGAGGTAGAGATCTTTGATGTTTGGGGAGTAGACTTCATGGGACCTTTCCCATCATCTTGTGGAAACCAATACATACTTCTAGCTGTAGATTATGCTTCGAGATGGGTTTAAGCAATTGCCTCTCCTACTAATGATGCCATGGTTGTGGTCAAGTTCTTTAACAAGACTATTTTCCCACGATTTGGGACACCACGGACTATCATTAGTGATGGAGGCTCTCACTTTATTGCCCGACAATTCGAAGCTCTACTAGCTAAGTATGGGGTGACTTACAAGATCGCCACCCCTTACCATCCACAAACAAGTGGACAAGTGGAGATTTCAAACCGGGAGATTAAAGGAATCCTAGAGAAGACAGTTTCGAGGACAAGGAAAGATTGGTCCTTGAAGCTAGATGATGCATTGTGGGCATACCGGACTGCATATAAGATTCCCATAGGAACAACACCATACAACCTTGTGTATGGGAAGTCTTGTCACTTACCGGTAGAGCTGGAACATACGGCGTATTGGGCAATAAAGTGGTTGAACTTCAGCATAGAGGAAGCGGGCGAGAAGTGCCTCTTAGACCTTAACGAGCTTGAAGAGCTTCGCTTAAACGCCTATGAAAACACCAAGATCTACAAAGAGAGAGCGAAGCGTTGGCATAATAAGCATATCATTCCAAAGGACCTCAAAGAAGGAGATCAAGTTCTCCTCTTCAATTCGAAACTTCGGCTCTTTCTAGGTAAGCTTAAATCTCATTGGACCGGACCTTATCTAATCAAACATGTTTTTCCCCATGGTGCAGTTGAAGTATAGGGTGAAAATGGCGGAAGCTTCAAGGTGAACGGTCAATGACTCAAGAAATACTCACCGGAACTCCAAGCTGAGGAGTTCGCGCCTACCGCACTCGAATAAGTGCAAGTACGGTCTACTTACGGACCTTAAACAAGCGCTTCTTGGGAGGCAACCCAAGGTATTACACTTATACTTTTGTTTGTCATTCTTAGATTAGATTAGTTTAGATGTTTTTTTGTTTTGCCCTCGATACCTTCCGGTATGTTGTGTTTTTGGATGTAGGAGCAATGGAATAGGCAATGGGAAAGGAAAAAGTTGGAAGAAATTGACAAAACTTGGATTTTGGCACATTATAAAGAGTTACACGCCCAAAACCACGGTCGTGGAGGCTACAGTGATCGTAATTCTTCAAAATTTGAGAAAAGTCACCAAAAACCACGGTTCCGTACAATTCCACGGCCGTGGAAACCCCCAATGACCGTGATTTTCAAAAATTTTTACGGCCACTATATAAACCACCTTCCTTCACAAAAAACACCACAAAACCCCTCTTTCCACGCCCTAAACTCCGAAAACCTTCCCCAACTCGTAAATCTTTGTTCGGTAATCATTTCAAACGATTCTTGGTGCAAAAGTGGAGCAAATTCATTCCTCTACAAGATCCAATTGACAAAACAAGCGAACAATCCATCAAGAAAGTGGAATTTGGATTCAAAGATCCAAAAACCTAGGTTTTTACCATTCTTCTCTCCTTTGTCAATTTGTGTTAAATTTCCGCAAGAACTTAGAACATTTGCATAGGATTGAGATTGGAATTAGTCTAGGACAGGTTCTGTTGAGTTTGTTGTTGATTTGATTGAGATTTGATCATTTCTGAGACGAATCACGGTCTCTAGGACTTCCACGGCCGTGGAATAGGAAGAACATACCGTGGTTTTTTCTGGAATTAGGGAAAATGTTCACACGAAGTGCAGGAAAGAAAAAGAAGATAAAGGGTGATAGTTCCTCCTCTTCCCATAACCCTCCTAGTGAACCATCACCTCTACATCCTAGAATCCCACCATTCCTCCTAACTATCTCGATGCTTTAGAAAAGATCGAGGAGAGACCGGTCATTGGACCTAGATACCTCTTGCTTGAGGAGTTAGAGCCACTTAATATGGTTAATGATTTGACATGGCTCTTGGATAGAGCCGGATTGATTGTTTTCTCCGCTATTAGAGCGGATGCTTATGAGGAGATTACGAGGGAGTTTGTTATATCCTTCGAGCATAGCCAAGTTGATAGGACGGTGTCCTTCAGATTGATGGAGACGGACTATGAGTTCTCCATCCAGCAGTTCGGAGCCTTCTTTGGGTTCCACGAGACCTTCAATGGTCGCTTTACTAGCGGTTTATACGCTAAGGATTTTTGGGAGGAGATTGCTATGATTTACGCTAGCGAGGACCGTTGGTGTTAGCATGAAATATTGTGATATTTTAGGCACGTTTTCTAGATGTATTTCATCCATATTGGTGTTCATTGATAAAGCATTGAAGCAATTCTGAGCTAGTTTGTCTATATTGTCGATATAGAGGTCTACATAAGCTTTGTGTTGATTGTAGGCGAATAAGAGCTAAAACCGAACGAATTAAGAGAGAATGGAGATGGATTGAGCATATCCAAGGATTGAGGACACCACAAAGAAGCTAAGGAAGATGCTAGGATGAAGAATGGCACAAAACAAAGGGAATTACGAGCAACCTATGCTTCCACGCTCTAAAATACGGCCGTAATGAAGTCCACGCTCTAAACCACGGCCGTGGAACTTGGCAACATGAGCGTGGAGCATTCCAGAGAGTTACACGGTGTAAAGTACGGTCGTGGAAGTTGTGAAGCACCGTAATCAAATTCCACGGTCTAAACCACGGGCGTGGAATTCCATATAACCGTGATTTAGACAATCTTTTGGCGAATAAAATATAGACACATTGTCTACACACATGGGCCGAAAACTTATTCTATCTTTCCTTATAAAAGGACTGAAGGAGGGAGATTTCGGGACCTTCGCTTACGCTTGCTTGCACGTGCCTAGGGTTTCAATTGGACGTGCGGAGATTGCCATTTGGCAACGGAGATTTGCAAAGGATTGAAGATTTGGAAGTTGCATTTTGTCCTTAGGTTTGATTAGAAGATGGATTGACATCCCGTTCTTCGTTCTTATCAAGGATTGTGATTGTTTGTGTTATTCCAAATCTGATATACATCATTACCTTTGTTTGTGGATTTGAGATTGATTTGAAGTTTATTGAAGGTTTTCGAAGGTTTTCATCTTTCATTCTTCTAAATCTTGAATTTGATATCATAATGACTGTTGTTGGCTAAAACCCTTTAGCAATTCTAAGGTGAAGGGTTGGTGGTTGTGGCTTAGATGATGATAGATCAATCATAAACAGATTGGACCTTGAGAGTTAGAGAGATTTCGCCGACGAGCCAGAATCACGGTGTGTTCTTGAGTTCCACGGCCGTGGAATCTCAAGATCCACCTGTAATTTTCCCTAGTTTACGAACCTTGCTTTTATTTTAATCCAAAGTTATAGATTTGCTTTAATCTAGTCTTGGCTTGCCCTTTTCTAGGTAGTAGTGAAGCCTCAACAACCTCTACTTCAATTTCGAGTGTCACAACCTTAATCGGTTTAGTTAGTCTTGATCCTTGGGTTACAAGTTTGGGTATTTGATATTAATTCTTGCCTTTAGATCCTTTCTATACTGAAGCCTCAACAACTTTTATAGAGAGTGTCTTTAGATAAGTCATATAAAGCCTTGGAACTTCACCGTACATTGCTTTGTATTAGTATACCTTTGCAGCTCTTAACTCTGTCCTTACATCTTTAGTATATCTTGAATCGATTGTCACAACTGGATTCCTGGATCTTTAGGGTTGCTGTTTTCCCAATATTTACAAAGCTCATACATTTACTTGCTTGACGATTTATAACTGGATTTAACCCCCCAAATCCCTGTGTTCGATACTCTGGAATTCTTGCTTAACTACGTCGATCCGTACACTGCGGGTTCGCTTGCTTGATTTCTAGTTTTATAATTTTAAGACTTATTTGCACGCACGCTAAGTGGCGAATAAGTTTTTGGCGCCGTTGCCGGGGATCGAACCCGGGTCACCCGCGTGACACGCGGGAATACTTACCACTATAAAACTAGAAATCAAGCAAGCGAACCCGCAGCCTAAGTTTGTAGAAGTTCCAGCCGAAAAAGAGAAAGAAAAGAGGAAGGAGAAGGAAGATTTCTACGTTCCTCCTCCAACTTTCAAACCTCCCCTACCATTCCCGCAATCTAGAGAAAAAGCGCGTCTAGACAAGCAATTCGGTAAGTTTATTGAACCCATGAGCAAACTGCATATTAATATACCTTTCATTGATGCAATTGTAGGTATGCCAGCTTATGGAAAGTTCCTAAAGGATATCCTCTCTAACAAAAGAAAGTTAGAAGATTTTGGAGAAGTTAAGATGAGTTTGGATTCGTCGGATCTCATCAAGACAATGAAGGAGAAGATGCCCCCAAAGCTGAAGGATCCGGGGTCATTTTGTATTCCCATAGGAGTGGGAGATGTCACATATGATGCATTATGTGATTTAGGAGCGAGCGTGAGCATCATCCCGCTTGCCTTATGCAGGAAGATCGGTTTAGGGGATCCTAAACCGGTAAAGATGACGTTGTACATGGCGGATCGATCCATAACTCGTCCCGTCGGTATAGTTGAAGACGTCCCAATCAAGCTTGGTAAGTTCTATGTTCCTATAGACTTTGTTGTGCTTGACATTCCTGCAGATAGTCCGGTCCCGATCATACTCGGAAGACCGTTTCTTGCAACATCTGCTTGCATAGTTGATTGTAAGAATGCTAGACTTGCCTTCGATATAGGAGAAGAAAAGGTAGAGTTCGTTCTCTCTACTTTGGTGAAGGAGCCAGTTTTCGATGACGATATATTCAACATCCATGACGAAGAGCTATCTAGAGAAGAGGTAAGTTCGATTCTCTTCAAAGACCCCTTACAAAAAGTTATTTCTATGAGCATTATGGATGTAGGGGAAGAAGACGAATGTAATGAGGAAGTAGAAGCTTTAGAAAAGCAAAAAGAAGTGTATGAAGAAGAATATGAGGAACTCTACGATGGGTGAGAAAACGTTAGAAATCACGGTCAGTCGTGCTATTCCACGGCCATGGAATCTACCAACATGACCGTAATTTGCTATTCAGAGGACTCCAGTAAGTTACACGGCCAAAACCACGGCCGTGGAACAAACTTAGGTCCCGTAATTGACTTCCACGCCCAAAACCACGGCCGTGGAGGGAACAGAGTAGCCGTAATTTTGGGTGAATCTGAAGGAGATTGTATCCTCTCCACCACTTCTCTTGACTCTTCTCCAGCATCTTCTACATCCTTAGACACTTCTAAGGAAGCATCGGATACTCCTCAAGAGACATTAGAGACTCCGATAGTGATGGAATTGAAGCCACTTCCTACACATCTAAGGTACGCATTTCTAGGACCTAATTCTAACTTTCCGGTAATTTTTAGTTCCGATTTGAGTATTGAAGAACATAGTAAACCCATGGTTGTTCTTAAGAAACATAGGAAAGCCTTAGGGTATACTATAGAGGATCTAGTAGGAATCAAACCTTCACTATGCATGCATAAGATCCTAATGGAAGAAGACTTTAGAACTTCGAGACAACCTCAAAGGCGGTTAAATCCGACCATGAAGGAGGTTGTCAAGAAGGAAATTCTTAAACTACTTGATGCAGGTATCATCTACCCTATCTCCGATAGCAAGTGGGTGAGTCCCGTACAGGTGGTTCCAAAGAAGGGAGGAATGACAGTCATCACAAATAAAAACAACGAACTCATTCCTACACGAACCGTGACGGGATGGAGGATGTGCATAGACTACCGCAAGCTAAACAACGCAACGAGGAAGGATCACTTCCCACTACCCTTCATCGACCAAATGCTTGAAAGGTTAGCACAACACTCACATTTCTGTTATCTTGACGGTTATAGTGGTTTCTTTCAGATCCCGATACACCCGGATGATCAAGAAAAGACCACATTCACGTGCCCGTGGGGTACGTTTGCCTATAGGAGGATGCCGTTCGGGCTTTGCAACGCCCCAGCTACCTTTCAAAGGTGCATGATGGCCATCTTCTCGGAATATATAGAGGAAATCATGGAAGTTTTTATGGATGACTTCTCCGTTTATGGTTCCTCTTTTGACGATTGTCTTTCTAACCTTGCTCTTGTGTTACAAAGGTGTGAAGATACTAACCTAGTTCTTAATTGGGAGAAGTGTCAATTTATGGTGAAAGAGGGCATTGTATTAGGACACTTAATCTCTAGTAGAGGGATTGAGGTGGATAAAGCTAAGATAGAGACAATAGAAAAGCTTCCTCCCCCAACTTCGGTGAAAGGGATAAGGAGTTTTCTAGGACATGCTGGATTTTATAGACGCTTTATGAAGGATTTCTCTAAGATATCAAAGCCGCTTACTAATCTATTGATGAAGGATGCAGTTTTTGATTTTTCACAGGAATGTCTAGATGCGTTCAATAAGATTCGGGAAGCTCTAATCTCAGCCCCGATTATCCAACCTCCGGATTGGAATCTTCCCTTTGAGGTTATGTGTGACGCAAGTGACGTAGCCATAGGAGCTATGCTTGGGCAAAGAAAGGAAGGACGAACCCATGCCATTTACTACGCTAGCAAGACGCTAGATGAAGCGCAGCTCAACTACGCCACTACCGAAAAGGAATTTTTAGCAATTGTCTATGCATTTGAAAAGTTTCGCTCTTATCGTGTAGGTGCTAAGGTGATTGTGTACACGGATCATGCTGCGATCCGGTATTTTCTTGCGAAGAAAGATGCGAAACCAAGGCTGATTAGATGGATTCTTCTCCTACAAGAATTCGATCTAGAGATCCGTGACAAGAAGGGTTCGGAAAATTCTGTTGCGGATCATTTGAGTCGTCTACCACATCTAGAATACGACCATCTACCTATAGATGACTCCTTTCCGGACGAACATTTAGACATCATAGAACCAACTCATCCAATGAGGATAGCGACTCTTCCATGCCACCACTAGAGGACATTGATCCAACGATCAATGTGAACCCGTTCGTTCCACGAGCGGCCGCCAATCGTCGTGCCCCAGCTGGAGGTGCGAGAGTCGATCGTGTGGATGAGGAGCCAAGAACTCTTGGCCAAAGGATGGATCCAACGCAGCAACCACGCCGTTTGGGTGTGAACTTTGATGCTGATGACGCACAAGGGTTTAGCTTCAACCCGCAAGTTATTACCATTGTCCGCCAAAATCAATTTGGTGGAACGAGCGCTGAATCTCCACATCAACATCTACAAAACTTTGAGATCATGATGGAGACAATGAAGCCAAAGAATGCAACTACCAATAGCTATAAACTCAAGCCTTTCTTTTTCTCCTTGAAAGGGAAGGCATTGTCTTGGTATCAAGCTCTTCCAAGTGGGAAACTCGAAACATAGGAGGATCTTTCTTTGGAATTCCTCACTAAGTTCTTTCTGTCATCCAAGACGGCAGAGTTGAGAGGTAAGATTAATGCATTTTCTATGAGATCTAACGAAAGTTTGTTTCAATCCTGGGAAAGATTTCATGATTTGCTATTGGATTGCCCACATCATGGCATATCCAAGTTGGCGCTATTGGAGATATACTATAAGGGGCTGGATGTGGAGACACAATTCAAGCTCCAATCCCTTTCATGTGGTACATTCACCAGCACCGTCAGACGCACCAGCATGGTATAGCCAGTGATAGCATGAATTATAGTCTATATTTTAGGGTTTGTTTTGACGTTTTATTTTTCATAATCTGCATGTTTGTATGTATATTATGTGATTATATTACCATTTCATCTACCTTTGCGAGAATCAAGGTCTACACCTAGTTTTGTTGTAATTGTAGGTAAAATGGTACGTTTTGCATCAAAAAGGAGCAAAAGGAGCTATGGAGTCATTGGAGCTACATTGAGGAACATAAGGAACCATCCAAGAAGCATAGCCATGGATTAAAGATTCACTTTGGACCAGTTTTGAGAGATTTCACATTCAGTTGTGACTCACCTCGGTTGACCAGAGATTCATCTCGACCGAGGTGATCCAGAGACGCCGACTCGACCGAGGCGAATACCTAGGACACGGCGAGAATATTTTATTCTTGGCTGAGATCTTTTATCTTTGGAAAGTGATCTTATATTTTTGGGCTTGGCTCCTGGAAGGAAGAAGATCTTATATTTTACCTTTTTTTATGGGAAAAGATCTTTTTAAGATATCTTATCTTTGGAGGGTTATTTTCCTATAAAAAGGGTTGGATTTCCACTAATCCAAGATCATGCTATACCATCGATCAGGGTTTATACGCAGCAACAGCCATACTCCAGTTGGGAGATTTGAAGAACCTTTTTGAAGGTTGAAGGAAGATTGAAGATTGTAGCTTTTATAGCTTTTGGAGGGTTTTGTAAGATTGTCTTCAATCCCCTTCCTTGTTGTCTTGTCTTGTTGGATTTCTATCCAAGGAACGCTTTTGTTGTTATTTGATTCAGTTATTGAAGTCTTTTCATTAAATTCTTCTTGTTCAAATATTCACCTTCTTCCCATATATTTGATTATTACTTTCATGATGATGAGTGGCTAATTTCCTTGTGTGATTCTAGGGTGATTGGCTGAAGGTTGTGGGAAAAACAATGATAGAATGATCTTAATCACAGTAGGATCTTGAAAGTTCGAGCCTTTAACCTTAACCCTAAGCATCTCGCTCAGTCGATGAACATCTCGGCCAGGGTGGAAATTGGCTGACCGAGGTGACTTATCTGACCCTAAACTGAGAGTTAAGTGTTAGAGTTTGCCAAATCCTATTCTTATTACACCTTTCCTGGTTCAATGCAAGCTTAGGATGAGACTTACCCGGTAATTCCTTAGTTTGTGTACCTAAGATCATAAGTGTAGGTAATAAAGGTCTATCCTTTATTGGGGTTTGAGTGTGCTTTCACCCCATCTTTGTGAGTTAGCCTGAGACTTACCCGGTAAAGGTTGATTCTATTCCCTTAGATGGTGTGTTAGTTTGAGGTTATAGTTTTTTATCTTGATTCCTTGAGACTTATCCGGTAATAGGAGTTACGATTTTGGATTAGTGAGTAGTGAGACTTACCCGGTGATCTATTCCACTTTAGTAACACCTTCCCCATGCAAAAACCTAAGCTTTGTCCGCTTATCTTTAGATCTTGAGTTGGAACCACAACTAGAAGCTTTAATCCCTAGAATTGCATGTTTGCTTTATTGACTTCTTATTCATCTTTGATTGTTTTAATTGCTCTTGTGGTTAGTATTTACGAAGCTTACCGTTGTCGACTTTGTTTCACTGAGTCCATGTGATCGACCCCTGGAATTCCTTGCTTTTACTACGATTGACCCGTACACTGCGGGTTCGCATCCTTGTTTTAAGCTTAAGTCTAGGGTTATAAATTTAAAGCTTGCACACACCGTTTGGAGCGAACAAGTTTTTGGCGCCGTTGCCGGGGACTTGGTCTAGACCAAGCCGGTACGGTTTGCTCTTGGGGCACTTGCCCCCGTGTCTTCTAACCACTCTACTTGAGTGACTTTTGCAGGTTCTTTCTTAGGTATATGTGAAGAACCCGCACTGGGAAGGAAATCGTTCCTTACGATCCCGAACCAGAAAAGACATACAAGCGACGCTTAAGAGAAGCGAAGATGGCCCAACAAGACAACCGCGATCTTGAGGCCGAGTTGAAGGAGGCGTTAGAGCTGCTACGCCTCAGCAGAGAAGAACTAAGGCAAGAGAAGGAAGAAACTCGCACCAAGACAAGCAATCGAAGCGGAGATAGCAGTCATACGAGACCAGATTCTACTTCGACCGAGGGAAGATCCACCAGTTGATCCTCGACCGATGCAAGTCCCAGTTGCTGACCGTCGACCGAGGCAGGTCCCAGTACCTGACGCCCCGGCCGAGATACTTCCACTTCGGATGCCAGTTTGAGATGTTCTTCTTGCAGGAATTCCACAAACCCTAGGTCAAAGGATGGACCCTAATCAACAACTGAGGCGTCCAGGGGTCAACCTAGGAGATGCAGCGGACCATGACTATGAACTTCGACCGCAAGTTCTATCCATGATTCGCCAATGCCAATTCGGAGGGATGGAGAAGGAATCACCACATCAACATCTTCAAAACTATGAGATCTTGATGGAAACCTTGAGACCTCCGAGAATTGAAAACAACAACTACAAGCTAAGACCTTTTTACTTTTCTTTAAAAGATAGAGCTCTTACTTGGTATCAATCTCTTCCTCCAGGGAAAATTAGCACGTGGGAGGAAATGTCTACGGAGTTCTTGACCAAATTCTTTCCCCCCTCAAAGACAGCCGAAATGAGAGGAAAGATTAATGCTTTCATTATGAAGGACAAGGAGAGCTTGTCCAAGTCATGGTAGCGGTTCAAGGACATTCTTTTGGATTGCCCACATCATGGGATTCCAAAGCTAGAGTTATTGGAGATATACTTCAAGGGACTGGACGGAAGCACCCAATTCAATCTCCAACTACTCTCCGCCGGTACCTTCATGGGCATGCCGATTGACGAGGCTTGGGACTTCATCGAGAAGCAAGCCTTGCACATGGAGAAATACACCCACCAAGGAGCTGAAGGAGGAGTTAAAAGAGTTAACTTCCAAGAAACTCAGCCCAACAACAACCAACTCACGTCTTTGAAGAATGACGTGAAGCTATTGAAGGAACTCTTGGTTGCTCAAACCAAGAAGGAAGAGCAAGGGCAAAGGAACAACAACAACGGGTACCGTAACAACAACAACGGTTCCCGGAACAACAACTACAACAACAACAATAGAGGGTCCAATAGCAACAATTGGAGGACGAACAATCAAAACAACCAGAATCCTGGTAACAATTATTCTAACTCCAACTCTAATGATTCCTCTAACCCTTTCCTCTCTCCCCCTTCTTCTTCTTCTTCCACTCCATTGAAAAGCCAGGGGCAAGGATCGAGTTCGTCTCAGCCGGAAAAGAAAGACGCAGTTCTGGAGGCTATCTTGATCAAGCTTAGTGCTATGGAGACTTCTATGACTTCATTTTCGAGGGCCCAAAAGTCCTTCGAACAACAACTTGCAAGTAGGGCGAATGAAGCGCCAAGAGATCCAGGGAAGCTTCCAGCAAAGACGGAAAGCAACCGTAAGGGCCAGATCATGGCCATAACTACGAGGAGTGGACTGAAGACTGCAGATCCAGTGCCTCGGTCGGTGCCAGTACCGACGAAGACCACCTCGGTCCAGATGCAGTCGAAGAACACTTCGACCGAGATGCCAACCGAGGTGGAACCACAGAAAGCGGAGGGGAAAACTGAAGTTTATATTCCACCTCCTGCATACAAACCACCACTTCCTTTCCCCCAGTCAAGGGCCAGAGCACATCTAGACAAGCACTTTGGTAAGTTCCTTGACTTGATGAATAAGCTGCATATTAACATTCCTTTCCTTGATGCCATTCTAGGAATGCCCGCCTATGGGAAGTTCTTAAAGGAGATCCTTTCAAGAAAGAGGAAACTGGAAGACTTTGGTGAAGTTAGGATGACATCTAAATCCTCGGAGCTTATTCAAATCATGAAGGAGAAGATGCCACCTAAGTTGAGAGATCCCGGCTCATTTTGCATTCCCATTCAAGTTGGGGATGTCACTTGTGAAGCCCTTTGTGATCTAGGAGCCAGCGTGAGCATCATCCCGCTGGAGCTATGTATGAAGATCGGACTTGGAGAGCCCAAGCCGGTCAAGATTCGACTTTATATGGCGGATCGCTCCATCACCCATCCCGTGGGCATCTTGGAGGACGTTCCGGTCAAGTTAGGTAACTTCTATCTACCTATAGATTTTGTTGTACTTGACATTCCCGCAGATTATCCTGTTCCTATTATTCTCGGGAGGCCATTTCTAGCAACTTCGGGTTGCAACGTGGATTGCAAGAACGCCAAGTTGAAATTCAACGTTGGTGGCGATGAGGTGGAGTTCGCACTACTTGCAGCCATGAAAGGGGAGCAGCTAACTGATGATATCTTCAACATCTACGATGAAGAAGAATCAAGAGAATTGGTGAGCTCTATCCTTATTAACGACCCACTCGAAAGAGTTATTAGCTTCAGTTTAATGGAGGAAGGTATAGATGCTTCTTGTGACGCAGATATACGGAGCTTAAAGGCACTGGAAGAGGATCCAGGAGCAAAAACTGAGAAGCTAATCCAGGAGACAAAGATCTCCAGTTTCGGTTCCAGTTGCAGTACCTCGACCGAGGCACTTCCTGGACTGAGCGAGGCGACCGAAGAACATCTCGGTCAACGCCTCTGCGCCTCGACCGAGGTCGATGGCAAGGTGATATCAACTAAGACTACTGAGAATAATAAACTTCTTACTCCTTTCTCTGACATTCATCCTCAGTTGGTGGAACATTCTATCCACCAACTTTCTGATAACAAGGGACCTTGGTATGCTGATATTGTGAATTATCTTGTATGCCAAGAAACACCGCCCGGATTGACGTACTCTCAAAAGAAGAGATTCTTCAAGGAAGTACGACATTATTACTGGGACGAGCCGCTGCTATTCAAGCGCGGACCGGATGGGATGCTTCGAAGATGCATTCCGGAAGATGAAGTTAATAGCGTCATACGGCATTGCCATTCACTTCCTTGTGGAGGACATGCTAGCACCGATAAAACATGCGTTAAGGTATTACGTTCCGGTTTCTTTTGGCCTACATTATTTAAGGATGTACAAGCTTTTGTTGTCTCTTGTGATGCATGCCAAAGAACAGGAAATTTATCAAGGAGGAACGAGATGCCACTTAATAACATCCAGGAGGTGGAAATCTTTGATGTATGGGGGATTGACGTCATGGGACCTTTCCCATCCTCCGGAGGAAACCTCTATATCCTTCTTGCGGTTGATTACGTCTCTAGATGGGTTGAAGCCATTGCCTCTCCCACTAATGACGCCAAGGTGGTTGTGAAGTTCCTAAACAGGACCATCTTCCCACGGTTTGGAACTCCACGCATCATCATCAACGATGGAGGAACACATTTCATCAACCGGAAGTTCAAGGCACTTCTATCAAAGTATGGGGTAACCCACAAGGTATCAACCGCTTATCACCCTCAAACTAGTGGACAGGTCGAGATCTCGAATAGAGAAATCAAAGCAATTTTGGAGAAGACCGTCTCTAGAACGAGGAAGGATTGGTCCATGAAATTGGACGATGCTCTTTGGGCGTACAAGACCGCATTTAAGACTCCCATAGGTACCACCCCTTATAATTTGGTATATGGGAAGTCTTGCCATTTGCCCGTTGAATTGGAACACAAAGCGTATTGGGCGATCAAATGGTTAAACTTCGACATTAAGGAGGCCGGCGAGAAGCGACTATTGGAACTCAACGAGCTAAAGGAGCTGCGTTTGAACGCTTATGAGAATGCCAAAATCTATAAAGAACGGACGAAGAGATGACCTGACAAGCGTATCATTCCAAAGGAGCTCAACGAAGGAGACCTAGTTCTACTCTTCAACTCCCGCCTCCGCCTTTTTCCAGGTAAGCTAAAATCAAGATGGACCGGACCTTATGTTGTGAAACATGCTTTTCCTCATGGTGCAGTTGAGTTATGGGGCGAAACTAGCGGAAGCTTCAAGGTCAATGGTCATAGACTTAAGAAGTACCAACCGGAAACTCCGGTTGAGGAGGTTGCACCGATATACCTCGTTTGAGATGCATCATGGTCCAGCTAGCGACCTTAAATCAAGCGCTTCTTGGGAGGCAACCCAAGGTATTGCTTTCTTTTCCCTTTTTCTAGTTTAGCTTAGATAGTTTGCTTTTGCTTTGTTTTGTTTGTTTTTGGCGTCCTAGACAAATAACAGGTTACAACTAAGGAAGGAGAACCAATCAGGAGCGTAACTGGAAGAACAGAAGTTTGAGAATTCGAAAAGTCGAAGTTTGACTGAGACACCTCGGTCCAGTCGAGGCCACCTCGACCGAGTTGATTCTTGAGCAACCGAGGCGACTAGGGTTTCTGCAGAACCACCTCGGTCCGTACCACGGTCCAGTCGAGACCATCTCGACCGAGGTGACAGCAGTTCCAGAAATAATATAAAAGGGGGAAAATTTTCTTTTTTTCTCTTTTACCCATTTCGACTCGACCGCGGCGCTTTCTCACCTCGCTTCTTCGATTCTTGCTTGTTTTCGAAGATTTCCGCTTCCAAACTGCGATTAAGGCATAGAGGATCCCATTACAAGTACAGATCTGCGAAGAAATCGAACGATTCGGCCGAAACGAGGTAAAAATGAAACCGAACCCTAATTCGTTTATTCGCTTCGATTTGGGCTTTGGTTGCCCTTGCATCTGCTGAGGAAAGACTTAAGTACCCCATAGGAACCAATTGTAGTGATTTTGGGGGAAAAGAACTGGATTTCTGAGAGTTGAATCGCAAACTGCCTCCGCCTCGGTCCAGTCGAGCTGCGCCTCGGCCGAGGTGATTCTTGAGAGTTGTCAGTGACCGAGGTGATCTGACAGTAGCTGAGTGAAAATGAGTTATGAACGTCGCCTTGCCCTCAGAGATAGATCCTCACCTTCCCCTTCTTCCTCTTCTTCCCGACCTTACCGCCCGGTGATCCATGAGCGACACCGGGTGGATTATGACCGTATTTCTGTCCGTCCAGTGATTGCACCACGTTTCCTGGACGTGTCCGCTTTTGATTGCCTAGGGGTAGATGGAGACCTTAGGAGGATGATTACTACAGTTGGGCTGGATCAGTTTACTGAGATCCGAGCCCCAGCATACTTGGAGCCGACCCTAGAGTTCGTTAGCTCCTTCACCTACCTTCCCACAGAGCAGTCTGTGAAGTACCGGTTGATGAACCGGAACTTCTTAGTGCCACTTGAGATTTGGAGAGAGATCTTCGGCTTTGCTGAGCCCACCGCCATTGACTTCCCTTCCCGATCTGTAGCTAGGGAGTTCTGGGGGCAGATAGCCCATATTGTTGAGCACACAGATAGATGGCGCCCTGGAGATTCCAGGGAGAAGTTCATCTTCCACCTAGCCTTTAGGTTAGCCCACCGGATATTCAGCGAGACACTTCTGGCGCGTACTGAGACGCCCCAGAAGATCCGACAGGGCGAGCTTTTCAGTTTATACTGCATGGTTACAGGGGGTTTCCCAGACTTTGGCTTGATGTTGGCAGAAGATCTGCACAAGATCAAGGCCAAAGCGAAGGGAGACATCTGCTGCGGAGGGCTTGTCACCCACATAGCTGCTTATCATGACATGGACCTCAGTGCTTGTACGATGGTGGCGGCTTCCAAGCCGCTTGGATTGCAGGAGATGATCACTCGGCGGATTCTCGTTCCCCGAGGTCTGACTACTCCATATGTGGCTATGCCGTGGGAGTTGACTGTGCCACAGGGGATCCGATGGTCTGCCTAGTTCACCGTTTATGACCCACACTATTGGCAGACCGCTTGGGCTCCACTGATGGAGGATTATAGAGAGGCAACAGCTGCCCCAACTGAGGAGGAGGAGGAGGCTGATGACGAGAAGACGGTTGATGAGAGAGATGGTGGAGTCCCGATGGATACTGGGACAGATACTGCAGGGACGAGCGCACCGCCGGTCATAGATCTGGATGAGGAGGATATTGAGCCCGCACCTACTGCATCACCTGCTAGACCTGCTAGGCGTAGGACACGCCGTTATAGAGATTCAGAGGCTCACAGACGGATCGATGACCTGACGGATCAGGTTATTAATTCATACGCTACTTTGTCGCTGGATATCCGCGAGATGCAGGAGCGGCAGCATTATCAGCATATGATGGCCCAGATCCAGTTCGAGCATGTCATGGGCTATCCGTTCGACCCGACCCAGTATCCGTACGTGCCACCACCACTGCCACCGGATCGCGACTACTGATGAGCTGCAGGATTTTCTTTATTATTTTTATGCAGTTCAACTATTTATCCGGTGAGTACTCTTATCCTTAGACTTATTTTGACCCACTGGGACAGTGTGTCCCAAGTATGGGGTATTTGTTGTACTTATTTGATGACGATTTGATGTACTTATTCGATGACTTTTGATGTATGACTCACTTGATCGGATATTTTATATTTATGCTTCACTTCTGCATTTATATGTTTATCTGAGATTGCATGCATACTTACAGGTTATTTGATTGAGAAAAACGTCGAAACTGAAAAAAATGGATTTTAAAAAAAAATTTTTGACCTCGACCGAGTCAGTCTTGGCCAAACGAGGCGTTTCACCTCGGTTGTCCTAAGAACACCTCGACCGAGGTAGGTTAACTGAGAGTTTTCGAAAACGATTTTTGTGCTTCTTATCTGGATATGATCTCAGTGAAGATCTTGCTTACTGACTGGTTTTAAATTCTTTATGTGTTTGAAAGGTTTTATAATATGTTTAAGTTGCTAAATGCTTTGTTTGAAATTATTGGCATGTTTAATACTTTGTTTTTGTCTAAATTATGTTAAATTTGAAGGTTGACACCACATTATGAGTTCTCTCACTTTCTTCCTGGAAAGACCAAGGCATTTCATTCTTCTCTCTTCTTCTTCTTGATCATGCTTAGCCCCTCATATACATTTTGCCTCCCTTTACCTATCCGGGAATTTGGAAGCAAGCGAAGTGGTGAAAGCAAGTGAAGTTAAAGTTGAGAAGTTGGTTGGAAGTGAAAGTGTTAGAGAGCACTAATAGGTTTGGGGAAGTCAATCATGAAGATGAGTAACTTGGCACCATTCACATAGCCGGGTGTTTGTGTCTTGCCAAAGTCGGACTGAGCGATATTCCTAACGGGTCATGGTATGTACATCAAGGGTTTGATGCATCTCGAGAAATTGATGATTGCAGATTTCCTAGGCTTCGGTTATTGTGCACCTCTGTCCATGCATCCCAAAAAGTAAAGTAAAAAGAAAAAAAGTGTGAAATAAGCAAAGCTTATTGGTGGAAGATGTTGCAAGTCAAAGTGAGAGTGAAGTTCATCCTTTTCCCAGATTCTAGCACCACATTACCTTACATACATCCCTACCCTACACGTTTCTTGACCTTTCTTTTGGGAAGCCCTTGAGACCTTGAGCTTGTTGATTGACTTAGTGGTTTAAACTGGATTATACATGATTAATTTTGATAATTATGACTTATTATGCATTCTATGGTTTTATGCAAAGATGAACAACTTTTCTATATTTATAAAATGTTTTGATCATATTTTGATTTTAAATTCCATGAAGTATTCTCTTAGAGTGATCTATGATTGTTGCACACCATAAAAATGTTTTTGAAAGACTTTTCATTGATTTTCATGACTTATAATCCATTCTATCTTGTCTTCTATATGCGGAACTTGCTTGGGGACAAGCAATGGCCAAGTATGGGGTATTTTGATAGCATGAATTATAGTCTATATTTTAGGATTTGTTTTGATGTTTTATCTTTCATAATCTGCATGTTTGTATGTATATTATGTGATTATATTACCATTTCATCTACCTTTGCGAGAATCGAGGTCTACACCTAGTTTTGTTGTAATTGTAGGTAAAATGGTACGTTTTGCATCAAAAGGAGCAAAAGGAGCTATGTAGTCATTGCAGCTACATTGAGGAACATAAGGAACCATCCAGGAAGCATAGCCATGGATTAAAGATTCACTTTGGACCAGTTTTGAGAGATTTCACATTCAGTTGTGACTCACCTCGGTTGACCAGAGATTCATCTCGACCGAGGTGATCCAGAGACGCCAACTCGACCGAGGCGAATACCTAGGACGCGGCGAGAATATTTTATTCTTGGCTGAGATCTTTTATCTTTGGAAAGTGATCTTATATTTTTGGGCTTGGCTCCTGGAAGGAAGAAGATCTTATATTTTACCTATTTTTATGGGAAAAGATCTTTCTAAGACCACCCACAATGGTTGGTTTTTAACTTCAAAATTTTAAACCTTCTCTCTCCGCCACCTCAGCTTAAAAAACCCTATTTACTTTTCTTCTACATTCATAGTTTTTAAACTCTCAATCTCTTAACTTTATATTTATTTACCCATCATATTTATATTCTTTTTAATATGTTGATACTATTAATTTTATTTATAATTAAATTTATTTCAAAACAATTAAACAATGCATATATAAACAATTATCAAAAATGAGATTTTCAATAAACACTTCATTAAAAAATAAAAATACACAAAGACATTAAAAATATTAACCGCAAAGTTAAGATGCAAAACATGAAAAAACAAATACACCAATACATATGAAATGATACATAAAACTACTAATTTTCAACATGAGTATTGCCAAACTTTTGCTTACGTGTTGAACCAAATCATGCTTCAATTGTTCTTGTGTCGTGTTATTTACCCACCATATTTATATTCGATATTGAACTCTATGGGTACATAAAAATAAAATATAAACATTTATAAAATAAAATTTTCAAAATATATTTATAATAAATATTAACATCACAACTAATACATTACTTA
The DNA here is from genome assembly GCA_033239045.1 of Fagopyrum esculentum. Taxonomy (NCBI): domain Eukaryota; kingdom Viridiplantae; phylum Streptophyta; class Magnoliopsida; order Caryophyllales; family Polygonaceae; genus Fagopyrum; species Fagopyrum esculentum. The sequence continues at coordinate 82,915,071 of BSUD01000008.1, read as the reverse complement.
TATTGAATATTAATTTATAAAATAGCTATTGATCTAAATATATTCAATATTATACTCTATGGATAGATAAAAATAAAATATTAATATTAAAAACAACAAAATTTGTCAAAATATAATTATATCAACCAAAATATTTGATTAAGTGTAAACCAAATCTCTTTGAAATTAAAAAATAGATACTACTCATTGTTTGACACTTGTACCAATGAAATGAGATAGAAATTTCTCTCTCCTTGTATGGAAGGAAGATACCGTCAGAAAAGTTTTGGGCCTAATTTACAATTTTGGTTAGAGATTTAATATATTTTACATTTTAAAAACCCCCGTTGTGGGTGGTCTAAGATATCTTATCTTTGGAGGGTTATTTTCCTATAAAAAGGGTTGGATTTCCACAAATCCAAGATCATGCTATACCATCGATCAGGGTTTATACGCAGCAGCAGCCATACTCCAGTTGGGAGATTTGAAGAACCTTTTTGAAGGTTGAAGGAAGATTGAAGATTGTAGCTTTTATAGCTTTTGGAGGGTTTTGTAAGATTGTCTTCAATCCCCTTCCTTGTTGTCTTGTCTTGTTGGGATTCTATCCAAGGAACGCTTTTGTTGTGATATTTGATTCAGTTATTGAAGTCTTTTCATTAAATTCTTCTTGTTCAAATATTCACCTTCTTCCCATATATTTGATTATTACTTTCATGATGATGAGTGACTAGTTTCCTTGTGTGATTCTAGGGTGATTGGCTGAAGGTTGTGGGAAAAACAATAATAAAATGATCTTAATCACAGTAGGATCCTGAAAGTTTGAGCCTTTAACCTTAACCCTAAGCATCTCGCTCAGTCGATGAACATCTCGGCCGGGGTGGAAATTGGCTGACCGAGGTGACTTATCTGACCCTAAACTGAGAGTTAAGTGTTAAAGTTTGCCAAATCCTATTCTTATTACACCTTTCCTGGTTCAATGCAAGCTTAGGATGAGACTTACCCGGTAATTCCTTAGTTTGTGTACCTAAGATCATAAGTGTAGGTAATAAAGGTCTATCCTTTATTGGGGTTTGAGTGTGCTTTCACCCCATCTTTGTGAGTTAGCCTGAGATTTACCCGGTAAAGGTTGATTCTATTCCCTTAGATGGTGTGTTAGTTTGAGGTTATAGTTCTTTATCTTGATTCCTTGAGACTTACCCGGTAATAGGAGTTACGATTTTGGATTAGTGAGTAGTGAGACTTACCCGGTGATCTATTCCACTTTAGTAACACCTTCCCCATGCAAAAACCTCAGCTTTGTCCGCTTATCTTTAGATCTTGAGTTGGAACCACAACTAGACGCTTTAATCCCTAGAATTGCATGTTTGCTTTATTGACTTCTTATTCATCTTTGATTGTTTTAATTGCTCTTGTGGTTAGTATTTACGAAGCTTACCGTGGTCGACTTTGTTTCACCGAGTCCCTGTGATCGACCCTTGGAATTCCTTGCTTTTACTACGATTGACCCGTACACTGCGGGTTCGCATCCTTGTTTTAAGCTTAAGTCTAGGGTTATAAATTTAAAGCTTGCACACACCGTTTGGAGCGAACAGCCAGCCACCGGGATGGTATGAGCACCTGCCAGAGTGGGTCACCGACCTTTCCAGTAGGGTCGGAGCCTTGGAGATCCGTGCAGATGCTAGGGATGCACGAGCCGACGCGCATGACCGCATGATGAGAGATATTTACCGCCAGCAGTTTGGGTGGAACTATGATCCCGGCTTCTTCCCGTTCCCACCACCACCGACACCTCAGTGATGACCTTGGATGATCTACCGCTTTAGCCGCTCTACCACCGTCTTGTGAGTTCTTTTTCTTTCTTTCTTTTCTTTATTTCTCTTTCTTTGAACATTAGGGACAATGTTTGTCTCAAGTATGGGGTGGGGTGTGACTATTCGTTTGTAATAACTCTACTCAGTTTGTATGCTTTGATCGAGAACACCTTGCATGTTTTATTCCATTGTTACACGTTTCATTATCGCATTGCATGAAAAAGCTTTTGAAAAACCCATAAAAATCGAAAAATTTTGAAAATTTTGTGCTTCTAAGGATAGAGATGACTTCTATGATAATCACTACTTGTGGATTGAGTTTTGATAAAAATCGCATGCTTAAACAAATAGTGAATTGAAAAAGAAATTGAATGAGTTGATTATTCCTCTTTTGCAAGTTTCATAATGTGAAGAACGTTACTTAAATCATATTGAAAAATCAAGGTTGAAATCACATGATAAGTTCTTATACTTCTTGTTGAAATGATTAAGACAATTCGATTTTCTTTCTTCTTGCTTTGATCATTTAGCTCCTCAATGAAATAATGGCCTCCTTTACCTATCCGGGAATTTGGAGGAGTTGATATTTGGCATGTTTGATGTGGGAGGGCCATGAAAGCAAAATTTTGCATTCAAAGAATAGAAAGAACTTATAGGTTTGGGGAAGTCAATCATGACGATGAGTAACTCGGCACCATTCACATAGCCGGGTGTTTGTGTCTTGCCAAAGTCGGATTGAGCGATATTCCTAGCGGATTATGGTATGTGCATCAAGGGGTTTGAGGCATCTCGCAAAATTGAGAACCGCCAATCTCCTAGGCTTCGGTTTTTGTGCACCTCTGTCCATAACTCCAAAAGTAAAGTCGAAAAATGAATTGAAAAGAAGAGAGCAAAGCTCTAAGTTGAAAGTGTTGCAAAACCGCAAGAGAGAAAGAAAAGAGTTAGTTATCCACTTTCCCGGATTCATGCACCACATTCCTTAAAGTTTTCCTTCCCTTTCCGCATTCTAGACCTTGTTTGAAAGTCCTTAAGATCAAGAGAATGATATATGACTTGGTGATCTAAATTGAAGTTTCTTATGATTGATTTTGATAATGTTTGAAGGTTATGATGTTTACATGGAGGTTTGATCAATTCATGAGTTTTCTTTACTCTTTACTCTTTGATTATGTATATGAGAGTCTTATGAACAAATGAAGCAGGGTTTGAGAATGATCTATTGACTAGGAAGCACATTCATCTAAAAGAAGTTTTGTTTTGAGAGTGCATCCATATTTCATCCTAACTTGAGTTTTAAAGCTTTTGAAAGACATTGCTTGGGGACAAGCAAGTGGCAAGTATGGGGTATTTTGTTAGCATGAAATATTGTGATATTTTAAGCACGTTTTTTAGATGTATTTCATCCATATTGGTGTTCATTGATAAGGCATTGAAGCAATTGTGAGCTAGTTTGTCTATATTGTCGATATAGAGGTCTACATAAGCTGTGTTGATTGTAGGAGAATAAGAGCTAAAACCGAACGAATTAAGAGAGAATGGAGATGGATTGAGCATATCCAAGGATTGAGGACACCACAAAGAAGCTAAGGAAGATGCTAGGATGAAGAATGGCACAAAACAAAGGGAATTACGAGCAACCTATGCTTCCACGCTCTAAAATACGGCCGTAATGAAGTCCACGCTCTAAACCACGGCCGTAGAACTTGGCAACATGAGCGTAGAGCATTCCAGAGAGTTATACGGTGTAAAGTACGGTCGTGGAAGTTGTGAAGCACCGTAATCAAATTCCACGCTCTAAACCACGGGCGTGGAATTCCATATAACTGTGATTTAGACAATCTTTTGGCGAATAAAATATAGACATATTGTCTACACATATGAGACGAAAACTTATTCTATCTTTCCTTATAAAAGGACTGAAGGAGGGAGATTTCGGGACCTTCGCTTACGCTTGCTTGCACGTGCCTAGGGTTTCAATTGGACGTGCGGAGATTGCCATTTGGCAACGGAGTTTTACAAAGGATTGAAGATTTGGAAGTTGCGCTTTGTCCTTAGGTTTGATTAAAAGACGGATTGACATCCCGTTCTTCGTTCTTATCAAGGATTGTGATTGTTTGTGTTATTCCAAATCTGATATACATCATTACCTTTGTTTGTGGATTTGAGATTGATTTGAAGTTTATTGAAGGTTTTCGAAGGTTTTCATCTTTCATTCTTCTAAATCTTGAATTTGATATCATAATGACTGTTGTTGGCTAAAACCCTTTAGCAATTCTAAGGTGAAGGGTTGATGGTTGTGGCTTAGATGATGATAGATCAATCGTAAACAGATTGGACCCTGAGAGTTAGAGAGATTTCGCCGACGAGCCAGAATTACGGTGTGTTCTTGAGTTCCACGGCCGTGGAATCTCAAGATCCACCCGTAATTTTCCCTAGTTTACGAACCTTGCTTTTATTTTAATCCAAAGTTATAGATTTGCTTTAATCTAGTCTTGGCTTGCCATTTTCTAGGTAGTAGTGAAGCCTCAACAACCTCTACTTCGATTTCGAGTGTCACAACCTTAATCGGTTTAGTTAGTCTTGATCCTTGGGTTACAAGTTTGGGTATTTGATATTAATTCTTGCCTTTAGATCCTTTCTATACTGAAGCCTCAACAACCTTTATAGAGAGTGTCTTTAGATAAGTCATATAAAGCCTTGGAACTTCACCGTACATTGCTTTGTATTAGTATACCTTTGCAGCTCTTAACTCTGTCCTTACATCTTTAGTATATCTTGAATCGATTGCCACAACTGGATTCTTGGATCTTTAGGGTTGCTGTTTTCCCAATATTTACAAAGCTCATACATTTACTTGCTTGACGATTTATAACTGGATTTAACCCCCCAAATCCCTGTGTTCGATACTTTGGAATTCTTGCTTAACTACGTCGATCCGTACACTACGGGTTCGCTTGCTTGATTTCTAGTTTTATAAATTTAAGACTTATTTGCACGCACGCTAAGTGGCGAACAGCTGGCAGCCGGCTGATACCAAGGCTAAGCTTATCTACCACTTAACCTTGAAGATAGCTCATAAAGTTCTTTCCGAGTGCCTATTCCCTAGGACCGAGACCCCGTAGAAGATTAAGACCGACGAGTTATTTCTCCTCTATGCCATGCTACATGGTAGACCCGCCAACTGTGCCACCCTCTTAGCCTCCACCATTAGCAAACTTAAGAACAAGAGGGCTGAGAACATTGGATATGGTGGATAGTGACCCACATAGCTACGCAACTTGGGATTGACTGTTCCGCTTGTACTAGGATAGGGGTGAGACCTTTGGGTCTCAAGAACTTCATGACTAGAGGTTTGATCTTTCCTAGGCATAGAGGTCCACCTACCGCTGCTATGCCATGGGAGGATAGAAAAGGAAGAGGTATTTCATGGCTTCCCGAGTATTCCATTATGGCCGGACGTCATAATTGGAAGGAGACATTCGCTGCTATGCATGCGAATAGGCTAGTAGCACCTCCTTACATTCCTAATGAGATTCTAGCTGCTGATGATGATGAGGATGTAGGAGTGGGTGATGAGCAGGATTTTGGTACCTTTCCGGATCAGCCGGACACCTTCCCGGACCTCCCTAGACAGTCTCCCCGTCCCTCTAGACCTTCCAGTTCCTCTTCTCGCCGCGCTAGTGTGAGCGAGAGACCTACAAGGATGGATACTCCTCCTGCATGGTATGGAGCGTAACCGGAGTGGATAGGAGCTCCGCCATCATGGTATGCACAGCCGCCATCAGCGCCAGCTCCACAGAATGCACCAGCTAGGTACAACCAGGCACCGGAGTGGTATGAGCAGCTGCCGGATTAAGCTACCGACCTCTCCAGGAGAGTAGGAGATTTGGAGATCCGCCAGGATGCTAGGGATGTACGAGCCGATGAGCATGATAGGATGATGAGAGACATCTACCGCCAACAGTTTGGGCAGAACTTCGACTCCAGCTTCTTCCCGTTCCCACCATCACCTCCACCGCAGTGACGAGGTTTTGTGATTGACAGTTTCAGCCGCTCCACCGCCGTCTAGTGAGTCATTTTTCTTTTCTTTCTTTTCTTTATTTCTTTTTGAACATTAGTGACAATGTTTGTCTCAAGTATGGGGTGGGGTGTGACTATCGTTTGTAATAACTCTACTCACTTGCCTTGATCGATGACACTTTGTATGTTTTCATTTCATTGTCACACGTTTCATTATTGTATTGCATGAAAAAGCTTTTGAAAAACCCATAAAAATTGAAAAATTTTGAAAAATTCTAAAAGGTTTTTGTGCTTCTAAGAGTTGAGATGATTTCTATGATAAATCCTACTTATGGATTGAGCTTTGGATGACAATTGTATGCCTAAACGAATAATGAATTGAAAAGGAATTGAATGTGTTGTTTATCCTTTCTTACAAGTTTCATAATGTGAAGAGTCTTACCTAAATCATATTGAGAAATCGAGGTTGAAATCACATGATAAGTTCTTATACGTCTTTATGAAATGATTAAGGCAATTCAACCTTTCTTTGTTCATTCAGCCCCTCAATGAAATAATTGCCTCCCTTACCTATCCGGGAATTTGGAGGAGTTGTGTTTTGGCATGTTTGATGTGGGAGGGCCATGAAAGCAATTGTTTGCATTCAAAGAATAGAAATAATAGGTTTGGGGAAGTCAATCATGACGATGAGTAACTCGGCACCATTCACATAGCCGGGTGTTTGTGTCTTGCCAAAGTCGGATTGAGCGATATTCCTAGCGGATTATGGTATGTGCATCAAGGGTTTGAGGCATCTCGAAATTGAGAAACGCCAATCTCCTAGGCTTCGCTTTTTGTGCACCGCTATCCATAAATCCAAAAGTAAAGCCGAAAAATGATGTGAAAAGAAGAGAGCAAAGCTCAAAGTTGATGGTATTGCAAATCAAAATAAAAAGAAAAGAGTTAGTTGTCCACTTTCCCGGATTCATGCACCACATCCCTTATAAGTTTTCCCTCCCTTCCTCATTCTAGACCTTACTTGGAAGTCCTTAAGATCAAAAGAATGTTATTTGACTTGGTGATCTAAATTGAAGTTTCTTATGCTTGATTTTGATAATGCTTGAAGGTTATGATGTTTACATTGAAGTTTAACCAATTCATGAAGTTTCTTTCCTTTACATTCTTTGGTTATGTATATAAGCGTTTCAAGAGCGAATGAAGCAAGGTTTGAGAATGATCTATTGACTAGAAGCACATTTACCTAAAAGATGTTTGTTTTGAGTTTGCATGCATATTTTATCCTAACTTGTGTTCTAAGATTTCAAAAGACCTTGCTTGGGGACAAGCAAGTGGCAAGTATGGGGTATTTTGTTAACATGAAATATTCCGATATTATAGGCATTTATTCTAGTTGATTTTCATTCATTATAGTGTTCATAGATAAGGTATTGAAGCATTTGTTAGCTTGTTCATCTATATTTTCGATATGGAGGTCTACACTAGCTTTGTGTTGATTATAGGTGAATAAGAGCTGAAACCGGACCATTTGAGAGAGATAGGAGAGGATTTGAGCATATCCAAGGATTAGGAACATATCAAAGAAGCCAAAGGAGATGCTAGGACGAAGAATGGCACGACACAAAGGAAACCACAAGCAATTTACACTTCCACACCCTAAAATACGGCCGTAGAAGAGTCCACGCCCTAAACCACGGCCGTGAATCTTGGCATCATGAGCGTGGAGCATTCCAGAGAGTTACACAGTCTAAAGTACGGTCGTGGAAGTCATATGAGACCGTAACCCAATTCCACGCCCTAAACCACGGTCTTGGAATCCCTTGAGACCGTGATTTAGGCGATCTTTTGACGAACCAATTATTGCCACATCATTTACGCAATGGGCCGGCACGGTTATTTTTCCCCGTCTTATAAAAAGGTTGGAGGAGAGAGTTTTCGGGATCCTCGCTTAGCCCCGATCATCGCTTTGGGAGATCGCTTACGCTTGCTTGGAGAAAATTCGAGAAGAACTTTGCGGAAGCGCCGATAATTTGGATTTTCGAAGATCGTGTGAGGCGGAAGTTGCTCCCTTTTCCTAGGTTTTGTTATTGAAGACAGATTGACATCCCGTTCTTCGTACTTGCCTAAGATCTTTGTGAGGTTTTGTATTATATTCTGAATCCATTAGATATTCCTATTTGGTGTTCGGAATTGAGATTAACATTGAGTTATATTTGAGTTTTCGAGGGTTTTCATCTTTCATTCTTCTTAAATTGATTTTTGATATCATGACAATGGTAATTAGCTAAAACCCTTTAGAATTCTAAGGTGAAGGGTTAATAAATGTGGCTTAGATGATGATAGATCGATCGTAAATTGATTGGACCCTGAGAGTTAGAGAGATCTCGTCGACGAACCAAGATGACGGTCTGTTCTTGAACTTTCACGGCCGTGGAACTTAAGATCTACCCGTGATTTACCTTAGTTTACGAACCTTGCTTTTACTTTGATCCAAGGTTAAAGATTAGCTTTAATCTAGTCTTGGCTTGCCCTTTTCTAGGTAGTAGTGAGACTCATCACCCTCTACTTCGATTTCGAGTGTCACAACCTTAATCGTTTGAGTTAGTTTTGATCCTTGGGTTACAAGTTTGGGTATTTGAGATTAATTCTTATTCATAGATCCTTTCTATACTGAAGCCTCAAAAACTTTTAAAGAGAGTATCTTTAGATAAGTCATATAAAGCCTTGGAACTTCACCGTACATTGCTTTACCTTAGTATACCTTTGCAACTCTTAACTTTGTCCTTAGTTCTTTAGTATATCTTGAATCGATTGCCACAATTAGACACCTGGATCTTTAGGGTTGCTGTTTTCCCCAATATTTGCAAAGCTTATTACATTTACTTGCTTGACGATTTGCGAACTGAATTTGTTCCCCCAAATCCCTGAGTTCGACACTCTGGAATTCTTGCTTTACTACGCCGATCCATACACTGCGGGTTCGCTTGCTTGATTCTAGTTTTATAAATTTAAAGCTTATTTGCACACACACTTAGAGGCGAACAATCATCATCATCATCATCTCAAACTTGCAAGGAAGATCAAGGAAGAGAAGAAAGTTGACGTGAGGGAAAGGAAGGAAGAAGATCTAGAAGAAGCTCACAAACCCTCAAGATGAAGGAGAATAGGAAACTTAAGAAGGAAGCAAAAGAAAGGAAGTCGGATAAATAGACGGTCGTTCTCTTTGCTTCACCGTGACCGTAGGCCATCATGGCCGCACCTGTGATGCCGCAACTGTGGGCCTGGCGAGGCACGGTCGCAAGATCTCTCAAGAAACATGGTTGTTACAATTAACACCTTCAATGTCCTAGTGATGGTCTTCGTTGAAAAATGTTTTCTCTTGACAATTCTTGTACACCCCACAAAATTATCATCTTGCATCATTTGATTGGGGATTTATGATTAACTTAAAGCAATTGAGTTGATACCCATGTCAACAAGAATTCTTCTTTTTTAGTAGTCGATTGAGAACAAAGAAGTCTAAAGTTAAGCTAGAGTAGTTTCGGAATACGTGACCCTTATTACACGATCAAGGAATTACTAATGTAATGCAACAGATATTGAGATTGCGTGTCACTATCAAGGAATTCATAGTTCAACACGACTAGCATTGTGAATGTGCGTTGGGATCGGGCCTGACGTGTAGTGATAGCATGTATTATAATCTATATTTTGGGACTTGTTTAGACGTTTTATCTTCAATAACCTGCATGTATGGATGTATATTATGTGATTATTGTTGTTGTTTCATCTACCTTTACGGGAATCGAGGTCTACACCTAGTTTCATTGTAAATGTAGGTAAAATGGCACGTTTTGGATCGAAATGGAGCTAAGGAGCTAATGAGTCATTGGAGCTACATTCTGGAGCTTAAAGAAGAACTCAGGAAGCCTGGAAATGATGAAAAAGATTTACTTTGGACTAGATTCGAGAGATTTCACATTCAGTTGAGATTCACCTCGGTCAGCTACAATATCACCTCGACCGAGGTGATCTTGAGGAGCGTCCCAACCGAGGCGAACACCCTGCCGCCGGCGAGATCTTTATTTTTGGCTAAGATCTTTTATTTTTGGAAAGAAGATATCTTATATTTTTGGGCTGGATTTCTGGAAGAAAGATATTGTTTTTGAGAGATTTATTTTAGAGATATGGATATATTTTATAGGAAATTATCTTTTTAAGATATTATTATCTTTGGAAGATAATTCTCCTATATAAAAGGTTGAATTTTCCACAATTCAGCCATCTTCTACACACCCGATTAGGGAGATTTCTGGAGTATTTTCTGAAAGTTTAAAGGAGGGATTGAAGGATTGAAGATCAAGGAAGGAAGGATTCATAGTTTGGAGTTAGCTTTAGAGGGAGTTTGTAAGAATTTCTTAGATTCCCTTTTGGTTTGTTGTCTATTTCGATTTGTGATTTAAAGAACGCTGATTTGTTATTATTTGATTCAGTTATTGAGACCTTTTTCTTAAGGTTTTCTTGTTAGAATATTCATTCTTTTCCCATATATTTGATTATTGTTATCATGATGATTGTTGGCTAAGTTTCTTATGTGATTCTAGGGTGATTGGCTGAAAGTTGTGGGAAAGACGATGATAGAATGATCTTAATCCCAGCAGGACCCTAAAAGCTCGAGTTTTTAACCTTAACCCTAGAATACCTCGCTCAATCGATGAACATCTCGGCCGGGGTAGAACTTGACTGAACGAGGTGAACCTTTCCTGATCCGAAACTGAGAGTTAAGTGTTCTAGTTTGCCAAATCCTATTCTTGTTACACCTTTCCTAGTTCAATGCAAGCCTAGGATGAGACTTACCCGATGATTCCTTTGTTTGTTTACCCATGATCATAAGTGTAGGTAATAGAGGTTTATCCTTTATTGGGGTTTGAGTGTGCCTTCATCACATCTTGTGAGTTAGCTTGAGACTTACCCGTTAAAGGTTGATTCTATTCCCTTAGGTGGTGTGTTGGTTTGAGAATATGGTTCCTTTCCTTAGTACCTTGAGACTTAATCGGTAATAGGAGCTTTGGTTGGGATAGTGAGTAGAGAGACTTACCCGGTGATCTATTCCCACCTTAGAAATTCCTTCCCTTTGCAAACCTCAGCTTTGTCCGCGTTATCCTTTGAGATCTTGAGTCAGAACCACAACTAGATGCTTTAATCCCTAGAATCCGCATTTCCCCTTAATTGACCTTTACATCATCTTTGATTTCTTTAATTGCTTTTGGTTAATTGCAATACTTGACAACCTATTATGTGCTTTGTTTCACCTAAGTCCCTGTGATTGACCCCTGGATTTCTTGCTTTTTATTACAATTGACCCGTACACTACGGGTTCGCATCTTTGTTCAAGCATACTTCTTGGGTTATAAATTTAAAGCTTGCACACACCGTTTGGAGCGAACATGTAGCGCAACTACACGCCGGGCTTAGACTTGTAAGCCTAAAAAAGAACCGTTATGTAACGGTCATATATTTGAATCGTTATGAACCAAGCCTACAAATGAACGGTTATGTAACAGTCACCACACAAAGATGAATGCATGACGATTCCGTTCGACAAGTCAAAGTATAGTATATCGGGCACATTTCTTCCACATCTCCATGTGATATTACAATGTACTTAAATATTCATTTTGTATGTACGAAGTTATAGATATGTGTATTATACATAGTGCTAGAAAGACGTTGAATCACGATGATTGAAATATATTAATCCGAACCAGATTATTTGGTATAATTATTAAATAGAGTGCTAATATGATGTAAAATTATGGTATTTTATGAACGAAGATATAAAGACTTGTGTATCATACATAGTTTTGGTATAATATAGAATCTAGGTGATCGGTATAATATAGAATCATGGTGATCAGTATAATATAGAATCATGGTGATCAAAGAATATTGATCAGAACTAAAATATATGGTATTGATATTTGATGTGGGACCATCCTTGATAGCATCTACACCTACACTACATGGAGAATTCGCTAATCTAAGAGTAAGAGAAACTCAAGGAAAGGTTGCTGACAATTTGCATTCATGAGAGGATCTGAGAGAATGGAGGATTGCATAGAAGATGCAAAATCTCGGCCAACACTCAGGAATCTCGGCCGAGATTCCATCCGATATTTGGCCTCTAGCGCAAGCTAGAAGATCCGGCAAGAGATCTATAATTTTGCCTACTATCTTTTATATTTTATTTCCTTAAAGCTCTCAAACTATCTTAAGGAAATTGTTATTTTTGGATCCTATCTTGTAGGATTATTTTTAGATTATCTTTTGAAGATATCTTTTCTAGATTATCTTTTAAAAATATCTTTCTTAGTTTACATAGGAAATCTCCCTTATAAATAGCCTTAGATGGGGATATTGTTAGAGATATTAGATTTGATATATTTCCACTTTGTTTGACTTGCAGCTTCGTTTATGAAGTTTGTAATTTTATTTATTCCTGTACAATGAAAGAGAGAGACCTTGATTGAATCGTTGTGAAGTCCTTGCTAACTTGTGCTTGTGAGTGTTAATTTTTTTGAAGGTTGGTCCTCCTGGTCAATACTAGTCCCTCTTTGTGCTTGTCTTACTTAGAAGACTTGTGTAAGGTTAAAGAAGTGAGGGTTAAGGTAATCTCTTTGTTAAGGGGTTTTGACACATCATTGGTCAAGGTTCTTTACGGAAATATTTTGGTTCATATCTTCCTATACTTATCATTTATCATTCCATATTCATATTATTATCTTTCCATATCATCCACTAATCCGTTTTCTTAGTTTCTTAAAATCTCGGATTGTTCTTCACGAAATCTTGCCCGATATTTCTTCTATCCATCCGAGATTTGCATCTGTCAAAGGACTTTCAATCTAGATCGGAAACTGCGGCTTATCCCCGCATCAATATTCTCTAATTTGCGTCTTTTTCCACCCTCATTCTACTTCATTCCTTTACTCATTTGGGCATAATAGCATAGTTTATCGGTCTATTTCCTTCATATTTGTGTTTCGGATATCTAACGGTAAATTTATGTAACTGCATGCATTCTAGCATTTACGGAGCTTAATGGGATCTATTTAGGATGGAATGACCTCATACACTAAGGATTTCCATGCGGTCATGACAATAATTATTGAGATTTGAGAGTGAAGACGAAGAATGCCTCGAAAAATGTGCAAACCGACCGACCTATTGATTTCCTTGCACGTGAGCAACGCATGATCATAGTCGAAGAGCAAAGCGTCGGTCCAAGAATTTGGACTAGGCCGATTGGTTTGTCCAATAGAGGCCGTGGGTCTGGCCTAGTGACGAGATCATCTAGACATCTTATCTTCCTCTCTTTTTCCCTTTTGTTTTGGGTTGTCTTTCAGCCCGTCCATTTAGAAATTTTTTTATTTATAGTTATCCAATAAGGACAAATTTGTCTTATTTAGAAGATATATTTGCTAGTTCACATAAGATCTTAGTAGATCTTAAAGGAGATATGATAGATTATTACCCTATCAATAAGGTGTTTCGCCCTAGGTTTTTATCCTCTTCTCTTATAGCAATTTCCGAATTTTGCGAGCAAGTTTTTTACTAGAGGCCGATCGGTCAACCCCTTGAAGGCCGATCGATGGATTTCTTTTTTATCAATTAATACTACTTGTGAGTATTATTAAAGTATGCTTGGTTAATTCTCATATGTTCTAGGGTCTAGAGAATCCAATTGTATTGATTTGTGATGTTAAATTGATTCTATAATTGTTGGATGTTTGTTAATAATATGGTAGTATTTGGATTGTTCCTTGCAAAATGTGAGAGCCGAGTTTGGAATCTTACTTTGCTAAATATTATTCATGGTTTTGATGGTAAAATGCGAGAGCCGAGTCACTCATGCCTCCATATTGGGTTTGATGTGAAGAATAAGCTTCGTCTTGAGTACATGAAAATCAACGGGATGACAACCGTTGATGTATGTTAAGCAAAGTCATAACCATGTGAAAATGAGACGAAGTTGTTTCCGCATAACTTCACTTACATTCAATTGTGGAATTGTCATACGAGATCTATTTTATATTCATGTTGCGGTGATCGAATTTTGGAATTATTTTATTGATTACTTACCTTATCCTTATTCTCCATCTCTCGAATTGTCCAAATTTAGTTACAAAAAATACAAGAATATTTCTCCCCCTTAATGTTGTTGTCTTACGTGAACTTGCTAGTGGAGGCCAATCGACAAAAAGCTCGGAGGCCGATCGGCCTAGCTTTGAACTTTGGTTTCTTTTGCTTTGTTTTTGCTTCTACTTTTGTGTTTCATTAATTTTTATATATGTTTTCATCTTTGGCCAATTAATAGTACCTTGGTTGATCTTTTTGTGTCTATTATTTGTCTTTGTTTTTTTTATTTAGGTTATATTTAGTCTTTACTTGTTTTATTTGTTTCTTAGTTAGCTTGTTAAATCAAACATCGTTTTCCATGTGTTCGATCTTGACTCCTTATACTACAGTGGGATTTATAATTTATTTGCGGATATGAGACTCACGTTTCAACCCTCATCAAATTGGCTCCGTTGCCAGAAAGGATTTGAATAGTTTGACATATTAATTTTGGAACTCTATTTAATTTAATCTTTTGTTTTGCGTTTAAATACGTAGAGACATGAGTCCAGGGAAAGCAATAACACATGTAGACCCCAAAACAAAATTAGTTTTATATTCTAGACGTACAAGAACTGTTAATCTTTGCAACCGTAGAGGTGACCTATTTAATCAATCCAATTCGATCAACTCCTCTGATTTTGTAGAAATGTTTGATCCAAATTGTTTGATCCCTATCAAATGTGGCGTTGCCGTTGTTACCCTTGCTCAATGTAGTAGTAGATTGATAAGACATACCAACATGTTCATGATGCTCTAGTCAGGGAAAGACTGTCTATTCAAGCAGATATTAAGAGTGTTTGAGTAGTAGGAGAAATATCCAAGAGGGTCAATGACATAAACAATCCCACTACTTTGGAGTCTACATGCTTCTCACTCACATTACCTATTAGTGGAGTTGTTCCAAAAGTGATTGTTGCCCCAAACTTTGAACTTCAAATTACGTTCATAAATTTGTTATCTTCTCATGTTTATTTTGGTGCAACAACTGATGATTTGGTGCGACACATGGAAGAATTTTCTGATTTTGTCAACACGGACATCAATGTCCACAAATCACAATGTCCAAGTTAAAACATTTAGGTTGATTGTTTTTAAAATTTCTTTTATAGAAAAACACCTCAGTGATGTCGTTCTCTTTCCCTTTAACTCTATCACAACTTGGGATCAACTTCATTAGATATTTATGAACAAATCTTTTTCCACCTACACTAATTGTTGAGTGGAGGACCAAGATTACTAGTTTTAAAATGAAGGTATGGGAACTATTTATGAAGCTTGGGAAATGTTTTAGGACCTTGAAGTTGTGCGTCAATGTCCCGCTCATGGGCAATCTAAGATTATCTTAGCCAACACTTTCTATCAGGGAGTAAATAAATCCACAAGACATATTATTGATAATTGTATAGGTGGAAGACTGATAATTATGTCCATTGACAAGGCATGAGATTATGTTGGTAAGTTGAGTGATCATGCTAACAAATTATCACATCCTAGGGTTGCAACGACGAAAGCCGTAGAGATGAACGCTTCCATAGACTTCATGACCAAGACTAATAATGCCTCTCTATTTCAACTTTGTGGTGTCCTTGACCACAAATCATGGCTTCTTGGATCATTTTGAGTCACTTGATTTGGATCTAAGGGAGGCTTTTCTTTGGATTTTGAGGGCATGTTTGGATTTTAGGAAACATCCTGAAGATTATAACACACACAAGGAGACGTTGATGTATGGAATTGAACTGGATGAGGACGGAATGAACCTAAAAAGTCCTAATAAGCAATAAAACATCAACAAAAACCATAACAAAGGAAGTAGACATCCGTTTGGCTATTTATGAACAAAACTTAATGTAAGGATGGCTAAATCATGCAAAACTACATGAAATTAAGCTAAACATGTACCTAAAATCTAATATGAAGACATGTTATCAATTACAGCCGGTTTTAAAATAGATTGGATTTGGGTGGAAACGGTTTACACTAGGGTTTCGGCGTGAGTTTCAAAACGGTTTTCAAGAGAGAATCAACAAGGTTTGTCCGGTTTTTGTGGGCGAAGTAACTTGCACAAGATCATCCACAAAGGAAAAACACAAAATTAAAACTTGAAAAAGAAATATGATAGTGGACTAGTCGAGAAGGTGATGATCACGGTGACTTATTTTGTAATTTTTGTGGTTTTCTTTGAAGTTGATAACCACTGTTTCGATACCACTTTGATACAAGGTTGGTCGTAGGTTCTCCTTATCTTAAACATCAAAGCATGACTCAAAAAACTGGGGGTGAATAAGGAGGTCGATCAGCTGCTGGAAATATAAGGAGATGGACGACGATTTTGTGTAATAGTAGAAGGATAGGTCAAACCTTTGTAAACGACGAGTAAACCTTAATTGCTGATAGATCAAGACCTGGGTGTGTACGATCAAACAACCCTTCCGTTATAATCTTATACAACTAAGGAACGAAGTAAAGAAAGCAAGAGAATGAGACTTCTGAAATTAAGCGATCACCGACTCGAATAATGAATAGGTGATAAACACAAGTACATCCAAGCTATAAACAAATGAGGGTCACTCGCTTAATCTCCGTGATGAAAAAAAACAACATTGAAGCGTTAAATTGGACAAAACTTTGGGTCCCGTTCATATCATATGGCCCACCTACTAATATAGTAATATGCATTATTTACTGGAGAAAATAAAATATAAATCCTCTCTAATCGGGCCTGGAATAACTTAGAAGAACTAATATAAAACGGACTTAAGCTAACTCTAAAAATGCCCAATTATTAAAACAAACTAGTAAGCCAATAAGAGTATATAATGGGTTGGAAAATTAAAATCAACCAACACACACATTAGCCTTTATCACTCACCCACGTAGGAGATCGGTCATGCACATAGAAGACTGATCGATTTTGTCATGGAAGACCGATTGATTTTGGGCCGGTCCACCTCACTTGGTTTGTTCGGTCCTAGTTCCTCCTCGATTATCATTAAATCTTCTCATTTTAGATCTTTGTTGGATAGTTAGAAGCTTACTCTTCCCCTTATTCTCATTTTAAATCTTTATTAAAACAACATTGAAGCGTTAAATTGGACAAACCCTATTTTCTCCCCCTTATTGTTAATATTTCTTGACCGACTAACTTATCGGCCAACTAGTAACCTTTAACCGACCGATTTTTTTTGTTTTTCTTCTCTTACATGATTTATGTTATTCTTATCCTTTAGTTTACATAATTTGGTCTTGATAAGCCCGACTTCACCCTTTTTGTTGGCCGATCCCTTACCTTTTATCTTCTATTATTCTGCGTTTATATATCGGCTTTCCAATTAATCGGTTAAATCATTACTATATTTCCTTGTGTTCGATTTTTTACCCTTTACTATAATTAGGTCTTGCAGGTATTCGCGAGATTTGAGGCTCACATTTCAACCCTCATCAATGGTGAACAATGTTGTCGATCGGCCAATTGAAAAGGGCAAGTCGGTTGACTAGTAGAGTAGAGTAGTGAGATTCTCGAATGAAAACTGGATAATAAAACTAATGTCTACAAAGCCTTATTTATAAGGAGGATATCTAGCATATACCTCCAAGGGTTTGAGTCTCTCTAAGGAATAAAAATATTAAAAATAAAAATCCTAAATTTTAACTAATATTGTCTCCAAGGGAAGCTATAAGTAAGGAAAAGAAGGATACATTATCCAATTTGACGCTGAAGATGGCACGACAGGTAGCAAAACGCAGCGTCTTAGAAGATAATATGGTCAAAAAGTGGGACCGATCGGGCCGATGTGAGATGGATGATACCTCAAAAATCACGTATTCCAGCAAGTATACGATCATTGTCAATGTAAGTTTATGATATTTTCATCAAGGTCGAAATCCCAAAGAGAGATTCTATATAGATTGAAAGTATCAAGTTCAAGAGCAAGGTCTAAGTGTGTAAAAGAAAGGAAAAAGGGGTGATTAAATCTTTTGGGTTGGGGTAAAAAGTAGCAAGTAACAAGTATCAAAAGTATCCAATATATGAAGAAAGAACTAGGTTAGAGGCTATTACTCTCAAACCATGGCTAGTAGCATACTCAAGCATGTTATGTTCAATCAATGAAGGAAAATAGGAATTTGCATGATATTTAAGTGAGCTTTATCACATCATTTGACTTTATGTCAACTAATATGCATCACGTGGTGTTTGTTATTTGCTTACTAGTTGATTAGGCTTGGTAACAACTATGATGATACTAGAAAATATAAGTATCACATGGTGTTTGCTATTTTCTTACATTATCCACTATCACAATAATTTGGACAATAACATCACAAGTAGGTCAATTATCCTTTCGGCCCAATGTCCTTGACATTGTACAATCATCCTCATATTACTTATAAGTCTCAACTTGGATGATGAATCTAGACATCATTCATTCATGTATGGAAGAATACAATCCTCAAAAGGAACATTTAAAATGGTGATAATCTGACATCCAACATTTAGATAATTCCAAGATGGATGAATAATAATCCGGATTCAATCCCTCATATATGCTATTACATGCTTAGTTTCCTCTCAAATCATAAACACAACATAAGGACAATACTAGTCTAGCATAAGTGGGGGATTTTCATCCCAAAACCTAGCAAGGGGACTACTCGCTCATCGAACATAGTACTTGTTGATTATGCCTTGAATTGGGGTTGTCATGTGTTTGAGTTTTTACTGTTTGACCCAATATTATACTTGGCGCCCAAGTATAACCTAGAATTTTGTTACTCTATATATTGTAGCGTTCTCTTTGCCTCCAATAATTTATTCATCTGTATTCCAAAATGCCTCAATAAAATCTTGTTGGAAAGTGGACGTAACCCTTATTAGACAAACCACTATAAATATGCGTGTACAGTCTTTCTTGTTTGTTGAATTCCGTTCTTTCTCTATAATTTCACACAACAAATTGGTATCAAATCTTTGGGCTCTTTGGTTTTTTATAATCTGGGAGAAATATGTCTTCTTTCAACACAAAAATTGACAAGTTCACGGGGATGAATAGTTTCAACTTATGACAGATCAAGATGCGAGCGTTGCTGAACAACATGGATTATGGGGGCCGTTGTCAAGGAAGGAATCTAATAGTGAAAAGGACGATGTTGTTGAGATGGTCACTCAAGAGGATAAGGCGCATTCAACATCATGTTTTATCTCGTAAATGATTTCTTATGCGAGGTTTCAGATCAAGATACCGCAGTCAAACTGTGGTTGAAGTTGAAGAGCCTTTACATAATGAAGTCTCTCACCAACAAGTTGCTTCTGAAGCAACATTTGTTCAACCTATGAATGCGGAAGGTACGCAACTTCATGAACACTTAGATCACTTGAACACAATTCTTCTAGATTTGTGTAATATTGATGTTATGATTGGGGGTGAGGATATTGCGTTGATTTTGTTAGTATCTTTTCCATCATTATATGAAAACTTGTCCAATCATTTTTTGTTGGAAAAGATACTATTATCTTGAAAGACGTCAGGTATTCCCTTCATACAAGGGAACTATGCCACAAGGTGAATGAAAGTGGTGTAGGTGAGGACATTCAAACATATGGTCTATTTACAAGCGGAGGCAAGGGACAAAAAAAATCAAGGAAGAAGAAAGACAAGAAGTTGTCTTCTTCAAAAGATCCTAAACCTAATGACGTCTACAACTACTACAAGGATAAAAGCACTGTAAGAACTAATGCCCTAAAAAGAATAAACCGCGGGATTTTGGTTCTACAGTTGGTATGGGAGATGATTTTAAATCAGATGAGGATATAACTTTGGTTGTTGATGGACACACTTATCAAGCTAATCTGTTGGTTCTTGATTTTGGAGCTTCCTATCACACATGTCTTAATAGAGTGTGGTTGGAAACTTATAAGCAAGTAGATGGTGCAATAATTCCATGGCCAATATTTATGCCTGCAAGGAAGTTGGAATTGGCTCGATTAAAATCAAGACATATGAAGGTAGATTTTGTACATTGAATGAGGTTAGATATGTTCCACTTATTACTAAGAATATGATATCCCTGAGTATGTTGGATACTAAGAGTTTTGTTTCAAAGGTGAAGGTGGAATTCTGAAAGTTTGTAAGGGTTTTGATGTTATTTTGAAAGGAGTAAAGATGGGTACCTTATACTTCTTGTAGGGTTCTACTGTTTTTGGGTCTATTTATATTGTATCTTCAGAGGTTCACAAGGATGATATGACTAAGTTATGGCATGTGAGACTTGATCATATGGGTGAAAGGGGAAGTAGATTTTGGCAAATTAAGATCTTCTTGGTGGTCAAAAGATCACGAGTCTTGACTTTTGTGAGTATTGTGTCCTTGGGAAGCTACACCGTAGCAAGTTTACAAGGGTATTCACAGAACAAAATGCACATTAGATTACATCCATTTGGATTGTAAGGGTTCTGCTAGCGTTGAGTCTCTAAGAGGTTAGAGGTATGTCTCGATTTTCATTGATGATTATTTAAGAATGATTTGGTTGTTTGTCATAAAAACACAAAGGATAAGCTTTCAGGAACTTGAAGGAGTGGAAAACGTTAGTGGAGAATCAAGTAGAGAAGAAGATCAAAAGGTTGTGAAGTGATAATGGTCTAGAGTTTTATTTGTTTGAGTTTGATCAATTCTGCAAGGATGTTGGAATTGCTCGTCATCATACAATCAGACATACACCACAACAGAACGGTATAGTTGAGAGTATGAATTAGACTCTACTAGAGAGAGAAAGGTGCATGCTCTCTAATGCAAAATTAGATAAGAAGTTTTGGGCAACAATTGTAACTACAATATGTTACTTGATAAACCATGGACCTCACATTGGCATAAACCGCAAACCATCTTATGAGGTGTTTTGCACACCAGGTTCATAGTGTTCGGCTCTATCATGTATGGCTTGCGATGCCCTAACTTGAGACGGCGCTATATAAACCTGGTGTGTAACCGACTCATCATATATCATCAATAGCTCCTCTACAATAAGCTCACCACGGGCAATAAGATCACATATCCGGGTCTGCATGATGTGCAACCTCTATAATAAAAAATATGTTGGTTAGTAACTATTTAGATATTTAAGTTGCAAAATAGACAAACAATAGTACACACGTACCCGGGTATCAGAAAAAGGAACATGAGGAGGACGATCCGGTGGTGGAGTCTATACAACCGAGCCGGGTAATACGAACGGACAACACCTCTCATTGAACCAATACATGTAATCCTGAGATACAGTCCACGGATCAAGAGCCCGAATCCGACTATGTAGCGTTACTTGGCTCGTATCGTCATGTTTGGTAGCCCACCGATCATCCGAGGAAGAAAATCGGTCCTTGTACCCCTTGTTTCCAATAGTGGGACGGATCTCGAGAAACGGGATGATCCTCTCCAGTGGTACGGTCTGTACATATCCAAACCGTCTGAGAACCCGATCCAGCATGTATGGATAAGGAATATCTTCAACCTGGATCGTCCCTTTTTAAGTGGAAAACGTGAACTCGCCCTCAAAATCAAGCACTTTGTCTCCGTAGGGCATGAGCTTGATGTCCTCCGCTCTCATCTCGTCTAACTGCGAGCAGAGTAATCTCATCCTCTACAATGTCTAAAGTGGGGTCTTCGGATCCTTTGCCACAAAACAACCCGGTGATGGGAAGTGGGCATAAATCCAAAACTGCACCCATTTAATTATGATATAATCAAATATTATTAGGTACATATTTGTGCGTTTGTGAATGTATAACAAATGTTACCTATAATAGTGATGTACAACCGGCGATCGTCTTCACCTTCAGCCATGAAGCGTCACTATCATCCTATACGAAAATTTGTTAATTAAAGATTAATATTAATAAAAAATGACTATGCAAATAGTTACCTAAAGTAATAGTAATACGTACCAATATAAGTACGCCAAGACATCAGCGCCCCATGCATACTGTTCGCTCCTAGAGGTGTGTGCAAATAAGTTTTAAATTTATAAAACTAGAATCAAGCAAGCGAACCCGCAGTGTACGGATCGACGCAGTTAAGCAAGAATTCCAGAGTATTGAACAAAGGGATTTGGGTGGGAACAAATTCAATTGCAGATTATCAAGCGAGTAAATATGAAAGTTTTGCAAATATTGGGAAAACAACAATCCTAAAGATCCAGGTGTCCAGCTGTGGCAATCGATTCAAGATATACTAATGATATAAAGACAGAGTTGAGATATGCAAAGGTATGCTAATGTAAGGTAATCGTACGGTGAAGTTCCAAAAACCTTATATGACTCACCTACAAGATACTCCCTATACAGGTTGTTGAGGCTCAATATAGAAAGGTTCTAAAAGCAAGAATTAATGTCAAATACCCAAACTTGTAATCCAAGGATCAAGACTAACTTAGCCGATTATGGTTATGACACTCACAATCGAGGTAGAGGTTGTTGAGGCTTCACTACCACCTAGAAAAGACAAGTCTAAACTAAGTTAAAGCAAATCTTTAACTTTGGACTAAAGTAAAAGCAGGTTCGTAAACTTAAAGGAAATTACGGTTGGATCTTGAGACTCCACGGTCGTGGAACTCAAGAACAACCCGTAATTTAGGGTTCGTCGACAATTCTCTCTAACTCTCAGGGTCTAATCTGTTTACGATCGATCTATCATCATCTAAGCCACAACTATCAACCCTTCACCTTAGAATTGTTAAAGGTTTTTAGCCAATAACCGTCATGTTGATATCAATTCAAGGATTAAAAGATAGAAAGATAAAAACTTCCAAAAACTTTCAATAATCTTTAAACCAATCTCAAAGTCACAATCGAGAACAAATATTATCAATGGATTCAGAATAAAGCAAACAATCACAATCTTAGGAAAGAAGGGAGAACGGGATTTCATTCCGTTTTCCAAATCAAACCTAAACAAGAAGAGAGATCTTCTTGCAACAATCTTCCAAAAGCTTCGATCTTCCGCCAATCCGGAGATCTCAACAGCAATCTCCACCAAAAGTGCGAGATTAGGGCAAATCCCAGATGCGAACTTCGATCTCCAACGAGATGTCAAGGCTTCCAAGCGAGGGCTCAAACGGCGTTGAAATTCTCTAAGCGGAGATCTAAACGAGGTGTAGGCGTCGATCATGAAATTTCTCTTCGTCCGTCTTTTTATAGGGCAAGATAAAATATCGGTCCGGCCCAATCTTCAAAAGATTGTGGCTTCAAAATGTGGCGAAAAAGATCGCCATGATCATGGTCGTGGAAGATTCCACGACCGTAATTTAGAGCGTGGATTATGTCACGGTTTGAACCATATGTTCCACGGCCTCTCTTTGCATACTTCCACGGCCGTGGAACTAAACGTGGTTTGTAGTACGGCTGTATTTTAGAGCGTGGTTTAGGGCAAGAACGTGATTCTTCCCTAACCTCGTGCATTCCTCAAGTTGAACTCCAATTTGCTCCTAATAATGCCCTCAATCTATGGACATATTCAATCAACTCTTCTTTGCTCGATTCCGTTCGGAAATGACTCTCAATCACCTATATTTCAACATAAAGCTAGTGTAGATATCCATATCGACAATATAGGCAATACTAGCTCACATATGCAACGATGCTCAATCAAAGACTATCAATATGAATCAAATACGTTTAGAAAATGTGCCTAAATTATCACAATATTTCATGCTAACAAATAACCCCATACTTAACACTTGCTTGTCCCTAAGCAAAGTCTTTCAAAAAGCTTTAAACAAGAGTTAGGATGAAATATGTGTACCTTCTTTTGGATGAATATGCCTTCTAAAGAATAGATCATTCTCAAACCTTGCTTCAATTGTTTATCAAACTTTCACACACTCAATCAAAAAGTAAAAAGCAAAGAAAATTCATGAATCAATTCAACTTCTAAACAAGCATCATAACCTTTAAATATTATCAAAATCAATCATAAGAAACTTCAATTTAGATCACCAAGTCATATAACATTCTATTGATCTTAAGGACTTCCAAAGAAAAGGTCTAGAATATGGAAGGGAAGGGAAAACTTTAAGGGAAAGTGGTGCATGAATCCGGGAAAGTGGACAACTACCTTCTTCTTCTTTTGCGGTTCCCGCAACACTTCAACTTAGAGCTTCGCTCTCTTGTTTTCATTTTTCGACTTTACTTTTGGAGTTATGGACAGAGGTGCACAAAAACCGAAGCCTAGGAGATTGGCGTTTCTCATTTTTGCGAGATGACTCAAACCCTTAGCGCACATACCATAATCCGCTAGGAATATTGCTCAATCCGACTTTGGCAAGACACAAACACCCGGCTATGTGAATGGTGCCGAGTTACTCATCATCATGATTGATTTCCCCAAACCTAGAATATCTTTCTATTCTTTTGATTGCAAAAATTTGCTCTCATGGCCCTCCCACATCAAACATGCCTTTTTCATTCACTTCTCCAAATTCCCGGATAGGTAAAGGAGGCTAATATTTCAATGAGGAGCTAAAATGGTCAAAAGAAAGAAGAAAGAAAATTCGAATTGCCTTAATCATTTCAACAAGAAGTATAAGAACTTATAGTGTGATTTCAACTTCAATTTCTCAACATGATTTAGGTAACATTTTTCACATTATAAAACTTGCAAAAGAGGTAAAATTCATTCATTCAAATTCTTTTCAATTCACAATTCTTTTAAGCATGCAATTGTCATCAAACTCAATTCACAAGTAGTGATTATCATAGAAATCATCTCAATTCATTAGAAGCACATAATTTTTCAAAATTTTTCAAAATTTTTCAATTTTTATGGGTTTTTCAAGTTCTTTTTCATGCAATGCGATAATGAAACGTGAAACACATAATGAACATGCAATGATAGTCTCGAATGAAAGCAAGCATAGTAGGGTTTTTCAAGTTCTTTTTCATGCAATGCGATAATGAAACGTGAAACACATAATGAACATGCAATGATAGTCTCGAATGAAAGCAAGCATAGTAAGTAGAGTTATTACAAACTTTTAGTACATCCCACCCCATACTTAGGACGAACATTGTCCCTAATGTTCAAAAGAAATAGAGAAAAGAAAGAAAAGAAAAAGAAACTCACAAAGTGGTGGCGGGAATGTCTAAAACGAACGGTCATGCATCAAATCACTGCGGTGCCGGCGGCGGCGGGAATGGAGAGAAGCTCGGATCATAGAACCGCCCAAACTGCTGGCGGTAGACGTCCCTCATCATGTGGTCAAGGTCGTCTAAACGTCCGTCTCTAGCATCCGCCCGGATCTCTAGCGCTCCTACTCTCTCTAAAAGTCCGGTAGCCCAATCTGGCATCTGCTCGTACCATCCCGGGGCCTGACTGTACCATGTTGGGGCGTCGGATGGTGCTGGTGCTGGTGGAGGTGCTGCTGGCTGCTCGGTGGACCAAGGAGGGGGAACGCCATACCATGTGGGAGGTGTGGTCATCCACGTGGGCCTCTCACTCACGCTAGCGCGGCAAGATGACGAGCCTGAGGCTCTAGCTGGACGTGGAGAGCATCTAGGTACATCTGGGGCCGCCTCCGGCTGGTCCGAAAACGTGCCAAACTCCTGCTCGGCTCCTCCTCCACTCTCAAACTGATCTCCCATATCCTCCTCCTCGACAACCGGTGGTGGGACATAAGGGGGAGCTGCTATCCTGTTCGCATGCATCGCAGCGAACGTCTCCTTCCAATTATGGCGTCCCGCCATAATGGAATACTCTGGCAGCCACTCTATATCCCTACCCGTCCTACTCTCCCAAGGCATGCCCGCATAAGGCGGACCTCTATGTGTGGGGAAGATGAGACCCCTAACCATGAAAGCATGCAGCCCTAAAGGAACGGCCGGTATGCGGCTGCAAGCAGAAAAATCAACACCAAAACTCCGAGCAATGTGGGTGACTATCCCACCATATCCAATGTTCCCCTTCTTCTTGTTCTTGAGCTTGCTCATCGTAGCAGCCAAGAGAGTGGCACAATCAGCCCGGCGTCCATAAAGCATGTAGTAAAGCAGGAATAGCTCATCCGTCTTGATCTTTTGGGGCGTCTCCGTCCTAGGAAAGAGACACTCCGAAAGAACACGGTGAGCTATCTTCAAGGCTAGATGGTACATCAATCTAGCCTTGGTGTCAGCGGGTTGCCAGCGATCCTCGCTAGCGTAAATCATAGCCACTTCTTCCCAAAAGTCCTTGGGGTAAACACCACTTGAAAATCGACCATTAAAGGTCTCATGGAATCCAAAAATGGTCCCAAACTCACGGATACTCAACTGATAATCTCTCTCCATGAGGCGGAAAGAGACGGTCCTATCGACGTGGCTGTGCTCAAAGGACGTCACAACCTCCCGTGTAATCTCCTCATATGCGTCTTCTCGGATAGCCGAGAAGACAACTAATCCGGCTCTATCCAAGAGCCAAGTGAGGTCATCAACAATATTGAGAGGAGTTAGATCCTCCAACAACAAATATCTAGGGCCAATCACTGGCCTCTCCTTGATCCTATCAAGTGCAGCAAGATGATCGTCGTGTATGGTCGGGACTCTAGGGTGAGAGGGTGAAGATGGAGGTGAAGGTGAGGATGGAGGTGAAGGTGAAGAGGGTGGTGGTGCCCTAGAGGATGAGGAGGAGGAGGGATTACCCTTCCTCTTCTTATTCTGCTCATTCTTCTTCTCTTTTATCCTCCCTGAAACTCTTCTCACGAAATCCATTCTGCTCAAAATTACGGTCTGTTCTTCAACAAACCACGGCCGTAATTTACCCAGAGACCGTGATTCGTCTCAGAAAATCACAAATCTCAGCAAATTCACAATCAATCTCCACAACAGGCTGTCCTAGTCTAATTTCCTCAAATCTCAATCAGTTCTTCCTAAAAATCTCTAACAAAAACAACCGAATCAGCAAGAATCAAGAAGGGAAAGGAAAACCTCTTTTTCGGATTGAAAAATCCGAAATGCGCGTTTGTTGGTGAATTTCCGTTCGATTCGTCGCTTGGATCTTGTTTGTGGTTGAATTTGCTGCAGTTTGGGAAGAAGAATCGTTGAAAACGATTAGGAAACGAAGATTTGAGAGGGGGTCGTGGTGTTTCGGCACTTAGGTCGTGGAAAGAGGGATTTTTGGGATGAATTTGTGAAGAATGTGGCTTATATAGTTGCAGGCAAAATTTTGAAAATCACGGTCTGTCGGGGTGTTCCACGGCCGTGGAAGTGTACGGAACCGTGGTTTTGGTGATTTTTCAAAGGCTTTTGGAAATTACGGCCACTGTAGCTATGACGACCGTAATTTAGACCGTGGAACCCTCTGTAAAGCTCCAAAGTCCAAATTTCGTCACTCTTCTTCAACATCATCCTCCTCTTTTCCTTTTCCATTGGTCCTACATCCAAAAACACGAACATACCGGAAGAAATCGAGGCAAAAAAAACAAAGCAAAAATGTCTATACTAAGCTAATCTATGAATCGAAAATAAAAACAAAAATGCAATATCTTGGGTTGCCTCCCAAGAAGCGCTTTGTTTAAGGTCCGTAGCTAGACCAATCTCGCACTTATTCGAGTGCGGTAGGTGCAAACTCCTCAGCTTGGAGTTCCGGCGTGTACTTCTTGAGTTGTTGGCCGTTCACCTTAAAACTTCCGCTCGCTTCACCCCATACTTCAACTGCACCATGGGGGAAAATACGCTTAATTAGAAAAGGTCCGGTCCAACGGGATTTAAGCTTACCTGAAAAGAGGCAAAGTCTTGAATTGAAGAGGAGAACTTGATCCCCTTCTTTGAAGTCCTTTGGAATGATATGCTTATCATGCCAACGCTTTGCTCTTTCCTTGTAGATCTTGGCGTTTTCATAAGCGTTCAAGCGGAGTTCATCCAGCTTATTGATGTCTAGGAGACGTTTCTCTCCCGCTTCCTTCATGCCGAAATTCAGCCACTTGATAGCCCAAAACGCTT
Organism: Fagopyrum esculentum; assembly: GCA_033239045.1. Lineage (NCBI taxonomy): Eukaryota > Viridiplantae > Streptophyta > Magnoliopsida > Caryophyllales > Polygonaceae > Fagopyrum > Fagopyrum esculentum. The sequence continues at coordinate 82,887,126 of BSUD01000008.1, read as the reverse complement.
TGTGTTCCAACTCCACCGGCAAGTGACAAGACTTCCCATACACAAGGTTGTATGGTGTGGTTCCTATGGGAGTCTTGTACGCAGTCCGGTATGCCCATAATGCATCATCAAGCTTCAAGGACCAATCCTTCCTAGTCCTTGAAACCGTCTTCTCTAAGATTCCTTTGATCTCCCTATTTGAGATCTCAACTTTTCCACTTGTTTGTGGATGGTAAGGGGTAGCGATCTTGTGAGTAACCCCATACTTGGCTAGAAGAGCTTCAAAGCGACGGGCTATGAAGTGAGAACCTCCATCACTAATGATCGTCCTTGGCGTCCCAAATTGCGGGAAGATGGTCTTGTTGAAGAACTTAACCACCACCATGGCATCATTCGTGGGAGAGGCGATTGCTTCCACCCATCTAGAAACATAGTCTACCGCCAATAGTATGTATTGGTTTCCACAAGAAGATGGGAATGGTCCCATGAAATCGACTCCCCAAACGTCGAAAATCTCCACCTCTTGGATGTTGTTGAGGGGCATCTCGTTCCTTCTAGAAATATTGCCTGTTCTTTGACAAGCATCGCAGCAAGAAACAAAGGATTGCACATCTCTAAATAAAGTAGGCCAAAAGAATTCAGATTGCAATACCTTTGCACTAGTCTTGTTCGAACTAGCGTGTCCTCCACAAGGTAGTGAATGACAATGACGGATGACACTTTGCATCTCATCTTCCGACACACATCGCCGAATGATGCCATCCGGACCTCTCTTAAAGAGGAGAGGCTCGTTCCAATAGTATTCCCGGACGTCCTTAAAGAACTTCTTCCTTTGTGCGTAGGATAGTCCGGGCGGTATCTCCTGGCAAACCAAATAGTTAACAAAATCAGCAAACCATGGTTCGTTACTTTTGGAGATCACGTTGATGCACTCCTCTATGATATGTAGGTGTTCGTCCGGAAAGGAGTCATCAATGGGTAGATGGTCGTCCTCTAGATGTGTTAGACGACTCAAATGATCTGCAACAGAATTTTCTGAACCTTTCTTGTCGCGGATCTCAAGATCGAATTCTTGTAGGAGAAGAATCCATCTAATCAGCCTTGGTTTCGCATCTTTCTTCGCAAGGAGGTACCGGATCGCAGCATGATCCGTGTAGACAATCACCTTTGCACCTACAAGATAAGAGCGAAACTTGTCAATAGCATAGACAATGGCTAAAAACTCTTTCTCGGTAGTGGCGTAGTTGAGCTGCGCTTCATCTAGCGTCTTGCTAGCATAGTATATGGCATGGGTTCGCCCTTCCTTTCGTTATCCAAGAACAGCTCCAATAGCTACGTCACTAGCGTCGCACATAATCTCAAAGGGTAGAGTCCAATCCGGAGGTTGGATAATAGGTGCTGAGATTAGAGCTTGCCGAATGGTGTTGAACGCATCTAAACATTCCTGCGAAAACTCAAAAACCGCATCCTTCATCAACAGATTAGTGAGAGGTTTTGATATCTTAGAAAAGTCCTTGATGAAACGTCTATAAAATCCAGCATGTCCTAGGAAACTTCTTATCCCTTTTACCGAAATTGGGGGAGGAAGTTTCTCTATGGTCTCTATCTTAGCTTTGTCTACTTCTATCCCTCTACTAGAGACTAAGTGACCTAATACGATTCCTTCCTTAACCATGAATTGACACTTCTTCCAATTAAGAACTAGATTAGTGTCTTCACACCTTTGCAAAACAAGAGAAAGGTTAGAAAGGCAATCGTTAAAAGAGGAACCGTATACGGAGAAGTCGTCCATGAAGACTTCCATGATTTCCTCTACGTATTCGGATAAGATGGCCATCATGCACCGTTGGAAGGTGACTGGGGCGTTGCAAAGCCCGAATGGCATTCTCCTATAAGCAAACGTACCCCACGGGCACGTGAATGTGGTTTTCTCCTGATCGTCCGGATGTATCGGAATCTGAAAGAAACCACTATAGCCGTCAAGGTAGCAAAAATGTGAATGTTGCGCTAACCTTTCAAGCATTTGATCAATGAATGGCAATGGAAAGTGATCCTTCCGCATTGCGTTGTTGAGCTTGCGGTAGTCTATGCACATCCGCCATCCAGTTATAGTTCGGGTAGAAATGAGTTTGTTGTTCTTGTTGGTGATGACCGTCATTCCTCCCTTCTTCGGAACTACTTGAACTAGACTCACCCACTTACTATCGGAGATAGGATAGATGATACCTGCATCAAGAAATTTAAGAATTTCCTTCTTGACAACCTCCTTCATGGTCGGATTCAACCGCCTTTGAGGTTGTCTCGAAGTTCTAAAGTCTTCCTCCATTAGTATCTTATGCATGCATAGGGAGGGTTTAATTCCTACTAAGTCCTCGATAGTATAGCCTATAGCCTTCCTATGTTTCCGAAGGACAATCATGAGCTGTTCATGTTCATCTATGCTTAGATCGGAACTAACAATAACCGGGAAGGTAGAATTAGATCCTAGAAAAGCGTACCTTAGATGAGTAGGAAGTGGTTTGAGTTCCATTGCTTTCGGAGCTTCTAACGATCCTTGAGAAGCATCCGATGTTTCCATAGAAGTTTCCAAGGGTGATGAGTGTGTTGGAGAAGAATTGGAAGAAGTCGAAGAAATGTCTCGATCACTCTCTTCCACGGCCAAAATTACGGGTGGATCTTGTGCTCCACGGCCGTGGTTTAGGGCGTGGAAGGGAAATACGGTTGTCACATCTTCTCCACGGCCGTATAATCCCCTGGAATGAGGCATGATTTTGGTTGTGGAATCCACGGTCGTGCAATACAGAGTATGACCGTGGATTCTGACATTCTCAGCCTCATCGTGGAGTTTCTCAAACTCCTCTCCATGCATCTCTTCTTGTGCTTCTAAGGCTTCAATTGCCTCATTGCACTCTTCATCTTCCCCTACATTGGTTAGACTCATAGTGATAACTTTTTGTAAAGGATCGTTAAAGAGAATCGCACTTACCTCCTCTCTAGACAACCCTTCTTCATCTTGGATATCGTAAATATCCTCATCAAAGATTGGCTCCTTCACTAGAGTGGAAAGAACGAACTCTACTTTCTCTTATCCTATGTCAAAAGCGAGTCTACCATTCTTGCAATCGACTATGCAGCCGGAAGTTGCAAGAAACGGTCTTCCGAGTATGATCGGGACTGGACTATCTGCAGGAATGTCAAGCACGACAAAATCAATGGGAACAAAGAATTTACCTAGCTTGACCGGGACGTCTTCTACAATACCAACGGGGCGAGTGATGGATCGATCCGCCATGTACAGCGTCATCTTCACCGGTTTAGGGTCACCTAAACCGATCTTCCTACACAATGCAAGTGGTATGATGCTCACACTTGCTCCTAAGTCACATAAAGCGTCATATGTGACATCTCCCACTCCAATGGGAATGCAAAACGACCCCGGATCCTTCAGCTTTGGGGGCATTTTCTCTTTCATGGTCTTGATGAGATCCGAAGAATCCGAACTTATCTTGACTTCACCGAAGTCTTCTAGCTTCCTCTTGTTAGAGAGGAGCTCCTTCAAGAACTTGCCATAAGCCGGCATACCTACAATAGCATCAATAAATGGTATGTTAATATGCAGCTTACTAATGAGTTCTATGAACTTACCGAATTGTTTGTCTAGGCGCGCTCGCGCTCTAGATTGAGGGAATGGAAGGGGAGGTTTGTAAGCTGGAGGAGGAACGTAGACGTCTTCCTTCTCCTTCCCCTTCTCCTTGCCCTTATCTACGGGGACTTCAACGAACGTAGGCTGCGGATCGGTGGTTGTCACTCCGCTCCTAGTTGTAATCGCCATCACCCTTCCCTTAGGGTTGTCCTCCGTCTTTCCTGGAAGCTTCCCTTGATTTCTAGAAACTTCCTCCGCGTGGTTGAACATTTGGTTTTCTAAAACCTTTTGAACTTTGTCAACCTTAGAAACTTGATCATCAACCTTGATGAGGCGGTTCTCCAACCCTTGAAGCTTTCCCAAAATCGCTTCCAATATGGGATCGGGCTTCTCCTTTCCCGAAGCGTTTCCTCCATTAGATGATTGCCCCTGGCTTTTCAAAGGAGTAGAGGAAGAGGAAGGTGGAGTTAGTGAATTTGAGTTGGAAGGATAAGAGTTACCGGAATTTTGTTGATTGGAGCGCCAATTGTTGTTGTTTGAACCCCTATTGTTGTTCCAATCGTTGTTCCGGTTGTTGTTGTTTCCATTCCAATTGTTATTCCGGTTATTGTTCCAGTTATTGTTGTTGCTGCCATTGTTGTTGCCCAAATAACCAACATTCTTCCCTTGTTGCTTTGGGAAGTTGGTCTTGATAGCCTCCTTCAACTCTTTGATCTCATTGTTGAGGGAGAAAATCTGATTTTGAGCTTCATGTGTGAGCTTTGCTCCTTGCTCCACACGATTTCCCTCCACTTTCCGGTGGGAATACTTCTCTATGACTCTTGCTTGCTTCTGAATGAAGTCTCAAGCGTCATCTTCTCTCATGTCCATGAACGTTCCACATGAGAGGGATTGGAGGTTGAATTGCGTTCCCGCATCCAGCCCCTTGTAGTAAATCTCCAGCAAGGCAAGTTTGGATATGCCATGATGAGGGCAATCCAAGAGCAAATCCTGAAACCTTTCCCAAGATTGAAACAAACTTTCGTTAGGTCTCATGGAAAAAGCATTAATCTTACCTTTAAGTTCCGCCGTTTTGGATGGCGGAAAGAATTTGGTGAGGAACTCCGCGGAAAGGTCTTCCCACGTGTCTAGTTTCCCACTAGGAAGAGCTTGATACCAAGATAACGCTTTCCCCTTCAAGGAGAAGAAGAAAGGCTTGAGCTTATAGTTGTTGGTAGTAGCGCTCTTTGGTCTCATTGTCTCCATCATACACTCAAATTTCTGCAAGTGTTGGTGTGGAGATTCAGCGCTTGTCCCGCCAAATTGGTTTTGGCGAACAAGAGTAATTACTTGAGGGTTGAAGCTAAACCCTTGCACATCTTCAGCATCGAAATTCACGCCCAAGCGGCGTGGTTGTTGTGTTGGATCCATCCGCTGGCCAAGAGTTCTTGGCTCATTATCTACACGTCCGATCCTCATATTCCTAGGCGGAATGCGGCGATTAGCAGCTCCTTGTGGATGGAAAGGATTTACATTGATCATGGGATCAATCTCCTCTAGCGGTGGTATGGAAGAATCACTATCATCAGCGGATGAGTGACTTTTTCTTCTAGACCTTGATGCTTTCCTTGAGGATTTCTTGCTTCCCTTATTCTTAAGGTCGCTCATCTCTACCCTCATCTGGAAGATCATGTCTTGTAGATTGTTAACTTGAGATTGATGACGATCCATCTCATCTTGGCGGAGAGTCTCATTCCATTGGAGTTGAGCTTCCTTCTCCGCCAACTCCGCTTGAAGATCACGTTCGTGTCCTTCAGCCATCTTCTTTTCCTTGCGCTTTTGCCTTAAAGTTTTCTCAAGCTCTTGATCAAGAGGCAAGAGATCTTCGGTGTTCCTAGACCTGCGCATGCACTCAAAGTAATATCAAATAACGAGAGCAAACTCCCAAGCTTGACAACCGGCTGCCGAATTCGGCCGAAACCAAATCCCCGGCAACGGCGCCAAAAACTTGTTCGCCCTTAGAGTTGTGTGCAAATAAGTTTTAAATTTATAAAACTAGAATCAAGCAAGCGAACCCGCAGTGTACGGATCGACGTAGTTAAGCAAGAATTCCAGAGTATCGAACACAGGGATTTGGGTGGGAACAAATTCAATTGTAGATTATCAAGCGAGTAAATATGAGAGTTTTGCAAATATTGGGAAAACAACAATCCTAAAGATCCAGGTGTCTAGCTGTGGCAATCGATTCAAGATATACTAATGATATAAAGACAGAGTTGAGATATGCAAAGGTATGCTAATGTAAGGTAATCGTACGGTGAAGTTCCAAAAACCTTATATGACTCACCTACAAGATACTCCCTATACAGGTTGTTGAGGCTCAATATAGAAAGGTTCTAAAAGTAAGAATTAATGTCAAATACCCAAACTTGTAATCCAAGGATCAAGACTAACTTAGCCGATTATGGTTATGACTCTCACAATCGAGGTAGAGGTTGTTGAGGCTTCACTACCACCTAGAAAAGACAAGTCTAAACTAAGTTAAAGCAAATCTTTAACTTTGGACTAAAGTAAAAGCAGGTTCGTAAACTTAAAGGAAATTACGGTTGGATCTTGAGACCCCACGGTCATGGAACTCAAGAACAACCCGTAATTTAGGGTTCGTCGACAATTCTCTCTAACTCTCAGGGTCTAATCTGTTTACGATCGATCTATCATCATCTAAGCCACAACTATCAACCCTTCACCTTAGAATTGTTAAAGGTTTTTAGCCAATAACCGTCATGTTGATATCAATTCAAGGATTAAAAGATAGAAAGATAAAAACGTCCGAAAACTTTCAATAATCTTTAAACCAATCTCAAAGTCACAATCGAGAACAAATATTGTCAATGGATTCAAAATAAAGCAAACAATCACAATCTTAGGAAAGAAGGGAGAACGGGATGTCAATCCGTTTTCCAAATCAAACCTAAACAAGAAGAGAGATCTTCTTGCAACAATCTTCCAAAAGCTTCGATCTTCCGCCAATCCGGAGATCTCAACAGCAATCTCCACCAAAAGTGCGAGATTAGGGCAAATCCCAGATGCGAACTTCGATCTCCAACGAGATGTCAAGGCTTTCAAGCGAGGGCTCAAACGACGTTGAAGTTCTCTAAGCGGAGATCTAAACGAGGTGTAGGAGTCGATCATGAAATTTCTCTTCGTCCGTCTTTTTATAGGGCAAGATAAAATATCGGTCCGGCCCAATCTTCAAAAGATCGTGGCTTCAAAATGTGGCGAAAAAGATCGTCAAGATCACGGTCGTGGAAGATTCCACGACCGTAATTTAGAGCGTGGATTATGTCACGGTTTGAACCATATGTTCCACGGCCGTAATAGTTACTGGAATGCATCACGCCTCTCTTTGCATACTTCCACGGCCGTGGAACTAAACGTGGTTTGTAGTACGGCCGTATTTTAGAGCGTGGTTTAGGGCAAGAACGTGATTCTTCCCTAACCTCGTGCATTCCTCAAGTTGAACTCCAATTTGCTCCTAATAATGCCCTCAATCTATGGACATATTCAATCAACTCTTCTTTGCTCGATTCCGTTCGGAAATGACTCTCAATCACCTATATTTCAACATAAAGCTAGTGTAGATATCCATATCGACAATATAGGCAATACTAGCTCACATATGCAACGATGCTCAATCAAAGACTATCAATATGAATCAAATACGTTTAGAAAACGTGCCTAAATTATCACAATATTTCATGCTAACACATACCCTCATGTACGCTTGTGATCTCTTACTAAATCGATCAACCAAGGGAGAACCTTGTTCGTCGACTTATCAACAAACAGAGATGACTTCAAGAAGAAGAGGAGGAACACAGAAACGCCATCCTCAGTTGGGGTGGCTGAGTCGCGACATATGGTGGAGAATGTCATCCTCAAAGCATCTACAAGCAACGTGGTCGGGTGTCCCCATGCCTCGGCCTCACTTATACGAAACACCTCGCTCAACAAGGATGTGCGGTCACGTGGCGAAAACAGTGTCAGTAAGGGATCCCTGTCAATCTTCAAACCCATAATGATGGCTACACCGTGGAAGGTGATGCTCATGTTACCCAATGGAAGGTGAAAGCTATTGATCTCCGGATGTCAACTCTTCACAAAAGCATGGATCATCGTGTGGTTGACACCGGGAAAAGAGACGTCAAGTAGATCTGTCAAACCACTTTGGGATGCGATAGCAAGAAGTGGGGTCATTTCTATCCGTGTCTAATATTCACCGACTCACCATGGTGATGTGCTTTATCCGTCACATTGTTGTAATAAGCTTCTTGAAGTCCTCCTTCATAAAGAAATTTTAATTCAATTAAACATTTATTAATTACTACTGTAACATAATTTGTAACAAGTATGATGCAGTTATCTACCTCGTCCATCCAAACACCGCAAGCACTGTGACCCGCATAGCATGTCAGCACATCGTTGATCAAGGTGGAATATTTGCATGAACGCCAGTTGGAATCTCTGGTTGTCGTCATTTGGAGTATCGACAGACATGTACGTTAGTTGAGATATCAACATTCTAGTCGGCGGTGATATCTGCAGGCTACCCATGGTGCTCCTAATCAACTAGAAACTTTCGTTGTCTAGGAGAAGTGCCCTCCTCACCCTCAGACTTTGTCGCCGTATGTTGCCACCGGTAAGACATCCATACAGACAACAGGGGATGACTATGATGTATGCGGTCTCATTGGTCGTTGTGATGATGGTGTTGGTCATGCCGCTGGGCCAGCAAGATGAGAACTACTACTTGTCGCCCGCGTTCGGTCTCTCCAAGTCGAGGCCATAGGACGTCTCCGTCTCTCCATACCCTCTAATATTTGTAGTAGTATATGCATTACGTAATTATATTTAATACGAATATTAATTAAATATAATTTAATTGGCTTTAATTAATTATATTTGTTCAATTTAATATAATTACATCTAAACAATTTACTAAAACTAAATATAATTTAATTAATACTATATTTATTAAGTTTAATCTAATTACATTGCAAATATATTTAAATTTAATATAACTATTTTTTATGGATATAATTAATTTTAAATAAATACACTTTAATTTAGTTTAATTTAATTTAATATAATTCTATTCAATATGATACAAACCGTAATAATGGATTGTGAAAGTGGCACCACGGATCCAGATTCCATGATGACCGTGGTGCCACTATTCATCTTCATCACATATCCGCCATCAATGGCAGATTCAAGCTTCGTTTATCTTTCAATTTCCTCGAGTTCGAACCCATTCTAACCTAATCGACACAAATCTAGCATAAACAAACTTAAATCAAGCAACAAAAAAAATATCATCCACAATTACGATTCCGAAAACGAAAACCGAAAACGTTTACCTCGCTTGGAGTATGTTTCCGCTTTTGGAACGATCATACTCCGTCACCACCATTGTTTGATGTCGAGTCTTGTGGGATTTGCTTCGGATTGCAGCTTCGTCGATTACAATCCTTCGTCGCCTATTTTGTTTGAGTGAGGAAGAACTAGTGACGGTTATAGGTTGTGGCTGAGTGAGGTAGGCTTTAGAACGTTCACTGATCCGGAAGCCGCACTGCCACGGTTACGAGTTTCGGATCCGTGAACTTTTTGTCACGGATCCGAAACCCGTAACCGTGATGGTGACGGGTTGCTGATCCGTCGTGCGATTGTAAATTACATCACCGTGCATTTACGACTTCCGTTTAGTCATGAAAGACCGAACGGGGATACTGTAAAAAAAAGTATAAATGGTGGAAATCATCTGAAGCTCTTGTTTGCGTGGATGACATCAGAATGAAAAAATCGAAAAATATCACCTCGTAACTAGGGATGTTATACTTTGACTAAACAAAGTCTTAGTTCTTAAAAAATGGGATGATGAAACTAAGAGCAAGAAAGATGAGGGATTAGTTGATCCATCTTATCATGTAACTTATTTAACAGAACTAATGTTGTCAGCCACAAAAAATAATAATGAATTTTTCATGTAATTCCTACCTTTTAACACCGACCCAGCTGCTGTATCAAATTATGAAATTGTTATATATATAATGAAACAAAGAAGGGATGTTTTGAACGTTGAATTTTATTTTTATATTTCAAAAATCCTACGTAGCAATCAAAGTAGATTTTTTTAAGAGAGAAGAGGGACCAGTAGTCGGAAAGGGCGAAAAGTCATTGATCCATTCCAGCTGATGAAACTTGAATGCTTCCCAGAGGTTTCACATATCCATCCATTCATTTAAACACTTGACGAAGAAGAACATCATCTGCTGTTCAAATAAATGATCTTCAACCATGACAAGCAGTGATGCCCACCAACACCAGAAGGTTCATGTTGCTGTTGGGAATAATCTGCAAGAAGGATTAGCAACCTTGGAATGGGCAATCCAGAGATTCTCTTCTCATCCAATCTCCATAGTCGTCATTCATGCCAAATCCGCCATTTCCAACGAGATTGTCAACACCCCATGTAAGCTGCAAAATTCAGAATATACATACATACATACATATATATAGTTAGGATCACGTGACAGCAGTTTCTTACTAAAAAACAGTTGGGAAGATGCCCGCGAGTGCTGTGAACGAAGAGAAACTGCAAGAGTTGAGGAAGTATGAGGATGAGAAGATTGATAGGATGCTGTCCAAGTACACCGCCTTCTGCGGGAAGGTCGGTTCCCTGCATTTTGTTAAGGGTTGTGATTAATCTACATAGCTTAAATCTGTCGAGTTTTGATTCACATGTATAGGTGAAGGCTGAAATTCACAAGATTGAAAGATGTGACAAGCCAATTCAAAAGGTCATGTTAGAGTTGATAATGGAGCTTCATATCACAAAACTTGTCATGGCCATAAGCTTTATGAGACCCTCATCTGGGTATATATATGAAACTATGTATAGGGTTAGCAAATGATTCTTTACTGGAACTTTTATTGAACTTTTTTTTACATTGTTTAGGAGATCAAAAAGTGCAATAAGTGGTTCTTTTTACCTTGACCGAAACAAGCCTGAGTTCTGTGATGTGTATATACTCTGTGGTGGGAAGCTGTTGTTTGCCAAAGAAGACAATCAGCAAGAGGAACAAATGGAAGACCAAGAGCCAGGTGAAATGAGACTCAAACAGAAGCCCAATTTCACAGTGTTAGCTTCTGGGAGACCAACGCCTTATCAATACGAATCTTCTTCGTTACCAGAATCCAAGAACCAGTGGAATATGTATTCCCAGGAAGTTGAAGAGTACTTTCAACAGCTCTTGGAAGAAAAGAATGAGGCCAAAAGTCCAATTGAGCCACTCATTCTAAGTTCTGCCAAGGTAAAATAGAGCAGTTATTCAGTATGATTGTAAATGCAGATTGATTAATTGCTTACACTTCCTCCCTAAAATGGCAGATCAGTGAAGATAAACTTGAAGCTATGAGGATGCAGATACTGGAAGCTAAAAGGATGACCCAACTGAAGAAAGAGCAAGCCAAGTATGAAGCAGAGAGACAAGCAAAAGCTTCATGGGCAATTAGCTTATGTAATCAGAGGGTATATGCAAGAGCTAATCAGTTTCAAGTATATGTATTCACATAAGCCTGAAAATATAATATCTGGCTTTTCTTTTTACAGGCTGAAGAACTTGAAGCAGTTATAAATGGGGAAATATCAACACGGATTGATATCAACAGAGAGATAGAAGATTCAAAAGAGCAGATATACGAGGCTATGGCTGATATTCAAGAGAGCAAAAGCAAGCTAAGCTCACTGTCACAAGTCCAATCCGAGCTCTCCAATAAACTACAAGTATCATCCTCAGCTAAATCGCGTGCTGAGACTAAGCTAGAGAAGGCTGCTAATGCAAGAGCTGATCTGGTTAGGGACATTGAAGAGCTGAGGAAGAAAAGAGGCGTACTTCAAAGGAGGATAGAATTTTGCAAGGAGAAGGATGCTATTGGATTGGCAATGTCTTGCAGGGTTGATGCGCCGGATTGGAGTGGTTGTAAAGAGTTGAGTGTTGATGAAATTGAAACTGCAACTGACAAGTTTTCTGAGCATAGGAGGTTCAAGTTAGGAGGGGAATGGACGAATGTGTATAAAGGGAGAATTAATCACAATTCTGTTGCGATTAAGGTTCTTAATTTAGACAAGGATGCCTTCCAGGCAAAGGTAAATCTTCTGAAGAGCATTGAACACGAGAACGTTGTGACATTGATAGGCTTCTGTGTGGATCTGAGGTGTTTGGTATTCGAGTACATGCAAAATGGTTGTTTAAGGGACATTCTATTCTCAAGAAGAAAATCCAAGACGCTTCAATGGTGGAATCGAGTGAATATAGCAGCAGGGGTGAGTTCTGCGCTAGGGTTTCTTCACCAGAGCGAATCGAATTCGAAGCCGATCACCCACGGAAGCCTAAATCCATCCAACATACTCCTAGACAACAACCTAGTGGCTAAAGTGGATACTTACGAGCTCAAACCAGACATCGGAGAGAGTACAGATGTGCAAGCTCTTGGGATTTTGCTACTTCAGCTTCTTTGTGGGAGGAATTGGGCCGGAGTGGACCACGAGGAGCTGGTGATGATCGGTAAACAGCCGGTTTATGATGCTTTGGATGAAAGTGCAGGGGAATGGCCACTGGATCTGGTGGAGGAGATTTTGGAAGTTGCGATGAAATGCATTCTCGCTGATTCTGTGATGGTGCTAAGTTCAGCTGTGAAGGCGCTTAGCCTTGTGAAGAACAAAGCCGATAGGCTGTTGCAATCGGAGAAGCCTGATCGGAGGAGGGAATTTGAAGGAGGAGAGTTGGTTGGGGAAGACGACGAAAGCAGTGTCCCTGACATTTTCGTCTGCCCCATCTTTCAGGAAATCATGGAAAATCCGCATATCGCGGCAGATGGATATTCGTACGAGTTTGATGCAATTGAAGAGTGGTTGCAAACAGGAAACGAGACGTCTCCGTTGACAAAGACGAGGCTTGAGCACAAACATCTTACTCCCAACCATGCCCTCCGAGCATTCATTCAAGAATGGCGGAGTGACAACTCTCATTTATGCAGTTGATATACTTTGAAGTTTGAACTCACCACATACTTCATACACTAAAGCTGTAGCCTCTAGGCTTTAGGTACGGTAGCATATCGTGTACATACTCAAGATTGTTTGGGAAAGACATATCCCATAACTTGAACCCACTTTCCAAGATTTTAAAACTTGCTAGTTCATGTGCAAGTTCTCTATCAGTGCAGCAAAAAGGGAACTATATCTGTAACATATTGCATAACTCTATAAATTTTCCTGTGGCATTTCTGTCTATCGTGCAAAATTTGTATGATAGTCTGGTTGTCACTTTCCACCTCTAAACATGTAACATTATGGGTTGCCGCCAACTGCATACATTTGAGAAGGGCAAAGCTCTCTGCAAGAACTAGGGATGTATTGACTAGGTTTTGTTCGTTGAAGCTGCATCAACATTAAGTTTAAGGAAATCATGTCGAGGGTTATTCCATTGGGTACCTTTTCTTTTCATCCTAGGTTAAAGGATGATCTAACTCGAGACAAAGGACCCTTGGTGAAACGAATAAAATACGCAGGATCGAAAGGCATTCAGAGTTTGTTATGCAATTGCATTTTCACTGTTATATTGTTTCATTGATCACCAGGGGTATATATACAAGGTACAACCAATGTGTGCTTGACAGCTGTATATTCTAGAATAGTCTAATGCTTAGAGGTGACTCATCATTCTTGTATATTGTTATCATCTAGTATCCCCCCTCGAGAGCAACTAGGCGAGGCAAAGTTGAGCTCGTAGCTGGAGAAACTGATGAGTTGAAAGTGCCTTGGTGAGAATGTCAGCAATTTGGTCTTTTGAAGATAGGAAGGCCACTTGAAGAGTCTTGCTTTGAACGCGTTCTCGGACAAAATGATAGTCGAGGGACAGATGCTTTATACGGTGATGAAGGACAGGATTGACTGCCAAGTAAGTAGCTCCGAGGTTGTCACACCAGAGTGTAGGCGCTTGATCAAGATAAACAAAGAGCTCAACGAGTAAGGTCTGGATCCAGAGGGTTTCACATGTCCCCAAGGCAAGGGATCGATATTCTGCTTCTGTTGATGACTTGGAAACTGTGGCTTGCTTTTTGGAGGTCCATGATATAAGATTCTGTCCAAGGAAGACACAATGAGCACTGGTGGACCGTCTATCTCCAATGTCGCCAGCCCAGTCAGCATCTGTGTATGTGGAAAGATGAGTTGAGGAATCAGCTTTGATGTGAAATTGTAACTCAGATGTGGCATTGAGGTAGCGAAGGAGGCGTTTTGTTGCTTGCCAATGTGCCATTGTTGGAGAATGCATATGCTGAGCTAATTTATTGACAGTGAAAGAGACATCAGGCCGTGTAAAGGCTAAATACTGCAGACTCCCAATGACACTTCGATAGAGTGTTTGATCATGGAAGGGGGAAGTCTCAAAGGCATTGCTGGAGGTGATTGCCATTGGCGTGGCAACAGCCTTGCATTGTAGCATGTTTGTTTTTGTGAGGATCTCCTTGATGTATTTTGACTGAGACAGATGAAAACCAGTGGGGTCTCGTTGAATCTCGATGCCAAGAAAGTAGTTGATGGGCCCTAGATCCTTGACTGGAAAATCTGCAGACAGAGAGGTGATAAACTGCATAGCCAAATCATCAGATGAAGCAACAACCATAAGATCATCAACATACACTAAAATGAACACAAAATCAGTTTCATGGCGATAAGTGAAGAGGGAAGTGTCTGCAAGGGATGGTGTGAAGCCCATGGTGACTAGAGAGTCACTGAGCTTAGAAAACCAGGCACTTGGAGCCTGCTTTAAGCCATATAGGGATTTTCGGAGTTTACAGATGTGATTTGGTAGAGAGGGGTGAGCAAAGCCTGGAGGTTGCTGAATATATACCTCCTCCGAAAGATCACCATGGAGAAAAGCATTCTGAATGTCCAACTAGCGTACCTCCCATCGTTGCATCGCAGCTAGGGATAGGAGGAGGCGAATTGTAGATGGTTTGGCTACAGGGCTAAAGGTCTCATTGAAGTCAATGCCCTGTGTTTGGTGGAATCCTTTGGCTACAAGGCGGGCTTTTCTGCGTTCGATCTTGCCATTTGAGTGACGTTTGGTTTTATATACCCATTTGACACCAAGGACATGAGATGAAGATGATGGAGGTACTAAAGACCACGTTCTAGTTTGAAGAAGAGCTTGAAATTCCAGGTTCATAGCAGCTCTCCATTTTGGAAATTTTGATGCTTCAGTGAAATTTTGTGATTCATCTGGAACAATGGCAGAGGAGGAGCAATGTGGTTTTGGCGGCCAGGGTACAGTACCATCCGATCGGTGTTTGGGGCAGAAGATTTGATTACGGGCCCTTGTCTGCATTGAGTGGGTAGGTGGAAGATGGGCTTGTGGAGGTGGAGGCCCAAGAATGGAGGAGTCCGAATTTTGGGTATTGGTAGGTGAAGCTGGGAAAAATTGAGGTGTTGGGCTTGTTGGGCCAGGGGATGTGTGTATTGGGCTTGGTGTAGAGGTGGGCTCGTCATTTGTGTTTAAAGAATGTTGTATTTGGTGGGTAGGAAGGACAAGTGGGAGAGTGGTGTGAGATGGTTCGGTAGGGGGTGGGGTAGATATATTGGAAAGGGGAAATTGATCTTCATGAAAAATGACGTCTCGTGAAATGTATGTTCGATTTTGGGTCCAATCATGACAAATGAAGCCTTTATTTTGAGAGCTATAACCGAGAAAAATGGTTGGTGTTGAGCGGAAGGAAAGTTTGTGCCGATTGTATGGTCGTAGATTTGGAAAGGCAAGGCAACCAAAAACACGTAGAAACTTGTAATCCGGAGTTTTGTGGAAGAGGAGTTCAAAAGGGGATTTTTGGTGAATGATGGGTGAAGGAAGACGGTTTATGAGGTAGATTGCGGTTTCAAAAGCATAGTCCCAATAGGTGAGAGGAAGAGAGGCATGTTTTAAGAGGGTTAAACCCATGTCAACAATGCGACGATGACGGGATTCTATAGAGCCATTTTGTTGATGTGAATATGGACAAGTGAGACGGTGATGAATACCGAGTTTGTCAAATAGGGATGTTAGAGGCTTGAATTCGGTACCATTATTAGTTTGGATTTCAATGATTGAGGTGGATAAAAGATTAGTGACAAGGGAAATAAATTTGGGCACAACAAGGGAAACATGAGATTTTGAAGAGAGAGGAAAAAGCCATAAATATTTGCTAAAATCATCAACAATCGACAAATAAAAACGGTGTCCTCGAGTAGATGTTCATGGGCTGGGCCCCATAGATCCATAAAGAGAAGAGCTAGAGGTTTGATGCTGCGGGTTGGGCTTGGGGGATGAGGAAGGGCATGGGTTTTGGCCCATGAACAAGAGGTACACTTAGGTAATGGGCCTTGTGAGACAGGAAGAGCAAATTAGGCCACGATCTTCTGTACGACTAGAGATGCTGGGTGACCTAGGCGAAAATGCCAGACGCTTTGTGTCGGCTTTGTTGTGGTTAGGGATACGCTGGGTAACGGTGTGCGCTGCAACGATGAAGTGGTAGGGGGAAGAACATACAGGCCGCCATCAACGGGTCCTTGGAGGAGGGGAGCCATTGTCTGAGAATCCTTAACAACAAAATGAGAGGAGTGAAATTCAAAAAATACGTTATTGTCAGCACAAAAACGGTAAACAGAGAGAAGATTCTTTGTAATTGAAGGTGTATGAAGAAGATTAGAGAGGAAGAAGGTACAATTGTTTGATTGAAAGGAAGATGATCCATGATTTTGGATTGGTATGGTGGAACCATCGCCCAATGAAACCTGATCTGTGCCATTGTAGTGGTAGTTGTCAATCCGAAGGTTGCTGATATCAGGCGTGTAGTGGTGAGTAGCAGCAGTGTCTGGAACCAGCTTGTAGCAGAGGCCATGTGTGCTTGGAAATTTGATGGAGGTGGAGCTTGATACGCTTGATTGAACCGATGCCAGCAAGTCAAAGCTATGTGGCCTGGTTTTGTACAGACTTGACAGATAGGGCGGCTATCTGGTTGTTGGTTGAAAGTCTGAGAGCGGCCCCTTCCTGTAGAGTCGGAAGAGCGACCTTGCTGTCCTTGATTGTCTCTCCCGCAACCTCTGTTTCTGTCACGCCCTCTGCCTCTGGCGGAAGTGTAGTGGGCTTCAGGGTTTGTGGTGGAAGTGTGTTTGGCAGAGATTTGATGTTGTGCAGTAGAGCTTTGAAGAGCCAAACGGGATTCATGGACAATAAGGTGGGAAAGTATTTGTATAGGAGAGGGAAGAACAGTTTGGGTGGTGAGGGAAGTGACTACTGAGTCATATTTAGGTCCAAGGCCAGCAAGAAGGAATACAGTGAATTCTGAGTCTGTGAGGGTCTCACCAGTCAAGGTGATAGAACGGGCCAGATTCTTGGCTTTGTTGAAAAAGTCATTAATGGAGCTGTTACCTCTTTTGAGAGAAGCTAGCTGCAGGCGAGTGTGCACTATCTGAGCACTAGACTTGGCAGAATAGAGTTCGGCCAGTCTATCCCACATATCCTTGCTGTGAAGGCAGTCAAGCACTTGAACCATGACAGATTCAGTGAGAGAGGAGGTGAGTAGGGCAATGACCAGTTGGTCATTTTTGATCCATTCTTTGTAGGCGTCATCCTCTTTGTTTGTTGGGCAGGGAAGGGAACCGTCTACATAATCAAAGAGACTGTGGGCTTTAAGGAATGGAGTAATCTGAGCTTTCCAGATAGAGAAATTTTCATTTGATAATTTGACAGTGAGGAAGGAAGAAAAAGAAGGAAGATGGATGGAAGAGGTAGTTTTGGCCATGATGAAGACGTTTGTCTTTCAACAGGCTCTAATACCATTCAGAGTTTGTTATGCAATTGCATTTTCACTGTTATATTGTTTCATTGATCACCAGGGGTATATATACAAGGTACAGCCAATGTGTGCTTGACAGTTGTATATTCTAGAATAGTCTAATGCTTAGAGGTGACTCATCATTCTTGTATATTGTTATCATCTAGTAAGGCAAGAGAGCCGATCTATCTCAAGAACATAAAAGAAGATAAGAACACGATTTTAACGAGGTTTGGAATAATACTCCTATATTCTCGGGGCCTCAAGATATCGCCCAATCCACTATAAACGAACCAGAAAACTGAGTACAAACGTAGATACAAGAAACTAAAACAGTAGCTCTCCATGGATACAGATCCAAGAGAATATAGTCAAGTGTCCGTCCAAGGGAGTTCTTCAATGTCAAATGACTTGAAGGGATTAACCTGAATTAGTCTTCTCTGGAAAACAACTCATCAATGACGGAATATGGAAGACCAAGCGTTTGAGGTTGCTGGTGAAGAAAGGCAGAAGAGGGAAAACGTGTTTTAAAATGACGCTCAATAGTATCTATGCTCAGCTCCATAAAAATTTAGTTGAAACTCGTCGTTTCATTTTAAGCTTAAATTACAAAAATTGGGTCTTCATTTAGTGTCTAGTCAGCAACTAACTTGGGCCCAATATCACTCTGAATTTCCCACCCCAATAAGCGGTCAACTTAGGCTTACCTTTATGAGCTTTAGAGCTTGGAAATTACAATTCTTCACAATTTTTCCTCCTAATTTCTAAGTTTGTCTAATAATGGATTTTGAGCAAAATCGTCATCAACCCATTACTCTTGACCTTTGCGTGACTTCTAAAAGATGTAAGAAATTCCTACAATACGTAAATTCTCAGTGGTCACTATTTAGTGACAATTTGATGGGTTAGTATAACCATCAGCTTTATCAACAATTGATTTATTTGACTCAACTTGTAAACGAATATAGTGATATCTAACTTCATTGTGTTTTGTCCGTTCATGATAACCTGGATCCTTGTAAAGATATAAAACACTATGATTCTCCATGTATAAAATTGACACAATAGACTTACCCTCTATTTCAAAAAGAACTTTACTAAGCCACACAACTTCTTTGCAAGCTTCAGTGGCAGCTACATACTCAGCTTCGGCAAAAGATAAGCTACGATAGGTTGTTGTTGAGATTTCCAAGAAATATAATTTTCACACCAAGTATATACATAGGAAGTAGTAGATTTTCTATTATCTTTATTAGAAGCATAATCAGAATCTACATAACCAGTCAAATCATAAGAAGAAATATGTTTAGCATATTACAGTTCCAACAATATATTTCAACATATTTTTCATAGCTTCTTAGTGTTTTTCACCTGGGACAAACATAAATCTGTTGAGTTCACTTATAACAAGGGCAAAATCAGGTCGAGAACAAATCATAGCATACATGACAGATCTTACAACAACATCATAGGGAATCTTAGCATGCTAGATTTTTCCTTTTTTGACATATTCTGGACAAGAGTTAAAATTGAAGTGCCCTCCTAAGGGTATTTTAGAAGGTTTAACATCTTTTAGATTGAACCTATCTAACACCTTGGTAACATAGTCATATTGAGTAAACCAAGTTTGTCTCTTAGACCTATTTTTTTAAAATTTTATCCCTAGAACTCTTTGAGTAGGACCTAAGTTTTTCATATCAAAGTTATTTCTAAGGAAAATTTTCACCTCATCTATCTTAGCTTTAAATTTACAGATTAACAGTATATCATCCACATAAAGCAAGATATAAAGGAGAATCGGTTTTGAAAAATTTGAAGTACAAACAATGATCATATTGACTTCTTATAAAACCTAATCTTTTTATATGTATCAAATTTTATATTCTATTGCCTAGGAGACTATTTCAAACCATATATGGATTTATTCAACAAACACAGATAATCAGGGCAATTTTTGTTTATAAAAACCTTTTGGTTGCCATATAGATAGTCTCGTAAAGGTCTCCATGCAGAAAAACAGTTTTAACACCCATCTGTTCTACTTCATAGTCATAAACTTTAGCTAAAGCAATAAGCAATCTCATGGTCTTGTATTTCATAACAAGAACAAAAATGTCATTGTAATCTATACCTTACTTTTGAGTAAAACCCTTAGCCACCAACCTAGCTTTAAATCTAGGGGGTCATTAGGTTTAATGTCATCTTTGATTTTATAAATCCATTGTAGTCAATAGTCCTAGCACCTTCTGGTTTAGGAACTAATTTTTAAGTTTTGTTTTGATGCATACAGTTACTCTCTTCATTCATAATTATTAACCAAACTTAGATTGACTATACTTAATAGCATGCTCATACAACTCAAGAGTATAAGTATTATCAATCAACACAACAAATTCTACCAATTTGTTATCCTTATTATACACAAACTAAACAATGTTTATGGATGTAGGATTAAAATACTTTGATTTTGGAACTCTAGATCTAGGAGCTCGGTCAAAAGTAAGCTGATAATCAAACAAATCATTGCAGTAGGAACATAATCGAAAACCACAATAGAATCAGAAGAAAAAGTAGGAGAAATTTCCGAAATCATGTCCAAATTAGTTACAATCCAAATTACAGTCCCATAAGTTTCAACATTGACAAAATCAGTGTTAGAGTTAGAATTACTGACAGCCCCACCTGATTGGTGAGGTGTGTTGTCTTCTGAGCTGTTTTCCAACTCAGTACTCTCACTAGTTTGTTCAACAGTGGCATTACTAGGAGAATTAAGGTTGTTCAAATGGTCCGGTCCAATACGGTCCGGTCCGTATTGTTTTATTTTTAAAAAAAATAAAATAAAAATATTTTTATGTATGGATTAGACCCGGTCTGGTTTGGGTTTTGACTGGACCGGATACTCTTCTTGGTCAAATATAATTAGAATATAAATTAACGGTCCAGACCGGACCGGAAGATTACATTGCAGGACCGGACCGGACCGTAATATTATGGACTGGACCGGACCGTAATATTATGGACCGGATCGGATTTTAATAATTACGGTCTAGAACCGGACCGGACCATAATTTTCGGTCCGATCTGGTCCAAACCTGTGCAGCCCTAAGGAGAGTTACTATTTTGTCTTCAAAAATACCAATATCAAACTCTTCAATTGGCTCAAGAGTGTCACTTGGTATGAAAAGATTTGTTTCCTTGTCCTTGTTAGTATATTCAACAGTAGATGTAAGAAGATTTTTAAAATGAAAATCAGATACATTAAAAGTAACATCTCTACCAGTTATAACCCTATAACCACCAGGTTGTATAACAAATAATTTATAGCCTTTGACCCCTTCCAGATAACCCAACATCACACACTTGAGAGCTCTCGGGTTTAGTATACCTTGTGAATGATGAGCATAAGTTGTACAACCGAGAAGTCTTAAGTGTTCTATATTTGGTTTTTGACCAGCCCACATTTCTTGTGGGATCTTAAACCCTATAGTAGAAGAAGGATTTCTATTTATCAAATAAAAAGCTATAATTATAACCTCTTCTCAAAGAGATTGTTTCATACCTGTAGAAAAAAGCATGCATCTAGATTTTTCCAACAAAGTCCTATTCATCCTCTTAGTAGTCTCATTCTGCTAAGGGGTTTCCGGAACAGTCAAATATCGTTTTATACCATTTTGAAATATTCATTAAAGTCATGATTACAAAGTTCTAAACCATTATCTATTTTAAGACATATGAGTTAATGGTTAGTTTCATTTTTAACTTTGGTTTTCCAAAGCTTAAAAGTGTTGAAAACTTCACTTTTGGCCTTTAACAAATACACCCGGCCCCAAAGATCAAAATGTATGTATTCAAGATGATATTTGGCAACATAGATAGATCTATTGAAAGTTAACCGAGTAGATTTGCTAAATATGCAGTTTTCACACATGTCTAATGTAGCAGGTTTATGATCAAAATAATCATTTTTAAACATGTTTGCAATCCTTTAGTTCCTATATGTCCAAAACAAGCATGCCATAATTTGGTTTGATCAAGTTTTATGTTCACAACAGAATTTAAAACAGTCAATTCAAGAGAACCAACACCATGATATAAGCCATTTTTCTTCACACTTTTCACGATGATTTTACTATTTTTAATCACATTCCAAAAACCATTATTTGTGTGAATTTGGCAGTCTCGGTCATAAAAAATACTTTTAGACAATAAATTTATTCTAAGTTCAGGCACTCACCTCACTTGTTGAAGACTTTTGAATTTATTATCATGCATCATGAAAGGTATATTATCAATTCCTTTTATAGATAAGGAAGTATGATCTCCTAATCTAACAACCCATTATCACATTTATACAGAAAATCAAAATATTTTTTCATGAGGAGTGGAATGCATGGTATAACTAGAATCTAGAATTCAAGCATCAGAAATCATCATTAGAAACAACAAGCAATTCATCTTCATAGAAAGCATGAGACTCAAGAATATTGGTAGAACCATTTTTGGACTTACTAGCATCATCCTTTTTCTTCTTATTACAATTAGGAGTCTTGTGACCTTTAATACCACAATAGTAACAAATGAACTCCTTTTTAACAGATTGATTAGAAGAATTCTTATGATTATAACCATTTCTAGAGTCAGCTTTACCATCTCGATTGTTTAAATACTTGTTCTTCTTTCTTTGCCTTTAGCAAATAAGACTTCAAATTTAGTATCCTTAGACTCTCCTTTCATTTTAAAGACCTTCATAGTGTTATTCTTTTTATTTATGGCACCCATAATTAGGGATGTTAACGGTTCTAGAACCAGCATTTTTTTTGTGGATCCGGAACCGAACCGTTTAAGGTAAACGGTTCGGTTCCTTCATTTTTTTCAGTTGGAACCGTTTAGAACCGGACCGGTCAGGAACCGTTTTTTCCTGAACCGGAACCGGACCGTTTAAAAAATATGAAGAACCATTTAGAACCGGACCGGGATGAACCGTTTGGAACCGGAGCCGTATCGAACCAATTGGAACCGGAACCGTGAAGAACCAGGAACCGTTTCGAACGAAAAATCTGTTTGGAACTGAACCGTTTGGAATTTGGAACGTACCTACTTCGATCCGTTTTGGACCGTACCTGACCTATTATAAATTTTAACCCAAGTATAAAAAAACTACAAACACTTAATAATCCCAAATAATCCGATAATCTTAACATAAAAAGTTTTAAAAACAAGCTTGCAATTTAAATAAGTTCATAGTTGCAAATTGCAAGCTTAATAACAGCCCAAAGTTTACAAAGTGCACTAGGCAACTGGCAACACAAAGTGGAACTCTTCATTCTTCGACCTACAATAATAAATAATATCACGATAAAAGAATTACATATCAAATAGAAAATTATCAAAAGTAGTTCATATTTTATACCTTTTCCTCTTTAGGTTTTTTTTTTGTCTTTTTTTCCTAGCTTTGGACTCTTTGATGACTACTACACGAGCCGAAACTGAAGCATCTGAACTTTTTGTTTTCACACTTGGTATGGATGGATTGGATGCAGATTCAACAACAGGATCATTGTTGTCAAGTACCCCTTTCATATGTTATACAACAAAAAGATGGTAAGAGAGAATTTGCAAATAACCAAATACATAATTGTAAATTAATCAATTTATAATTGTACCTTCTTCAATGATTTCATATGTCTCCATTTCTCCTAGTTCAGGAACGTATTGCAATCCCATAA
Organism: Fagopyrum esculentum; assembly: GCA_033239045.1. NCBI lineage: Eukaryota > Viridiplantae > Streptophyta > Magnoliopsida > Caryophyllales > Polygonaceae > Fagopyrum > Fagopyrum esculentum. The sequence continues at coordinate 82,863,864 of BSUD01000008.1, read as the reverse complement.
TTGCATCAGATTTCAACCAATTTTGAAGACAAATCAGTTTCTCAAGAGTCTTAGGCAACAAAGATGATCTGTATGGATCAATCACCCTTTTACCGGTACTGAAAGTTGACTCACTTGCAACTGTAGACACTTGCACTGCTAGTACATCTCTTGCAAGTGATTGCAAGTTCGGATACTTATCTCCATTCACCTTCCACCAATCCAAGATCGACCAATCCACCTCTACACCCGGTTTTTTTTAACAACTTTCTCGATAGGGTCCAACAAATATCTATCAACCTCATGACCCACAAAAACTTCCTCGTTCTGTTCAATCGCCCTATCCCAATCTTCTTCTATAGCAGCCCTTCTCCCACTAATAGGTTTGATTATTGTTTCAGCCCTATCACTCACACCCCTCTTTTTTCCTCTTGATCCTGCACTATCAAACTAAGCTCCATACAAGTCACATAACTCAACCATAAGTTGTCTCACTTCATCAGATTTCTTCTTTATCTCAAAAGTAGACAAATTCAATTGTGCTTTATATACTCTTTTAAAGTACTTTAACTTCTATCTAGGGTCCAAAACTACAGCAACAAGGAAAATAGAGTTCATGTTATCCAACTTACCAAAATACTTGTTGTACTTTACCTTCATTTTAGTGGCCATCACATGTAAAACCTTGTTTGCTTCACTCGAATCAGACCCTAAGCCAACTGCACAAAGATCTTCTAGCTCAGTTTCAACGGTAACAATATCTTGGAAGGCCTTGTGAGATGTTGACTTAAGAGATGCACTAATATGCACAGTTGCTTCATAAAACACTTTCAAGAACTTAACAAATACAGCTGCATTGTCCCAATCTTCAACTGTAGGCGGTCCAACTCTCTTCACTTTCCTAGAAGTAGGCACAACACTCTCACTCGATAGAAGCATCTCGTCTTCATCATCATCATGTTCATCCTCATCAAAATATCTTCTAAACCTCATATCATCATAATACAATTTGTCAAAAGCTTTTCTGTATCCCGAAGCTCTATCCAACATCAGAAAGGTGGAATTCCACCTTGTTGGAACATCCAAGACACAAACCTTTCTTACAATCAATTTTCTCCTTCTCCACACACTTTGATAAAGATAACCATGGTTAACAGAGGAGGTCTCCATGATAACTATTTGTGTTCTTTAACTCTCCAAAATGAACTCTTCAATGCACAAAAGATGTGTTTCAATGTTACATAACTCACAAATCACAATAGTCAGAAGAAGAATGAACTTCAATGAAGAACCCGTTGAAGAAGAAGAATCCCGTTGAATGAATAATGAATTGAAGTGAAGAAAATGTCAAATCAGTAAGCTGCGAATAGATAATTAGATATTGAATATAAGTGAAGAAAAAATCAAAAAATAGAAAAGGGGAGGCGAGTGAAGAACCATACAACAAACTAGCGAAGAGAAGAGGCGAGTGGCGGCGAGGGGTGAAAAGGGGAGGCGAGTGGCGGCGAGGGTCGGCGACGGTCGGTGAGGGTCGACGAGGCAGACACACGGTGAGGGGCAAAGAGGGGCGGCGAGGGTCGAGGCGAGTGAAGAACCAGACAACAAACTAGCGAAGAGCAGAGGCGAGTGGCGATGAGGGGAGAAGAGGGGAGGCGAGTAGCGGCGAGGGTTGGCGACGGTCGGAGAGGGTCCGTGAGGGTCGACGAGGCGGCCACACGATGAGGGGCAAAGAGGGGCGGAGAGGGTCGGACTTACGATTGCGATTTGCGAGCAACAATGAAAGTGTGAAACCTAATTTCCTTTCATGCGTAAGGGAAATTAGCTGTGAAAAAGTTCCAAAAAAATAGAAAAAAATAAAAAACGGTCCGGTTCCTGCGCTACGCTCCACTCTCCTTTTTTTTTGTAAAACGGTCAAAACGGTTTTTGGTTTTTTAAAAAATATCGAACCGGACTAAACCGTTTTTGAACGGTCCGGTTCCAAAAAAATCCAGGAAAATTATTTAAGGAACCGAACCGAACCGCTAAATTTCGGTTCGGTTCCAACGGTTCCTAATGGAATCGGACCAAATTAACACCCCTATCCATAATCTTTTTCCTAGTTAAGTCTTCATGTCCATATTGAATAACGTCTTTAAAATTGTCAAATTGAGAGGGAAGAGAATTAAGAATTATGACAGTTTGGTAAACCTCATCTATAAGATCCTTACAACGTTCTAAGTCCTGAATCATTCTTAAGAAACTATCCAGATTATTTGTAAAGAGACATTAATGTTTATTTTAAAGGTGATAACCTACACAACAAACTAACTCTACTATGAAAAAACTTAACTTCATACAACTCTTTAAGAGCTATCTAGAGAGCTTTAGTTGTTGTGTGAACTAGAACATGCCGGCCAACTTTATCCATGAGCCTCATCATAATCTCAATATGAGCCTGCAAATCCATTTTCTTTCTTTCTTCAGCACTGAGTGTGGATGTATAACTCTCGTCTACTGCATGGGGCTCTTTCACAAAGACTCCTTTCATTCTAACATACCACATACAAAAATCAGATACACCATCATAAGGTTTCATTTTGTAACAAGAGTAACACATTATTATAATATGGAATAGGAAAAGAAAGAAGCTAGAGAAGTTGCATATACACAGAAGATAAGACGATATACAGTTTAAAAACAACATGTAAGGAGAGATGTTAGAGAGATAAGCATAGAATGAAAACAACGGAAGCTTAAAGAAGAAAAAAAAGAGTCAAAACTAATCACATAAACGCAACAAGAACTTCATTCAAGACCAGCCAAAAAGTGTCAATAGACTGAAGGGCTTAACCCTAATAAGTCTCACTGGACATTGACTTTTCAACAAGACATCCTAGATCCAAGAATAGAATAGGCATATCTATTACAAGGTGTAAGAGATCTATCAAAATTTATAACCAACAGATAAAAGACAACGGGAAAGAAAAAGAAGTTCAATCAATCATTGGCTCAAGAGTATAATAAACTCAAGATCCAAATTCGAAAAATAAAACCGATTTAAAGACAGACCTATAGAGATTAGTCCTTTATAAAACAATTTAAAATAGATATAAAGAAAGCAAAACTTTAAAACTCGATTTTAAAAACAAGATCTAAAGAAAATAGGTTTTTAGAAACCAATTTTAAAAACAAGATCTAAAGAAAGCAGGTTTTAAAAACCGATTCAAAAACAAAAACATATTTGAATATTTCAAAACAAACAACAAATCTGAAAACATATTCGAAATAAAAAAATCAAGATCTAAAAATTTTGAAAACAAGATAAGAAAAATCTCGGATTTGTAAGCTTTGTAGAGTTAAAAAAAACGGATCTGAAAACCAAATTTGAAAGTGGATCGGAATTTCTTGCAACTCAAGATGCTGAAAAACCGTAGTTCATTGCCTTAAGAGGCTTTGATACCACTTTAAAATGAATAAATGTGCAGGATCGAAAGGCAAGAGAGCTGATCTATCTCAAGAACATAAAAGAAGATAAGAACACGATTTTAACGGGTTCGGAATATATTCCTACATCATCGAGGCCTCAAGATATCGCCCAATTCACTATAAACGAACCTAAAAACCGAGTACACACGTAGATACAACAAACCGAAAATAGTAGCTCTCCATCGATACAAATCCAAGAGAATATAGTCAAGCGTTCGTCCAAGGGAGTTCTTCAATGTCAGATGACTTGAAGGGATTAACCCTAATTGGTCTTCTTTGAATAACAACTCATCAATGACAGAATATGGAAGACCAAGCTTCTAAGGTTGTTGATGAAGAAAGGTAGAAGAGGGAAAACGTGTTTTAAAATGACGCTCTCTTCCACTACACGACTGCTAAGGAGTATTTATGCTGAACTCTATAAAGAACCTAGTTGACATACGTTGTTTCATTTTAATTTGAAATTACAGCAATTGAGTCTTCTGTCAACAACCATCTTGAACCCAATATCACTCTGAATTTTCCAACGCAATAAGTAGTCACCTTTGGCCTACCTTTTTGGGCTTTAGAACTTGGAAATTACAATTCTTCACACTTGGAATACCCATTTGTTTCTCCTATTCCATAACTGTCATATAGTAATAAGGAACAAGGATAGATCTCTTTCATTGTTATTATCAGAGAATCTATGTATCCTTTTCACCCCGTCTCTGGCTTGTATGCTATTATTCTTTGACATGTCCCTTTGCTGAAATTGATATGTCTTGCCCGGATTCAAACTTTGGACCGAAGCTATTCCATAGCTAACAAGAATGATTTTAAGCATTTTCAATATGTGCTTGATTTGTTTTTATAAATAATATACAATCTTATTCTCCTCTCGATCAAAAGTGGTGTTAGCTTCCTTCATTAAGCCTTTTTAACTGACTTCTCTTCTTGGATATCTTGATTCTCAACTTTCTTTTCTCTTTTCCCCACCCTACGAGACCCTCTACACAATTATCTTAATGTTGTTCATCGCATCACCCTCAATATATTCCACTTCACATTTCATTGACAATCTCTTTGCATTCACTTTTCTCTAGCCAATTCAAACTTAAAGATCTTTTGGCTTGTTTGGTGCTTGCCTAGTAGAAGTAGTTTAACTGATGAATGCTCAAACTTTTTCCTAGTTAGATTCAACGCAGTTGCTTGTGGGAATATTTTCATCCATGTATCATTAACCAAAAATCTATCCATACATTTATGTCCCAATGGTTCCAACTCCGGAAACGGAAATGGAATGGGAACAAATTTATTCCATATGTATATCCTTATTCATGAAATTTTATGGAATCATTCTTGGTCATTTAATGCAAAACGCACTTGCTTTCTCGCATTTTGTTTCCCTATAGGGTATCAAAATCGTATGTGAGCAATAGTGGGATGACGAGGCAGCGCAATCTCAAGTCTCGGCCAATTGAAATTAAGGCTTGTGATTGAGTGAACATCATTTTGAGGGTTATGAAATCATTCTTGTCCAAGGGTTACATGGATTGACCTCATTGTTATTATAGGCTTATGAACGCAACGAGCCCTGTTTCTAACGGAGGAACATTCGAATCATTGCATACAATGTTTTGAAGTTGGTTACATTAAATGAAACTCAGGTAGTGCTACTTAGATACCAAAAATCAAAGACAATAAATACATTACAGTACAAGCAAAAGCAAGAGCCACAGAATGGGCTCTCTCAAATCTCAATCTTCACGATCTCAAGCGGCCCAAACCCTCACGAGCAAAGGCCGACTGGGAATCCAGCTTGAGGGCCTCTTCAAAAGCCATTGCGGCTTCCTCCTTCATCTCCTTAATCTCGTAGCACTGGCCCAACAGACAATGAGCCTTCACATTCTCACCACTCAACGCAACCGCTTCAACCAGGTCAGACGCGGCCGAGTCCACCCGTCGCCGACGATTCACAGCTAACTTCAACTCAGCTCTTTTAACAAGCGCGTCACCCCTCTCCTGACCGGAAAGAGACTTGGACACAGGGGTAGAAAGCGCGGTGTCCAGGGATCTGAGAGCGGAGGTCTTGTTACCGAGAAGGTCTAGGGCGAGAGCGCGGAGGATGTGAGCGGCTGGATCTCTAGGATTCAGTGAGAGAGCTTGATCGGCTTCGGATAGGGAGGATTTCGCGAGGGATTGGGCGGCGGTGGAGGACGATCGGGCGGCGCGTGCGCGGGAGAGGAGTTGTGCGCCGCGGACGAAATGGCGGTTTGATTGTAGGGATGTGCGGTTGTTTGATCGGAGCTTCGAGAGGGCTTTTCTAGGGAGGTTGTATAGGGATACGAAGATTGCGATTGTGAGAAGTAGGAAGGCGATCTGTACCCCGATTTCTGCTTCCATCTTTACTCTGGAAGGAGATTGATGACCCGGTTCGATGTCCCGAGTCAACTCGCTTAGATGCTATATAGAGCTTTTGGGTAAATATCGGGCCATAAACTTATTGGGCCGTCTTTCAGGTTCGTGAGTTGCTCTTGCCTTTGTAGATAAACTACTTTTCGTGGTGGCCAACTAGTTTACACTCGCACTACCTTAATGTTTGTGGTTCTATGAATTTACTAGTCTAATACCCGCACCGTGTGCGGGAATAACTTTAATAAGTTATAAAACAAATCTAATTATTAATTAAAGTGAGTTGGAAGATAATATTATAAGGAAAAGTAAAATATAATAAAAACAGAAAATAATTTTTTTTAAATAAATAATAGTTTACATGTTCTTGATAAAAAAAATTTTAAATGAAACTGAACGTTAAAATGACCCGTAATATAAAAATATATGGAACCATGGTTTATGTAATTAATACTTTTTTTTTAATATTAGTATATATATATATAGAGAGGATAGATCATATGAGAACAACCTCTAACGTGAGAACATGAGAACATATTCGTAATTATTATTGATTTTGTTACGAATGTGTCATATCGTTTAATGTATTATTCGTAGTTATTATGGTTATTCCTAATTATTATTATTCATAATTATTATTAATTATGATATCTACACTAAATCTCGACCCTTAATACTCACCATCCGACGGTCCAAGATATACACGTTAGGGGTGTTTTCATGGGAACCACACCCTATATATATATAGTTTATATAATTTTAATTATTTTTTAAAAAATGAGAGTGCGTTTTAAATTGCATTGACAAAAATAACGGAAAAAAAATATATGGCATTAAAGGCTTCTACTTTATTATTAGTTTATAGATATATATTTTAACACTGATAATATATATACATATATGTTTGGTAAGTAGATAAATATAAGTTATATAATAGGATAATTAAAATATGGTAACTATATATATTATTTAAAAAAAACTAAAATTCTAAGAAAAAGACATGTGGCATATTTTTTTGTTAAGATGAACCACGTTAAAGTAAACGCTTCTACTTTAATATATGTATATAGATACTTAGATTAGTATTTATTTTAAACTAGTTTAATGCCCGCACCTTGTGCGGGTTTGTATAAATAAAAAATATTATATTTTCACTTTCATGTATCATTTATTTGATATTAATCTATTAAAAAAATTATTTTTTATTAATTAATAGGAAAACATGTGAGGATTAATTATATTTTTTAATAAATAAAAGAAAATAATTAAAAATCTATTACAAATATTATTGTTCGAGTATTATACTTATCTCAATATATTATCACTTTTGCTTTAAATTTTGCTTTATTTTTTAAATTTAAAAAATGCGTCAAATCTTGTTAGAAGATTTGGGTGAAAAATTTTCTAACAAAATTGAATTATAATATATCAGTTTGTTAATTTTGATTGGTAGATAAGTAGATTTATTTTCTTTTTATTTTTTTATTTTAACAAAATTGACGTGACATGATGACTGATTACAAATTATAATAAAAAATTTTTTTATAAAATAATTAATGGCAAATCTGTAAATACATTGTGACAAATCTGTAAATAAAAAATGCTGACGTGGACAGCCTTAGAGGTTGACCTATGGATAAAATGGGTGTTGTTTTAGTAATATATATAGATGTATCAAAAGTTAACAAAAATAAATTTTAACATCCATACATACACTCAATTCTACATAAGGCCCAAAAAAGGCCCATACACTTAAAGGAACGCATAGGGTTTTTAAAAGTTAAAATTTTAATTCAACATAAAATAACCTGATTTTTTATTCATTGGGTAAGGGATTAAGAAATTAGGGCAAGCCGTCCTGATGCCCGATCCAATTTCATTCTGAAATTCTATCGCCCACCCACCAGATGAGTCGATTGGTTCTAAGACCTTGAATAAACACCGTAACGTATGGTGACTGGTTCAGATCTGTAGCTATTTCGCTCGGCATCTACACTGCGAGTGCACTCATCTCCGGCGATAGGTTTGCTATTCACATCCCTCCCCTATTTGTGTAACTGAGCATATATTGATGGCATCAATAGGAATAACTAATTTATCTCACAATTTGTATCTTGAATGAGTAAATTCGACATATTAGTAATTTGTGTGGATCTGGTGTCAATTGAACCAATAGATTGTGCTACTGATAGCTTTTTAATTGCTTAACAGTTGGAACCAAATGATGGTAAATTTCAGCCATTATAAAAAACGTTATCGATTAAAAAAATGTAATTTTCAATTGTGAGAACAATCTATATATATGAATCCTCGTATTACTGATGATTTTCCCAATTTCACTGCATTTAATCAAACGTGGAGTAGAAATTATGTTTCATCTAATAAACACGAAGTAGTAGAATTAAGTTCAATTCATATTGGTTTAAACAACTTCTCTTGATATAGGTGAGCTATCATCCTCCCCATTCTAAAGCACTTCCTCATATATAAGTAGTTTTATGCTCAATAACAATTTCAATTTTCATTTATGCTACGTTTCAGAATAGGGTGCTTTGAACTTTCAATTTTCAATTTTCATTTATGCTACTGAACCAAATGATGGCAACATAGGTTTTGAATTGATAAGCAGCATAAATTGTGAATTTAGGAACCATAACATTTCAATTTTAATTAGGAAAATGGTTTATGACCATAATATAGAGCTAAGATTGGATAGAGAGTATTTGAGACTTTGATTATTTGTAATTTGAATGGGTTAATAAGTTAGTTAGTTTATTTGTTTTTTTTTTAATTTTCATTTATGCTATTGAACAGAATAGGTTGATTTAACTACATATCCTGTTTTTTTGTGCATGTTTGGGCTATGGAAGAGGAACTGGTTTTGGACCTTTGAACTACACAAGAACATGTATAGAGCTAATCTTGTACATATTCATATGTATCAGGTAATTTATGTACATCAAATTGAATATATATATATATATATATATATATATATATATATATATATATATATATATATATATATATATATATATATATATATATATATATATATTACATTCTTTGAAGTGTGTAGTGTAGCATTCATATATTTATGTCTTAATATAGTAAACACATGACTGATTAAGATCTCTTGGTTAGGAATATATAAGTTCAAATGCTGATGATGAATAAATAATACGAATAGTTAAAAATTAATCTTTAACTCTTTATGAATCTATAAAAGTAATAACATCAGGAACCTTTGGTTTTGACTTGGTATGCAACTTAAAATTCTGAATTTAGGAACTATTAAAGTTCAATTTTAGTTAGAAAATTGGTTTATGAACATATTATATAGCTAAGATGGGACAAAAAGTATTTGATACTTTGATTATTTGTAATTTGAATGGGTTAGTAAGTTATACAGTTAAAAATTCGGTGTAGTGTAGCATTCATATATTTATGTTCTAATATAGAAAGACATGACTATTTAGGGTGTCTTGGTTAGGAATATACAAGGTTGAATATAAAACTGAATCTGATCCTTATAAAAGTTATATTCCTTTTACGAATGTAAAATGACATAAGTAAAAAAAATGATAATATCTCAGTCAATGGAAAAAATGTAAATTACCTTAATTAGGAAAACAAATATTCAGTTCTTGTACACCCAAAGTTAACTACCCAGTGCCATACATGAACCTGACAGCAATAAAAACATGATTAGTCATGTATAATTCAATAAAATGTTATATAAAGAAATATTACTTATTAAAACATTGACTTAAGACTGTTGAAGAGTGATTGTTAAATATAATTTGTACATGTCTTGACCAAATATCTTAAATCATATAAGATTGAAAAGTCCCCTCTTTTGAAAATCTGTCTATAAAATTACAAGTGGAATAAGGGACAAATGTGATGACTTTACTGGAATAGTTAGAACCACAATACAAGGATTTGGATAGTAGTGTGGCCTTATTCATTAATCTGTTCGAAATCCAAATGAGGTTATGTGATGGATTGTGTTGTTATTGTGTTATTCAATATCCGGATCAAAATTTTCAACATAAGTATAGTTTTCTAGTTTGATTCAATGTAATACATAGTCTTATTATGGTCGTTCATTAAAAACATTATACAAACAAACTGATAATATTAAATCGGTGAAAACTATCAATGTAGGGCAATTGAACAATATCATAGCTTACCTGAGATATGAGTAGAGGACCTTCTCGAAGGTGAATGTATGTAACAAACCAGGTTGAGTGATTGCTGCAAATTGCTGTAGATATGTAGCGTTGATGGATGAGAATTTGAAGTAGTATGTATGAGTAGTTCGACTTGAACTGTAAATGTGAATCCATCAACGCCGCATGATTGGTTTTATAGAAGATAGGAATACTTTATTAAAAAACAAAATAAATGTACTTATTAATTAATAATGACAGAAATCTAAAATTAATGATCTTATCTTATTCTTCTTTTTTTCAAAATTTTTGTTAATATAGTAGAATTGTTCAAAAAGAATGTTTTTCCACCAATGAATGTTGCTCTAATAACATTGTAAATTCGAAGTTAGTTGTAACAACTTTATAAATCACTATTTAGTAGGCAAATATTACTTAGAGGAAGCAAATCTAGATATCAGTTGAGATTATAATCGATTTGCTGTGATTATCATATCAAATCTTTCAACCATTAATTTATACTTATTTTTAATATTTTAATAATTTAATTTTTTGTTTTTTTTACTTAGTAGAAAGTATTTATTAGTATAGGTTTTGTTATACACAAATATTGATGGAAACAAATTGGTTGAATGATTATACTATTGTTATTTAAAATAATTTCATGAGAGATAGTTTGTTGCAGATTGCTGTAGATTTTGCTATAAGCATATACTGTGTTTGGATCTGCCTCGAATGCTTGAGTTGTCATATACGATACTGTGTTTGGATCTGCCTCGAATGCTTGAGTTGTCATATACGTTGTTGTTAATAGGAATTGATTGCTTAATTTGTAGAAAAAGTCACAAATCATATATGTTGAATATGCTCAAACACACGTATGACTTTTACAAAACTATGGTCTGATTCATCTTGATGTTTAATGGGGAATTGCTTGCCTGACTTGTAGAAACAATCGCAGATCACAAAAGTTGAATATGCTCAAACAACCGAAGGAACTTGTTGAATGGAGAAGCCAAATCACAAATGCTAATTGCATTAATTTGGGAATTGTTCGTGCAGATTGTGCAGTAAGAATTCATTCAAATTAGATCAGCTTCAGAGCTATCAATTTATGCCTTGAAGAACAATTCCCATATGCAGACAACTCGAGGAGATCATAATTTCACAACTTTAATGAGTGATGAATGATTGCACTAAATTGGGAATTGTTGGTGGAGATTATGCAGAACTCATTCAAATTAGATAAGCTTTAAAACTATCAATTATTGTGAATTATGATGATAGACGTGGGTTGTAAATTATTAAATGATGTGTCACACCTGATTGATGAAGTGTAAATTATTAAATGATGTGTCACAACTAATTGATGAAGTGTAGTTTTTTTCTTATGATTTGGCATGAGATGGAAAGTATTTCAATTTTAATTTATAATATAGAGATTATTAGTGGTGTGATTGTAAAAAAATAAATGGCAAACCTGTAATTATATAGCAAAAAGTCCTAGGTGACATATGTAAATGGTTGACATGTGGACAAAAGGGGTCTGCTTTAGTAATATATATATAGATAACTAGTTGAAACACTGTGCGCGGCAATAATACAACTTGCTGGAGTACGTGGTAGGGAAATCCGCGCATTCCCGGCTCACCAAGCTTGTATATATAAACGGATATTTTGTTAAGCACTATATGATACATTCAAACCCAACAATCTCACTTTGTATGGATATGGCCTTGATCATTTTGTATGGATATGGCCTTGATCTAACATTCTCTTGCATTACATTACACATATAAAACTAACAATATATCCTATTTACACTAGTCAACGTCAGCCTATTTCCAGGGCCGGCCCTACTGCTGAGCAGCATGGGCCACAGCCCAGGGCTCCATAATATATGGCCCCAAATTTAAAAAAAAACTAATATTTTGAATAAAATTAGATTGGTGGGAATTGATCCTTAGACCTCTAGGTCATAAAGCAATCAAAATCTCACTGCGTCACTCTGATTTAATGACATAATATCAAAACTAAATTTATTATTATCAACAAAGCTAGAATTGTGAGTTATAATGTTCCACTTCATCATATTTTCAATGCTAACTATTTAACTCTTATATTTTGTATATATTTTTTTCAAATAATAATTATTATAATTTGATGTTATTTAATTTATATAAAATATTCAATAAAAATTGTAACTCTTATTTCTATAAATGTTAAATGATATTTATAAGCCAATAAAATAAAGACATAATTCGGTTAAAAAAACATGACTATTTATAATAAATAACACATATATGATTTTAAGTTCGAATTATAATTTAACAATAAAATAAAATTTTTAAATAATAAAAATTTTGACTTATCAAGATACTCAATGTAATAAAAATTATAACTATTATTTCTATAGATGTTACATTAAGTATAACGCCCTGTTTATTTGGAGCGTTTTCGATATTTTTTTCTCCTATTTTTTTTATTATTGAAAGTATTTTTACGACGTAAAAATATAGCTTTCCCGAGTATGATACTTTTTGATAAATTTTCGGAACAGGGTCGGAAAGTTTTTCCGATTTGGAAATCCCGTTCCGAATGTGTGAGAATGAGTCTATCCTTATATTATTTCTTTGCTTCAACAACTTATTTTCCCTTTTTCTTTATTCTTCTCTTTCTCTCTCCTTGCTGGCTGATGAGCAGCTCCTGCACCCGACGCCTCGTTTCTTCTGCTTCCCCTCTGCTCTTTTGCCTCCCTCACGCTACCCATGCCCCAACCCTGGCTTCTCCTTCTCCCATCCTTTCTGATATGCGACTCCCCAACCCCCTTCAGTTTTCACCCTCTACACAACTCTCTCTCTACTCTCTTTGAATCTCCTCTCTTATCTCATTCTCTCGCCCTCAGTGTCTCACCTGCATCTCCTCCTTGAACTTGCGGTTGACTGCCCCTCGCAGCCAAGAAGGAGCCACTGGAGAGAAGCCCTCCTCCCTTCTGATCCTTCCAGCAACCACCCTCTTCGAGCCTTGAGAGAGCTGCCCTCCACTGCTGCCTTACCTCCTCCCTTCGATCCGCCAAGGAGAGCACTTCGGCCGCCCTCACTCCGCCACTGCAGCCAGCAACAGACGCCGTCCTCACCTTCATCTGTCCCTCGTCTCGCCTGCTTCACCACGCGTCTTTTCCCCCAGTCGAACCGCCTCGTCGACGCCAGGAAGGGGACGACCCTGTTTATTCTCCTCTGTCTTTCACCACTGGAGACATCGAGCCCCTGCAACCGGCGCCTTCGATCTCTTCCGCCCAATCGAACCGGAGAACCGCCACCTTTGCCGCCCTTGCGTGTCGCCGCTGCCTAGTGCCGTCAAGGAGCCCCACCTGGAGCCTTGCAGCGCCGCCAAGGATGGCTCCTCCTCCGTTTCCCTTTGGCTGCTATCAACAGGGTTCAAAAGCCCTTTAAGAAATTAAAGCGGGCCTCCCTACAATTTAATGTAATTACAGAAAGCACCCATACTATACTTTTGTGTTTATGACCCTAATTTCGGATAATTGCAAAACTATCCCTACTGGATTTAATTATTGACCTTGACCCAAAGATTTATTTACCAAAAATTAACCTACATGTATGGAATCGTATAATTGCCCGGAAAATGTTTTTACGGGATTTTAACGATGATCTTGAAAACGAGTTTTACCCTAGATTTATATACGTTTTATATTCCGTTCAAATTTAGCTTATAAGCTAAATTTGTTTAGTTTGATGCTAGGTTCGGAAGCGCCCCGATAAAGGCCTAACGAGTCCAAGTCGACATCCGTTGAAACGACTTCCGTCTTTTGACGTCGTGTGAGTATTCTTTCTTCTCGATCTAGTTATGTTAAGTTTTAGTATCATGCTAGGATGAATCTAGCATAATTTAGAGTTAATGCTAAGTAGTGGCTTTGAACCTAGGTGAGTTTAAAGGATTTGATATTGTTTGATGAATTGATGTTGATTCCAAGCTTGAGGTATTGGTTATCTTGTGAGGTTGTTATAAGACTTTAAGTTATATGGTTGATCTTGTGAGCATTTTGAGGCTCGAGGTGGGGTTGTATGATCTTGTGGGATTTTGGAGTTAGGTTTGGCTTATCCTAGTTGCGTTGTGAGTTATGGTCTTGCGAGATCCGAGGGTTTAGAAGTCTTAGGACTTCTAGCTTGTGTTGAGTGTGATGTGAGGATGAGGGATTCTAGGATGCGGTCCTAGAATTGAGAGTCAAATGGTCTTGCGTAGATCATTTGTATAGAAGTCTAAGACTTCTATTGTGAGTGGGTTGTTGTTGATATAGTTATCTTCTTGTGAGCAGGTTACGGGCTTCCTCCCTAAGGAAGCGAGAGTTTTGTGAGTTGAGTGTGGTGATGAGAGTCTTCGGACTTACTTAGCTCGTATTCTTTGTATTAGCATTATTGTGTGTTGGGTGGTGTGTGTTTATTTTTTACTGTTTATAACAACTAAACCGGAAATAGGATTACCGACCCTTATATTATTTGGCCCAAGTGTATGATAACGGGCGGTGACATCACTGCCTGGCTCCCCGTGAGAGCTAGGGGGATCTCGGCGACTGGCCCGTGCTGGTTAGACGGTCGGAGGCATCCGACCGTTCCATTGCCGGAAGAAGGGACCGAGGCGAGTTTCGGAGGATTCTCGTGTCACAAAAGAAGTTGAACTAGAACGAGATATGACTTAATAAATAAAGATAATAAACCGGATTTGTGTGCTTTGTGTATGTTGTGTGACTATGTTGAATTAATTGTGTTTGTGCCTTTCCCTTTAATTCTAATGCTTCGAATGTGAGCTAACGGTTTTATACCGAATGTTGTAGTTTTCCTTGTAGGTTAGGCATGCTCCGAGAGATCCGGAAGGGTGGGCAGCCGGGGTTCGTACATTTTAGGAAGGGTTTTAAGTTGGGGTTGTCTTGTGTTTTGGTCTTTCAGTTATTACGTTTCGTGTGCCGCTTGTTTGGCGTTTGGTTTAAGTTGTACCTCGGCTGAAGTTGTTGTTGCATTCTTTCGGGTTTTTCTTTTCATTGCATAAAAATGTATTTCGGTTTTGGCCTTTATTTGTGCCTTGTTGCAAGATCCAGTGAAATTGTTGTCAAGCTAAGGGTCGGGACCCATTGTGAGGTCCCAACCCGTAGCATCCCGAGTCCCGCGGATTCGGGGTGTTACAAAAGTGGTATCAGAGCCCTAGGTTGACAACAATGGCACTCGCAATCTTCTAAAGGCCGAATATAGGGAAATAGAACCCTCAAGGGTTCTAAGTTTAAAATAATTTTTCGTTTTCAAATCACATGCATGAGTCAGGGTAGATAGTACAGACCACCACTCCTTCCGCGGATCTCGGCAGCTTAGTTTATTGGATTTTGATATGTATATATATATGTATATATAGATATGGATACGAGATTTGTAGTTATGCGTGATGAAATTGATGTGTATCTTTGTGATTGTAAGTTGCATGATGAATTGCATATATGTGTATAGTTATATATAAGGACGGTTATATGTTATGAGACCTTATATTGTGGATGGAATGTTGGATGTGTTATATTGGTAGTGATATGGACTTAGGACTTATATAGTTATGTATAAGTATTCTTATTATATATAGTAGCACATAGATGTATGACATGGGATAGAAAAGATGTCGAAAAAGAGGATGCTACGTTTAGGACAATATTGTTGACATGGGATAACGTTCATACGAGGAAGAATAAGCTCAAGTATCGAGTTTGAGCGTTACGTTCGGACGAATACCATGACGTTTCTTGCATTCCTTTAAAAGGATGTCGAAAAAGAGGATTAGAGATGACGTAAATGAAGGACAACCAAGTAAAAGAACACCACGAAGCAACTTAAGAGGAATCAAGATGGAAGCAATACAAGTAGACGGGAGCAACATTAAAGTGTAGAAGTGGTTCTAAAGAAGCCATGATTGAATGACAATGAGACCAATAGAGATAACGAACTTAAGTTCCTCAAGAAGACGCGTGGACAACTAAAGATGCAAATCGAGGAGGAGATAGGTGCATTCTAACAAGGTTAAAGGCGGTGTTCCATTATGAGAAGTGAAGCTTTCCTTAGACGCTCCTAGGCGTGGGAGTCGAGATGAGAGGTGTGGATGAACCAATCACAAAGGATTTAAGAGACCCGTAAGTTAAGCTTACGAGATACCAACCAGAAGTGTCAACATAACGAGAGTTATGAGAAGAAGGCGTGGTGGAGTTTCACATGGTAGAATTTCCCTACAAGAGTTGACCTGTTTTCCGTTATGACGATAAGGTTAAGTGATGCCAAGAAGAAAGAAGTGTGAGTATATGTTGATCCCGAGAGGAGGAGAGGCGCAACAAGAAGCTTCTATTGATGAAGAGACTTGTAATACCAATCAAGAGAAACATGAACATACGATATATGAGGCTAGAATTTTTTGGAGGGTGCACTTGAAAGACATCAAGGAAGCATGGTTAAGTCTACAAAAGGGAGTTATATGAAACAACAAGGCAAGAAGATATAGTTATCTTAGAGAAGTGGAAGGAAGCGTCGAACGTAGAAAGAGTTAAGGAAGGGTGTGAAGAGTGAAATGAGCAGTGAAGTTTAAGACAGAGTACCCCGAGAGGGTATCCTTCAGGAGTATGGTAACGTGGAAGTGTGGTAGGAGGGTAAGTCGTTGATCTTGGGGAGGGTCATCAATGAGTTAATCGGTGACCCTGGAGAATGAACGGGTGCAGGTTGTGTACTGGTGACTGTAGGTGGAAGAGTAACCCAGGATGTGAGATCATGAAGAAGGGGAACAAGAACTTGGAATATTCGTGGTGGTTGAATGTTGGCAATAATGAGGTATATCAAGGGAAGTGCAAATGTCATAATCGTATAGCAAATTATCGATTTCAGCAAGTGATAGTAACGTACCGTGTGAAAAGGGATTGTAACAGTATGGGCGACCTTCTTAGGTCATGGGAATGTCATATGGAGGAATGACACGGATCAGGGTAAAAGGGGACTGATAGGACGAAGAGAAAGGTGAGTCTTCTATGGTTATTGTGGGTAAAGGGAGAATATATAAGGGGAGATATGATATGTTTGTTCTAAAGTTATGGATGCCATGTTTTCCCGAGCCCAGCTAAGTCAAGATTTTTGTGACTCGCATGGCGAAGCCATAGTGGCTATGACGTGAAATGAGAAATCTGGATTATAGCACCACAAGCTTAGAGCTTATGACGTTAGCACTTAAGAAGAAATGAGTTGGATATTTCAGTGGTGTTGGATGGAGAATTTGTTCTAGCGTTTTCCACAGGGCATACTGGTACAATTATGGAGTTGTTTATGGGATACCGAGAGATGCATAAGGTGACAAACCAGAGTAAGAGAAGACCGAAGTCTTGAAATTTGATGCCAACATGAGATGCACGAGAAGTATATGAAAGATTGAGGTTAGAACCTCTATGGCCGGATTGACGTTACATAAGGAAATGAAGTAGTTTTACACCTACTCGAGGGAATGATGCAAGCTTAGGTGGAATACAAAGAACTCCCCCAACATGTTGGGATGACCGGGAGGGCGAAGAAGATAAGATCGATTTATTATAAGACATGGTTATGCCCTACAGTTAAGACGCTTATGGAACCACATAAGTATGGGTTCTTAAAAGGTTATTACGACCAGGCTTTCAAGGTGAAAAAGGATGGAATAATACGGATTCAAGAAAAGGACCCTTGAAAGAGAACATACACGGTCATGACTGAAGATGGAAAATACACGAGTTTGAAAGACGTAACCTCAATAGATCGAGGTAGATCAATTGTGCCATAACCACTTGTAAAGTGATAAAACAGGATTGTGACGGTTATTATGATATATGACGGGAAGATAAAAGATGAAACCTGAGATATCACAGATTCCAATACGTCAGAATGTGGAATTTTACACCAAGGTCGAGCTTGATTTATTTCCGGTGTCAAAGGCGCCGTATAGGATGGTGAAGATACGTCAGTTGGAGAAGCATTTGAACGACCAGTTGCAAGGACTTGTGGATAAAGGTTCATTAGAACCAATGCTTTGCCAAAGAAAATACCAGACGTGATATTGAACTCTTCATTTGAAGTTCATATCGAAATATATCTTAAACTCTTGATCTGAAGTTGTTATGGAGCACACAAGCTTGCGAAAAGTGAGACGGTTATCTCCGTTTGTACATCGATTACCATGAGCCGAACAAGATAACAGTGAAGAACAAGCATCCCTCGCCTCGGACAGATGATCTACTCGACCGATCGCAAGGGTCGGTAGTCTCTTCAAAGAATGATTTAAGGTCTGTTTGTCACAAACTGAGAATTCGAGATTGGGATATTGCAAATACGACCTTCCGGACAAACCATGATCACTACGAGTTGTAGAGATTCCAAATGGGCTTATTAATGCCCTGAATAAGATATTAGGTCTACTCTCGAAGAAGAGAAGTTGTATGACAAGATGTCTCGGGATGACAACCCCGAAGGGCGTGGAAGAAGCTACAAGATTTCTTGGATGTTGGTCATTACCGGATTTGTGGAGAGGTTTTTCCTAAGTAACACCATCTATGACTAACCTACTCCGGATGACAATAAAGTATTGAGTGGGACGAAAACTGACAATGGAGTTGTTAAGAGTTAAGAGGAGATTCATTGGTGCAACTGTTTTGAAATTGCCTTGAGGTATGATGGGTTTGAAATATACAAGCGATTCTCCAAGACGAGGTCTTGATTGAGTATTGAGGAACGTTGTAAGAGTGATAGCATATGTGTCTAGTTAGTAGAAGCGGTGTGAAGTGGAGTACGTCCTTCATTACTTGGAACTTACAACAAGATTGAGAAGATGTAACATCAATGTTTAGTTAGCGGGACCAATTAAGAAGTTTGACCTTACGTGTTAGAGGCAATCAAAGAGAAACAAAATGGAAATGTTGCATTGAGAAGGACCCGAGAAGGAAGTTCAGTTTCCGATATATCGGACCTTCTTGAGATCTTAGCGCGAGTTGGAGAAGTGACTTACGAGTGGGTGTTACCACCAAGAGTAGAGGGTGTTCACCCGGTGTTTCATGTGTATCACTCGAGGGAGTATATACATGAATCGAGACGTATTGTCAGTCATGACGATCTAGTAGTGGACGAGGGACCAATGAGGCTAACTTGAAGATGTAGGATATTATCTTTAGATGAGTTTTACGCTGAGCTAGTAGCGTTGATAAATCGACGGGTTAGACCTAATTCTTCCCTTGGTTGAGTTATGTGCATGTGTGATGTTGTGTGTAGTTTGTGCCCTGTGTGGGGATGTGTTATATGACCTGATATATCATGCGGTGGTAGTTTGAGTAGATTGTGTGTATAAATTTGAAGGTTTAAGCCTTGCTAGTTGGAGAGTTCATACATCGGCCTTAGGGACCGAGAAGTTTGACGCATAGCAAGTTTCGGGACGAAACTTGTTTTTAGGGGGATCTAATGTAATGCCCTGTTTATTTGGAGCGTTTTCGATATTTTATTCTCCTATTTTTTTTATTATTGAAAGTATTTTTACGACGTAAAAATATAGCTTTCCCGAGTATGATACTTTTTGATAAATTTTCAGAACAGGGTCGGAAAGTTTTTCCGATTTGGAAATCCCGTTCCGAATGTGTGAGAATGAGTCTATCCTTATATTATTTCTTTGCTTCTACAACTTATTTTCCCTTTTTCTTTATTCTTCTCTTTCTCTCTCCTTGCTGGCTGATGAGCAACTCCTGCACCCGACGCCTCGTTTCTTCTACTTCCCCTCTGCTCTTTTGCCTCCCTCATGCTACCCATGCCCCAACCCTGGCTTCTCCTTCTCCCATCCTTTCTGATATACGACTCCCCAACCCCCTTCAGTTTTCACCCTCTGCACAACTCTCTCCCTACTCTCTTTGAATCTCTTCTCTTATCTCATTCTCTCGCCCTCAGTGTCTCACCTGCATCTCCTCCTTGAACTTGCGGTTGACTGCCCCCTGCAGCAAAGAAGGAGCCACTGGAGAGAAGCCCTCCTCCCTTCTGATCCTTCCAGCAACCACCCTCTTCGAGCCTTGAGAGAGCTGCCCTCCACTGCTGCCTTACCTCCTCCCTTTGATCCGCCAAGGAGAGCACTTCGGCCGCCCTCACTCCGCCACTACAGCCAGCAACAGACGCCGTCCTCACCTTCATCTGTCCCTCGTCTCGCCTGCTTCACCACGCGTCTTTTCCCCCAGTCGAACCGCCTCGTCGACGCCAGGAAGGGGACGACCCTTTTTATTCTCCTCTGTCTTTCACCACTGGAGACATCGAGCCCCTGCAACCGGCGCCTTCGATCTCTTCCGCCCAATCGAACCGGAGAACCGCCACCTTTGCCGCCCTTGCGTGTCGCCGCTGCCTAGTGCCGTCAAGGAGCCCCACCTGGAGCCTTGCAGCGCCGCCAAGGATGGCTCCTCCTCCGTTTCCCTTTGGCTGCTATCAACAGGGTTCAAAAGCCATTTAAGAAATTAAAGCGGGCCTCCCTACAATTTAATGTAATTACAGAAAGCACCCATACTATACTTTTGTGTTTATGGCCCTAATTTCGGATAATTGCAAAACTATCCCTACTGGATTTAATTATTGACCTTGACCCAAAGATTTATTTACCAAAAATTAACCTACATGTATGGAATCGTATAATTGCCCGGAAAATGTTTTTACGGGATTTTAACGTTGATCTTGAAAACGAGTTTTACCCTAGATTTATATACGTTTTATATTCCG
Source organism: Fagopyrum esculentum (assembly GCA_033239045.1). Taxonomy (NCBI): domain Eukaryota; kingdom Viridiplantae; phylum Streptophyta; class Magnoliopsida; order Caryophyllales; family Polygonaceae; genus Fagopyrum; species Fagopyrum esculentum. Next base: position 82,843,064 of record BSUD01000008.1, on the reverse strand, counting down.
TTCAAATTTAGCTTATAAGCTAAATTTGTTTAGTTTGATGCTAGGTTCGGAAGCGCCCCGAGAAAGGCCTAACGAGTCCAAGTCGACATCCGTTGAAACGACTTCCGTCTTTTGACGTCGTGTGAGTATTCTTTCCCCTTGATCTAGTTATGTTAAGTTTTAGTATCATGCTAGGATGAATCTAGCATAATTTAGAGTTAATGCCAAGTAGTGGCTTTGAACCTAGGTGAGTTTAGAGGATTTGATATTGTTTGATGAATTGATGTTGATTCCAAGCTTGAGGTATTGATTATCTTGTGAGGTTGTTATAAGACTTTAAGTTATATGGCTGATCTTGTGAGCGTTTTGAGGCTCGAGGTGGGGTTGTATGATCTTGTGGGATTTTGGAGTTAGGTTTGGCTTATCCTAGTTGCGTTGTGACTTATGGTCTTGCGAGATCCGAGGGTTTAGAAGTCTTAAGACTTCTAGCTTGTGTTGAGTGTGATGTGAGGATGAGGGATTCTAGGATGCGGTCCTAGAATTGAGAGTCAAATGGTCTTGCGTAGATCATTTGTATAGAAGTCTAAGACTTCTATTGTGAGTGGGTTGTTGTTGATATAGTTATCTTCTTATGAGCAGGTTACGGGCTTCCTCCCTAAGGAAGCGAGAGTGTTGTGAGTTGAGTGTGGTGACGAGGTAAGTCTTCGGACTTACTTAGCTCGTATTCTTTGTATTAGCATTATTGTGTGTTGGGTGGTGTGTGTTTATTTTTTACTATTTATAACAACTAAACCGGAAATAGGATTACCGACCCTTATATTATTTGGCCCAAGTGTATGATAACGGGCGGTGACATCACTGCCTGGCTCCCCGTGAGAGCTAGGGGGATCTCGGCGACTGGCCCGTGCTGGTTAGACGGTCGGAGGCATCCGACCGTTCCATTGCCGGAAGAAGGGACCGAGGCGAGTTTCGGAGGATTCTCGTGTCACAAAAGAAGTTGAACTAGAACGAGATATGACTTAATAAATAAAGATAATAAACCGGATTTGTATGCTTTGAGTATGTTGTGTGACTATGTTGAATTAATTGTGTTTGTGCCTTTCCCTTTAATTCTAATGCTTCGAATGTGAGCTAACGGTTTTATACCGAATGTTGTAGTTTACCTTGTAGGTTAGGCATGCTCCGAGAGATCCGGAAGGGTGGGCAGCCGGGGTCCGTACATTTTAGGAAGGCTTTTAAGTTGGGGTTGTCTTGTGTTTTGGTCTTTCAGTTATTACGTTTCGTGTGCCGCTTGTTTGGCGTTTGGTTTAAGTTGTACCTCGGCTGAAGTTGTTGTTGCATTCTTTCGGGTTTTTCTTTTCATTGCATAAAAATGTATTTCGGTTTTGGCCTTTATTTGTGCCTTGTTGCAAGATCCAGTGAAATTGTTGTCAAGCTAAGGGTCGGGACCCATTGTGAGGTCCCAACCCGTAGCATCCCGAGTCCCGCGAATTCGGGGTGTTACATTAAGTATCTCATTTGTTGATAAGTTCAAAATGAAATTTTCATTAATGAAAAAATTATTTTAAATGTTATATTATAATTCGAACTTAAAATTATATTTGTGCTATTTTTTATAAATAGTTATTTTTATTAATATAATTATATATTTATTTTATGACTTATAAATATCATTTAACATCTATAGAGTTAAAATTTTATTGACTATTGCATATAATTTAAATAAAATAAAATTATAATTATTATTATTCGGAAAAACATATTCAAAATATATGAGTTAAACTAGTTATTCAAGTCATGTTTGTGAACTACCATGACTCAATATAGGCTTAATGGAGTAACAATTTGGTCAATTGTTGAAATTTGTTGATTATGCAAAAATAATAGAAGATTTGTTCAAAAAAATACAAGACAACATAAATGATTAATATGTATGTTATAATGTGCTTTTGATTTATTTTCAATTATATAAAACAAAGTTTTAATTTTATTTTCAATTATGTAAAAAAATTTCTCTATGTAGGTTCAATAAGTTTTTCTAAACTAAAATTTTGGTTTTATATCCTCTGTTATAATGTGTTATTTTATATTTTTTATATCTAATAATTTGAGTATGACATTAATTTTAAATCACTAGGACACCCGAAAAAATATCGCCCCAGACACAAAAAATTGAAGGACCAGCCCTGCATATTTCACGAGGAAAAGATTCGACATTCACAATTCCCTAAATACATAATGCTATATTAGTTTATGTTAATCACTAGTTTAGGACCCGTGCCTTGCACGGACATTTGAAATATATATATATATATATATATATATATATATATATATATATATATATATATATATATATATTACTTTTTGAGTTTATTGATAATATAAAGACAATACTGATAATATACGTCGACTATTAATTATCATATAATTATTATTTTTTTTTGGAAATTACCATATAATTATTGAATTTATAATATAAAAAAATATTTAAGTGGTTGACTCGCATCTAATTATATACTCAACGTCCATAATCACCCAAAGAGATTTGGGGTAATTAAAATTAAGTTGATTACCTTCTTATCTTCTATCGATAGGGTTTCGAATTTTTTTTTATCAATTTAATTTTCATAATATATATAGATTTAATTATAACCACGTTTGAAATTTAAAAATAAACGAAATTCATTCAACAATTGATAAAACTTGAAATCGTTAGTTAAAATAGAAAGGATATTTTGGCAAAAATTATGATCGGATTAATTTCGATAGAGACACAGAACCTAGTTCATCAAACTAAAAAGTAAAAATTATACTTCAACTTAGCCAAAAGACCAAGAAATGTATGATTTGTTTAATCTTCAAACTCTCTATTTATACATGTTATCAAACTATCAACCTTACATGATAATCGACGTGAGATTTAAAATATTTAGCAACCCACAAAACATTAGGTCAACGACCCACAAAGTAGTAGGTCAACGACCCACAAAGTAGATATTAATCCGTTATAATAATTATTATACTTCAAAACTTAGCCAAAAGGCCAAGATATGTATGATTGCTGTAACATCCGGAAATTTAATCTGCGATTATTTTCGAGTCAACCAAACTACTCCTTATTTATCTATCATCTTTATTCTTTAAAATGGACCCATCTGGGCCCATCAGCGGCATGCCTTCCGGGCCCATTCGGAAGCTGAGTAGTTTGACCCTGAAACCCTACCATCCGGGCCTGATAAGGGCAACAGTTTCAGCCAGAGTGCTTTCCCCTTCCTGCTTCAGACACTCCTTTCTTTCCCGTACAATCCTAGCAGCCACAACCACCCTTCTCGCCATCGCTCTTGTGCAAAATTGGAGTCGCCGCCCTCAACCTCTCAGCCTCGTCCTCCTCGTAGCACCTCCAGCCTCGCGTTCTCAAGCCGTTGTTGACATCAGCAGTGCAGGCGTGCTCTCCTCCCCAGTCGAGCCAACCTCGGCCCTCCTCTCCAGTAGAGCCAGCCTCGACCCTCTTCTCCAGTCGCCTTCCAGCCCCCTGGAGTTGTGCACAACAACCTCCTTTTGGACCTCTTCAGCTTCCGACAAGGCTATGAACGTGAGAGCCATCCTCGTCCTGCATGTCTTCGAGTTTGGAGCCGGGTAAGACCCACATCTACCTCCTTACTTCCCCTCCATGTGTATGTGTCAATGGGTGCCTCTAAATCATCTTTAAACCCATACATTTCAGCCAAAGGAGCAACTTCAAAGAGTTGTTGCTTTTTCCCAGTTTTCCAACTTTGACAACATCCAACTTCGGGTCCAAACTTAGGTATGAAAGACTGGTCCATTTTGGCTGAAATATTTATATGTTATAGATGGGATATTGTGGTAGAACATATTAAAATTTGAGAGGAATCTAGTGATTGGTTTAGGATTTATGATTTTTCAAAGATTGGATCGTAAGCAGTTTTTCTTTCTGTTGTGCTGAAATTTCTAAGTGTTGAAAAACTGCATGTTGATACAGTTTTGTGATCCAGATTTGGGTAAGTTAGACTCCTTCTTTGTTGCTGGTTTTCGGATATGTTGTAGTTAGTAGTGCATAGTAGATCATACTAAAATTTGGGAAGAATTGGAGTTACAGTTTGAGAGTTATGGTGTCCCAAAGTTGGCTACTCATGCATTTTTTATAAGTGCGCTGAGTGTTGAGAAAAACTACATGTGATGCAGTTTTGTGAGATAGTTTTGGATAGGTTTTTGATCTCTAATGGACTTGAATTTTTGATATGTCTTAGTTAGGATCACATAGTAGAGTATATAAAAAATTGAGGGAAATTCATCAAGAGGTTTAGTAGTTATGATTTTTCAAAGTTGAGACAATAAACAGTTTTTCAGTTTTTGGTGAAATATTTTAAGTATGGGAAAACTTTGTGTGGAAGCTGTTTTTGGATCTAGATATGAATGAGTTAGATCTATCTGATGGACATGAAATTTTGATGGAACATAGAGTGAGATGCATAATATGATGTATTAAAAGTTGTGGTCAATCCAGCGATCGAATCTAGACTTATAAGGTTCCAAAGTAGCCTAGTTGTGCAGTTTGGTAAAATACAGATTTTTGGCTAAGTATGGGAGAAATTATGTTGAAGAGTCAACTTGAGATTTTTGTGTAAGACTAGTTATTGATTCTTTCTGAGATTTATTTCTTCTAGTGAGTAGAGTACTTTGCATATAAGGATAATAATATTTATTTGAGATTTTTAGATTTTTGTATAAGCGTTCTAAGTTAGGTCAAAGTGAGATCGTTAGTGATTTTTTTTTTGGAAGTTAAAAAGTTGGAAAATATCTTCCCACTTAACTAGATCTTTCTTGTGAGTGTTATATTATGGTTATAGACTTCTTATGAAGTTTTAGAAATATTCTAAGAATACTTCTAGGGTTTCGGACACTAGGGGCAAAATAGTCATTTGCCATTACGAGGGTATTTTGGTAATTTATCTCATGATAGAGTAAAATATCTTAGAAGTTGGAGACTTCTAATAAAGTGGAATACATTATTGATCCACTTGCCTTTTATAACAGGCGGTTGAGTTCATGTGATTGCGAACCGAGTTGAGATAACGGAATTATGATTTGATTCAGGTAAGTCATTTGGGCTTACTTAGTTAGCTTCTAGATATGAGTGTGAATAATGATAATGGTGTGTGAATGATATGTTTATAGTTGTACTTAGTAGTAATTATCTACCGACATATACTTTGGCCTACTAGTAACGGGCGGTGACATTCTGCTCAATTAGCCTGAGGGCGTTGGGGGTTTGTTTAGGGACTAGTCCACACTCGATTTGTAGTGATGCTACCGGCGGAGGTAAGCTAGACCTACACCTAGTTTGATAAGAAACGGAGGCGAGAACTCTTAAGATTTCTCGTGCCACAACTTTAAAACGGAATAAAGTGAATCACCTAAGTTATCAAATAATAAACGGTTTGTGTGCCAACATGATGATTGTTTTATTTTGCCTGAGTTGTACTTGTGCTATTTTTATTCTACTTATATTTGGATTGTTAGCTAACGGTTATTCCGTGTTTTAGTTTTTGTGTAGAGATAGACAGTTGCAGAGAGATCTGAAAGAGATTGTCAGCCGGGTCCACGTAATCATTAGATGGGGACGTGTGAGTCTTCCATACGACATGCATGTTATATGTATATATATGTTTTGTAAGGCTGTAACATGTGCACATTCTTAAAATACAATATTATGTTTGAAATTGTTTTAATTATATTTGTGCCTTGATGTAAGATCCTAGTAAAGTTGTTGTTAAATTAGGGTCGGGACCCATTGTGAGGTGTAGATCCCCGCTTTTCGAGAACTTGGGGGTGTTACAATTGCTTAATTTTCAAACCCTCTATTTATACAAGTTATCAAACTATCAGTCTTACTTGATAATCGACGTGGGTTGAAAATGTAGTAGGGCCAACGACCCACAAAGCAGATGGTAATGCGTTATGAATAAAAATTATACTTCAACTTATCCAAAATGCCAATAAATGTATGATTTGTTTGTTCAAACCCTCTATCTATACAATTATCAAACTATTAGCCTTACTTGATAATTGATATGGGTTGAAAATATTTAGCAACCCACAAAACATTAGGTCAAAGACCCACAAAGTAGTAGGTCAAAGACCCACAAAGTAGTAGGTTAACGACCCACAAAGCAGTTGGTCAACGACCCACAAAGCAGTTGATCAACGACCCACAAAGCAGATATTAATCTGTTATGAATAAAAACTATACTTCAATTTAGCGAAAAGACAAAAAATTGTATGATTTGTTTAATATTCAAACCCTCTGTTTATACAGGTTTTCAAACTATCAGCCTTACTTGATAATCGATGTGGGATAGCAAAATTTTTGAAAATATTTAACGTAATTAGATTGAATTTATAATCCTTCAAAAATAAATTAAGAAAAAAATACTTAGATTTGTTATGTTTGTAAAAAAAAATGGATGACTTGGTTTACATTCCGTTGATATTATTATAGATGTTATTAAAAATTTTAATTTGATAATTAATAAAAAGGTTTTCTAGATTTAATTGGGAAAGCTCTATTTTGAATTACTTGAATTTGGGAGTGTCATGTCAGTAGTAAAGAACTATACTTTAATATATTTATATTGATATATTGATGAGTTAAAATATATTCGAAATAGAAAACTTATATAATACAAATAAAATATATAAAAAATGTACAACATTAAATATGATAATTTTTATGATTAAAATTGATATAATATAAAATTTTATTCGAATGAAATTTTTTTAGTCATATTTATGTTAATAGAGTCAAAGTAAATTTAAAAAATTATATTAAAAAGTTAATTGTGAAGTAAAATAGTTAAGTACTCGACTTGTTAAAAAATTGATATCTTTTATGAATAATAAAAAAGAAGAGATGTGTCAGATTTGTTAAAAAGATATGTCACATTTGTTAAAGAGATATGATATGTAGTTAGCTTTAAAAAATTTATATAGGTATTTGAAAAAGGTTTTGGTGGCTTTTAATGAGAGAGCTGAATTTCAAAAATACTAAATCCGTAGAGCGCCACGTAAGTAGGATATGACTCTACTTTAGTAGTAATATATATTGAATATTGATTAGCCAAAAAGACCAAAAAATGTATGATTTGTATAATCTTCAAACCCTCTATTTATACAAGTTATCAAACTATCAGTCCTTACTTGAAAATCGATGTGAGATTGAAAATATTTAGCAACTCATCTTTACTTGATAATCGATGTGGGATTGAAAATATTTAGCAGCACACAAAACATTAGGTCAACGACCCAAAAAGCAGTAGCCCAACGACCCACAAAACAGATATTAATCCGTTATGAATAAAAATTATACTTCAATTTAACCAAAAGTAAAAAATGAATGATTTGTTTAATCTTCAATACCTCTATTTATACAAGTAATCATATTATCAACCTTACTTTATAATCGATGTGAGATTGAAAATATTTAACAACCTGTCAACGATCCATAAAGCAGTAGGCCAACGACCCACAAAGCAGATATTAATCCCTTATAAATAAATATTATACTTCAAAACTTAGCCAAAAGGCCAAGATATGTATGATTGCTTAATTTTCAAACCCTCTATTTATACTCTATTTATACAAGTTATCAAACTATCAGTCTTACTTGATAATAGACGTGAGATTGAAAATGCAGTAGGCCAACAACCCACAAAGCAGATGTTTGGCTGGAGCATCCCGACCGAGGCGTCCGAGGTGTTCAACCGAGATGTGCCTTGTCATAACTCGTCACGGTCTCGTGTTGACTTCGTCTTGGGCTCGTCTTGATCTCGTCACTAGGACGTCATGACTTTGGCAAAGACAAGTCATGATATACACTAGGGTTTGGATTAGGGTTTGCTACTAATAAAATCTTATCATTTTATGAGAAGTGATATTACATAAAATGATAAAATTTTGAGATAGTGTCCAGCTACGTAGAAAACTAAGGATCAAAAAATCGAAATCCGGTTTGCTATGGAATTAAACGGAATAAAAAAATTCCGGATATTACAAAGAGAAGACTACTTTTCAGCGTTGTATGATGGCTATCTTTTCCGAGTATATTGAGGAGATATTGTAGCTATTCATGGACGATTTTTCGTTATATGGTTCCTCTTTCGATAACTATTTGGCTAACCTTTCTCTAGTGTTACAACGTTGTGAATACACTAATCTTGTTTTGAATTGGGAGAAGTGTCACTTCATGGTTAGCGAAGGAATTGTTCTTGGACACCTCGTTTACGACCGAGGTATCGAGGTCAATCGAGCTAAGATCAAGACTATAGAGAAACTTCCTCCCCCTTGTTCAGTTAAGGGTGTGCGGAGTTTTCTCGGGGATGCAGGTTTCTACAGGAGGTTCATCAAGAATTTATCTAAAATCTCTAAACCGCTCACTAATCTTTTGAATAAGGATGTTGTTTTGAGTTTTTGCAAGAATACCTTGATGCTTTTTACAGGATAAAAAGGAAGCGTTGATTACCGCTCCCATCATTCAACCTCCCGATTAGACCTTGCCCTTTGAGATCATGTGTGATGCTAGTGATGTGGCCGTAGGAGTGGTACTTGGACAAAAGAAGGATGGCCGGACCAACGCCAATTACTATGCTAGAAAGACGCTAGACGAAGCTCAACTGAACTACGCCACCACAAAGAAGGAGCTATTGGCAGTTGTTTATGCATTCGAGAAGTTTTGCTCTTACTTAGTGGGAGCGAAAGTTATTGTTTACACTTACCATGCAGCTATTCGATACTTGTTGGCTAATAAAGATGCAAATCCGCGCCTTATTCGTTGTATACTCTTGCTTCAAGAGTTTGACCTAGAGATTCACGATAAGAAGGGAACCGAGAATTCAGTGGCGGATCACCTCAGCCGGCTACCACCTATCTCGATCTAGAAGGATGACCTACCCATAGATGACTCGTTTCTCGATGAGCACTTGCACTTTATGGAGCATTAGGTGGAACCCTTTGTTTCTCCCCATGATGTAATTGAAGTATGGGGTGAGGATACCCTACACCTTGTTTGAGGATGACATATGGTCCAGCTAGTGACCTTAAACCAAGCGCTTCTTGGGAGGAAACCCAGTGTATTACTTTCTTTACCCCTTTTTAGCTTAGTTTAGATAGTTTGCTTCGTGTTTTTGTGTCCTCCTAAACAGGAATCAATTGCCCTCTAAGAAGAAATTGCAACTCAGGAGCTACATGGAAGGACATAAGTTTGAGAAATTGAGAAGACGGAGTTTGACAGAGGCACATCTCGGTTGCTGTCACAGAACCTCGACCGAAGTGTTCTCCATCAACCGAGATACTTAGGTCGGACATCCACTCTGAAACCTCGGTCCGCTCAGGAACATCTCGACCGAGGTTTAATCAAATTCAGCGAGGAGTATAAAAGGGGATCGACGCTGTCTCTCTCCTTTTCCCTCTCTTCACACACCTCGACCGTGGCGGCCTCTCTTCTCAAATCTCTAATCTCGATCGTTTTCAACGATTTTTTGGCTCCAAATCGCCAGAAGAAGTGAGAGATTTAGTTCCCAAGAAACAAACAACACAAAGAACGCTTAAAATCTACAAATTTAAGGGTATTTCTTCAAAAACCCTAACTCGTTCTATTTTCGTCAATTTTGCGTAGGTTTGGCTTTGGTTGCCATATGTTGCTGTTGAAAATGATATAAGTACCCCATAGAAAGCAATTGGTAGTGTTTTTGGTGGAAAATCCTTGCAGTTTTCAGATCTCACCTTGTGTAGTTCTTTGCCTCGGTCGACTCGACTATGTCTCAACCGAGGTGACTTTCAGCCATGAGCAGTTCACGAAGATCAGATCGCTAGTTGGCCTTGAGGGATAGGCCCAATAGTTCACACCACTCATCCCCTTCCTCTGCATCACAGTACACCATCCCGGTGATCCATGAGAGACACTAGAGGGATTTTGATCGGATTTGTGGGCGCCCCATCATTGCACCATGGTTTGTTCATGTTGATGACTTCGAGTGCCTTCACGTGGTGGAGTACTTGAAGAAGATGATATCGATGGTTGGCCTCGGGGATTTCATGTCCATTAGAGCACCAACTTATCTGGAGCCGACTTTGGAGTTTCTGAGTTCAGTAACCTATATACCGGAGAGTAGAGGAATCAACTACAGGTTGATAAATAAGTGCTTTAAATTTATAACCCAAAAAGTATGCTTAAAACAAGGATGCAAACCCGCAGTATACGGGTCAATTGTAATAAAAGCAAGAATTTCAAGGATCGATCACAGGGATTTAGGTGAAACAAAGCCAATATAGGTAGTCAATATTGCAACTAACCACAAAAGAAATTAAAACAATCAAAGATGATAATAAGGTCAATTAAGGAAATATGCAAATACTAGGGATTAAAGCATCCAGTTGTGGTTCCAACTCAAGATCTCAAGATAAGCGGACAAAGCTGAGGTTTTGCAAAGGGAAGGTGTTACCAAAGTGGAATAGATCACCGGGTAAGTCTCACTACTCACAATCCCAAGCCAAAGAACCTATCACCGGGTAAGTCTCAAGGTACTAAGGAAAGGAATTATAATCTCAAACCAACAAACCAACTAAGGGAATTGTTCGCTCCAAACGGTGTGTGCAAGCTTTAAATTTATAACCCTAGACTCAAGCTTAAAACAAGGATGCGAACCCGCAGTGTACGGGTCAATCGTAGTAAAAGCAAGAAAATTCCAGGGGTCGATCACAGGGACTCGGTGAAACAAAGTCAATAGGTATGCTTATGTCAATATTAACCACAAGAGCAATTAACACAATCAAAGATGAATAAGAAGTCAATAAAGCAAACATGCAATTCTAGGGATTAAAGCCTCTAGTTGTGGTTCCAACTCAAGATCTATAGATAAGCGGACAAAGCTGAGATTTTTGCGTGGGGAAGGTGTTTCTAAGATGGAGTAGATCACCGGGTAAGTCTCACTACACACTAATCCTAAACCGTAACTCTTATTACCGGGTAAGTCTCAAGGAATTAAGATAAAGAACTATAACCTCAAACTAACACACCATCTAAGGGAATAGAATCAACCTTTACAGGGTAAGTCTTAGGCTAACTCACAAAGATGGGATGGAAGCACACTCAAACCCCAATAAAGGATAAACCTTTATTACCTACACTTATGATCGTTGGTACACAAACTAAGGAATTACCGGGTAAGTCTCATCCTAAGCTTGCATTGAACCAGTAAGGTGTAATAAGAATAGGATTTAGCAAACTCTAACACTTAACTTTCTGTTTAAGATCGGATAAGACACCTCGGTAAGAAGAATTCCACCTCGGCCGAAATGTTCATCAACTGAACGAGATGCTTAGGGTTAAGGTTAAAGACTCGAACTTTCAAGATCCTACTGGAATCTAAGATTATTCTATCATCGTTTTTCCCACAACCTTCAGCCAATCACCCTAGAATCACACAAGGAAATTAGCCACTCATCATCATAATGAAAGTATTAAATATAGAAAAGACTTCAATAACTGAATCAAATATCACAACAAAAGCGTTCCTTGGATAGCAATCCAAAAAGACAAGACAACAATTGAGGGAATTGAAGACAATCTTACAAAACCTTCCAAAAAGCTATAAAAGCTCTAAACTTTAATCTTCCTTCAACCTTCAAAAAGGTTCTTCGAATCTCCAAATCTGGAGTATGCTGCTGCTGTAAACGGGTTGTATACGAGATCTCCAGCTGTAGGCGGATGTTTCGGTGTAAGCGGGGATTGTGGATTTGTGGAAATCCAACCCTTTTTATAGGAAAATAACCCTCCATAGATAATAAATCTTAGAAAGATATTTTCCCATAAATATAGATAAATATATAATTCTGCATATCTCCTTCCTTCCAGGAGCCAAGCCCAAAAATATAAGATCACTTTCCAATTTTAAAAGATCTCATCCAAGAATAAAATATTCTCGCCGCGTCCTAGGTGTTCGCCTCGGTCGAGTCGGCGTCTCTGGATCGCCTCGGTCGAGATGAATTCTGGTCAACCGAGGTGATTCAAAACAGAATGTGAAATCTCTCGAATCTGCTCCAAAGTAAATCTTTAATCCATGGCTATGCTCCCTGGATGTAGCTCCAAATGACTCATGACTCCTTTTTCTCCTTTTTGATGCAAAACGTACCATATTACCTGCAATTACAACGAAACTAGGTGTAGACCTCGATTCTCGCAAAGGTAGATGAAATGGTAGTAAAATCACGTAATGTACATACAAACATGCAGATTATGAAAGATAAAACGTCCAAACAAACCCAAAATATAGACTATAATTCATGCTATCAAAATACCCCATACTTAGCCCTTGCTTGTCCCCAAGCAAGTTCCTCATATAGAAGACAAGATAGAATGGATTATAAGTCAAGAATAATCAATGAAAAAGTCTTTCAAAAACATTTTATGGTGTGCAACTATCATAGATTACTCTTAGAGAATACTTTCTGGAATTAAAAACTCAACATGCTCAAAACATTTTATAAATATAGGAAAGTTGTTCATCTTTGCATAAAACCATAGAATGCATTATAAATCATAATTATCAAAATTAATCATGTATAATCCAGTTTAAACCGCTAAGTCAATCAACAAGCTCAAGGTCTCAAGGGCTTCCCAAAAGAAAAGGTCAAGAAACGTGTAGGGTAGGGATATATGTAAGGTAATGTGGTGCTAGAATCCGGGAAAAGGATGAACTTCACTTTCACTTTGACTTGCAACATCTTCCACCAATAAGCTTCGCTTATCTCACACTTTTTCCTTTTTTTTACTTTACTTTTTGGGATGCATGGACAGAGGTGCACAATAACCAAAGCCTAGGAAATCTGAAATCATCAATTTCTCGAGATGCATCAAACCCTTGATGCACATACCATGACCCGTTAGGAATATCGCTCAATCCGACTTTGGCAAGACACAAACACCCGGCTATGTGAATGGTGCCGAGTTACTCATCTTCATGATTGACTTCCCCAAACCTATTATTGCTTTCTAATACTTTCACTCCCAGCCACTTCTCAACTTTAACTCCACTTGCTTTCACCACTTCGCTTGCTTCCAAATTCCCGGATAGGTAAAGGGAGGCAAAATGTATATGAGGGGCTAAGCATGATCAAGAAGAAGAAGAAGAAGAGAATGAATTGCCTTGGTCTTTCCAAGAAGAAAGTGAGAGAACTTAACCTGCGGTGTCAACCTTCAAATTCAACATAATTTGGATAAAAACAAAGTATTAAACATGCTAATAATTTCAAACAAAGTATTTAGCAACTTAAACATATTATAAAACCTTTCAAACATATAAAGAATTTAAAACCAGTAAGTAAACAGAATCTTCACTGAGATCATATTCGGATAAGTAGCACAAAATCGTTTTCAAAAACTTTCTGTTACGCACCTCGGTCGAGGTGTTCTTGGTTCAACCGAGGTGGAATGCCTCGTTCGGCCAGAATCTCCCCGGTCGAGGTCAAAAAATTTTTTTTAAAACCATTTTTTTTTTCTCGGTTTCGACGTTTTTCTCAATCAAATAACCTGTAGGTGTGCATGTAATATCAGATAATCATATAAATGCAGAAGGGAAGCATAAATAAAAATATCCGATAAATAAAATACATCAAAGGTGGTCAAATAACATACATCACGTAGTCAAATAACAACAAATACCCCATACTTGAGACACACTGTCCCAGTGGGTATAATAAAAAGTCTAAACATGAGAGTACTCACCGGATAAGAGCCGAACTGCATAAAAATATAATAATAAAATCCTGCAGCTCCTCAGTAGTCTCGATCCGGTGGTGGTGCATATGGATACTGAGTCGGATCGTAAGGATAGCCCATGACACGCTCGAACTGCAGCTGAGCCATGATGTGCTGATGGTGCTGCCGCTCCTGCATCTTGCGGATATCCAGGGATAATGCAGCATATGAGTCGATAACCTGATCCGTCAGGTCATCGATCCGTCGGTGAGCAGCTCGATCTCTCACTCCACGCCTCCTGCGTCCAGCAGGTCTGACTGGAGAAGCCTCAGCTGGTGCCGACTCAGTATCCTCCTCATCATCCAGATCTATAATAGGTGGCGCGCTCGTCCCAGCAGTATCTGTCCCTGTATCCATCGGGACGCCAACCTCTCTCTCATCTACTGTCTCATCATCATCGTCATCCTCAGCCTCCTCCTCCTCCTCAGCTGGGGTGGCAACTGCCTCTTTGTGATCCTCCATCAGTGTACCCCAAGCTGTCTGCCAGTAATGCGGATCAAAGACTGTGAACTGTGCAGACCAGCGGATCCCCTGAGGTGCAGTCCGCTCCCAAGGCATGGCGACGTATGGAGTGGTCAAACCACGGGGAACTAGAATCCTCCGTGTGATCATCTCCTGTAATCCCAGCGGCTTCGGAGCCGCCACCATAATGCAAACGCTGAGGTCCATCCCGTGGTAGGTAGCGATGTGGGTGACTAGACCTCCGCAGCAAATATCTCCCTTCGCCTTGGCCTTGATCTTGTGCAGATCCTCTGCCAAGAGCAAGCCAAAGTCTGGGAAACCTCCTGTCACCATACAGTAGAGGCTGAACAGCTCGCCCTGTCTGATCTTCTGGGGCGTCTCAGTACGCGCCAGAAGTGTCTCACTGAAAATCCTGTGGGCAAGTCTGAAGGCCGGATGGAAGATGACCTTCTCCCTGGAATCTCCAGGGCGCCATCTGTCTGCATATCCAGTAATGTGGGCAATCTTCCCCCAGAACTCCCTAGCTACGGATCGGGAGGGGAAGTCGGTGGCAGTGGGCTCAGAAAAGCCAAAAATCTCTCTCCATATCTCTAAAGGAACTATGAAGTTCCGGTTCATCAACCGGTACTTCACAGACCGGTCTGTGGGGAGGTAGGAGAAGGAGCTAACAAACTCTAAGGTCGGCTCCAAGTAAGATGGGGCTCGGATCTCAGTAAACTAATCCAGCCCGACGGTAGCAATCATCCTTCTAAGGTCAGCATCTAACCCTAGGCAATCAAAAGCCGACACGTCCAGAAATCGTGGTGCGATAACTGGACGGCTGGCTATCCGCTCATAGTCTACCCGACATCTCTCGTGGATAACCGGGCGGTAAGGACGGGAGGAAGAGGAAGAAGGGGAGGGTGAGAATCTGTCTCTAAGGGCTAGACGACGATCGGAACTCATTTTTCACTCAACACTGTCAGACTACCTCGGTCGACTGACAATCTCCAAGAATCACCTCGGTCGAGGTGCAGGTCGACTAGACCGAGACGAAGACAGTCGCGATTCCAACTCTCAAAAATTCAGTTCTTTTCCCCCAAAAATCACTACAATTGCTTCCTATGGGGTACTTAAGTCCTTTCTCAACAGATTCAAGGGCAACCAAAGCCCAAATCGAAGTAAACGAACGAGTGAGGGTTTCGATCGTTTTTACCTCGTTCCGGCCGATTCACTCGAATTTCTTGCAGATCTGTTGTTCCAATCGGTTCCTCTTCCCTTCAATTGCAGTTTGGAAGCAGAAATCTTCGAAAACGAGCGAGAACGAAGGAAGCGAGGTGGATCTGTCGCCGCGGTCGAGGAAGGTGAAAAAAATGTGAAAAGTAATTTTTCCCTTTTTATACTGTTACTAGATCTGCTGTCACCTCGGTCGAGATGGTCTCGACTGGACCGAGGTGGTACGGACAGAGGTGGTTCTGCAGAAACCCTAGTCGCCTCGGTTGCTCAAGAATCAACTCGGTCGAGGTGCTCTGATAGTAACCGAGGTGCTTCTGTCTTCTCAGAATCTCGAACTTCTGTCCTTCCAGATGTGCTCCTCCTTAGATATTCCCTGTTGTCTGTCTAGAACGCCAAAAACAAAGCAAAGCGAAGCAAAAACAAAAACTATCTAAGCTAAACTAGAAAACGGGAGAAGGAAGCAATACCTTGGGTTGCCTCCCAAGAAGCGCTTGGTTTAAGGTCGCTAGCTGGACCATGATGCGTCTCAAACGAGGTATATCGGTGCAACCTCCTCAACCGGCGTTTCCGGCTGGTATTTCTTAAGTCTATGACCGTTGACCTTGAAGCTTCCGCTAGTTTCGCCCCATATCTCAACTGCACCATGAGGGAAAACGTGTTTCACAACGTAAGGTCCGGTCCATCTAGATTTCAACTTACCTGGGAAAAGACGGAGGCGGGAGTTGAAGAGTAGAACTAAATCTCCTTCGTTAAGCTCCTTTGGAATGATACGCTTGTCATGCCATCTCTTCGTTCTTTCCTTGTAGATTTTGGCATTCTCATAGGCGTTCAAACGCAGCTCCTCCAGCTCGTTAAGTTCCAATAGTCGCTTTTCGCCAGCCTCCTTGATGTCAAAGTTCAACCATTTGATAGCCCAATACGCCTTGTGCTCCAATTCAACGGGCAAATGGCAAGACTTCCCATATACCAAATTATAAGGGGTGGTACCTATGGGAGTCTTGAATGCGGTCCTGTACGCCCAAAGAGCATCGTCCAATTTCATGGACCAATCCTTCCTTGTTCTAGAGACGGTCTTTTCCAAAATTGCCTTGATTTCTCTATTCGAGATCTCGACCTGTCCACTAGTTTGAGGGTGATAAGCGGTTGATACCTTGTAGGTTACCCCATACTTCGATAGAAGTGCTTTAAACTTCCGGTTGATGAAATGCGTTCCTCCATCGCTAATGATGATGCGTGGAGTTCCAAACCGTGGAAAGATAGTTCTATTCAAGAACTTCACAACCACCTTGGCGTCGTTAGTGGGAGAAGCAATGGCTTCAACCCATCTAGAGACGTAATCAACTGCAAGGAGAATGTAGAGGTTTCCTCCGGAGGATGGGAAGGGTCCCATGAAGTCAATCCCCCCATACATCAAAGATTTCCACTTCCTGGATGTTATTAAGTGGCATCTTGTTTCTCCTTGATAAGTTCCCTGTTCTTTGGCATGCATCACAAGAGACAACAAAAGATTGTACATCCTTAAATAATGTAGGCCAAAAGAAACCGGAACGCAATACCTTAGCGCATGTTTTATCGGTGCTAGCATGCCCCCCACAAGGAAGTGAATGACAATGCCTTATGACGCTATTAACTTCATCCTCCGGAATGCACCTTCGAAGCATCCCATCCGGTCCGCGCTTGAATAGCAGCGGCTCATCCCAGTAATAATGTCGTACTTCCTTGAAGAATCTTTTCTTTTGAGAGTACGTCAATCCGGGTGGTGTCTCCTGGCAAACAAGATAATTCACAATATCAGCATACCAAGGACCTTTATTATCAGAAAGTTGGTGGATGGAATGTTCCACCAACAGTGGATGAATGTCAGAGAAGGGAGTAAGAAAATTGTTATTCTCAGCAGTCTCAGTTGACATCATCTCGCCTTTGACCTCGGTCGAGGCGCATAGGTGTTGACCGAGATGTTCTTCGGTCGCCTCGCTTAGTCCAGAAAGTGCCTCGGTCGAGGTACTGCTACTGGATCCGAGACTGGAGATCTTCGTCTCCTGGATTAGCTTTTCAGTTTTAGCTCCTGGATCCTCTTCCAGTGCCTTCAAGCTCCGTATATCTGCATCACAAGAAACATCTATACCTTCCTCCATTAAACTGAAGCTAATAACTCTTTCGAGTGGGTCGTTAATAAGGATAGAGCTCACCAATTCTCTTGATTCTTCTTCATCGTAGATGTTGAAGATATCATCAGTTAGCTGCTCCCCGTTCATTGCTGCAAGTAGTGCGAACTCCACCTCATCGCCACCAACGTTGAATTTCAACTTGGCGTTCTTGCAATCCACATTGCAACCCGAAGTTTCTAGAAATGGCCTCCCGAGAATAATAGGAACAGGATAATCTGCGGGAATGTCAAGTACAACAAAATTTATGGGTAGATAGAAGTTACCTAACTTGACCGGAACGTCTTCCAAAATGCCCACGGGATGGGTAATGGAGCGGTCCGCCATGTAAAGTCGAATCTTGACCGGCTTGGGCTCTCCAAGACCGATCTTTGTGCATAGCTCCAGCGGGATGATGCTCACGCTGGCTCCTAGATCACAAAGGGCTTCACAAGTGACATCCCCAACTTGAATGGGAATGCAAAATGAGCCGGGATCTCTTAACTTAGGTGGCATCTTTTCCTTCATGATTTTGATAAGCTCCGAAGATTTAGATGTCATCCTAACTTCACCAACATCCTCCAGCTTCCTCTTCCTTGATAAGATTTCTTTTAAGAACTTCCCATAGGCGGGCATACCTAAAATAGCATCAAGAAAAGGAATATTAATATGTAGCTTATTCATCAAGTCAAGAAACTTACCAAAGTGCTTGTCTAGATGTGCTCTCGCTCTGGACTGAGGGAATGGAAGTGGTGGCTTATATGCAGGAGGTGGAACATAAGTTTCTGTCGTTCCTCCTGCTTTAGGTTGCTCCGCCTCGGTTGGCATCTCGGTTGAGGTGTTCTTCGACTGGATCTGGACCGAGGTGGTCTGCGTCGAGCGAGGTACTGGATCTGCAGTTTTGAGTCCACTCCTCGTCGTTATGGCCATGCACTGGCCCTTAGGGTTAGTTTCCGTCTTCGCTGGAAGCTTCCCTGGATCTCTTGGCGCTTCATTCGCCCTATTAACAAGTTGTTGTTCGAAGGACTTTTGGGCCCTCGAAAATGAAGTCATAGAATTCTCCATAGCGCTAAACTTGATCAAGATTGCCTCCAGAACTGCGTCTTTCTTTTCTGGCTGAGACGAACTTGATCCTTGCCCTTGGCTTTTCAATGGAGTAGAAGAAGAAGAAGGGGAAGAGAGGAAAGGGTTAGAGGAATCATTAGAGTTGGAGTTTGAAGGATTGTTACCGTAGTTTTGGTTATTTGCCTTCCAGTTGTTGCTATTGGATCCTCTATTATTGTTGTTGTAGTTGTTGTTTCGGGGACCGTTATTGTTGTTACGGTACCCGTTGTTGTTGTTGTTGCTCCTTTGCCCTTGCTCTTCCTTCTTAGTTTGAGCCATCAAGAGCTCCTTCAATTGCTTCACGTCATTCTTCAATGACGTGAGTTGATTGTTGTTGGATTGAGTCTCTTGAAAGTTGACTCTTTTAACTCCACCTTCAGCTCCTTGGTGGGTATATTTCTCCATGTGCAAGGCTTGCTTCTCAATGAAGTCCCAAGCCTCATCAATCGCCATGTCCATGAAGGTACCGGCGGAGAGTAGTTAGAGATTGAACTGGGTGCTTCCGTCCAGCCCTTTGAAGTAGATCTCCAACAACTCGATCTTTGGAATCCCATGATGTGGGCAATCCAAAAGGATATCCTTGAACCGCTCCCAAGACTTGGACAAGCTCTCCTTGTCCTTCATGATGAAAGCATTGATCTTCCCTCTCATTTCAGCGGTCTTTGAGGGTGGAAAGAATTTAGTCAAGAATTCCGTGGTCATCTCCTCCCATGTGCTAATTTTTCCTGGAGGAAGAGATTGATACCAAGTAAGAGCTCTATCTTTTAAAGAAAAGTAGAAAGGTCTTAGCTTGTAGTTGTTATTTTCAATTCTGGAAGGTCGCAAGGTTTCCATCAAGATCTCGTAATTTTGAAGATGTTGATGTGGCGACTCCTTCTCTAGCCCTCCGAATTGGCATTGGCGAATCATGGATAGAACTTGCGGTCGAAGTTCGTAGTCATGATCCGCTGGATCTCCTAGGTTCACCCCTGGACGCCTCAGCTGTTGATTAGGGTCCATCCTTTGACCTAGGGTTTGTGGGATTCCTCCAAGAAGAACATCTCGGACTGGCATCCGAGGTGGAAGTACATCGACCGGGGCGTCAAGTACTGGAATCTGCCTCGGTCGCGGGTCAACTACTGGATCCTGCATCGGTCGAGGATCAACAGGAGGATCTTCCCTCGGTCGAAGTAGAATCTGGTCTCGTATGACTGCAATCTCAGCTTCGATTGCTGCAGTCTTGGTGCGATTCTCTTCTCTCTCTTGCCTGAGTTCTTCCTTGCTGAGGCGTAGCAGCTCTAGCGCCTCTTTTAATTGGGCCGCAAGATCGCGATCGTCTTGTTGGGCCATCTTCGCTTCTCTTAAGCGTCGCTTGTATGTCTTTTCTGGTTCGGGATCGTAAGGAACGATTTCCTTCCCAGCACGGGTTCTTCGCATATACCTAAGAAAGAACCTACAAAAGTCACTCAAGTAGAGTGGTTAAATGCAACGGGGCAAGCGCCCCAAGAGCAAACCGTACCGGCTCGGTCTAGACCAAGTCCCCGGCAACGGCGCCAAAAACTTGTTCGCTCCAAACGGTGTGTGCAAGCTTTAAATTTATAACCCTAGACTCAAGCTTAAAACAAGGATGCGAACCCGCAGTGTACGGGTCAATCGTAGTAAAAGCAAGAAAATTCCAGGGGTCGATCACAGGGACTCGGTGAAACAAAGTCAATACGGTATGCTTATGTCAATATTAACCACAAGAGCAATTAACACAATCAAAGATGAATAAGAAGTCAATAAAGCAAACATGCAATTCTAGGGATTAAAGCATCTAGTTGTGGTTCCAACTCAAGATCTACAGATAAGCGGACAAAGCTGAGATTTTTGCGTGGGGAAGGTGTTTCTAAGATGGAGTAGATCACCGGGTAAGTCTCACTACACACTAATCCTAAACCATAACTCCTATTATCGGGTAAGTCTCAAGGAATTAAGATAAAGAACAATAACCTCAAACTAACACACCATCTAAGGGAATAGAATCAACCTTTACCGGGTAAGTCTCAGGCTAACTCACAAAGATGGGATGGAAGCACACTCAAACCCCAATAAAGGATAAACCTTTATTACCTACACTTATGATCGTTGGTACACAAACTAAGGAATTACCGGGTAAGTCTCATCCTAAGCTTGCATGAACCAGTAAGGTGTAATAAGAATAGGATTTAGCAAACTCTAACACTTAACTTTCTGTTTAGGATCGGATAAGACACCTCGGTCAGAAGAATTCCACCTCGGCCGAAATGTTCATCAACTGAACGAGATGCTTAGGGTTAAGGTTAAAGACTCGAACTTTCAGGATCCTACTGGAATCTAAGATTATTCTATCATCGTTTTTCCCACAACCTTCAGCCAATCACCCTAGAATCACACAAGGAAATTAGCCACTCATCATCATAGTGAAAGTATTAAATATATGGGAAGAAGGTGAATATTTGAGCAAAGAAGAATTTAATGAAAAGACTTCAATAACTGAATCAAATATCACAACAAAAGCGTTCCTTGGATAGCAATCCAAAAAGACAAGACAACAATTGAGGGAATTGAAGACAATCTTACAAAACCTTCCAAAAAGCTATAAAAGCTCTAAACTTCAATCTTCCTTCAACCTTCAAAAAGGTTCTTCGAATCTCCAAATCTGGAGTATGCTGCTGCTGTAAACGGGTTGTATGCGAGATCTCCAGCTGTAGGCGGATGTTTCGGTGTAAGCGGGGATTGTGGATTTGTGGAAATCCAACCCTTTTTATAGGAAAATAACCCTCCATAGATAATAAATCTTAGAAAGATATTTTCCCATAAATATAGATAAATATATGATTCTGCATATCTCCTTCCTTCCAGGAGCCAAGCCCAAAAATATAAGATCACTTTCCAATTTTAAAAGATCTTATCCAAGAATAAAATATTCTCGCCGCGTCCTAGGTGTTCGCCTCGGTCGAGTCGGCGTCTCTGGATCGCCTCGGTCGAGATGAATTCTGGTAAACCGAGGTGATTCAAAACAGAATGTGAAATCTCTCGAATCTGCTCCAAAGTAAATCTTTAATCCATGGCTATGCTCCCTGGATGTAGCTCCAAATGACTCATGACTCCTTTTTCTCCTTTTTGATGCAAAACGTACCATATTACCTGCAATTACAACGAAACTAGGTGTAGACCTCGATTCTCGCAAAGGTAGATGAAATGGTAGTAAAATCACGTAATGTACATACAAACATAAAGATTATGAAAGATAAAACGTCCAAACAAACCCCAAAATATAGACTATAATTCATGCTATCAGGAATAGAATCTACCTTTACCGGGTAAGTCTCAGGCTAACTCACAAAGATGGAATGAAGGCACACTCAAACCCCAATAAAGGATAAACCTTTCTTACCTACACTTATGATCATGGGTAAACAAACAAAGGAATTACCGGGTAAGTCTCATCCTAAGCTTGCATTGAACCAGGAAAGGTGTAATAAGAAATAGGATTTGGCAAACTCTAACACTTAACTCTAAGTTACGGATCAGATAAGTCACCTCGGTCAGTCAAGTTCCACCCCGGCCGAGATTTTCATCGACTAAACGAGATGTTCTAGGGTTAAGGATAAAGACTCGTGCTTTCAGGGTCCTACTGGGATTTAAGATTATTCTATCATTGTTTTTCCCACAACCTTCAACCAATCACCCTAGAATCGCACAAGGAAATTAGTCACTCATCATCATGAAAGCAATAATCAAATATATGGGAAGTGAATGAATATTTGAACACAAAAACCTTAAGAACAAGGCTTCAATAACTTAATCAAATAAACAAATCAGCGTTCCTTGGATCACAAATCCAACAAGACAATCAACAAAAGGGAATCTAAGAAAGTCTTACAAAACCCTTCACAAAAGCTATAACAAGCTATGAACTTCCTTCCTTCAATCTTCCTTCAACCTTCCAAAAATCCTTCCTAACTGCAGCTTCTTCAATCCCCAAGTGCTGCGATGGTAGCGGGTTGTTGAATTTGTGGGAAATCTAGCCCTTTATATAGGAGAATTATCTTCCAAAGATAATAATATCTTAAAAAGACATTTTCCCAATAAAATATATCCATATCTCTAAAATAGATCTCCAAAATATATGATCTTAATTCCAGAAATCCAGCCCAAAAATATAAGATCTCTCTTTCCAAAAATAAAAGATCTCAGCCAAATAAAATATATCTCGCCGCGTCCAAGATATTCGCCTCGGTCGGGGCGCTCATCTAGATCACCTCGGTCGAGGTGACTTTGTGGTCATCCGATGTGACTGTCAGCTGAAGGTGAAATCTCTTAAATCTGGTCCAAAGTAAATCTTCTTTGTTAATTCCAAGCTTCTTGGTTTCCTCCTTAAGCTCCAGAATGTAGCTCCAATGACTCCTTAGCTCTTTTAGCTCTATTTTAGTCCAATACGTGCCATTTTACCTACGATTACAACGAAACTAGGTGTAGACCTCGATTCCCGCAAAGGTAGATGAAACGATGATATAATCACATAATATACATTCAAACATGCAGATTATTGAAGATAAAACGTCTAAACAAGTCCCAAAATATAGACTATAATTCATGCTATCAAAATACCCCATACTTGTCCCTTGCTTATCCCCAAGCAAGTTCCAAATCTTGAGTACAACTTAGAATGGATTATAAGTCATAATGATCAATGAAAAGTATTTCAAAACATTTTCAGTGGTGTGCTCCACTCATAGATCACTCTAAGAGAATGCTTCATGGAATTTAAAATCAAAATATGATCAAAACATTTTATAAATATAAGGAAGTTGTTCATCTTTGCATAAAATCATAGAATTCATAATAAATCATTATTATCGAAATTAATCATGTATAATCCAGTTTAAACCACCAAGTCAATCAACAAGCTCGAGGTCTCAAGGGCTTTTTAAGAGAAGGTCAAGAAACGTGTGAGGGTGGGATGTATATAGGGAATGTGGTGCTAGAATCGGGGAAAAGGATCTTCACTTCACTTTGCTTTTGAACTTCAACATCTTCCACCAATAAGCTTTGCTTATTTACTTTTTTACTTTTTGGGATGCATGGACAGAGGTGCACAATAACCGAAGCCTAGGAAGTTAGCAATCATCAATTTCTCGAGATGCCTCAAACCCTTGATGCACATACCATGACCCGTTAGGAATATCGCTCAATCCGACTTTGGCAAGACACAAACACCCGGCTATGTGAATGGTGCCGAGTTACCCATCATCATGATTGACTTCCCCAAACCTATTTGTTTCTTTCTAACTTCCAGCCAACATCTCATCTTTTCTTTCACTTGCTTTTCACTTGCTTGCTTCCAAATTCCCGGATAGGTAAAGGGAGACAAATATGTATATGAGGGGCTAAGCATGATCAAGAAGAAGAAGAGAAGAAAATGAATTGCCTTAATCATCCCAGGAGGAAAGTGATAGAACTCATTATGTGGTGTCAACCTTCAAATTCAACATAATTTTGATAAAAACAAAGTATTAAAAATGCCACAAATTTCAAACAAAGCATTTAACAACTTAAACATATCATAAAACCTTTCAAACATATAAAAATTTCAAAACCAGTCTGCAAACAAAATCTTCACTAAGGTCATATCCACATAAGAAGCACAAATTCGTTTCGACAACTGTCTTAGTTAAACCACCTCGGTCGAGATGTGCTAAGTCAACCGAGGTACTGCACCTCAATTGGTCAGAATCACTTCGGTCGAGGTCATAAAATTTTTTTTCTTAACCAGTTTTTGACGTTTTTACTCACTCAATCAACTTGTATGCATACATGTAGTCTCAGATAAGCATATAAAGCATAAGATCATAAATATCCAAGAGTCATCCACATAAAGTCACATAAAATACATCCAAATACCCCATACTCGGGACACATTGTCCCAATGGGTCAAAATAAGTCTAGAAATAAAAGTACTCACCGGACATAAGCTGAGCTACATAATAAACAAATAAAAGAAATCCCTGCAAGCTCTAGTCCTGATCTGCTGGTGGTGGTGGTGGGTATGGCACGTACGGATGCTGAGAAGGATCAAAAGGGTAGCCCATCATGTGCTGGAACTGAATCTCCATCATCCGGCGCTGATAGTGCTGGCTCTCCCTCATCTCCAACATGTCCAAGGATAGAGCAGCGTAAGAGTCGATCATCTGATCCGTCGGCTCGTCTATCTGTCTGTGAGCTACGGGATCCCGCTGTCTGCGGACTCTGCGCCTAGCAGGACGTGGTGGTGGTGCAGCTGCCTCCTCCTCAGCCTCCTCGTCGTCCAGATCGACGACTATTACACTGGTGCCGGTTGTGTCTGTCCCTGTCTCCATGGCAGCACCGCCATTGTCCTCCTCATCCTCATCCTCGTGTACTGGAGCTGATGTGTCTCTAGCGTCCTCAATGTAGGGTATCCACACAGTGGACCAGTACTGAGGGTCGTAGACCGAAAACTGAGATGACCACCTAATACCCTGAGGTGCAGTCTGCTCCCAAGGCATCACCACATATGGCGTAGTAAGTCCACGAGGAACTAGAATCCTCTTGGTGATCATCTCCTGTAGCCCTAGCGGCTTGGCAGCCGTCACTAGTGTACATGCACTCAAGTCCAACCCCATCACTGTAGCTATGTGGGTCACTAAACCGCCGCAACAGTTGTCTCCTCTCTGTTCGCCCCTAGAGGTGTGTGCAAATAAGTTTTAAATTTATAAAACTAGAATCAAGCAGCGAACCCGCAGTGTACGGATCGAGGTAGCTAAGCAAGAATTCCAGAGTATCGAACACAGGGATTTGGGTGGGAACAAATTCGATTTCAGATTATCAAGCAATAAATATGGGAGTTTTGCAAATATTGGGAAAACAACAATCCTAAAGATCCGGGTATTCAGTTGTGACAACAGATTCAAGATATACTAATGATATAAAGACAGAGTAGAGGTATGCAAAGGTATACTAATGTAAGGTAATCGTACGGTTGAGGTTCCAAAAACCTTATGTAACTCACCTAAAAGATACTCCTTATACAGGTTGTTGAGGCTCAATATAAAGAGGTTCTAAAAGCAAGGATTAGTATCAAATACCCAAACCTACGATCTAAAGGTCAAGACTAACTTATCCGATTGAGGTTGTTGAGGCTCACAATCGAGGTAGAGGTTGTTGAGGCTTCACTACCACCTAGAAAAGACAAGTCTAAGCTAAGCTAAAGCAAATCTTTAACTTTGGATTAAGGTAAAAAGCAGGCTCGTAAACTCATGGAAATTACGGTTGGATCTTGAGGTTCCACGGCCGTGGAATTCAAGAACAACCCGTAATTTAGGGTTGTCGGCGACAATTCTCTAACTCTCAGGGTCTAATCTGTTTGCGATCGATCTATCATCATCTAAGCCACAACTATCAACCCTTCACCTTAGAATTGTTAAGGGTTTTTAGCCAATAACAGCCATTTGATATCAATTCAAGATTTATAGGATAAAAGATGGAAACTTTCAAGAACCTTCAATAATCTTTCAAACGAATCTCAAAATCACAATCGAAAACAAGTGTTTGTCAAGAGATTCAAATCAAACAATCAATCACAATCTTAGGAAAGAAAGGAAACGGGATGTCAATCCGATCCTAAGTCAAACCTAAGCAAGAAGAGGAGATTTCTTGCAAAATCCTCCAAGAACTTCAATCTTCCTCAACGCGAAGATCGCTCACAGCAATTCTCCAATCACGAACTTTGATCTTCGATGAGATCTCCCAAAAAATCACCTCCAAGAATGAAGGTTTGTGTCTTGCTAAGCTTGCGTTCTTGCCGCTCCCCTTAGGGTTTTAAATGTCGTAAGCTAGGTAGCAAGGTAAAGCGAGGTGACGGAATCTTGCCTCATCCGTCCTTTTTATAATGCAGGGCAAAACGTCGGCCCGGCCCGATCTTCAAAAGATCGTGGCTTCGAAACGTGGCGAAAGGATTCGCCAAGATCACGGTCGTGGAAGATTCCACGACCGTAATTTAGGACGTGAAGAGGAATACGGTTGTGTTCCACGGCCGTAATATCCCCTGGAATGAACATCGAATTCTGCATCATAATCCACGGCCGTAATCTAGGGTCAAACCGTGATTTTTGCCTTCATTCGTGCATTCCTCAATCTAATACTCCAAATTGCTTCCAAAAGGTGTTCTAAATCTGGAAGTACTTCAACTCAACTCTCCCTTGCTCGATTTCGTTCGGAAATAGCTCCAAATCACCTATAATCAACATAGAACTCGTGTAGACATCCATATCGACAATATAGGTAATACTAGCTCATATATGCATAAAGCTCCATCGAAGACTATCAATATGAATCAAATACGATTATAAACGTGCCTAAAATATCACAATATTTCATGCTAACAAATAACCCCATACTTAATACTTGCTTGTCCCTAAGCAAGGTCTTTCAAAAAGCTTCAAACAAGAGTTAGGATGAAATATGTATACCTTCTTTTGGATGAAAGTGGCTTCTAAAGAATAGATCGTTCTCAAACCTTGCTTCATTCGTTTCCAAACTTTCACGCACTTAATTAGAGAGTAAGAGGCAAAGAAAGCTTATGAAACAATTTAACTTCCAAACAAGCATTACAACCTTCAAACATTATCAAAATCAATCATAAGAACTTCAATTTAGACCACCAAGCCATATAACATTCTTTTGATCTTAAGGACTTTCCAAAGGAAAAGGTCTAGAGTATGGAAGGGAAAGGAAACTTTAAGGGAGAGTGGTGCATAAATCCGGGAAAATGGACTACTACCTTCTTCTTCTTTTGCGGTTTCCGCAACTCTTCACTTTGAGCTTCGCTCTTACTTTTCATTTTTCGACTTTACTTTTGGAGTTATGGATAGAGGTGCACAAAAACCGAAGCCTAGGAGATTGGCGTTTCTCATTTTTGCGAGATGCCTCAAACCCTTAGCGCACATACCATAATCCGCTAGGAATATCGCTCAATCCGACTTTGGCAAGACACAAACACCCGGCTATGTGAATGGTGCCGAGTTACTCATCGTCATGATTGACTTCCCCAAACCTATAATTTCTTTCTATTCAATTGATCGCAAATATATGCTCTCATGGCCCTCCCACATCATACATGCCTTTTTCTCATTCACTTTCCAAGTTCCCGGATGGGTAAAGGAGGCTAATATTTCAATGAGGAGCTAGATGATCAAAGGAAAGAAGAAAGAAAGTATCGAATTGCCTTAATCATCTCAAAAAGAAGCATAAGAACTTATAATGTGATTTCAACTTCGATTTCTTATATGATTTAGGTAACATTTTCACATTGTAAAACTTGCAAAAGAGGTAAAATCTATTCATTCAATTTCTTTTCGAATTACTATCCTCTCAAGCATGCAATCGTTATCAACTTAATTCACAAGTAGTGTTTATCATAGAATTCATCTCAATTCATTAGAAGCATCAAATTTTTCAAAAATTTTCAATTTTTATGGGTTTTTAAAGTTCTTTTTCATGCAATGCAAGAATGAAACGTGTGACATATGATGAACATGCAATAATAGTCTCGGAATAGAAGCAACATATAGAGTAGAGTTATTACAAACATTTAGTACATCCCACCCCATACTTAGGACGAACATTGTCCCTAATGTTCACAAAAAAGAACAAAAGCAAGAAAGGAAAAGAAAACTCACAAATGGCGGCGGGGATGTCTAAAACGAGCAAGTCCGGTCATCGATCACTGCGGTAAAATTTCAAAAATTACGGTCTATCGGGGCATTCCACGGCCGTGGAAATGTACGGACCCGTAATTTTGGTGATTTTTCACAGGCCTTTGAGAATTACGGCCACTGTAGCAACGACGACCGTAATTTAGACCGTGGAACTCTCTGTAAAGCTTCAAAGTCCAAATTTCGTCACTTCTCTTCGACATTATTCTTCCTTTCCCCTTTTCCATCGATACTTGGGTTGCCTCCCAAGAAGCGCTTTGTTTAAGGTCCGTAGCTAGACCAAACTCGCACTTATTCGAGTGCGGTAGGTGCAAACTCCTCAGCTTGGAGTTCCGGTGAGTACTTCTTGAGTCGTTGACCGTTCACCTTAAAACTTCCGCTAGCTTCACCCCATACTTCAACTGCACCATGGGGAAAAATACGCTTAATTAGAAAAGGTCCGGTCCAACGAGATTTTAACTTACCTGGAAAGAGGCGAAGTCTCGAATTGAAGAGGAGAACTTGATCTCCTTCTTGGAAGTCCTTTGGAATGATATGCTTATCATGCCAACGCTTTGCTCTTTCCTTGTAGATCTTAGCGTTTTCGTAGGCGTTCAAACGGAGTTCATCCAGCTTGTTGATGTCTAGGAGACGCTTCTCTCCCGCTTCTTTCATGCTGAAATTCAGCCACTTGATAGCCCAAAACGCCTTGTGCTCTAGCTCTACCGGCAAGTGACAAGACTTCCCATACACGAGGTTGTATGGTGTGGTTCCTATGGGGGTCTTGTATGCAGTCCGGTATGCCCACAACGCATCATCTAGTTTCAAGGACCAATCCTTCCTAGTCCTCGAAACAGTTTTCTCTAGAATTCCCTTGATCTCCCTATTTGAGATCTCGACTTGTCCACTCGTTTGTGGATGGTAAGGGGTGGCGATCTTGTGAGTAACCCCATACTTGGATAGAAGAGCTTCAAAGCGACGGGCTATGAAGTGAGAACCTCCATCACTAATGATCGTCCTTGGCGTCCCGAATCGCGGAAAAATGGTCTTGTTGAAGAACTTAACCACCACCATGGCATCATTCGTAGGAGAGGCAATGGCTTCCACCCATCTAGAAACGTAGTCCACCGCCAATAGTATGTATTGGTTCCCACAAGAAGAAGGGAATGGTCCCATGAAGTCAACTCCCCAAACGTCAAAGATCTCCACCTCTTGGATGTTGTTGAGGGGCATCTCGTTCCTTCTAGAGATATTGCCTGTTCTTTGACAAGCATCGCAACAAGAAACAAAGGATTGCACATCTTTAAATAAAGTAGGCCAATAGAATCCGGATTGCAATACCTTTGCGCTAGTTTTGTTCGAACTAGCGTGTCCTCCACAAGGTAGTGAATGACAATGACGGATGACACTTTGCATCTCATCTTCCGGCACCCTGGCTTTTCAAAGGAGTAGAGGAAGAAGAGGGTGGAGTTAGTGAATTGGAATTGGAGGGATAAGAGTTATCGGAATTTTGTTGATTGGAGCGCCAATTGTTGTTGTTCGAACCACGATTGTTGTTCCAATTGTTGTTGTTCCGGTTGTTGTTGTTTCCATTCCAATTGTTGTTCCGGTTATTGTTCCGGTTATTGTTGTTGCGGTTGGTGTTGTCACCGCCGTTGTTATTGCCCAAATAGCCAACATCCTTCTCTTGATGCTTTGGGAAGTTGGTCTTGATAGCCTCCTTCAACTCCTTGATTTCATTGTTGAGGGAGAAAATCTGATTTTGAGCTTCATGTGTGAGCTTCGCTCCTTGCTCCACACGATTTCCCTCCACTTTCCGGTGGGAATACTTCTCTATGACTCTTGCTTGCTTCTCAATGAAGTCCCAAGCGTCATCTTCTCTCATGTCCATGAACGTTCCGCATGAGAGGGATTGAAGGTTGAATTGCGTTCCCGCATCCAGCCCCTTATAGTAAATTTCCAGCAAGGCAAGTTTGGATATGCCATGATGAGGGCAATCCAAGAGCAAATCCTGAAACCTTTCCCAAGATTGAAACAAACTTTCGTTAGGTCTCATAGAAAAAGCATTAATCTTACCTCTAAGTTCCGCCGTTTTGGAGGGCGGAAAGAACTTAGTGAGAAATTCTGCGGAGAGGTCTTCCCACGTCTCTAGCTTTCCACTAGGAAGAGCTTGGTACCAAGATAGCGCTTTCCCTTTCAAAGAGAAAAAGAAAGGTTTGAGCTTATAGCTGTTAGTAGTGGCGTTCTTTGGTCTCATTGTCTCCATCATACACTCAAAGTTTTGCAAGTGTTGGTGTGGAGATTCAGTGCTTGTACCGCCAAACTGACTTTGGCGAACAAGGGTGATAACTTGAGGGTTGAAACTAAACCCTTGTACATCTTCAGCATCAAAGTTCACACCTAAGCGGCGTGGTTGTTGTGTTGGATCCATCCGCTGGCCAAGAGTTCTTGGCTCATTATCCACACGTTCGACTCTCACATTCCTAGGTGGAATGCGGCGGTTAGCAGCTCCTTGTGTGTTGAAAGGATTTATGTTGATCGTGGGATCAATCTCTTCTAGCGCGGGCATGGAAGAATCACTATCATCGGCGGATGAGTTACCTCTTCTCCTAGACCTTGTCCTTCTTCTCGAGGACTTCTTTCCCACCTTATCTTCAAGATCGCTCATCTTTATCTTCATTTGAACGATCATGTCTTGTAGACCGTTAACTTGAGTTTGATGACGATCCATCTCATCCTGGAGGAGATTCTCATTCCATCGGAGTTGAGCTTCCTTTTCCGCTAACTTAGTCTGAAGATCGTTCTCGTTCTCTTGAGCCATCCTCTTCTCTTTGCGTTTTTGTCTTAAAGTTTTCTCTAGCTCTTGATCAAGAGGTAAGAGATCTTCGGTGTTCCTAGACCTGCGCATGCACTCAAGAAGAATCAAATAGCGAGAGCAAGCTCCCAAGCTTGACAACCGGTTACCGAATTCGGCCGAAACCAAATCCCCGGCAACGGCGCCAAAAACTTGTTCGCCCCTAGAGGTGTGTGCAAATAAGTTTTAAATTTATAAAACTAGAATCAAGCAGCGAACCCGCAGTGTACGGATCGAGGTAGCTAAGCAAGAATTCCAGAGTATCGAACACAGGGATTTGGGTGGGAACAAATTCGATTTCAGATTATCAAGCAATAAATATGGGAGTTTTGCAAATATTGGGAAAACAACAATCCTAAAGATCCGGGTATTCAGTTGTGACAACAGATTCAAGATATACTAATGATATAAAGACAGAGTAGAGGTATGCAAAGGTATACTAATGTAAGGTAATCGTACGGTTGAGGTTCCAAAAACCTTATGTAACTCACCTAAAAGATACTCCTTATACAGGTTGTTGAGGCTCAATATAAAGAGGTTCTAAAAGCAAGGATTAGTATCAAATACCCAAACCTACGATCTAAAGGTCAAGACTAACTTATCCGATTGAGGTTGTTGAGGCTCACAATCGAGGTAGAGGTTGTTGAGGCTTCACTACCACCTAGAAAAGACAAGTCTAAGCTAAGCTAAAGCAAATCTTTAACTTTAGATTAAGGTAAAAAGCAGGCTCGTAAACTCATGGAAATTACGGTTGGATCTTGAGGTTCCACGGCCGTGGAATTCAAGAACAACCCGTAATTTAGGGTTGTCGGCGACACTTCTCTAACTCTCAGGGTCTAATCTGTTTGCGATCGATCTATCATCATCTATGCCACAACTATCAACCCTTCACCTTAGAATTGTTAAGGGTTTTTAGCCAATAACAGCCATTTGATATCAATTCAAGATTTATAGGATAAAAGATGGAAACTTTCAAGAACCTTCAATAATCTTTCAAACGAATCTCAAAATCACAATCGAAAACAAGTGTTTGTCAAGAGATTCAAATCAAACAATCAATCACAATCTTAGGAAAGAAAGGAAACGGGATGTCAATCCGATCCTAAGTCAAACCTAAGCAAGAAGAGGAGATTTCTTGCAAAATCCTCCAAGAACTTCAATCTTCCTCAACGCGAAGATCGCTCACAGCAATTCTCCAATCACGAACTTTGATCTTCGATGAGATCTCCCAAAAAATCACCTCCAAGAATGAAGGTTTGTGTCTTGCTAAGCTTGCGTTCTTGCCGCTCCCCTTAGGGTTTTAAATGTCGTAAGCTAGGTAGCAAGGTAAAGCGAGATGGCGAGATGACGGAATCTTGCCTCATCCGTCCTTTTTATAATGCAGGGCAAAACGTCGGCCCGGCCCGATCTTCAAAAGATCGTGGCTTCGAAACGTGGCGAAAGGATTCGCCAAGATCACGGTCGTGGAAGATTCCACGACCGTAATTTAGGACGTGAAGAGGAATACGGTTGTGTTCCACGGCCGTAATATCCCCTGGAATGAACATCGAATTCTGCATCATAATCCACGGCCGTAATCTAGGGTCAAACCGTGATTTTTGCCTTCATTCGTGCATTCCTCAATCTAATACTCCAAATTGCTTCCAAAAGGTGTTCTAAATCTGGAAGTACTTCAACTCAACTCTCCCTTGCTCGATTTCGTTCGGAAATAGCTCCAAATCACCTATAATCAACATAGAACTCGTGTAGACATCCATATCGACAATATAGGTAATACTAGCTCATATATGCATAAAGCTCCATCGAAGACTATCAATATGAATCAAATACGATTATAAACGTGCCTAAAATATCACAATATTTCATGCTAACAATATCCTCATCAAAGATTGGTTCCTTCACTAGAGTGGAAAGAACGAACTCTACTTTCTCTTCCCCAATATCAAAAGCGAGTCTCCCATTCTTGCAATCGACCATGCAGCCGGAAGTTGCAAGAAACGGCCTTCCGAGTATGATCGGGACCGGACTATCTGCAGGAATGTCAAGTACGACAAAATCAATGGGGACAAAGAACTTGCCTAGCTTGACTGGGACGTCTTCTACAATGCCGACGGGACGAGTAATGGATCGATCCGCCATGTATAACGTCATCTTCACTGGTTTAGGGTCGCCTAAACCGATCTTCCTGCACAATGCAAGTGGTATGATGCTCACACTTGCTCCCAAGTCACATAAAGCGTCATATGTGACCTCTCCCACTCCAATGGGAATGCAAAATGACCCCGGATCTTTCAGCTTTGGGGGCATTTTCTCCTTCATAGTCTTGATGAGGTCCGAAGAATCCGAACTCATCTTGACCTCTCCAAAATCTTCTAGCTTCCTCTTGTTAGAGAGGAGCTCCTTCAAGAACTTGCCATAAGCCGGCATACCTACAATAGCATCAATGAAAGGTATATTAATATGCAGTTTGCTCATGAGTTCTATGAACTTACCGAATTGCTTGTCTAGGCGCGCTCGCGCTCTAGATTGAGGGAACGGTAGGGGAGGTTTTAAAGCTGGAGGTGGAACATAGACGTCCTCCTTCTCCTTCCCTTTTTCTTTGCCTTTCTCCACGGGGACTTCAACAAACGTAGGCTGCGGATCGGTGGTAGTCACTCCGCTCCTAGTTGTAATCGCCATTACCCTTCCCTTAGGGTTGTCCTCCGTCTTTCCTGGAAGTTTCCCTTGATTCCTAGGAACTTCCTCCGCTTGGTTGAACATTTGATTCTCCAAAACCTTTTGAGCTTTGTCAACCTTAGAAATTTGATCATCAACCTTGATGATGCGGTTCTCCAACCCTTGAAGCTTTCCCAAGATCGTTTCCAACATGGGATCCGGCTTTTCCTTTCCCGTATTGTTTCCTCCATTTGATGTTTGCCCCTGGCTTTTCAAAGGAGTAGAGGAAGAAGAGGGTGGAGTTAGTGAATTGGAATTGGAAGGATAAGAGTTATCGGAATTTTGTTGATTGGAGCGCCAATTGTTGTTGTTCGAACCACGATTGTTGTTCCAATTGTTGTTGTTCCGGTTGTTGTTGTTTCCATTCCAATTGTTGTTCCGGTTATTGTTCCGGTTATTGTTGTTGCGGTTGGTGTTGTCACCGCCGTTGTTATTGCCCAAATAGCCAACATCCTTCTCTTGATGCTTTGGGAAGTTGGTCTTGATAGCCTCCTTCAACTCCTTGATTTCATTGTTGAGGGAGAAAATCTGATTTTGAGCTTCATGTGTGAGCTTCGCTCCTTGCTCCACACGATTTCCCTCCACTTTCCGGTGGGAATACTTCTCTATGACTCTTGCTTGCTTCTCAATGAAGTCCCAAGCGTCATCTTCTCTCATGTCCATGAACGTTCCGCATGAGAGGGATTGAAGGTTGAATTGCGTTCCCGCATCCAGCCCCTTATAGTAAATTTCCAGCAAGGCAAGTTTGGATATGCCATGATGAGGGCAATCCAAGAGCAAATCCTGAAACCTTTCCCAAGATTGAAACAAACTTTCGTTAGGTCTCATAGAAAAAGCATTAATCTTACCTCTAAGTTCCGCCGTTTTGGAGGGCGGAAAGAACTTAGTGAGAAATTCTGCGGAGAGGTCTTCCCACGTCTCTAGCTTTCCACTAGGAAGAGCTTGGTACCAAGATAGCGCTTTCCCTTTCAAAGAGAAAAAGAAAGGTTTGAGCTTATAGCTGTTAGTAGTGGCGTTCTTTGGTCTCATTGTCTCCATCATACACTCAAAGTTTTGCAAGTGTTGGTGTGGAGATTCAGTGCTTGTACCGCCAAACTGACTTTGGCGAACAAGGGTGATAACTTGAGGGTTGAAACTAAACCCTTGTACATCTTCAGCATCAAAGTTCACACCTAAGCGGCGTGGTTGTTGTGTTGGATCCATCCGCTGGCCAAGAGTTCTTGGCTCATTATCCACACGTTCGACTCTCACATTCCTAGGTGGAATGCGGCGGTTAGCAGCTCCTTGTGTGTTGAAAGGATTTATGTTGATCGTGGGATCAATCTCTTCTAGCGCGGGCATGGAAGAATCACTATCATCGGCGGATGAGTTACCTCTTCTCCTAGACCTTGTCCTTCTTCTCGAGGACTTCTTTCCCACCTTATCTTCAAGATCGCTCATCTTTATCTTCATTTGAACGATCATGTCTTGTAGACCGTTAACTTGAGTTTGATGACGATCCATCTCATCCTGGAGGAGATTCTCATTCCATCGGAGTTGAGCTTCCTTTTCCGCTAACTTAGTCTGAAGATCGTTCTCGTTCTCTTGAGCCATCCTCTTCTCTTTGCGTTTTTGTCTTAAAGTTTTCTCTAGCTCTTGATCAAGAGGTAAGAGATCTTCGGTGTTCCTAGACCTGCGCATGCACTCGAGAAGAATCAAATAGCGAGAGCAAGCTCCCAAGCTTGACAACCGGTTACCGAATTCGGCCGAAACCAAATCCCCGGCAACGGCGCCAAAAACTTGTTCGCCCCTAGAGGTGTGTGCAAATAAGTTTTAAATTTATAAAACTAGAATCAAGCAGCGAACCCGCAGTGTACGGATCGAGGTAGCTAAGCAAGAATTCCAGAGTATCGAACACAGGGATTTGGGTGGGAACAAATTCGATTTCAGATTATCAAGCAATAAATATGGGAGTTTTGCAAATATTGGGAAAACAACAATCCTAAAGATCCGGGTATTCAGTTGTGACAACAGATTCAAGATATACTAATGATATAAAGACAGAGTAGAGGTATGCAAAGGTATACTAATGTAAGGTAATCGTACGGTTGAGGTTCCAAAAACCTTATGTAACTCACCTAAAAGATACTCCTTATACAGGTTGTTGAGGCTCAATATAAAGAGGTTCTAAAAGCAAGGATTAGTATCAAATACCCAAACCTACGATCTAAAGGTCAAGACTAACTTATCCGATTGAGGTTGTTGAGGCTCACAATCGAGGTAGAGGTTGTTGAGGCTTCACTACCACCTAGAAAAGACAAGTCTAAGCTAAGCTAAAGCAAATCTTTAACTTTAGATTAAGGTAAAAAGCAGGCTCGTAAACTCATGGAAATTACGGTTGGATCTTGAGGTTCCACGGCCGTGGAATTCAAGAACAACC
This sequence comes from Fagopyrum esculentum, assembly GCA_033239045.1. Taxonomy (NCBI): domain Eukaryota; kingdom Viridiplantae; phylum Streptophyta; class Magnoliopsida; order Caryophyllales; family Polygonaceae; genus Fagopyrum; species Fagopyrum esculentum. The sequence goes on along the minus strand of BSUD01000008.1, from coordinate 82,806,622 downwards.
CGTAATTTAGGGTTGTCGGCGACACTTCTCTAACTCTCAGGGTCTAATCTGTTTGCGATCGATCTATCATCATCTATGCCACAACTATCAACCCTTCACCTTAGAATTGTTAAGGGTTTTTAGCCAATAACAGCCATTTGATATCAATTCAAGATTTATAGGATAAAAGATGGAAACTTTCAAGAACCTTCAATAATCTTTCAAACGAATCTCAAAATCACAATCGAAAACAAGTGTTTGTCAAGAGATTCAAATCAAACAATCAATCACAATCTTAGGAAAGAAAGGAAACGGGATGTCAATCCGATCCTAAGTCAAACCTAAGCAAGAAGAGGAGATTTCTTGCAAAATCCTCCAAGAACTTCAATCTTCCTCAACGCGAAGATCGCTCACAGCAATTCTCCAATCACGAACTTTGATCTTCGATGAGATCTCCCAAAAAATCACCTCCAAGAATGAAGGTTTGTGTCTTGCTAAGCTTGCGTTCTTGCCGCTCCCCTTAGGGTTTTAAATGTCGTAAGCTAGGTAGCAAGGTAAAGCGAGATGATAGCGAGATGACGGAATCTTGCCTCATCCGTCCTTTTTATAATGCAGGGCAAAACGTCGGCCCGGCCCGATCTTCAAAAGATCGTGGCTTCGAAACGTGGCGAAAGGATTCGCCAAGATCACGGTCGTGGAAGATTCCACGACCGTAATTTAGGACGTGAAGAGGAATACGGTTGTGTTCCACGGCCGTAATATCCCCTGGAATGAACATCGAATTCTGCATCATAATCCACGGCCGTAATCTAGGGTCAAACCGTGATTTTTGCCTTCATTCGTGCATTCCTCAATCTAATACTCCAAATTGCTTCCAAAAGGTGTTCTAAATCTGGAAGTACTTCAACTCAACTCTCCCTTGCTCGATTTCGTTCGGAAATAGCTCCAAATCACCTATAATCAACATAGAACTCGTGTAGACATCCATATCGACAATATAGGTAATACTAGCTCATATATGCATAAAGCTCCATCGAAGACTATCAATATGAATCAAATACGATTATAAACGTGCCTAAAATATCACAATATTTCATGCTAACACTCTCCCCTTTGCCTTGATCCGGTGCAGATCCTCAACTAGAAGAGCACCGAAATCAGGCACACCCCCAGTCACCATGCAAAATAAACTCAAAAGCTCCCCCTGTCTAACCTTCTGGGACGTCTCAGTACGCGCGAGAAGTGTCTCGCTGAATATCCTGTGGGAGAGTCTGAAAGCGAGGTGGAAGATGATCCGCTCCTTGGAGTCTCTAGGTCTCCACCTATCAGCATGCTCAACTACGTGAGCTATCTGTCCCCAGAACTGTCGAGCTACAACTCGAGAAGGGAAATCAGTAACTATCAGGGTCGGGAAGCCGAAGACCTCTCTCCACTGGTCCATTGGTACTAAATAATTCTGGTTCAATAACCGGTACTTTATGGCTTGCTCTGAAGGCATGTGAGTCATAGAACTCACAAACTCTAGTGTAGGCTCGAGGTAGGCTGATAACACGATTTATAACATAGTTTTAGGTGTTTATTTAGATAGAATTATCACTCATTCATGCATGGTCTAGCATTAGTTCAAGACGTTTTGCACCCAATTCATGTATTTTGTCGAGATAGACGTCTACACGGACTTGTGCGCATTTTGTAGGTATTTCGGGAAGTTTAGGAGCTAAAAGGATGCGTTTGAGGGTCGTTCATTTAGATGACACACCCTCGGACTCATTAGGACACAAGCTAAAGGCTAAGGAGGACTCATGGAACCTTACCAACACTAGCCATGCACCAAATCACAGCTTAATGATCCAAGGCGAAGTTCCTGTATAGAATCACGGTTCTATGTCAAACCACGGCCGTGGAATCGACCGTGGAATTTGCCAGATTCTCGTGACAGCTGTGCCACGACTCTCTTGGCCAGCTCATGCAAGTTTGTTATAAAAGTGGTCCTTCATGGTTTGTTGAGGGGCAACTGGGAGCATCTTGGAGTAGCTCATCCATTTCCCATTTCTCTAACAAAAATATCCTCTTAAGAAGAAGATTTTCTAGGAAGGAAAGTGTCAAAAAGGAAGAAGAAGAGCTCCATTGAAGGGAAGAAGAAGAACACACAACATTGCCATTGTTGCTAGATTTCCGGATTCTATTTTCTAGTTGTAAGAACCATTTGAACCTTCTTTTGGAAGGATTGTAAGTCTCCCAAATTCTATTTTCAGCTTGGTTTAATCCTAGTACTCTTGTTCATCTCTTTCTTTCATTCTCTTGCAAATGAATGTTATGATCTTGTGTTTATTTGTTTCGATTTCTATTATGGATGTTGTAGGCTAAATAGATGTGGTTCTAGGGTAAGGAAAGGATGGTTATGGCTAAGGCTATGATAGGATGAACTTAGATTTATCTTTGGATGACTTGTGTGCTTGAACGTACTCTCTGTTAGGAATTACGGGTGGATCTTGTCAAACCACGGCCGTGATTTAGGTAGAACAACCCGTGATTTTCCTGGTTCGATGGATCTTGATTTAGATTGTTAGAATGTTGAAATCCTAAGTGTTTGTTGAGTTAAATCTATCCTAGGGTAACCTAGTGTTAGCAACTAAGTGTTAGGAGAGACTTACCCGGTAATCCTCACTCTTAGATTCCAAAGATAACAACCCTTAGGTAGTGGTGAGCCTAACAAGCTGCCATTGGATTAAGCGTGCTGGATAGTAGCTTGAGACTAGCCCTTCCGAGACTTACCCGGTGAGGATAGGTTAGATCCTTGAGTAAACAATCTGGTTTGAGTAGAATTCCGCTCCTTAGGTTCTTATAGACTTACCCGGTAATGAGACCTAGGGAATGGACTAGCGGATCTTGAGACCTACCCGGTGATTGATTCCAATCTAGAAATGCTTAATCCCCAACATAGTTAATCCAAGAATTGAATAGATAGCTTGAGTCTTATGCCATAACCGGAACTTCCAACCCCTAGAACCCATCTTTTCTTTCTTTGATCTATATCTTGTTTAGTTGTTCATTCGTGTTTATTCATAGTTTGGTTGATTGATTGTTTTGCATGTATTGTGATCTTTGATTGATCACCAAAAATCACCCAAAAACATTTGAGATTTTCATTTCTTTATTTCTTTCTTTTCTTGCACCCTAGGTCTTTACTAAACTCAATCACAAATCGAATCAATTTCACCATAGTCTTTGTGTTCGACCTTGGAATACTATCCCTACTACGAACGTCCCGTACACTGCGAGTTTCGCTAGGAGTTAGGATAATTATAACGAGTATAAATTTAAAACCCAATTACGCATCACAATCTTAGCGTAACAAGTTTTTGGCGCCGTTGCCGGGGACTAGGTCTAGATTGAGTCTATTTTGTGATTGTTTCTAGTGTAGATCTTTCTTGTTGCTTTTGATCTGTTTTTGGTTTGTGTCTTTGCTTTTCAGGACATCTATTACTCTTTAGGTGTATGCGAAGATCTCGTGGCAAGGATTTAGCTCCATTCGATCCCGAACCGGAGAAAACCCTTCGATCTAGATCCAAGAACATCCGAAAAGAGAAAGAGATGGCCGGAAGAAACCTCCAAGCTGAATTGGATGAAGCCTTAGAGCAAATAAGGCTAAGAGATGAGCTCTTGGAGGAAGAAAGGAGACTTGCCAATGAGAGGCAAGAGGAAACTAGGAGGGAGATTGAAGAGATTAGGCAAGCCCTTGTTCAAGGAGAGCTTAATCGCCGACAACCTCCACCTCCTCCACCACAACCGCAGCCGGCGGCTAATGTTAGGGTTGTCCCCATTGCTATTGAGGAGCCACAAACCCTAGGGAGACGTATGGATCCGGCACAAAGAGCACACCGACCGGGTGTGAACCTAGGAGATCCCGCTACCCACAACTATGAGCTCCGCCCTCAAGTTCTACAAATGATCCGGCATAATCAATTTGGAGGGATGGAAGGAGAGTCTCCTCATCAACACTTGATGAATTATGAGATCTTGATGGAGACTCTTAGACCGCAAAGATGGGAGAGCAACAACCATAAGCTTAGGGCTTTTTCCTTCTCCCTTAAGGACAAAGCCTTGGCTTGGTATCAATCTATTCCACAAGGGCGAGTAGGTACTTGGGAGGAGATGACCACCGAGTTTTTGACTAAGTTCTTCCCACCTTCCAAGACTACCGAGTTAAGAGGGAAGATCAATGCCTTCGTGATGAAGGATAGAGAGAGTTTGTTCAAGTCTTGGGAGAGGTTCAAGGACCTTCTCCTTGATTGTCCACACCATGGCATACCGAAAATTGAGCTATTGGAGATCTACTTCAAGGGACTTGATGAAGATAGCCAATTCAAGCTCCAATCTCTTTCCGGTGGGACTTTTATGGAGAAGCATGTAGATGAGGCTTGGGAGTTTGTGGAGAAGCAAGCTCTAGTGATTGAGAAGTACTCTCATAGGAAGAGTGAAGGAAGAAAGGCGGGAGCATATGAGGTGAGTGAAGTCACCATGAGCAATTTCAAGCTTGACGCCATCAACAACGAATTGAAGTCCTTGAGAGAGTTGTGCACTACAACTTTGAAGAGCCAAGCAACTCCTCAAGTGCTTCCACAAGCTAACTTGTCTTCCAAGGAAGAAGATGTGAATTACATGGGAAGGGGCAACTTCAACAATTACCAAGGCCCAAGGAGTTTCAACAACAACCGGCAATTCAACAATTACCGGCCCAACCACAACCACCCCGGATTTTCTTACTCAAACCCGGATGGAGCCTTAAACCCTCCCGCTTCCACAAGCTCAACTCCAGCACCAAGAGCTTCACAAGAACCTCCACCCGGCTTCACTCAACCTCCCAAGGATAGAACCGAAATAATGTTTGAACAATTGCTAGGAAGGTTGAGTGGTCTTGAGAGCACCGTGACTTCAATCTCTAAGGCTCAAAAAGTCTTGGAAGCACAAGTGTTCCAAAAGGCGGGTGAAGCCCATAGAGATCCGGGAAAGCTTCCCGGAAGAACCGAAGACAACCCAAGAGGCCAAGTGTTGGCTATCACAACAAGGAGTGGGTTGAGTATGAAGGATCCTTTGCCCAAGGACCAAGCTAAGGGAAAACAAGTAGTGGTAGAAGAGGGAAGAATGCAAGAAGATGGAGGCAAGAGCAAGGATGTAGAGCCAACCTATGTGGCACCGCTTCCATACAAGCCACCACTACCGTTTCCACAATCAAGAGCAAGAGCTCGTTTGGACAATCACTTTGGTAAGTTCCTTGAACTAATGTCTAAATTGCATATTAACATTCCGTTTATGGATGCTATTTTAGGAATGCCGGCATATGGCAAGTTTTTGAAGGAAATACTTTCCAACAAAAGGAAGTTGGAAGAGTATGGGGAGATAAGAATGACCAAGAGATCTTCGGAATTGATCCAAACTATGAAGGAGGAGATGCCTCCCAAGCTAAGAGACCCCGGTTCTTTTTGTGTCCCGATTGGAGTGGGAGATGTGAAGTACGAGGCCCTTTGTGACCTTGGAGCGAGTGTGAGCATCATACCGCTCGCACTTTGCAACAAGGTCAGGTTAGGAGAGCCAAAACCGGTCAAGATGACCCTCTATATGGCGGATCGTTCTATCACCCATCCGGTTGGGATCCTAGAGGACATTCCGGTGCAACTAGGAGGATTTTATGTGCCAATTGACTTTGTCGTGTTGGACATTCCGGCGGATTACCCGGTTCCCATCATCTTAGGAAGACCTTTCCTAGCCACCTCCGGATGCCTAGTGGATTGCAAGAACGGGACTCTCTCCTTCAACATTGGAGAGGAGAACATCAAGTTCAAGTTGTCCACAATGATGAAAGGGCCAGCCCTTGATGAAGATGTCTTCAACATAATCGAGCATGAAGAATCTAAGGAAATTGTGAGCTTGATCTTGATCAAGGATCCCTTGGAGAAGGTTCTTGCCTTAAGCATGATGGAAGAAGGTGTTGAGGAGGCTTGCAATGAAGAGATCAAGGCCTTGGAAGCATTGGAGGAGGAACCAAGAGTTAGATTTGAAAGCCACGAAGAGGTGTTGAACAGCTGCAAATTCCACGGTCGAGATTTACACTCCACGGCCGTCAAACTTTCTGGACAACTCCGGGAAGCAAGCTTAGCAAGAACCACGGCCGTGGAAGATGAGCAGACCGTAATTCCAGCCGTGGTTTTCCCTGAATCAACCCTTGATGTTGATCAAGCTTCTAGGAGACTTGGAGGATCTTCATTTGCTGTGGACTCATCTCATCCAACCTTATTTGGATCATCTTCGACCGATAAAGGTCCTCCTCAACTTGAACTTAAACCCCTCCCCTCTCATTTAAAGTATGCATTTCTTGGTGATAATTCTACATATCTTGTGATTGTTAATGCATGCTTGAGTGATGATGAACTTGCTAAGTTGTTGCATGAGCTAAGATTGCATAGGAAAGCCATTGGTTATACTATTGATGATTTGGTTGGCATTAAGCCTTCTTTGTGCATGCATAAGATAATGATGGAAGATAACCACAAACCCTCTATTGAACATCAAAGGAGATTGAATCCTATAATGAAAGAGGTAGTCAAAAAGGAAATCATTAAGTTACTAGATGCGGGGATTATCTACCCTATCTCGGATAGTGAGTGGGTTAGCCCCGTTCATGTGGTACCTAAGAAGGGTGGGATGACCGTAGTAACTAATGAGAACAATGAACTAATCCCGACTAGGACGGTTACGGGGTGGAGGATGTGCATTGATTATAGGAAGTTAAACATGGCCTCTAGGAAAGATCACTTCCCTCTCCCCTTCATTGACCAAATGCTAGAAAGGTTAGCTCAACACTCTCATTTTTGCTATCTAGATGGTTATAGTGGATTCTTCCAAATCCCTATCCACCCCGATGACCAAGAGAAAACGACCTTTACATGTCCATGGGGTACTTTTGCATATAGGAGAATGCCATTTGGGTTGTGTAATGCACCCGCCACCTTCCAAAGGTGTATGATGGCTATCTTTTCGGAATACATAGAAAATATCATGGAAGTGTTTATGGATGATCTCTCTGTTTATGGTTCTTCTTTCGATAATTGCTTAGCTAACTTGTCACTAGTGTTGCAAAGATGTGAGGATACGAATCTTGTCTTAAATTGGGAAAAATGCCACTTCATGGTAAGTGAAGGCATTGTGTTAGAACACTTGGTGTCCAACCGTGGCATTGAGGTTGATAGAGCCAAAATTGAAACGATAGAGAAGTTGCCGCCACCTACCTCGGTGAAGGGGGTAAGGAGTTTCCTAGGGCATGCCGGTTTCTACCGGAGATTTATTCAAGACTTCTCTAAAATTTTTAAGCCTCTCACTAACCTACTAATGAAGGATGTTGATTTTGTCTTTTCCAAGGATTGTCTCAAAGCTTTTTGTAGGTTGAAGAACGCCTTGATCTCCGCACCTATAATGCAACCTCCGGATTGGAGTCTACCATTTGAGATCATGTGCGATGCAAGCGATGTGGCCGTTGGGGCCGTTTTAGGGCAAAGGAAAGAAGGGCGCACTCATGCTATTTATTATGCTAGCAAGACACTAGATGATGCCCAACTCAATTATGCTACTAGCGAGAAGGAGTTGTTGGCGGTGGTGTATGCATTTGAGAAGTTCCGCTCATACCTTGTTGGAGCGAAGGTCATAGTTTATACGGATCATGCGGCGATCCGTTATCTACTTACAAAGAAGGATGCCAAACCAAGGTTGATTCGGTGGATCCTTCTTCTTCAAGAGTTTGATTTGGAGATACGAGATAAGAAGGGATCCGAGAACTCCGTGGCGGATCACCTTAGTAGATTGCCTCCGTTAGAGCTTGGAAGAGATGACATTCCAATTGATGACTCATTCCGAGATGAGCAATTGCAAATGGTAGAGGAATGCTTGTTCCAAGTGTCTAGAGGGGATGAGCCATGGTATGCCAACATTGTGAATTACTTAGTATGTGAGGAAGTGCCTCCTGGATTGACATATGCACAAAGAAAGAAGTTCTTCAACGATGTGAGGCATTACTATTGGAGTGAACCACTCTTGTTCAAGAGAGGACCGGATGAGATGTTTAGAAGATGCATACCGGAAGATGAAGTGGAGAGTGTGATCCGGCATTGTCACTCCTTACCATGTGGAGGCCATGCTAGCTCACACAAGACGTGTGCAAAGGTATTGCAATCCGGTTTTTATTGGCCTAACTTGTTTAGAGATGTGCAAGGTTTTGTAGCTGGATGTGATGCTTGCCAAAGGACGGGCAACATCTCGAGGAGGAATGAAATGCCCTTGAACAACATCCAAGAAGTGGAGATTTTTGATGTGTGGGGTGTGGACTTCATGGGACCATTCCCTTCCTCATGTGGCAATCTCTATATCCTATTGGCGGTGGATTATGTGTCAAGATGGGTGGAGGCAATCGCCTCTCCTACAAATGATGCCAAGGTAGTGGTGCGGTTCTTCAACCGGGTGATCTTCCCTAGGTTTGGAACACCAAGGGTGATCATTAGTGATGGAGGAAAGCACTTCACAAATAGGAACTTTGGAGCGCTTTTGGCTAAGTATGGGGTGACTCATAAGGTGGCGACACCTTACCATCCCCAAACTAGTGGCCAAGTGGAGATCTCCAACCGGGAGATAAAGTCCATCCTTGAGAAGACGGTGTCTAGAACTAGAAAGGATTGGGCTATGAAGCTCAATGACGCGTTGTGGGCATATAGAACCGCCTTCAAGACACCGATTGGCACCACTCCCTACAAGTTAGTCTATGGCAAGTCTTTCCATCTTCCGGTGGAAATGGAGCATAGAGCTTTATGGGCCATTAAGTGGCTAAATTTTGACCTCAAAGAGGCGGGAGAAAAGAGGTTGCTTGATCTAAACGCCCTTGAGGAGATCCGGCTGGACGCTTATGAGAATGCCCGGATTTACAAGGAACGAACCAAAAGATGGCATGACAAGAAGCATCCCCAAGGAGTTGAGTGAAGGAGATCTTGTCCATCTCTTCAACTCAAGGCTAAGACTCTTTCCCGGAAAGCTCAAATCAAGATGGACCGGGCCATATGTGGTGAAGAAGATTTTTTCCCATGGAGCTATTGAGATAGGAGGGGAGCATTGCGGGAATTTCAAAGTGAATGGGCACCGCTTGAAGAAATATATTCCGGGAGCTCCGGTGGACATGATTGCCCCACTTCACCTTGAATAGACTCCCCCGAGTTTGGTCAAGCTAATGACCTTAAAGAAGCGCTTGGTGGGAGCAACCCATTGGTAACGTTTTTCTATTTCTTGTTTTGTTTTAGTTTTTTAGATTTTTCTATCTTTGTGTGTGTTTTGTCTACTTCGTGTGTGTGCTAGAGCATTAGTAGCATTGGAAGCCTTTCTTGGCATGTGAATGATGATGATGAAACCCTCACCAATTATGGGTGGAGCGGACGCGGAACTTGGACGGCTAGCGGTGCCTAGCGCGGGTCCCGAAGCTTTGATGAATGCTTAGAGCTCTCTACCATGGTTGATAGGATCATCCAACATCAATTCACTTGAGAATTCCCGAATACCATAGCAAACACTTTTACATTGTGAGAACCTTCTTTCACTCTCTCTACTTCATTTACACATTGGGGACAATGTGTTTCTAAGTATGGGGTGGGGTTTGCATGATCCTTTGCATGATGAGCATCTAGAATAGTTTAAAATCTTCACATGTCTTGCATTGTACATACCTAAATCAAAAATCCCATAAAAATCAGAAAATTTAAAACAATTTTGTGCTTTCTAGGCTTGGATATGATCCTAATGATGAAACTTGTCTTGTAATTGGCTATGGATGGCCTTATGTGTTGAATTGACAAATGCATATGTGGACTTGAACTACTTCTCTTATATTCTATGAATGACTTGTGATCATGATGATTGCCTAGAATGGATTGAGTATTGAAAGTCGAAATTACATGATAGTTCTTGCATACCACCTAGGAATGAATGAGGCATTTCATCTTTCTCTACTTCTCATCTTGATCATGATTGCTTGAGCACCTCAATTGATATAAAATCGACCTCCTTTAAACCCATCCGGGAATAGGAGCATGCTAGTGTGTTGAAGTGTGTGAAAAGCAAGTGCGGGGTGAAGATGTAATGAAAAGAATGCCGTGAATGAAATGCTGAAATTATTGTGGAAGTGTAGCCAAAATATAGGTTTGGGGGCGTTGGTTTAAATGACAAGTAACTCGGTACACTTCACATAATCGGGTGTTGGTGCCTTGCCAAAGTCAAATGAACCGATAGCCCTAACGAGCTTTGGTATGTGTGCCCGATGTGGATGCACCTCGAAAAAGAGAAAAAGCCCGAGGATGGCTAATCACCGAGGTTTCGGCTATTGTACACCAATGCCATTGTCTAAAAATGAGTTAAAGAAAAAGAAAAGAAAGCAAGATAGAAAAAAATATACACTTGGGGGAAGTTGATCGAGGACAAGGATGTGGAGTTAGTTCCATTCCCGGATTAGCATCACATAACCTAGAGAATTCCCCGCCCAATTACAACGTTTCTTGGCCTTTTGTGACACAAGCCCTTATGACCTACTTGCATGTTTGTAAGACTTAGTAATCTAGATTGGATATACTCTTGATCTTCTTGACCTCTTCATCCTTACATCTCATGCATGCTTTTGAGTTAAGTACAATTGTCTTTCCATTCCTTTATTTGTTTGATGCATAATTGCTTGTCCAATTGCCATCGAACATGACTATGAAGGTGATCCAATAGTAGAAGCACAAAACCCAAAAAGATTTTGCCATTTTTCTGCATACATAAATCATGTTATCTCTTAGTCTATAGTTGGGAATTTGCTCGGGGACGAGCAAACCTTAAGTATGGGGTATTTTGATAACACGATTTATAACATAGTTTTAGGTGTTCATTTAGATAGAATTCTCACTCATTCATGCATGGTCTAGCATTAGTTCAAGACGTTTTGCACCCAATTCATGTATTTTATCGAGATAGACGTCTACACGGACTTGTGCGCATTTTGTAGGTATTTCGGGAAGTTTAGGAGCTAAAACGATGCGTTTGAGGGTCGTTCATTTAGATGACACACCCTCGGACTCATTAGGACACAAGCCAAAGGCTAAGGAGGACTCATGGAACCTTACCAACACTAGCCATGCACCAAATCACAGCTTAATGATCCAAGGCGAAGTTCCTGCATAGAATCACGGTTCTATGTCAAACCATGGCCGTGGAATCAACCGTGGAATTTGCCAGATTCTCGTGACAGCTGTGCCACGACTCTCTTGGCCAGCTCATGCAAGTTTGTTATAAAAGTGGTCCTTCATGGTTTGTTGAGGGGCAGCTGGGAGCATCTTGGAGCAGCTCATCCATTTCCCATTTCTCTAACAAAAATATCCTCTTAAGAAGAAGATTTTCTAGGAAGGAAAGTGTCAAAAAGGAGGAAGAAGAGCTCCATTGAAGGGAAGAAGAAGAACACACAACATTGCCATTGTTGCTAGATTTCCGGATTCTATTTTCTAGTTGTAAGAACCATTTGAACCTTCTTTTGGAAGGATTGTAAGTCTCCCAAATTCTATTTTCAGCTTGGTTTAATCCTAGTACTCTTGTTCATCTCTTTCTTTCATTCTCTTGCAAATGAATGTTATGATCTTGTGTTTGTTTGTTTCGATTTCTATTATGGATGTTGTAGGCTAAATAGATGTGGTTCTAGGGTAAGGAAAGGATGGTTATGGCTAAGGCTATGATAGGATGAACTTAGATTTATCTTTGGATGACTTGTGTGCTTGAACGTACTCTCTGTTAGGAATTACGGGTGGATCTTGTCAAACCACGGCCGTGGTTTAGGTAGAACAACCCGTGATTTTCCTGGTTCGATGGATCTTGATTTAGATTGTTATAATGTTGAAATCCTAAGTTTTTGTTGAGTTAAATCTATCCTAGGGTAACCTAGTGTTAGCAACTAAGTGTTAGGAGAGACTTACCCGGTAATCCTCACTCTTAGATTCCAAAGATAACAACCCTTAGGTAGTGGTGAGCCTAACAAGCCGCCATTGGATTAAGCGTGCTGGATAGTAGCTTGAGACTAGCCCTTCCGAGACTTACCCGGTGAGGATAGGTTAGATCCTTGAGTAAACAATCCGGTTTGAGTAGAATTCCGCTCCTTAGGTTCTTAGAGACTTACCCGGTAATGAGACCTAGGGAATGGTCTAGCGGATCTTGAGACCTACCCGGTGATTGATTCCAATCTAGAAATGCTTAATCCCCAACATAGTTAATCCAAGAATTGAATAGATAGCTTGAGTCTTATGCCATAACCGGAACTTCCAACCCCTAGAACCCATCTTTTCTTTCTTTGATCTATATCTTGTTTAGTTGTTCATTCGTGTTTATTCATAGTTTGGTTGATTGATTGTTTTGCATGTATTGTGATCTTTGATTGATCACCAAAAATCACCCAAAAACATTTGAGATTTTCATTTCTTTATTTCTTTCTTTTCTTGCACCCTAGGTCTTTACTAAACTCAATCACAAATCGAATCAATTTCACCTTAGTCTTTGTGTTCGACCTCGGAATACTATCCCTACTACGAACGTCCCGTACACTGCGGGTTTTCCTAGGAGTTAGGATAATTATAACGAGTATAAATTTAAAACCCAATTGCGCATCACAATCTTAGCGTAACATAGGCCGGATTGCTGATCTCCATAAACTGCTCCTGCCCTACCAACGAGACCATCCATCTCAAATCATCCGCAACATGTAAGCAATCAAAGGTGGAAATGTCCAAAAACCGCGGCGTAACCACAGGGAACGTACAGATGCGGTCGTAGTTGGCCTGGTGATGCTCATGTATCACCGGTATAGAAGGTCGAGAAGAAGAAGAAGAAGGGGAAGAGCCATCTCTCAGGACAATCTGGCGATCTGACTTGGAATTCATTCTCCCTCTCTCTCTGTCTGACAGGTCACCTCGGTTGTTTGTCAGAGCTCAAGAGTCACCTCGGCCGAGGAGCAGGTCGACTGGACCGAGGTGCGAAGCTGTTCAATTTCAACTCTCGGAATTTCAGTTCTTTTCCCCCCGATTTCACTACAGATTGTTCCTAAGGGGTACTTAATCCTTTTTCAACAAAAATTAGTGGCAACTAGAACCAATTTCTTCCAAAATCAGTAAGAGAAGAGGAATTTAGGGTTTCGACTGTTTTTACCCGGATTTGGTCGATTCGAGGTGTTCCTGTTGCACATTGTTGTTTGCAATCGGTTCCTATAGCCTTTCCTTGCAGAATGGGAGCAAGAATCGTCAAAAACGGTTGAGAAACGAGGGAAAATGAGATGAGAGCGCCGCGGTCGATGGGTGAGTTAGGAGGGAAGAGAGAGAAATCGTTTCTCCTTTTATACCCCTCGCCATTTTTGTTGTCACCTCGGTCGAGGTGGTCCCGACTGGACCGAGGTTTCTAGACCGAGGTGGAATGTTGTCAGCCCTAGTCGCCTCGGTTGCTCAAGAATCATCTCTGTCGAGGTGCTGTGACTGTAACCGAGATGTGTCTCAGTCAAAATCCTACTTCTCAATTTCTCGAGCTTCTGTCCTTCTAGTGTTGCTCCTAGGTTGTATTCCTTCCTTAGAAAGTACCTGTTATCTGTCTAGGACGCCAAAAATAAAGCAAAGCAAAAGCAAACTATCTAAAGCTAGATTAGAAAAGGGAAAAGAAAGCAATACCTTGGGTTGCCTCCCAAGAAGCGCTTGGTTTAAGGTTGCTAGGTGGACCGTACGGCATCCCTAAACAAGGTATAGTGGTGCAATCTCCTCAACCTGGACTTCCGGTTTGTATTTCTTAAGTCTATGACCATTGACTTTGAAGCTTCCACTTGTTTCTCCCCGGATCTCAACTGCACCATAAGGGAAAACATGTTTCACAACATAAGGTCCTGTCGATCTAGATTTTAACTTACCTGGAAAGAGGCGAAGACGGGAGTTGAAGAGTAGAACTAAGTCTCCTTCTTTGAACTCCTTAGGAATGATACGCTTGGCATGCCATTTCTTTGTCCTTTCCTTGTAGATCTTGGCATTCTCATAAGCGTTCAAACACAACTCCTCCAGCTTATTGATGTCCAATAGCCTCTTCTCACCGGCTTCCTTGATATTGAAATTCAACCATTTGATTGCCCAATATGCTTTGTGTTCTATCTCAAAGGGCAAATGGCAAGACTTCCCATATACCAAATTGTAAGGGGTGGTACCAATGGGAGTCTTGAAGGAGGTCCTATAGGCCCAAAGAGCGTCGTCCAACTTCATAGCCCAATCCTTCCTTGTCCTAGAGACGGTCTTCTCCAAGATTGCTTTGATTTCTCTATTAGAAATCTCGACCTGTCCACTAGTTTGAGGGTGATAAGGGGTTGCTACCTTATGGGTTACCCCATACTTCGATAGAAGTGCCTTAAACTTCTGTTGATGAAATGCTTCCCCCCATCGTTGATGATGATGCGTGGAGTCCCGAAACGTGGAAAGATAGTCCTATTGAAGAACTTCACAACCACCATGGTGTCATTAGTGGGAGAGGCAATGGCTTCCACCCATCTAGAGACGTAATCGACAGCTAGGAGGATGTAGAGGTTTTCTCCAGATGATGGGAAAGGTCCCATGAAATCAACTCCCCATACATGAAAAATATCAACCTCCTGGATGTTATTGAGTGGCATCTCGTTCCTTCTAGATAAGTTCCATGTTCTTTGGCATGCATCACAAGAAACAACAAACATTTGCACATCCTTAAAGAATGTAGGCCAAAAGAAACCGGAACGTAATACCTTAGCGCACGTTTTGTGAGCGCTAGCATGCCCTCCACAAGGAAGCGAATGACAATGCCGTATGAAACTAGTAACTTCATCTTCCGGAATGCATCTTCGAAGCATCCCATCTGGACCTCTCTTAAATAGTAGCGGTTCATCCCAATAGTAGTGGCGTATATCATTAAAGAATTTCTTCTTTTGAGCGTACGTCAATCCGGGTGGTATTTCCTGGCAAATAAGATAATTAACAATGTCAGCATACCAAGATCCTTTATTATCAGAAGTTTGGTGGAGAAAGTGCTCCACCAACTGTGGCTGAATTTCAGAAAAGGGAGTAAGAAGTCCGTTATTCTCAGTTGACGGTATCTCGCTTTCGACCTCGGTCGAGGTTCAGAGAGGGTGACCGAGATGTTCTTCAGTCAAGAACACATCGCTTGGTCTAGATAGTGCCTCGGTCGAGGTACTGCAATTAGGACCGAAATTGGAGATTTTCTTCTCCTGGATTAGCTTCTCAATCTTAGCTCATGGATCTTCCTCCAGTGCCTTTAAGCTCCGTATATCTGCATCACAAGAAGCATCTATACCTTCCTCCATTAAGGTAAAACTAATAACTCTTTCAAGTGGATCATTAATAAGGATAGATCTCACCAATTCTCTTGATTCTTCTTCATCATAGATGTTGAAGATATCGTCTCCCAGCGGCTCTCCTTTCATTGCCGCAAGCAATGCAAACTCCACTTGATCACCGCGAATGTTGAATTGCAACTTGGCGTTCTTACAATCCACATTGCAACCCGAAGTTGCTAGAAAGGGTCTCCCGAGAATGATAGGAACGGGATAATCTGCGGGAATATCAAGAACAACAAAGTCTATAGGTAAATAGAAGTTACCTAACTTAACCGGAACGTCTTCCAAAATGCCCACGGGATGGGTAATGGAGCGGTCTGCCATGTATAACCTTATCTTCACCGGGTTGGGCTCTCCAAGTCCGATCTTCACACATAGCTCTAGCGGGATGATGCTCACGCTGGCTCCTAGATCACACAATGCCTCACAAGTGACATTCCCAACTTGGATGGGAATGCAAAATGAGCCGAGATCCCTTAACTTGGGTGACATCTTCTCCTTCATGATTTGAATGAGCTCCGAGGATTTAGATGTCATCCTTACTTCACCAAAGTCTTCCAGCTTCCTCTTTCTTGATAAAATTTCTTTCAAGAACTTCCCATAGGCGGGCATCCCTAGAATAGCATCAAGGAAAGGGATATTAATATGTAGTTTATTCATCAAGTCAAGGAACTTACCAAAATGCTTATCTAGATGTGCTCTGGCCCTTGACTGGGGGAATGGAAGTGGTGGTTTATAAGCAGGAGGTGGAACATAAACTTCAGATTTCTCCTTTGCTTTCTGAGGTTCCACCTCGGTTGGTACCTCGGCCGAAGTGTTCTTCGTCTGTACCTGGACCGAGGTGTTCTTTATTGGCATCGACCGAGGCACTGGATCTGCAGTTTTCAGTCCACTTCTCGTCGTTATTGCCATGATCTGTCCCTTGGGGTTGCTCTCTGTCCTTGTTGGGAGCTTCCTTGGGTCTCTTGGCACTTTATTCGCCTTATTAAAGAATTGTTGTTCTAAGGCTTTTTGTGCCTTTGAAAACGAAGTCATGAACGTCTCCATAGCATTGAGCTTGATCAAGATAGCTTCCAACACTACATCTTTCTTCTCTGGCTGGGATGAGCTTGATCCAGGCTCTTGGCTCTTCAATGGAGTAGAATAAGAAGAAAAGAGGAAAGGATTAGAAGAATTATTCGAGTTGGAGTTAGAGTAAGGGTTATCCGGATTTTGATTGATAGGCCTCCAATTGTTGCTACTGGATCCCCTATTGTTGTTGTTTCGGGAACCATTGTTGTTGTTGTTGTTCCGGTAACCATTATTGTTCCTGGAGCCTTGATATCCTTCCTCTTCCTTCTTGGTGTGAGCAACCAAACGATCCTTCAATTGCTTTACCTCATTCTTGAGGGAGGTGAGTTGGTTATCATTTGATGGAGCTTCTTGGAAATTAACTCTCTTAACTCCATTCTCAGCTCCTTGGTGCGAGTACTTCTCCATGTGAAAAACTTGTTTTTCAATGAACTCCCAAGCTTCGTCAATCGGCATGTCCATGAATGTGCCGGCGGATAGTAGTTGAAGGCTGAATTGGGTAGCTCCATCCAATCCCTTGAAGTAAATTTCCAACAACTCTATCTTTGGAATCCCATGATGTGGGCAATCTAAAAGAACATCCTTAAATATTTCCCATGACTTGGACAAACTCTCCTTGTCCTTTATGATGAATGCATTGATCTTCCCTCTCATTTCAGCAGTTTTGGAGGGGGAAAAGAATTTTGTTAAGAACTCCGTCGTCATCTCCTCCCAAGTGTTGATCTTTCCGGGAGGAAGAGACTGGTACCAAGTAAGCGCCCTGACTTTCAAAGAAAAGTAAAAAGGCCTTAACTTGTAATCATTATTTTCAACTCTTGAAGGTTTCAAGGTCTCCATCAAAATCTCATAGTTTTGTAAATGTTGATGCGGAGACTCCCTTTCTAGACCTCCAAACTAGCATTGGCGGATCATGGAAAGAACTTGCGGCCGAAGTTCATAATCATGCTTCGCTGGATCTCCTAGGTTGACTCCTGGACGCCTCACTTGCTGGTTTGGGTCCATCCTTTGCCCTAGGGTCTGTGGAATACCTGCAAAAAGAACATCTCGGACTGGCATCCGAGGTGGAAGTATCTCGGCCGCGGCAACTGGAGCGGGGTCCTGCCTCGGTCGAGGTAAGATCTGAGCTCGTAACTCAGCCATATCTGCCTCAATCTCTGCAGCTCGGGTGCGATTTTCCTCCCTTTCGCGCTGTAGTTCTTCCCTATTGAGGCGCAGCTGTTCCATCGCCTCTTTCAATTCGGGTTCAAGATCATGATCGTCTCGATTGGCCATTTTCGCTTCTTTCAAGCGTCTCTTATATGTCTTTTCTAGTTCCGGATCGTACGGAACGATTTCCTTCTCAACACGGGTTCTTCGCATAAACCTAAAAAGAAGAACCTGCAAAAGTCACTCAAGTAGAGTGGTTAGTAACAACAGGGGCAATACCCCTTAAGACTACCGCAACCGGCTTCGTCTAGACCAAATCCCCGGCAACGGCGCCAAAAACATGTTCGCTCCAAATGGTGTGTACAAGATTTAAATTTATAACCCAAGAAGTATGCTTAAAATAAGGATGCGAACCCGCAGTGTACGGGTCAATTGTAATAAAAGCAAGAATTCCAGGGGTTGATCACAGGGATTTAGGTGAAACAAAGCCAATATAGGTAGTCAATATTGCAACTAAACACAAAAACAATTAAAACAATCAAAGATGATAATAAGATCAGTTAAGGAAATATGCAAATACTAGGGATTAAAGCATCCAGTTTTGGTTCCAACTCAAGATCTCAAGATAAGCGTACAAAGCTGAGGTTTTGCAAAGGGAAGGTGTTACCAAAGTGGAATAGATCACCGGGTAAGTCTCACTACTCACAATCCCAAGCCAAAGAACCTATCACCGGGTAAGTCTCAAGATACTAAGGAAAGGAATTATAATCTCAAACCAACAAACCAACTAAGGGAATAGAATCAACCTTTACCAGGTAAGTCTCAGGCTAACTCACAAAGATGGAATGAAGGCACATTCAAATCCCAATAAAGGATAAACCTTTATTACCTACACTTATGATCATGGGTAAACAAATAAAGGAATTACCGGGTCAGTCTCATCCTAAGCTTGCATTGAACCAGGAAATGTGTAATAAGAATAGGATTTGGCAAACTCTAACACTTACCTCTCAGTTACGGATCAGATAAGTCACCTCGGTCGGTCAAGTTCCACCCCGGCCGAGATGTTCATCGACTGAACGAGATGTTCTAGGGTTAAGGATAAAGACTCGTGCTTTCAAGATCCTACTGGGATTTAAGATTATTCTATCATTGTTTTTCCCACAACCTTCAATCAATCACCCTAGAATCGCACAAGGAAATTTAGCCACTCATCATCATGAAAGCAATAATCAAATATATGGGAAGAGAATGAATATTTGAACACAAAAACCTTAAAACAAGGCTTCAATAACTGAATCAAATAAACAAATCAGCGTTCCTTGGATCACAAATCCAACAAGACAATCAACAAAAGGGAATCTAAGAAAGTCTTACAAAACCCTTCACAAAAGCTATAACAAGTTATGAACTTCCTTCCTTCAATCTTCCTTCAACCTTCCAAAAATCCTTCCTAACTGCAGCTTCTTCAATCCCCAAGTGCTGCGATGGTAGCGGGTTGTTGAATTTGTGGGAAATCTAGCCCTTTATATAGGAGAATTATCTTCCAAAGATAATAATATCTTAAAAAGATATTTTCCTAATAAACTATATAATATCTCTAAAATAGATCTCCAAAATATATTATCTTCCTTCCAGAAATCCAGCCCAAAAATATAAGATCTCTCTTTCCAAAAATAAAAGATCTCAGCCAAATAAAATATATCTCGCCGCGTCCAGGATATTCGCCTCGGTCGGGGCGCTCCTCTAGATCACCTCGGTCAAGGTGACTCCGTGGTCAACCGAGGTGACTCTCAGCTGAAGGTGAAATCTCTTAAATCTGGTCCAAAGTAAATCTTCTTTGTTAATTCTTAGCTTCCTGGTTTCCTCCTTAAGTTCTAGAATGTAGCTCCAATGACTCCTTAGCTCTTTTAGCTCTATTTTAGTCCAATACGTGTCATTTTACCTACGATTACAACGAAACTAGGTGTAGACCTCGATTCCCGCAAAGGTAGATGAAATGATGATATAATCACATAATATACATTCAAACATGCAGATTATTGAAGATAAAACGTCTAAACGAGTCCCAAAATATAGACTATAATTCATGCTATCACTCTCCTCCGAGCTTATGATCTTATCTTGATTTAGTTATGTTTAGTTGTATCATGCTAGGATTTGATATAGCATAACTTAGAGTGAATGACAAGTAGAGGCTTTGGACCTTAGGCGAGTTGGTTGAGCATGTTGGACCTTCTAGGCTAGATTGTCTTTCCTTAGGTTGTGGTTTATATCTTGTGAGGTATATGTTGTTATGAGTTCTAGCACGTGTTTGAGAGAGTGGGTTTTTGGTAGATCTCCCCATGCGTTGAGTGAGAGGTGAGTGTAGGAATTCTAGGATGCAGTCCTAGAATTGAGAGTCAAATGGTCTTGCGTAGATCATTTGTATAGAAGTCTAAAACTTCTTGTGTGAGTGGGTTGTTGACATATATCCTCTTGTGAGCAGGTTGCGGGCTTCTTCCCGAGGGAAGCAAGAGTGTTGTGAGTTGAGTATAGAGACGAGTTAAGTCTCCGGACTTACTTAGCTCATATTCCTTGTATTAGCATCTATGTGTGTTTGGTAGTGTGTGGTTATTGTTATGTTTGGTGTGTGTTTATTATATATGTTATAACAACAAAACCGGACATAGGACGACTTTATATTTTGATATTCGCTCAAGTGTATGATAACGGGCGGTGTTCCCACTACTTAGCTCTTGCGGAGAGCTAGGGGGTCTCGGTAACTAGCCCGGGCAGGTAGACGGCTAGATGCATCAGTGTCATTCCTTGACGGTGAGTAGGAACTGAGACGAGATCATGCGGTGATTCTCGTGTCACAAACCTAAGTTGAATTAGTGACGGATATGACTTAATAATAATAAAAAGATAATGAACCGGACTTCTGTGTTTTTGAGTTATGAGGTCCTAACCCGTAGCATCCCGAGTTCCCCAGATTCGAGGTGTTACACAGACTAATATAACAAGCATAATGAAATTTTCAATCATCCATTTTGTCAAGCCTAATGTCAATTTAGGTCAAATCGCAATACGGAAAATCAATAAATTCATATCTTATTCGTTACTAACCCGATTGATGATCTAAAAGAAGATTCGGAATCACAACGACACAAACTAAGCTCGAATAACATCAAAATCACTAGAATCGAAGCGAATGAACCTACCTAGTAACATATATGTGCGACCAGGCCTTCAATTGCTCGGAATTACGAAAACTCGTACCAATATGAAGAGAATGAAGAGTGCAATCCAAAAACTCAAATAGATTTGATGTAACGCCCAATATTTTGGCGCGTTTGCGATATTTATTACTCCGGCTTTTGTCGATATATTTTTATTTCCCGTATTTAAATTATTATATTATATCGTAAAAATAAATTGCGAGAATGGTTTTTGTATTTCAAAGTATATTTTGCGAGTTTACCTATATACTCTATCCATATATATATATATATATATATATATATATATATATATATATATATATATATATATATATATATATATATATATATATATTCCGTTTTTATATTTTTGAAAAAGTCGAAAAGCGGTTTATAATGTATGCAAGAAAAGAAAGGAAGGGATATAAGTTGGAAACTCAGCCGAGTCCTCAAAACGACATAACGTAAAGGAAAACAAGTACAACACAACCTAATCCGACATAACAAAGGAAACCCCCAAAAACATCCCCTTCCTATAATGTATGGAGACCACTCGGCTGTCCACTCCTCCACCTCACTCGGCGGTGTCCCTAACCTACAGGCATCTACACAAAATGGTTTTAAACCGTTAGCTCACATTCTATGCATTATAAGAATAATATGGCACAAACACATACAAGCGAACACAAGCACACAACATTCATTACATAGTATCTTTTTAGGTTGTTCCAAATCTAATTCATTTGTTCAAGTGTGACACGAGAGTCTTATAACTCTTGCCTCTATCCCCGTGTAACCAACAGGAGTGTGGCGGCGCCCAACCCGTATACCCTATGGGAGTGATGAAGAAGCCCGCCCGTATACCGTGTATGGCCTGGTCGCAAAGATCCCCCCCAGTCTCCCTCGGGAAACTGAGCGGTGATGTCACCGCCCGATGATAATAATAATAGTAGTAACGATGGGCCAATAAATAAGGTCGAGTATATCCTAATCCATTTTTATGCTTAAAAGCGGTAAACACACACCACCATATATATCCAAATAAGGCATAAAAGCGGCTAAGTAAGTCCGAGGACTTACCTCGTCTCAAGCTAATCAAACCAACGATCACACTTTCCGGAAAGGAAAACCAAAGCCTGACCAACAAGATATACATGTCAACAACAACTCACAACACACTCCAAGTCTCTCCAAAACTAAAGCCAAACAAGGGGTTCAACATCTAGAAGCTAGGAAGAATCTCTTGAATCTCTAGGAGGTCAAGGACAAGATAAACAAGGATAGGAGGGAACAACAACCTACAACCCAAGAGAGATTAAGTACACAACCAAGCTGGACTAAGAGGGTAAGATGGAAGAGAGAGACCACAAGGCTTCCATACACACAAGATCACTAAAGATTCAAGGGCACATAGGTTCAAGCCACTAAATGGCATTCTCATAAGTTCTAGGTCCAACCTAAACATGCTTCTAGCTAAGTAACAACATAAGGTCTAAGGAAGGAATGAAGAGGAAAGGAGGAAGAAACCTACTGGTGAAGAAAACGCAACCGCGGAAGTAAGCTGACACCCCCGGCGGAAACCAGTCGCCGCCCCTGCGCCTCCGGTGTGGCCGCCCCTGCGGTGGCTTTGGCCGCCCCTGCGGTGGCCTCAATCCGCCCCTGCGCCTCTAGCAATCCGCCCCGCGGTCGAACATCAGAAGGTCCGTCTTCTTCGTTTCTTCGACTGGTTCTTTGCTCCTAGCGTCTCCTCCTCTTGTTGGGCTTCCTCCAAACCTTCACCACAGGTCTTAGCCTCCTCACCACAACCTAAACAAGTTAAGGAAAGGGACATGCAAGGGTTTACTAGCATCCTCTTCAAAAGCTTCCTCCATGGCTATGGAGGTGAAGAGAAGAGAAGGAAGAGATAACACTAGCAAGAGGAAGGGAAGAAGAAGTATACCTATCACAACACATCCAGAAGTTTCAAGTTGCAGCTCCTACCAATCTCTTCCAAGTCCAAAGGAGAAGAGAGCAAAACAAGAAGGAAGAATGGAGTGAGAAGGGAGAAGTGAAAGAGCATAGAAAGGATGTGGGGAAAAGAGGAGAGAGGAAGGGCTGACAAAAGAGGTGGGATATCACAAGGGTCAGCTCTCTCTTTTGTCCCCTCACTCCTCTTCCCGAGGTCGGAAATAAAAAGGTGTCCCCCTCCCCGTGTTAAAACCCGAACTCAGAAAACGCGCCTGCGGGAAATAAGCCGCAAACGGGAAAAGTCGGAAACAACTCGACTTCCGGAAATAGAATTTCCGGATGTTACATGAAAGAATAAACCCTAAAAAGGGTTCTTCAACCTCAACACACGCGCAAGGGCTGAGGGCTGCGGCAGTGGAACGCAAGGAAACGTCGGCGGCTTCTTTCCCCGGTGCTGTCGAGGGCGGCAACGTAGGCGGGAGGAGGACGGCTGCACTGGAGGCGTGGCTCTGGCGAGGGCTCCGAGCGGCTGACAATGACGGTGGCTTTCTTCCCTGGGCTTCGGTCGGCGGCAACACAGCTGGAGTGGAAAGAACGAAAGCAGAAACAGTGGCTTCTGTGTCGTAGTGGTGAAGGGGGAAGGAGCTGGCACGGTGAGCTCTGGTCAGCAGCGGCGGGGTCGAGTCCAGGAGACGGTGGAGCAAGGCCAAAGAAGAAAGGTAATGGATGGGTGAGGTAGGGCTTCGTTTGCCAGTGCGAGGTTGCGGGCAATTGCACAAATGCGAGAGACATGGAGAAGGGGGAGGGGTGTTCGATCTCCAGGGAAGAAAAGGGAGAAAGACAGGCTCAGGCTGGGTCATAGGAGGTAGAAGGAAAGCAAGGGTCGGTTGTAGGGCAGCAGGGGCCGAAGAACCGGAAGCGAGGTCGAGAGGTCGGACTGTGCATACTCAGGAGCATTGTAGATCTTGGAAAGGCGCTCATCTACCAGGGAGAGAGAGAAGCAGAAAAAGAAAGAGAGAAAAGGGAAAAAAAAGAATAAAAAGAAAAGGCTAGGCTCATTTTCAAAATTTGGAAAGGGATTTCCAAATCGAAACAACTTCCAACCCAAAAATATAAATATACCCAAGAAAGCTTTTTTACGGTATAAAATACTTTTAAAAAATAAAAAGATTAAAGATAGAGAAAATAAATAAATAAAATAAAATCGAAAATGCGCCTAATAAAAGCGGCGTTACAATTGAAGCTCCCAAATGCTCCAAATAACAGTGGAGGGTAAAAATAATTACCCGGGGAAAAAGTGAAAAATTCCCCAAAAGTCCAAAATAATGCCAGGAACATTACGGTGGGACTCATAGTCATCACATACGCAATCGTCGCTAGTTATGTGTCACTTACTATCGATAATTAAGTTAAGTAACATTAATCATCTTTAATTCGAATTTAAAAATCATAGCTCTTACAAAAGTTACAAGGGAATGTTAATTTGACCATATCAGTCTTTTAAGGAATTAAAGATCTCTCTTTTAACAAGCTAAGGAAATACAGATCACACATTATGTACATACATTAAACAAGCAGATTTAGGTTATGCTATGTTAATGTATGTCTTTGATCGATAAAGATTTGGCCAACCAAAGATCTTCATTCATATGATTTAGTTTGACAAGTCCGATGTATAGAATCAAATTGGATCAAATTATTGGAACCAATATCCACAACCTCGATATAATTTCCATGTGCTATAATAAAGTATATATCATTACCAAAAATAAATAGATGATATTACCAGAATAACTTTAATTTGGCAAGCAGTATGTAATTAACAAACGAATTTAATCATTTTCTATTTTGGTTATTCTCATTAAGCCAATATATATCACAACTCTTAAATCAACTTTAAACCCCACTTAAACGCAAACTAAACTAAACATAATTATCACATCACCCACAATTTACAAGAATGGCGAGAGTAACCGCGGTGTTCTTCATTGCAATGTTGTGTCTTGGTAATAAATCTGCATCTTACGTTCCTCTTTACAGTTTGCCTTCTTAGTTTCAACAAAAATCAAGTATTTTGTTTTTGATGTTTATTTGCTTCATATTTCAAAAGATAGTTCATATTATTTTCAAAACATTTTGCAACATACTAATGTGTAATATTTTTAAATTGAAACATATATGATTTTTTGGAGTTGAGAGGGCCAATGCACAATGTTGTACGGACCATCACCGACCGAATTGTCAGGATAGCGACTGTAACGCTTTTTGTCAAGATCCTAATCAATCTTCGTGTTATAATGGTGGAGTATGCAAAATTATGAACAACTTGCATTATTGTCATTGCAGTTGCTAGATAAAATACTTATAGGCAACTCTATTAGCTATTTTATTACATAATAATCTAATTTCCTTGTGAAATTATTTCTCTTTTAATTCAATGATGGAATAAAAATATTATTATTATAATAATTCACAATCTTATTACCCCATAATCTGTTTTACTTACATTGTAGGCGACTAATTGTATCCACATGTCCCTATATAATAACTGTAACACCTCTGTAATATCCGGAATTTTTATTCCGTTTATTTCCGTAACAAATCGGATTTCGACCAGTTGATCCATATCCGTCTACTTAGTTAGACACATTGTTTCAAAATTCATCATTTTATGTAGCTCCTCTTCACATAAAATGATAGGATCCTTGTTTCAAAAATTTATCATTTTATGTAGCTTTCCTTCACATAAAATGATAGAATCATTATAACCAATCCTAAACTATAACATGATCCGTATCCGTCGATTCCGTGCACCCGTTAGTCGAAATCTCGTTTCCGGACTGCAGCTAGCACCGGACTGCTGCTCCCTTCAGCTTGCGCCAGCTCAAGCCCGTATGCCAGCGCCCAGCTTCAATCAGCCCAGTCCGTGATTCAGCCCAGCAACGCCAGCTTCAGCAGCTTGTCCGCAGCCCAGCAGCGCCAGCTTCAGTAGCTTGTCCGCAGCCCAGCAGCGCCAACTTCAGCAGCTTGTCCACAGCCCAGCTTCAGCACCTTGGATCCACAGCTTCAACCCATCTGCTGCTTTACCTCTTCAGCCCGGCGTTGCCAGCTCCAGCCCAGCGTCCAGCCCAGCTCTCGCAGCCCAGGAAGAACTTGGAAGTGCAGATTATGTGGGGCTGCTGAACGTTACAAAGAATAGTAACAGCCGAGATACCCGTTGATTTCCTTCCTTCTTCAGCTGAGTGTGTTTGTCCAGATTCACGCTAACTGCTCCTCTCTCTTCCTTCTGTAACCGTCTCTCTTTCCTATCGTATCCCCGAACCTCGCTCTTCCCTTATCTACATTACTCTTCCTTCTCTCCTAGCTTCACACGTCCTGGTTCGAGGTTGAAGATCCACCAGCCGACTGCCTATCCAGCCTACGTCTGCACACATCCAGCCGCTCCAAGCACATACGATCATCTCCTAATCTCGCGACTGAATCCAGGTTAGTGCAGTGAGCGTTAATTCCGTCTTCACCATCATTCTCTTCTTTGTTTCATCGACCAACGCTGCTGTGTCTCGAACTGCAGCCATCTACTGAACTAAAGGGGCTGAGTACATCGATTCAAAGCCACCGTAGTCAGCCTCAAGTTGCCTAAGACAAAGCAGAACCTTGCGAGATCTTCTGCATACACCTCCGGTAGGTTCCTCCTTCACTCTTCTTGCCTCACTCTTACCAGTTCGGAGTAATGATCTCCCTCCTGTTTTAGCTTCAGCGACGCCGGCCAGGACGAGATAGAACCCTGCTTAAACAGCAAGTGCAACAGCTTTAGAAAGCCTTCGGTATAGAGGTAACTGAAAGGCTAATGTATGATCTTATAGTCGAGCCAGACCACACTTTTGTGGAATACCCAGTAGCCCTCCTAGAGCGTAGTACTAGGCGCCTGCGATCTAAAGAGATACCGATGTTGAGGATCCAGTGGTCTAGACGAGGAGCTGATGAGGCTACCTGGGAGACAAAGGAGAGTATTAGACGTAACTACCCTGAGTTCTTTGCGGAGTTAGCCGCTACCTCAGTACCGACGGGTTAGTACTGAGACGATACTTTATCTGATTTCTGTGATTATATGTTTAAGTGATTTGTTGATGTTTATGTGCTTAATAGCGGGAGTAGATTGCATGCTAGGAAAAAGTGAGACAAATTGGAGTGAGGCTAGAATATAACTCATGAGCGGAAATTGTTGGGTAGATACCTTATTCTAAGTTTCGGGACGAAACTTATTTTAAGTGGGTACTAATGTAATATCCGGAATTTTTATTCCGTTTATTTCCGTAACAAATCGGATTTCGACCAGTTGATCCATATCCGTCTACTTAGTTAGACACCTTGTTTCAAAATTCATCATTTTATGTAGCTCCCCTTCACATAAAATGATAGGATCCTTGTTTCAAAAATTTATCATTTTATGTAGCTTTCCTTCACATAAAATGATAGAATCATTATAACCAATCTTAAACTATAACATGATCCGTATCCGTCGATTCCGTGCACCTGTTAGTCGAAATCTCGTTTCCGGACTGCAGCTAGCACCGGACTGCTGCTCCCTTCAGCTTGCGCCAGCTCCAGCCCGTATGCCAGCGTCCAACTTCGATCAGCCCAGTCCGTGATTCAGCCCAGCAGCGCCAGCTTCAGCAGCTTGTCCGCAGCCCAGCAGCGCCAGCTTCAGCAGCTTGTCCGCAGCCCAGCTTCAGCACCTTGGATCCACAGCTTCAGCCCATCTGCTGCTTTACCTCTTCAGCCCGGCGTTGCCAGCTCCAGCCCAGCGTCCAGCCCAGCTCTCGCAGCCCAGGAAGATCTTGGAAGTGCAGATTATGTGGGGCTGCTGAACGTTACAAAGAATAGTAACAGCCGAGATACCCGTTGATTTCCTTCCTTCTTCAGCTGAGTGTGTTTGTCCAGATTCACGCTAACTGCTCCTCTCTCTTCCTTCTGTAACCGTCTCTCTTTCCTATCGTATCCCCGAACCTCGCTCTTCCATTATCTGCATTACTCTTCCTTCTCTCCTATCTTCACACGTCCTGGTTCGAGGTTGAAGATCCACCAGCCGACTGCCTATCCAGCCTACGTCTGCACACATCCAGCCGCTCCAAGCACATACGATCATCTCCTAATCTCGCGACTGAATCCAGGTTAGTGCAGTGAGCATTAATTCCGTCTTCACCATCATTCTCTTCTTTGTTTCATCGACCAACGCTGCTGTGTCTCGAACTGCAGCCATCTACTGAACTAAAGGGGCTGAGTACATCGATTCAAAGCCACCGTAGTCAGCCTCAAGTTGCCTAAGACAAAGCAGAACCTTGCGAGATCTTCTGCATACACCTCCGGTAGACTCCTCCTTCACTCTTCTTGCCTCACTCTTACCAGTTCGGAGTAATGATCTCCCTCCTGTTTTAGCTTCAGAAATGCCGGCCAGGACGAGATAGAACCCTGCTTAAACAGCAAGTGCAACAGCTTTAGAAAGCCTTCGGTATAGAGGTAACTGAAAGGCTAATGTATGATCTTATAGTCGAGCCAGACCACACTTTTGTGGAATACCCAGTAGCCCTCCTAGAGCGTAGTACTAGGCGCCTGCGATCTAAGGAGATACCGATGTTGAGGATCCAGTGGTCTAGACGAGGAGCTGATGAGGCTACCTGGGAGACAAAGGAGAGTATTAGACGTAACTACCCTGAGTTCTTTGCGGAGTTAGCCGCTACCTCAGTACCGACGGGTTAGTACTGAGACGATACTTTATCTGATTTCTGTGATTATATGTTTAAGTGATTTGTTGATGTTTATGTGCTTAATAGCGGGAGTAGATTGCATGCTAGGAAAAAGTGAGACAAATTGGAGTGAGGCTAGAATATAACTCATGAGCGGAAATTGTTGGGTAGATACCTTATTCTAAGTTTCGGGACGAAACTTATTTTAAGTGGGTACTAATGTAATATCCGGAATTTTTATTCCGTTTATTTCCGTAACAAATCGGATTTCGACCAGTTGATCCATATCCGTCTACTTAGTTAGACACCTTGTTTCAAAATTCATCATTTTATGTAGCTCCCCTTCACATAAAATGATAGGATCCTTGTTTCAAAAATTTATCATTTTATGTAGCTTTCCTTCACATAAAATGATAGAATCATTATAACCAATCTTAAACTATAACATGATCCGTATCCGTCGATTCCGTGCACTTGTTAGTCGAAATCTCGTTTCCGGACTGCAGCTAGAACCGGACTGCTGCTCCCTTCAGCTTGCGCAAGCTCCAGCCCGTATGCCAGCGCCCAACTTCGATCAGCCCAGTCCGTGATTCAGCCCAGCAGCGCCAGCTTCAGCAGCTTGTCCGCAGCCCAGCTTCAGCACCTTGGATCCACAGCTTCAGCCCATCTGCTGCTTTACCTCTTCAGCCCGGCGTTGCCAGCTCCAGCCCAGCGTCCAGCCCAGCTCTCGCAGCCCAGGAAGATCTTGGAAGTGCAGATTATGTGGGGCCGCTGAACGTTACAAAGAATAGTAACAGCCGAGATACCCGTTGATTTCCTTCCTTCTTCAGCTGAGTGTGTTTGTCCAGATTCACGCTAACTGCTCCTCTCTCTTCCTTCTGTAAGCGTCTCTCTTTCCTATCGTATCCCCGAACCTCGCTCTTCCCTTATCTGCATTACTCTTCATTCTCTCCTATCTTCACACGTCCTGGTTCGAGGTTGAAGATCCACCAGCCGACTGCCTATCCAGCCTACGTCTGCACACATCCAGCCGCTCCAAGCACATACAATCATCTCCTAATCTCGCGATTGAATCCAGGTTAGTGCAGTGAGCGTTAATTCCGTCTTCACCATCATTCTCTTCTTTGTTTCATCGACCAACGCTGCTGTGTCTCGAACTGCAGCCATCTACTGAACTAAAGGGGCTGAGTACATCGATTCAAAGCCACCGTAGTCAGCCTCAAGTTGCCTAAGACAAAGCAGAACCTTGCGAGATCTTCTGCATACACCTCCGGTAGGCTCCTCCTTCACTCTTCTTGCCTCACTCTTACCAGTTCGGAGTAATGATCTCCCTCCTGTTTTGGCTTCAGCGACGCCGGCCAGGACGAGATAGAACCTTGCTTAAACGGCAAGTGTAGCAGCTTTAGAAAGCCTTCGGTATAGAGGTAACTGAAAGGCTAATGTATGATCTTATAGTCGAGCCAGACCACACTTTTGTGGAATACCCAGTAGCCCTCCTAGAGCGTAGTACTAGGCG
Organism: Fagopyrum esculentum; assembly: GCA_033239045.1. Lineage (NCBI taxonomy): Eukaryota > Viridiplantae > Streptophyta > Magnoliopsida > Caryophyllales > Polygonaceae > Fagopyrum > Fagopyrum esculentum. The sequence goes on along the minus strand of BSUD01000008.1, from coordinate 82,776,562 downwards.
CCTGCGATCTAAGGAGATACCGATGTTGAGGATCCAGTGGTCTAGACGAGGAGCTGATGAGGCTACCTGGGAGACAAAGGAGAGTATTAGACGTAACTACCCTGAGTTCTTTGCGGAGTTAGCCGCTACCTCAGTACCGACGGGTTAGTACTGAGACGATACTTTATCTGATTTCTGTGATTGTATGTTTAAGTGATTTGTTGATGTTTATGTGCTTAATAGCGGGAGTAGATTGCATGCTAGGAAAAAGTGAGACAAATTGGAGTGAGGCTAGAATATAACTCATGAGCGGAAATTGTTGGGTAGATACCTTATTCTAAGTTTCGGGACGAAACTTATTTTAAGTGGGTACTAATGTAATATCCGGAATTTTTATTCCGTTTATTTCCGTAACAAATCGGATTTCGACCAGTTGATCCATATCCGTCTACTTAGTTAGACACCTTGTTTCAAAATTCATCATTTTATGTAGCTCCCCTTCACATAAAATGATAGGATCCTTGTTTCAAAAATTTATCATTTTATGTAGCTTTCCTTCACATAAAATGATAGAATCATTATAACCAATCTTAAACTATAACATGATCCGTATCCGTCGATTCCGTGCACCTGTTAGTCGAAATCTCGTTTCCGGACTACAGCTAACACCGGACTGCTGCTCCCTTCAGCTTGCGCCAGCTCCAGCCCGTATGCCAGCGCCCAACTTCGATCAGCCCAGTCCGTGATTCAGCCCAGCAGCGCCAGCTTCAGCAGCTTGTCCGCAGCCCAACAGCGCCAGCTTCAGCAGCTTGTCCGCAGCCCAGCTTCAGCACCTTGGATCCACAGCTTCAGCCCATCTGCTGCTTTACCTCTTCAGCCCGGCGTTGCCAGCTCCAGCCCAGCGTCCAGCCCAGCTCTCGCAGCCCAGGAAGATCTTGGAAGTGCAGATTATGTGGGGCTGCTGAACGTTACAGAGGATAGTAACAGCCGAGATACCCGTTGATTTCCTTCCTTCTTCAGCTGAGTGTGTTTGTCCAGATTCACGCTAACTGCTCCTCTCTTTTCCTTCTGTAACCGTCCCTATCTTCACACGTTCTGGTTCGAGGTTGAAGATCCACCAGCCGACTGCCTATCCAGCCTACGTCTGCACACATCCAGCCGCTCCAAGCACATACGATCATCTCCTAATCTCGCGACTGAATCCAGGTTAGTGCAGTGAGCGTTAATTCCGTCTTCACCATCATTCTCTTCTTTGTTTCATCGACCAACGCTGCTGTGTCTCGAACTGCAGCCATCTACTGAACTAAAGGGGCTGAGTACATCGATTCAAAGCCACCGTAGTCAGCCTCAAGTTGCCTAAGACAAAGCAGAACCTTGCGAGATCTTCTGCATACACCTCCGGTAGGTTCCTCCTTCACTCTTCTTGCCTCACTCTTACCAGTTCGGAGTAATGATCTCCCTCCTGTTTTAGCTTCAGCAATGCCGGCCAGGACGAGATAGAACCCTGCTTAAACAGCAAGTGCAACAGCTTTAGAAAGCCTTCGGTATAGAGGTAACTGAAAGGCTAATGTATGATCTTATAGTCGAGCCAGACCACACTTTTGTGGAATACCCAGTAGCCCTCCTAGAGCGTAGTACTAGGCGCCTGCGATCTAAAGAGATACCGATGTTGAGGATCCAGTGGTCTAGACGAGGAGCTGATGAGGCTACCTGGGAGACAAAGGAGAGTATTAGACGTAACTACCCTGAGTTCTTTGCGGAGTTAGCCGCTACCTCAGTACCGACGGGTTAGTACTGAGACGATACTTTATCTGATTTCTGTGATTATATGTTTAAGTGATTTGTTGATGTTTATGTGCTTAATAGCGGGAGTAGATTGCATGCTAGGAAAAAGTGAGACAAATTGGAGTGAGGCTAGAATATAACTCATGAGCGGAAATTGTTGGGTAGATACCTTATTCTAAGTTTCGGGACGAAACTTATTTTAAGTGGGTACTAATGTAATATCCGGAATTTTTATTCCGTTTATTTCCGTAACAAATCGGATTTCGACCAGTTGATCCATATCCGTCTACTTAGTTAGACACCTTGTTTCAAAATTCATCATTTTATGTAGCTCCCCTTCACATAAAATGATAGGATCCTTGTTTCAAAAATTTATCATTTTATGTAGCTTTCCTTCACATAAAATGATAGAATCATTATAACCAATCTTAAACTATAACATGATCCGTATCCGTCGATTCCGTGCAC
>BSUD01000008.1:82461319-82774320 GCA_033239045.1 Fagopyrum esculentum | reverse complement strand
ATCATCTCCTAATCTCGCGATTGAATCCAGGTTAGTGCAGTGAGCGTTAATTCCGTCTTCACCATCATTCTCTTCTTTGTTTCATCGACCAACGCTGCTGTGTCTCGAACTGCAGCCATCTACTGAACTAAAGGGGCTGAGTACATCGATTCAAAGCCACCGTAGTCAGCCTCAAGTTGCCTAAGACAAAGCAGAACCTTGCGAGATCTTCTGCATACACCTCCGGTAGGCTCCTCCTTCACTCTTCTTGCCTCACTCTTACCAGTTCGGAGTAATGATCTCCCTCCTGTTTTGGCTTCAGCGACGCCGGCCAGGACGAGATAGAACCTTGCTTAAACGGCAAGTGTAGCAGCTTTAGAAAGCCTTCGGTATAGAGGTAACTGAAAGGCTAATGTATGATCTTATAGTCGAGCCAGACCACACTTTTGTGGAATACCCAGTAGCCCTCCTAGAGCGTAGTACTAGGCGCCTGCGATCTAAGGAGATACCGATGTTGAGGATCCAGTGGTCTAGACGAGGAGCTGATGAGGCTACCTGGGAGACAAAGGAGAGTATTAGACGTAACTACCCTGAGTTCTTTGCGGAGTTAGCCGCTACCTCAGTACCGACGGGTTAGTACTGAGACGATACTTTATCTGATTTCTGTGATTGTATGTTTAAGTGATTTGTTGATGTTTATGTGCTTAATAGCGGGAGTAGATTGCATGCTAGGAAAAAGTGAGACAAATTGGAGTGAGGCTAGAATATAACTCATGAGCGGAAATTGTTGGGTAGATACCTTATTCTAAGTTTCGGGACGAAACTTATTTTAAGTGGGTACTAATGTAATATCCGGAATTTTTATTCCGTTTATTTCCGTAACAAATCGGATTTCGACCAGTTGATCCATATCCGTCTACTTAGTTAGACACCTTGTTTCAAAATTCATCATTTTATGTAGCTCCCCTTCACATAAAATGATAGGATCCTTGTTTCAAAAATTTATCATTTTATGTAGCTTTCCTTCACATAAAATGATAGAATCATTATAACCAATCTTAAACTATAACATGATCCGTATCCGTCGATTCCGTGCACCTGTTAGTCGAAATCTCGTTTCCGGACTACAGCTAACACCGGACTGCTGCTCCCTTCAGCTTGCGCCAGCTCCAGCCCGTATGCCAGCGCCCAACTTCGATCAGCCCAGTCCGTGATTCAGCCCAGCAGCGCCAGCTTCAGCAGCTTGTCCGCAGCCCAACAGCGCCAGCTTCAGCAGCTTGTCCGCAGCCCAGCTTCAGCACCTTGGATCCACAGCTTCAGCCCATCTGCTGCTTTACCTCTTCAGCCCGGCGTTGCCAGCTCCAGCCCAGCGTCCAGCCGAGCTCTCACAGCCCAGGAAGATCTTGGAAGTGCAGATTATGTGGGGCTGCTGAACGTTACAAAGAATAGTAACAGCCGAGATACCCGTTGATTTCCTTCCTTCTTCAGCTGAGTGTGTTTGTCCAGATTCACGCTAACTGCTCCTCTCTCTTCCTTCTGTAAGCGTCTCTCTTTCCTATCGTATCCCCGAACCTTGCTCTTCCCTTATCTGCATTACTCTTCCTTCTCTCCTATCTTCACACGTCCTGGTTCGAGGTTGAAGATCCACCAGCCGACTGCCTATCCAGCCTACGTCTGCACACATCCAGCCGCTCCAAGCACATACGATCATCTCCTAATCTCGCGATTGAATCCAGGTTAGTGCAGTGAGCGTTAATTCCGTCTTCACCATCATTCTCTTCTTTGTTTCATCGACCAACGCTGCTGTGTCTCGAACTGCAGCCATCTACTGAACTAAAGGGGCTGAGTACATCGATTCAAAGCCACCGTAGTCAGCCTCAAGTTGCTTAAGACAAAGCAGAACCTTGCGAGATCTTCTGCATACACCTCCGGTAGGCTCCTCCTTCACTCTTCTTGCCTCACTCTTACCAGTTCGGAGTAATGATCTCCCTCCTGTTTTAGCTTCAGCGACGCCGGCCAGGACGAGATAGAACCCTGCTTAAACGGCAAGTGTAGCAGCTTTAGAAAGCCTTCGGTATAGAGGTAACTGAAAGGCTAATGTATGATCTTATGTGTGTGTGTACCGATTCTTTAGGATTGGAATGATGTGTTGTTGTAGTTCGGCCTTGAACATGGGTTGGGTTGGTAATGGGTAGCTGCTGAGTTATATAAACATAATGGTAGAAACAAAGGACTGCTGTAAATACAACTCTTTTCCTTCAGTTTTTAAGTTAGAAACTTCCCATTTTGTCTACCAATGTTAAGGAGTTACAATGAAAATCCACCGTTGAAATTTTAATAGATGATAGATGAATATATGTAGTTTAGTATGTTAAAATTTGAGAAGGAATGAACGGTTGGATTTGAAGTTATAGGATTCCGAAGTTGAGTACTTAAGTAGTTTTTGTAAACTTTGGATTTTTGGTTAAGTATAGAAATTGTAAGTGTAGTAGCCAACTTTGAGAATTTTTATAAAAATGATGGATGAACAGTTTTGAGAAATTCTTGCTCCTAAGGGTAGATGGAACATCATAGATGATCTAGAGAATCATTTCGGAATTTTTATAAGCTTTTATGAATTTTATATTTGAAACCGAAGTGGACCTTTACGATCTTTCGGAAAATAGGAAAATAGGAAAAGTGCCAGTTTGTAACCAAACTAAACTTTAGGAGTTGGAATATGACTTTAGGGTCTCGAATAGGAGTTTAGACATGAATTTCGGAAAATTTGGAAGTTCCGGGACTAAGGGTAAAATGGTCATTTTACCATAAATTAGTACTGTAATTAGTTATGTTATATTACGATCTTCTATCTTAGAAGTCTTAGACTTCTAATTTTGTTGGAGTGTGCTAATGCACTTATCTCCTTTGGCAGGCAACTGAGTTGCTACAGTTTACAGAGCGAGTTTGATTTACAGAGAGTCGAGATTTATAACAGGTTAGTCCTTTGGGCTTACTTAGCTGACTTCTAAATATGAGCATGAATGATGATAGTGGTGTGTGATTGAGATGTTTAGAGTTATAGGTTGTGATAGATATTTACCGACCTATATTTGGCCTAAGAGTAACGGGCGGTGGCATTCTGCTCAGTTAGCTTGCGGGCGCTGGGGGTTTCTTTAGGAACTAGTCCATACTCGGTTTGTAGTGATGCTACCGGCGGAGGTCAGCTAGACCTACACCCATTTGGATAAGGAACGGAGGCGAGAACTGTTAATAGCTCTCGTGCCACAACTGTAAAATTGAATAAGATGAATCACCTAAATAATAGATAATAAACGGTTGAGTGTCAGCATGATGTTTGTTCATAATTTTTCTTTGTGTTTGTGCTGTTGTTATTCTACTTATATTTGGATAGTTAGCTAACAGTTGTTATCTTGTGTAGACTTAACACAGGTTAGAGCAGATGCCGAGTGATCCGGATGGTAGTGGTCAGCCGGGGTGTCGTACTTTTAGGACGTGTTGCAGTTTCTTTATTTGTGGGATTTCCAGTTGGACCTTGGTTCTTTTCTTTCTTTCTGTACTTTGTTATCTTATGTTTTCTGGCTGTTAGTTGTTCTGGTCACATTCATGCATTGTTAAGATTTATTTTATGATTTCTGGTTTTCCTTATCTGTGCCTTGTTGTAAGATCTTGTTAAGTTGTTGTCAAACTAAGGTCGGGACCCACTGTGCGGTCCTAACCAGTAACTCCCCGAGTTGTAAAATTTGGGGTGTTACAACCTCGAATCCGCGGGATTCGGGATGCTATGGGATCGGCCCTCACAATGGGTCCCGACCCTTAGCCTAACAACAATTTCACCGGATATTTAAGTAAAGTACAAATAAAAGGCAAAACGAAATAGTTTTAATGCAAATGACATGACCCCGAACCAAAATGAAGAATCGCAGCCGAGTTCTTGCAACAACATCAAAGTACATAAATCAATAATAGTAAACCCAAACTCATTCTACAATGTATAGGGAAACCCGACTACCCACTCCAACTTGATCACTCGACAACATCCCTAACCTGCAAGGCATCTACAACAACGGTATACAACCGTTAGCTAACATTTTAAGCATTAGAATAACAGTAAAGGCACAATCACACGTAAGGCAATATAAAACACATAACATGCTAGTACACAGGCTGATTTCCCCTCGAAGAAACGATCAGTTCTTGTATAAACAAGGCACACAAATATCAATCACTATCCACGGGCTAGGAGATTTCACCTCCTAGTCATCAAGATCACGCAAGATCATAACCATAACACAATCCACAATATCAATATCCTAAAAGATCATAACTATCAATCCATTAACTCAACATCTCAAAATTCCTCAAACCTCTTAAGGTATCATCTAATCAACATTTCTCAATCTTAAATGTAATCCTAATTTAGTTAATTAACCTTTATTTAATTAATTAACTTACATTAGAATAACGTTTTGGCCACAAGCAATTTCTGAACCCACCTGTCATCAGATTTCATCAACAAAGCAACTCATAATCACCAGAATAATATAACAAGCATAATGGAATTTTCAATCATCCATTTTTTCAAGCCTAATGTCAATTTAGGCCAAATCGCAATACGGAAAATGAATAAATTCATATCTTATTCGTTACTAACCCGATTGGCGATCTAAAAGAAGATTCATAATCAAACAAAGCATGCTACGCTCGGACAACATCAAATTCACCGGAATCAGAGTGAAAGAACCATCCTGGTAACATATATGCTCGACCAGGCTTTCAATTGCTCGCAACTGTGAATCGAGGAATCCAAAAACTCAAACATATTTGAAAATGGATTCGAAACGGAGAGTAGATCTGAGTTTGAAGGTTGAGAGAAATCAAATCTTTTACGAGGAAATGTCAAAGGAAAAGAATTAATAAACGATTTTCCGCTATTTATAAGAAAGACTTATCCTTTAGCGAAGTCGATAATTATCCTTTCACCGATATAAAGGCGGGTTGAACCCCCTTCTCCAAACTTCTCGAAATTGGAATAATAAATATGGAATATTGTGCGGACAATTATTCCGCAACTCCCTTAGAAAACGCGTATTCCTAAGTCGTCTTTGTTAGCCCCTAAGAAACGAAATAACGACTCTTTATGCCGTTTTCCCTTCCCATGTTATTTCATATCTAAGACATGTCCGATGTCCTGATCATTTCACTCAACTTCCTTTTTATTAACTGAAGCTCCCAAATGCTCCAAATAACATCGGAGGGTAACAATTATTGCCCCGGGAAAAAGTGAAAAATTCCCCAAAAGTTTAAAATTACGCCAAGAACATTACGGTGGGACTCATAGTCATCACATGCGTACTCTTCACTAGTTATGTGACAATTACTATCAATAATTAATTTAAGTAACATTAATCATCATTAATTAGAATTTAGAAATCATAGCTCTAACAAAAGTTACAACGGAATGTTAATTTGACCATATCACTCTTGTAAGGAATTAAAGATCTCTCTTTTAACGAATTAAGGAAATACGGATCACACATTATGTACATACATTAAAAAACATATTTAGGTTAGGCTATGTAAATGTATGTCTTTGAATTGATACAGATTTGCCCAACCAAAGATCTTCATGCATATGATTTAGTTGGACGAGTCCGATGCATGGAATCAAATTGGATCAAATTATTGCAACCAATATCCACAACCTCGATATAACACCCCGAATCAGAGGGACTCGGGATGCCACGGGCGGAGACCTCACAATGGGTCCCGACCCTCAGCCTGACAACAATTTCACCGGACCTTTCCAACAAGGCACAAATAGGCAAAACACTTAAAGCGTTTATAATGTATGCGCGAGAAAACTGAAAGCAAAGGTACAACTTGGAAACTTAGACGAGTCCTCAAAACGACATAACTCAAAAACATAAATCTAACATACGACAAGATAATCCATAATGACATAGAACATTGACCATCCCCGTTCTGAAATGTACGAATACCCCGGCTGTCCACTCCTCCCCCTCACTCGGCCCATCACCAACAGAATTGTCAAGATAGCGACTATAACGCTTTTTGTCAAGATCCTAATCTATCTACGTGTTATAATGCTGGAGTATGCAAAATTATCAACAACTTGAATTATTGTCATTTTAGTTTCTAGATAAAATACTTATAGACAACTCTATTAGCTATATTATCACTTACTAATCTAATTTCCTTGTAAAATTATTTCTCGTTTAATTTAATGATGTTGAGTTTATGGATTGATAGTTATAATTCACAATCTTATTAACGTCGCATAATCTGTTTTGTTTACATTGTAAGGCAAATAATTGTATCCACCATGTCCCTATATAATAATTGTAACACTCCGAATCCACGGGATCTGGGATGCTACGGGCTCAGCTCTCACAATGGGTCCCGACTCTTATCCTAACAACAATTTCACTAGATCTTGGAGCAAGGAACAAATGAAAGGGAAAACGAATTAGATTTAATGCAAATGGCATGACCCTGAATACCAAAATGAAGAATCACAGCCAAGTTCTTGCAACAACATCAATGTACATACATAAATATAATAAAACCCAAACTCATCCTAAAATGTACGGGAAACCCGACTGCCCACTCCAACTTGATCACTCGGCAGCATCCCTAAACTGCAAGGCATCTACAACATTGGTATACAACCGTTAGCTAACATTTTAAGCATTAGAATAACAGTAAAGGCACAATCACATGTAAGGCAAGATAAAACACGTAGCATGCTTGCACACAAGCCGGTTTCCCCTCGAGGAAACGATCAATGCCTGTATAAACAAGGAACACAAATATTAATCGCTATCCACGGGCTAGGAGATTCAACCTCCTAGTCTTCATGATCTCGCAAGATCATAACTATAACACAATCCACAATATCAATATCCTAAAAGATCATAACCATCAATCCATAAACTCAACATCTCACAATTCTTCAAACCTCGCAAGGTATCATCTAATCAACATTCCTCAATCTCATTTCTAATCCTAATTTAATTAACTAAGTTGCACCAGAATAACGTTTTGCCCGCAGACAATTTCTGAACCCACCCGTCATGAGATTTAATCAACCAAACAACCCATAATCACCTGTCTAATGTAACAAGCATAATGGAATTTTCAATCATCCATTTTGTCAAGCCTAATGTCAATTTAGGTCAAATCGCAATACGGAAAATGAATAAATTCATATCTTATTCGTTACTAACCTGATTGACGATCTAAAAGAAGATTCGGAATCACAACGACGCAGACTACGCTCGAACAACATCAAATTCACCAGAATCGGAGCGAATGAACCTGCCTAGTAACATATATGCTCGACCAGGCCTTCAATTGCTCAGAATTACGAAAACTCGTACCAATATGAAGAGAATGAAGAGTGCAATCCAAAAACTCAAATAGATTTGATGTAACGCCCAATATTTTTGGCGCGTTAGCGATAATTATTTCTCCGGCTTTTGTCAATATATTTTTATTTCCCGTATTTAAATTATTATATTATATCGTAAAAATAAATTGCGAGAATGGTTTTTGTATTTCAAAGTATATTTTGCGAGTTTACCTATATACTCGATCCATATATATATATATATATATTCCGTATTTTATATTTTGGAAAAAGTTGGAAATGTTTTCCGATTCAAAAATCCCGTTCGGAACGCTCTCGAGTGATTCTATTGCTCTTTTTCCCATTTTGTTATTTATTTTTCTTTCTCTTTCTTCTTTCTTTACTCCCTCTCTCCTTTGGCGGATGGCCTGCTAATTCCGACCCCTCGACCTTGTTGTCCCTCTGTGCAACTCCTCCCCAACAAGCTACCATCTCACTTTGTAACTCTCCTGACTCAATCCTGCCACTTTACCTTCATTTGTAGCTACAATGTTTACCGTCCTTTTTCCGAGATCCTTCATCTCTTGAGCTCGAGAGACTTGCTCGAGTCTTCTGACTCTTGTAGCCTTATTTAAGTATTCCTTTATCTTAATCTCATTCTCCTTCTTTGATGACATGATTGTAAAAAAAATCTTCTAAGGTTTCTCACTTATGTGCAACCACAAGGGGCCGAATTGCAGGACTTAATCACGCCTTATAATAAATCGATATTATCTTATTTGTCTTCCATGATATTGCCAAAATATGGGAGGAACTTTTTGTATTACACAAAACTTGCACGGTAGAGATCCTTTCTTCAATTTGGTGTAGAAATCATACTTCACTTTTTCTTTTTTTTGCGACGTCCGTTCGACAACGGAAGTTTTAAATTCTCGATCTTTCCTATACTTCTCGTACATCTCATGTGTACATCAAACTTCCAAACTTCCAAACTTCGGTCTTCTCTTACTATTCTTGGTCATCTTATGCATCTCTTTTATATATTCCCGTGTAAGCATAGCAACAATAGAAACCTCGCTTTCCTCTTGGTTCTTCTAGTTTTCTTCACCCTAATCAAACTTTGAAAGTTCTGATCCGTGACATTCCCCCATATCCCAATCCTATGACCTAAGAAGGTCGCATAGGTTCGTTACAATCCCTCCCTAGGAGGTCTATTATAGTTGCTTGGATTGACCTCAATCCATGCTACTTGATTAAAACACTTGCACCTCTGTTGATACAACTCCTTATTGGTGACAATTAACCTCCGGGAATGTTCCAAGTTCTCGTTACCGTTTCTTTATGATCCCACAACCTGGTTACTCTTCCCTTCCATACTCATTCATAGACCACCCGCACATGCACGTTCTTGGCTGTCACCAATTATCTTATAACTGACCTTCTCCAATGTAAATGACTTACCATTCTTCTATACTTCCATGTTACCATTCTCATGAAAGCTACCCTCCTCGAGGTACTCTACCTTAAACTCCGCTAGTTCCTTCTTCATTCCATGCTTCATCTTCTTTATAAGGTAACTATATCGTCTTTCCCTTGTTGTTTCACATAACTCCCTTTCATAGGCTTAATCATTCTTCCTTGATGTCCTTCAGGTGCCCTTCCCAAATATTAATGCTCTAGCTAGCATCCACTCGCGTTCCTCTTGGTAGATATCTTAAGTCTCTCGATCAAATCTCTTCGTTTCGTGTTTCATCTTCTTGGGGTCATCATTTATACACACTTCCTCCTTCTTGGCATTTTTTAGCCTTATCATCATAGCCGAAATCGGTAAACTCCACGTGAATTCCCACCTTGCTCTTCTTCTCATAACTCTAGTAAGGTTGACACTTCAGTTATTGGTACCTCGTAAGCTTAACTTACGTTATCTTAAGTCTTTTGTGATTGGTTCATCCACGTCTCTCATCTCGACTCCCATACCTAGGAGCGCCTAGGGAGAACTTTTACGTCTTAATGGAATACCACTTCTACCCTTGCTAGTAGGTACTTCTCTTCCTCTCAATATGCGTCTTTGGTTTATCGTCACACCACTTGTAAGAATCTTAATTTCTTTGTCTCGAATTCTCTTCATTGTTGTCCATCCTTCCTTCCTTGGAACCACTCCCATAACTTCATGTCGTTTCCTTTCTTGTATAGCTTCAATCTCGGTTTTGCTTAAGTTGACTCAAAGTTCCCTTCTATTTGTTCGTCCTTGCGGCTAATGTCCTCTTTATCTTCGAATGGTTTCTTTGATGTCCCCAAAATGAGTCCGATGAATCGCCTCCAGAATTTGATGCTCAACTCACTACTTGAGCATGCTCATCCTTGTATATATACTATCCTAATTTGTCCAAGGGCGATGTTAGCTTCCTATCATCTTAACAATAAGGTCCACTACTACTAATATAATACCGTCATACCATATGTGTATGTATATATAACTATACATATAAGTCCTATGTCACATTACTACTAATACATCACATCCGGAAATCCATAACGACAAAACAAGGTCTAAACAAGCACTATAGTCCACATATTTTAACTATACATATAAATCAAGTCATCATGAAACTTCAATTCACATATACTATACATCTCTACATATCTACATATATGTATCAAAATCCAATAAACTAAGCTGCCGAGATCCGCGGAAGGAGTGGTGGTCCGTACATTCTACCTCGACTAATGAATGTGATTTGGAAAATGAAAACTCAGAACCTGTAGGGTTACGTTTATTCCTTATTCGGCCTTTAGAAGTTTGCGATTGCCATTGTTGTCAACCTAGGGCTTTGATACCACTTTTTGTAACACCCCGAATCCTCGGGACTCGGAGCGCTATAGGTTGGGACCTCACATTGGGTCCCGACCCTTAGCCTGACAACAATTTCACCGGATCTTGCTACATGGCACAAATAAAGGCCAAAACCGAAAAACATTTTTTTATACAATGAATGAACCCCAAAGCAAACAAACTAAAGACTACAACCGAGATACAAACTCAAAGACCAAAAGCCATACATGCGGCCTACAAAACAAAATACGAGATACAATAAACAAAACTCAAACACAACTCCAACAACCCATATTAAAATGTACGGAACCCCGGCTGCCCACTTTTCCTGATCTATCGGCCGCATTCCTAACCTGCAAGGTAATCTAGAACAATCGGTATAAAACCGTTAGCTCATATTCGAAGCATTAGAATCAATGGGAAAGGCACATACACAAGTAATCTCATCACAAACACACAACATACATAAAAGCACACCAATCCGGTTTATTATCTTTGTTATTATTAGGTCGTATCTTGTTCTAATTCAACTTCTTTTGTGACACGAGAATCTCCCAAAAATCGCATCGGTCCCCACTTACCGCATGGAACGGTACGGATGCATCCGACCGTCTAACCACACGGGCTAGTCGCCAAGAACCTCCTAACTCTACGCAAGAGCTAGACAAGTTGTCTCCACCCGTTATCATACACTTGGGCCAAATAATAAATAAAGGCCGGTAATCCTATTTCCGGTTTTATAAGTTATAATGAAAGCAATAAAACACACACACCACCAAACACGCATCAAATCTAATACATAGAATACGAGCGAAGTAAGTCCGGAGACTTACCTCGTCTCCACACTCAACTCACAACACTCTCGCTTCCCTTGGGAAGAAGCCCACAACCTGCGCACAAGAGGATATATGTCAACAACCCACTCACACAAGAAGTCTTAGACTTCTCTACAAATGATCTATGCAAGACCATTTGACTCTCAATTCTAGGACCGCATCCTAGAATTCCTACACTCACCTCTCACTCAACGCATGAGGAGATCTATGCACAACCCACTCTCTCAAACACATGCTAGAACTCATAACAACATCTACCTCACAAGATCATGAACCCCAACCTAAGAACGATAATCTAGCCTAGAAGGTCTAACATGCTTAATCAATTCTCCTAAGGTTCAAATCCACTACTTGGCATTCACTCTAAGTTACGCTATATCCAACCTAGCATGATACTACTAAACATAATTAGATCAAGGAAGAGAATACTCACACGACGTCAAAGACAGATGTCGAGCTTGGACTCGTTAGGCCATTATCGGGACGCTTCCAGACCTAAAACCAAAGCTACACAAATTTAGTTAATACGCTAAATTTGATCGTAATATATATAAGATATAATATTCTAAGACAAACTCATTTTCAAAAGCAAACGCTAAAAACCCGCAATTAAACTCTTGAGTCATAACTCAAAATTACTCCAACGAGGGCATAAAATATACGGAAAGTCCCGCTTTTAAAACAAAGATTAAAACTCGCAAAAACTCTTTCCGGGACAAATAATACCATTCCAAAAATATGGGTCACAATACCTAACTAAATATTGGACCAAATTCCATAAATAAACCAACAAGGACACAATACATAATGTACATAAATATAAGATCAACTCGTATATAAAATCCAAGGGTAAAACTCGTAAAAACATTTTCTTGGGCAACTCATGAAGTTCCATAAAATTGGGAATATAATCTGAAAATAAAAATATGTGCCAAATTTGTAATTAATTCAAATCAGTAGGGCACAATTTACAAATTCCAGAAGAGTGGGTCACATCTACAATAAACACAAAATACTGGGTCCATTCTATAATTAACCATGAATAGAGGGGCTGAAAGAATAAACCCTAAAAGGGGTTCTTCAACCTCAACACACGCGCAAGGGCTGAGGGCTGCGGTAGAGGAACGCAAGGAAACGCCGGCGGCTTCTTTCCCCGGTGCTGTCGAGGGCGGCAGCGTTGGCGGGAGGAGGACGGCTGCACTGGAGGCGTGGCTCTGGCGAGGGCTCCAAGCGGCTGGCAAGGACGGAGGCTTTCTTCCTTTGGCTTCGGTCGGCGGCAACACAGCTGGAGTGGAAAGAAAGAAAGCAGAAACAATGGCTTTTGTGTCCTAGTGGTGCAGGGGGAAGGAGCTAGCGCGGTGCAGCTCTGGTCAGCAGCGCCGGGGTCGAGTCCAAGAGACGGCGGAGCAAGGCCAAGGAAGAAAGGTGATGGATGGGTGAGGTAGGGCTCCGTTCTCCAGTGCGAGGTTGCGGGCAATTGCACAAAGGTGAGAGAGATGGAGAAGGGGGAGGGGTGTTCGATCGCCAGGGAAGAAAAGGGAGAAAGAGAGGCTCAGGCTGGGTCATAGGAGGCAGAAGGAAATCAAGGGTCGGTTGTAGGGCAGCAAGGGCCGAAGAGCCGGAATCGAGGTCGAGAGGTCGGACTGTGCATACTCAAGAGCACTGTAGATTTGGGAAAGGAGATCATCTACCAGGGAGAGAGAGAAGCAGAAAAAGAAAGAGAGAAAAGGAAAAAAAATGTAATGCCCTGTTTCGATATCGACGTTCTTGCGTACTTCCATCAATTTTTTTTATTATTATTAGTAACTTTTGTTTATATTTTTGGAAAGTGTTTTTAAGACGTAAATATAAATTTTCGAGTATATTTAAATTTTTTGTTTTACGTTCAAAAAGGAGTCGAGAAGTTTTTCCGACTCGAGATTTCCGCGCCGTATGTTTGAAATCGAACCAATCCTTTATTATTTTGTTTTCTTCTTTATTTATCTTCTTTTTCCCTTTTTTTTTTTCTCTATTGTCTTTTCTCTCTATGGCTGGTGAGAAGCACTACCTGCCTTCGGGACCTCTGCAGGCCGACCTTTCACCACCCGACCCCTCGCTCTTGTGCACCTATAGGCAACCCCTCCCTCTCCCTCCCGTTGTGCCCTATCTCACATTCCCTCACCTGCAATCTCTCCTTTGCTCATCTCTCAGCCTATTCTTCTCCCTTTGTTTTTTTTCATCCCTCTATTGCCTCTGTTGAAACCAATTAGGAGGTTGCACCACCATCGGTGGAGAGTTCGGACCACCAGGACTCGCCGGAACGCTGGGGAGGCGCCTCTGCACCGCTGCCTCGAGCCCATCGGAACACCAGAAGACGGAGGACGCTGCCCATCTTCTTCTCCCTGCTCCAGGTTCTCTTTTGACGCGGTGGGGAGGCGCTGCCGTCGAATTCCACTGGAGGGCCGCTGCACCGCCGACGCCGACACTATTCCTCCTCCTGCTGAGCCGCCAGGACTCCATACCTTCCTGCGCCGCCGGCACTCTTTCATTCCCTCCTCTACGAAGACCCGCTGCGTGTTCAACAGAGGTTGAAGAAGCCTTTTTGTGTAATTATTATTTTGGCCCCAGAATTTTGGTATATTTACAAATAGTGCCCATGTTTTGTATTTGAAGATTAGACCCACTTTTTGGAAGTGCATTTAATGCCCCTGCTTATTTTTATAATTATAGTTTTGACCCTATGTTTTGAAATGTGGGATTTTTGCCCTTGTTAAATAAATCACAGATTTGGCATAAAGCTTATTTTGGAAATTGGTCGAGTTTCTTGAGTACCATATTGTGCCGGGAAAGTTGATTAAGGATTTTAACTCATCTTAATTTATATAATCGTATATTTTGTCCCGGACAATGTTCTTATTGTTCTAATCTTGGATTTTAACTACGGGATTTAAAGTTGACATTTGAAAAACGAGTTTTACCTTTGAGTTATATGTTATATAAATTTAAAATCAAATTTAGCATATAAGCAAAATTTCCTTAGCTTTGGTTTTAGGTCCGAAAGCGCCCGGTAAAGACCAACAAATCCATTCTCCACATCCGTAGGTCGTCCTCCGCCATCAACTTTGTGTGAGTGCCTCTTCCTCGATATAGTATTATTTAGTAATAGTACCATGCTAGGTTGGATGTAGCATAACTTAAGGAAAATGCCAAGTAGTAGCATAACTTAAGGGAAATGCCAAGTACTGGCTTCCTCGATATAGTATTATTTAGTAATAGTACCATCTGTAGGTCGTCCTCCGCCATCAACTTTGTGTATGTTATCATGTGAGCTTTGTTGAGGTTGTGAGTATGTGTTTGTTGAGATTGTGGAGTTAGGATGGAAGTATTCTACCATGTGGTTATAGTTGAGATCTCGTGAGTTTATGAGGGCTAGGAGAGTATCCTAGTTTATGGGAGTGTATGACCTAATAAGAGTATATAGTACTAGAAGTCTAAGGACTTCTAGCTTGCGTGATTAGTTGTTGATTATCGTGTCTTGTCTTGAACAGGTTGTTGTTATATTCCTTCGGAGAGGGTTATCGGTTTCGGGTAGCTTTGAGACGAGGTAAGTCCTCGGACTTACTTAGCAGCTTTTATGCATTATTTGGATAAATTATGGTGGTTTGTGTTTTATCGCTTTTGATCATGAAACCGGATTAGATTACTTGACTATATATATTACTTGGCCCATTGTTACTATTATTATCGGGCGGTGACATCACCGCTAAGTTTCCCGAGGGAGATTGGGGGATCTCTACGACTAGGCCATACACGGTATACGGGCGGGCTTCTTCATCACTCCCTCAGGGTATAAGGGTTGGGCGCCGCCACACTCCTGTTGGTTACACGGGGACAGAGGTGAGAGTTATAAGACTCTCGTTTCACACTTGAACGAATGGATTAGATATGGAATAACCTAAAAAGATAATAAGAAACGGAAGTGTATGTTTATGAGCATGTTGTGTGTTTGTGTTACTATGTGTGTTTGTGCCATATTATTCTTATAATGCCTAGAATGTGAGCTATCGGTTTTATACCGATTGCTGTAGTTGATGTGCAGGATAGGATGTGTAACGCCCCGTTTATTGGGTGCGTTTTCGTTTTTTATTTTTCCGAAATTTTATTTCTATTGTTATAGTTTTATATACTATGTAGTATGTCCAAATTTAGCGTTATGCTAAATTTGTTTGGTTGGTGATAGGTTCGGAAGCACCCCATTTAAGGCCAACGAATCCATATCGACATCCATAGATCGTCTTCCGTCTTTTGACGTCACGTGAGTACCCTCTCCCCCGAGCTTATGATCTTACTCGATTTAGTTATATTTAGTATTAGTATCATGCTAGGGTGAATCTAGCATAACTTAGAATTAATGCCAAGTAGTGGCTTTGAACCTTAGGTGAGTTTCGAGGATTTGATATTGTTTGATGGATTGATGTTGATCCTAAGCTTGTGGTGTTGGTTATTTTGTGAGGTTGTTATAAGGCTTTAAGTTATATGGTTGATCTTGTGAGCGTTTTGAGGCTTGAGGTCCGAGGGCTTAGAAGTCTTAGGACTTCTAGCTTTTGTTGAGTGTGATGTGAGCGTGAGGGATTCTAGGATGCGGTCCTAGAATTTTGGAGTTTAGGTTTGGCTTATTCTAGTTGCGTTGTGAGTGATGATCTTGCGAGATCCGAGGTCTTAGAAGTCTTAGGACTTCTAGCTTTTGTTGAGTGTGATGTGAGCATGAGGGATTCTAGGATGCGGTCCTAGAATTGAGAGTCAAATGGTCTTGCTTTGACCATTTGTATAGAAGTCTTAGACTTCTATTGTGAGAGTGTTGTTTTGATATAGTTATCTTCTTGTGAGCAGGTTATGGTCTTCCTCCCCTAAGGAAGCGAGAGTGTTGTGAGTTGAGTGTGATGACGAGGTAAGTCCTCGGACTTACTTAGCTCGAATTCTTTGTATTAGCATTATTGTGTGTTGGGTGGTGTGTGTTTATTATTTTACTATTTATAACAACTAAACCGGAAATAGGATTACCGACCTTTATATTATTTGGCCCAAGTGTATGATAACGGGCGGTGACATCACTGTCTGGCTCCCCATGAGAGCTAGGGGGATCTCGGCTACTAGCCTATAACACCCCAAATTCTGAGAACTCGGGGAGCTACTGGTTAGGACCTCACAATGGGTCCCGACCTTAGTTTGACAACAATTTAACTTGGATCTTACAACAAGACACAAAAGTATTTAAAACATTAGAAAACTTTAAACAATATATACATGAAGAATATGTATCAGCCTTACAAAGCAACGGTACCAAAACGACACATAAGAAAAACAGAAGACATCCCCGTCCCCAACTAAATAAGTACGTGGACCCGGCTGACCATTCCCTCCGGATCTCTCCACAACTGTCTTAACCTGCAAGGCATCTACAAGCGGTATAAAACCGTTAGCTAACATTCTATGCATAAGTATAAAGGTAAAAGCACAAACACACAACAAACACAATCAACATGCAACAATCAATTTTTTTATTATCTTTAATTAGGTGATATGTCATTACTAATGATACTTAGTTTGTGACACGAGGGATTCTCAAACCTCGCCCCTGTCCCCGTTTACCAACGCGGAATGGTACTAATGCATTTGACCGTCTACCGGACTTGGCTGGTCGTAGGGAACCTCCTAGACTCTCGCAAGAGCTAGGCAGATGATGTCACGACCCGTTATCATACACTTGGGTCAATTACGTAAATAATAAAGTCGGCATAATCCGGTTTCGTTGTTTCTCATAACTAACAAACACCACTCATACACATTACACTCATACAAGAAGCCAGCTAAGTAAGTCCGTGGACTTACCTGAATCATATCTCAACTCTCTTAATCACAACTCAATCTGTAACTGTATAAGTCGGTTGCCTGTCAAAGGAGGCAAGTGTGTCAGCACACTTTCTTGGTAATTAGAAGTCTAAGACTTCTAAGGTAGTAGGTCCTATTAGAACCTAATTTAATACAGTACCAATTTATGGTAAAATGACTATTTTACCCTTGGTCCCGGAATTTTCAAAAACTCGGAATATGTACTTAAATTAATATTTGAGGCTAACTAACCATATTCTACTACCTAGGATGATTTTAGGTAACAACTAGAAAAACTACCCATTTTCTATTTCCCGAAAAGTCACTAAAGTCCAACTACAGCTTCAAATATAAAATTCGAATAATCTTATAAAAATTCTGAAATAATTCTCTAGGTCATCTATGATATCCTATCTACTTGAAGGAGAAAGAATTTCTTAAAACTGTTAAAGCATCGCTTCTACAAAAATTTCTAAAGTTGATTACAACACTTAACAAGTAGCACATTGTCTTAACTTTGAAAAATCATAACTCCTAAACTACTCGCTGGATTTATCCCAAATTTTGATATGTTCTACCGTAAAATCTTATCTATAATATATCCAAAATTCAGCCGCAAAGGAGATCAAAATCCTATTTAAAACTATCTCACAAAACCGAATTTCAGCACAACAGAAAAACTGTTTACGACTCAATCTTTGAAAAACCGTAAATCCCAAACCACTCGCTGGATTCCTCTCAAATTTTAATATGTTCTACAAAAATATGTCAACTATATCATATCCAAAATTCAAGCTCAACGGAGATCAAAATCTTGTTAAAACGATTTCACAAAACAGCATCCCATGCTGTTTTTCTCAACTCAGCACATTTATAAAACTGTATGAGGAGTCGACTTTGCAACGTCATAACTCTCAAACCGTAACTCCGATTCTTCCCAAATTTTAGTATGATCTACTATATACTACTGACTACAACATATCCAAAATTCAGCAGCAAAGGAGGAGTATAACTTACTCAAATCTGGCCCTGAACTCGACTGCTTGACAATTGTTGAAAACTCAGAAAAGTGTGAATCTTCACTGCTTCTTCTATGGCTGATCTGAGTATAATTTGAAGACATAAAGGGAACCCATTAGGCATGACAAGTGTGGAAGGCAGTGCAAGCAAGGAAGACACAGATACCGTTTAGTTGACAGTAGCAAAATCTTTCCCATCAGCAAGGGTGTGCGCTTGGCTAGGAGTCATATGGGTTAGTACGGGTCTGCAGTTCGGTTGGAAGGCTCGCCCTCCTCTGTGGCCTGTGTCCTACGCCGATTTAAAGACTCAACATCCGAGATGGTGAGGAAACGAACACATATAAGAGAAGAAGGAGATACTCAGACTCACCTATGTCGCAGCTGTGTGCAGGAGAGCTGGCTTGGTTCGTTTCACTGAGTGCACGCAGAAGGTTGTGTTGCTGTGTGGTTGTTCGACAGGGAGATGCAGCTTCAGACTGGGATTGACTGCGTCCGACTGCACTGAGTCTTCTAGCGTGCTTTATCTGTGACAACAGAGGCCTTCGATACTCCACTCCAGAGGCGACAGAGGAAGGGCGACTGAAACAATCCGTCACTGCTGCGAGGAGGGGAGCGGGAATGGCGATCATTGTTGTGAGGAGGCGATCTGTTGCAATAATGGTATGTACGCAGGAGAGGTCTGATGGTTATGGAAGGTAGCAGCTGAGGGGGTAATGGAAGGCATAAAAAGTGGGAGTTACAGTTTCTTTGTAACGTCTTTCATATGAGCGTGTGATCTGCAGAAGGATCGATGTTCTCTTGGGCTGCGATGATGGGAAGTAGCAGGCCCGTCCTCTACAGATCGCTCTTGGGCTGCTGGGCGTGTTGGACTGCTGCTGGACAGGCTCGAAGTCAAACTGGGCTGAAATTAAGGTAGGACTAGTGGCTGAAACAAGCAAGAAAGATGGGCTGAATTGCTTGTCAAAAATCTGTCAAAACTCGTCATGGCCTTGTCAGGCCCATGAATGAGTTTGTCACAGATTTGTCGGGCTTTGTCATGGTCTCGTCTCAGCTTAGTCATGGTCTCGTCACAGCTTGTCATGATCTCGTCACAGCTTGTCATCGATAAGAATGAATTATAATAACTAGGGTTTGATATAAATCTATCATTTTATGTGAATTAAATTCTACATAAAATAATAGATAATTATAAGGATTAGAGTTCGATATAATTTTATCATTTTATGTGAATAAATTCTACATAAAATAATGGATATTTCTAAGGATTAGAGTTCGATATAATTTCATCATTTTATGTGAACTTCTACATAAAATAATGAAATGTGTGAAGGAAGAGATACTAGATAGAATGGGAAACCGTCAACGGCGGAATTAGACAGAATAAAAATTCTACATAAAATAATGGATATTTCTAAGGATTAGAGTTTGATATAATTTCATCATTTTATGTGAATTAACTTCTACATAAAATAATGAAATGTGTGAAGGAAGAGATACTAGATAGAATGGGAAACCGTCAACGGCGGAATTAGACGGAATAAAAATTCCGGATATTACAAGCCCGTGTTGGTTAGACGATCGGAGGCATCCGACCGTTCCATTGCCGGAAGAAGGGACCGAGGCGAGTTTCGGAGGATTCTCGTGTCACAAAAGAAGTTGAACTAGAACGGGATATGACTTAATAAGTAAAGATAATAAACCGGATTTGTGTGCATTGAGTATGTTGTGTGACTATGTTCAATTAATTGTGTTTGTGCCTTTCCCTTTAATTCTAATGCTTCGAATGTGAGCTAACGGTTTTATACCGAATGTTGTAGTTTGCCTTGCAGGTTAGGAATGCGGCCGAGAGATCCGGAAGGGTGGGCAGCCGGGGTCCGTACATTTTAGGAAGGGTTTTGAGTTGGGGTTGTCTTGTGTTTTGGTCTTTCGGTTATTACGTTTCGTGTGCCGCTTGTTTGGCGTTTGGTTTAAGTTTTACCTCGGCTGAAGTTGTTGCATTCTTTCGGGTTTCTTATCATTTGCATTAAAATTGTTTTACGATTTTTCCTTTATTTGTGCCATGTTGGAAAGGTTCGGTGAAATTGTTGTCAAGCTAAGGGTCGGGACCCATTGTAAGGTCCCAGCCCGTAGCATCCCGATTTTTCCTTTATTTGTAGTTGTACCTAGTGCGGGAATGTGCTATGAGACCTGATATATCTTGCGGTGGTAGTTTGAGTAGGTTTTGAGTATAGATGTGAAGGTTTAAGTCCCCTTAGTTTGAGAGTCCTTACCTCGGCCTTAGGACCGAGAAGTTCGACGTATAGCAAGTTTCGGGACGAAAATTATTTTAGAGGGGTCTGATGTAACGCCCCGTTTATTGGGTGCGTTTTCGTTTTTTATTTTTCAGAAATTTTATTTCTATTGTTATAGTTTTATATACTATGTAGTATGTCCAAATTTAGCGTTATGCTAAATTTGTTTTGTTGGTGATAGGTTCGGAAGCACCCCATTTAAGGCCAACGAATCCATATCGACATCCATAGATCGTCTTCCATCTTTTGACGTCACGTGAGTACCCTCTCCCCCGAGCTTATGATCTTACTCGATTTAGTTATATTTAGTATTAGTATCATGCTAGGATGAATCTAGCATAACTTAGAGTTAATGCCAAGTAGTGGCTTTGAACCTTAGGTGAGTTTCGAGGATTTGATATTGTTTGATGGATTGATGTTGATCCTAAGCTTGAGGTGTTGGTTATCTTGTGAGGTTGTTATAAGGCTTTAAGTTATATATATGGTTGATCTTGTGAGCGTTTTGAGGCTCGAGGTGGGGTTGTATGATCTTATGGGATTTTGGAGTTTAGGTTTGGCTTATCCTAGTTGCGTTGTGAGTGATGATCTTGTGAGATCCGAGGGCTTAGAAGTCTTAGGACTTCTAGCTTTTGTTGAGTGTGATGTGAGCATGAGCGATTCTAGAATGCAGTCCTAGAATTGAGAGTCAAATGGTCTTGCTTTGACCATTTGTATAGAAGTCTTAGACTTCTATTGTGAGAGTGTTGTTTTGATATAGTTATCTTCTTGTGAGCAGGTTATGGTCTTCCTCTCCTAAGGAAGTGAGAGTGTTGTGAGTTGAGTGTGATGACGAGGTAAGTCCTCGGACTTACTTAGCTCGTATTCTTTGTATTAGCATTATTGTGTGTTGGGTGGTGTGTGTTTATTATTTTACTATTTATAACAACTAAACCGGAAATAGGATTACCGACCTTTATATTATTTGGCCCATGTGTATGATAATGGGCGGTGACATCATTGCCTGGCTCCCCGTGAGAGCTAAGGGGATCTCGGCGACTGGCCCGTGCTGGTTAGACGGCCGGAGGCATCCGACCGTTCCATTGCCGGAAGAAGGGACCGAGGCGAGTTTCGGAGGATTCTTGTGTCACAAAAGAAGTTGAACTAGAACGGGATATGACTTAATAAATAAAGATAATAAACCGGATTTGTGTGCTTTGAGTATGTTGTGTGACTATGTTGAATTAATTGTGTTTGTGCCTTTCCCTTTAATTTTAATGCTTCGAATGTGAGCTAACGGTTTTATACCGAATGTTGTAGTTTGCCTTGCAGGTTAGGAATGCGGCCGAGAGATCCCGAAGGGTGGGCAGCCGGGGTCCATACATTTTAGGAAGGGTTTTGAGTTGGGGTTGTCTTGTGTTTTGGTCTTTCGGTTATTACGTTTCGTGTGCCGCTTGTTTGGCGTTTGGTTTAAGTTGTACCTCGGCTGAAGTTGTTGTTGCATTCTTTCGGGTTTCTTATCATTCGGATTAAAATTGTTTTACGATTTTTCCTTTATATGTGCCATGTTGGAAATGTCCGGTGAAATTGTTTTCAAGCTAAGGGTCGGGATCCATTGTGAGGTCCCAACCCATAGCATCCCGTTATCCTGTGGATTCGGGGTGTTACAGGATGTGGCCGAGTGATCCGGAGGAGTGGGCAGTCGGGGTTCCGTACATGTTAGGTTGAGTTGGGTTTGGAGTCCTCTTGTGTTGTTGTTATTATATATTATGTTGATGTTGTTGTAAGGACGGATGAAGTCTTTCTTTTCTTTTATTGTCGGGTTTCATAACATTGCATAAAAATGTATTTCGGTTTTGGCCTTTATTTGTGTCCTGTTGTAAGATCCGGTGAAATTGTTGACAGGCTAAGGGTCGGGACCCATTGTGAGGTCTAGCCCGTAACATCCCGATATCCCGCGGATTTGGGGTGTTACAAAAGTGGTATCACAGCTCTAGGTTGACAACAATGGCACTCGCAATCTTCTAAAGGCCGAATAAAAAAATAAACAGAACCCTCAACGGTTCTGAGTTTTAAAGAAATGAATTTCGTTTTCAAATCATATGCATGAGTCAGTTGGGGTAGAATGTACGGGACCACCACTTCCTCCGCGGATCTCAGCAACGTAGTTATTGATTATTATATTATGTATACATATGTGTATATATGTAGATATGTATATGTCGACTTAGGATGTTTTGGACTATACTTGTATGTTGAATTGTAAATTGTTTATGGACTAATTACGTTTATAGTAGTAGCATGACATTTATATCTTTTATATATATATATATTTATAAACATATGGTATACTAAAATCATATTAGTGATAGTGGACCTTGTAGCTAAGATGATAGAAAGCTATCATCGCCACCTTAGACAACGCCTTTTGACTTAGGATAGTATACATACGAAGATGAGTATGCTCAAGTTATC
Source organism: Fagopyrum esculentum (assembly GCA_033239045.1). Lineage (NCBI taxonomy): Eukaryota > Viridiplantae > Streptophyta > Magnoliopsida > Caryophyllales > Polygonaceae > Fagopyrum > Fagopyrum esculentum. The sequence continues at coordinate 82,751,671 of BSUD01000008.1, read as the reverse complement.
AAGTTGAGCATCAAGTTTTCACAAGCACCCCGGTCATTTCCCGGACTCCTTTAAGAGGACGTCGAAGATGAAGACTAGAGATGACGTAATTAAAGGACAAACAAATAAAAAGGGAACCTCGTGTTGACTTAAGTGAAGCCAAGATGAAGAATTTACCAATATAAAAGCGACATGAAGACGTGAGGGTGGTACCAAGGAAACAATGAGGGAGCATCAATGAGGCAACTGGAGACAGCGAACATAAGATTTTTCCGAGTGCGGTGTCGATGAACTAAAGATGCGAATCAAGTAAAGAGGACTACATTCTCGCTCGAGAATAAAAGTGACGTTTTAAGTAAGACTAGTTTTCAATAGGCGCTCCTAAGTATGGGAGTCAAGATGAAAATAGTGGTCCAAGAATTTTGAAAGATTGACGAGAACCGGAAGTTAAGCTTACGGAGGTACCAGAGGGTGTAGTGACGATCTGTGCAAGATTCTAAGCGGGTGACTTATTCAGAAGTTTGAGAGTTACGAGGAGGATCACATGGTGAAAATTCACACAGTGGAATTACCTTAGGAGTCAATCGATTTCCATTATTGTGATGAGACTGAGCAACGCTAAGAAGGAGGAAGTGTGTGAGGATGATGATCTTCAGAAAATGAAAGAGGAAACAAGGGGCAGGATCGAAGAACTTAAGTTATCAACCAAGAAGGAGGCGAGTGGAGGCTAATTAATGTCAAAATATTTGAGGAGTGCATTTGCAAAACATTATGAAGAGCGGTTAAGCCTATAAAGGTGGGACATATGAGACGAGAGAGTTGGGTAGGTATGGTTATCTTACAGAAGCGGAAGGAAGAGAAGAGCGTAAAAAGAGATAACGGAGTTAAAGCAGAGTTAAATGAGCTAGTGAAGTTAAGACAGAGTACCCCGAGAAGGTATCCTTTCAGGAGTATGGTAGCAGGGAAGTATGGTAGGAGGGTAAGTCGTTAGCTTCGGAGAAGGTCAGATACAAGTTAATCAGTGACAACTGAGAACGCACAAGTGCGGGTTGTCTATTGATGTTCGTAGATGGGGAGAGTAAACAAGACTATGGGAACATATAGGACCGGGAACAAGAGCTTGAAGTATTCGCAATGGATCAATGTCAATAGTAAGAAGGTACATCAATGGACGCGCGTTTGTCTTAAATCAAAATGGGTTGAACGAGTTCAAACAAGTAGTTATAACAAGACCTCCGAGGAGGAGATTGTAAGGATCTTACGCGACCTTCTTAGGTCATGGGATTGACATATGGTGGAATGCCACGGGTTACAAATTTTAAGGTTTGATCATGGTAAGGGGAGCTAGTGGAGCAACCGTAAGATGAGGCTTCCCTTGTAGTTGTACATAGAATACCGAGAGATACATAAGGTGACCAACAATAGTAAGGGAAGACTGAAGTTTGAAGTCGATGTAAGATGTACAAGAAGTACATGAAAGATTGAGGATAGAACCTCTACGGTCGATTGGACATTACATAAGAAAAGGGAATAAGTGCTACACCTACTCGAAGGAATGATGCGAGCTTTGGTAGAATACGAAGAAGGTAATACTAATATATTATAAGGCGTGATTAAGTCATGCAGTTAGGACGTTCACGACTTCACATAAGTGTGAAACCTTAAAAATATTATTAGAGCAGGTATCCCGAGTGTTAGAGATGAAGGATCTTTGAAAGAGGGCGGTGAACATTGTAGCTAAAGAAGTATTAAATCACGTGTTCGATGGACGTCACCTCAACAGATCGGGGTGGATCACTTGACCAATGTTAATACAAGATTGTGTCGATATCTTACGATATGTGAGGGAACGGATTCCAATGCATCGGGAGGTGGATTTACCATTAAGAAGATTTGAAGTTCACGTTGGAAGTGTATCTTGAACGCTTTATTTGAAGTTCATGTTGGAAGTGTATCTTGAATTCTTAATTTGAATTTATTATAGAGGACACCAGTTTGCGAAGAGAGAGACGATTATCTCCGTTGTACATCGATTTCTATAAGTTGAGCAAGATGACAATGAAGGACCAGTATCCCTTACACCGAATGGGAGATCTACTCGATCAACTGCAAGGGTCAGTATTCTCTTCTATGATTAAGTTAAGATTTGATTATTACCATTTGAGAATTCGAGACTCAGATATTGCAAATGCGGCATCTTGGAACCAACCAGAGTCACTACGAGAGGGAACCCGTATGACAAGTTGTCTCGGGATGGCAAACCCCGAGAGATATGGAAGGAGTTATAAGTCATCTTAGATGTGCTGAGCTTTACCAGGCATGTGAAGGGAGAAGTTGTGTAACACCTTTTATGGTAACCTACTACAAATGACGATGAAGTATTGTACGGAACGAAGAATTGACAACAGAGTTGCTGAGAGTTAAAAGGGGATTCATGGGTGCAACTATTTTGATTTACCTTGAGGTGTTATGGATTTGAGGTTGTACAAGTGATTCTCCAAGACAAAGGTCTTGATTGAGTATTGAGGAATGATGTAAAAGTAATAGCATATGTGTATCGTTAGTAGAAGCACTGTGGAGTAAATTACTTCCTTCGTTACTTGGAACGTGCAACAAGTAATTGAGGAAACGTAACATCAAAGTTTGGTTTGACAAGAACCAAAGCAAACGGTATGAATAGGAAGATTCGATCTTCTTAGCTAGATACAATGAAACAGAAACATCAGGGAAATGCTGCATTGAGGAAGACCCGAGAGGGAAGTGGAGTTTTGAGATATCGAACCTTTGTGAGATCATAGCATGACTGAAGGTATTTCTATGGTCGTCTATACCCAATCAAAAGTAAATCCCGACTTAGCACTGAAACAAGTATAGTGGTTGAGTAAAGGTCGAACCCAAGAGAGTTAAGGTGTTTTATTAGATGCAATTATTGATGATAGAAACGAGTAACAAAGTGGGGTTTTGGTTGAATTGATGCACAAAAACTTATAAAAACGAATAACGCAACAAGTAAGACAATAATGGGTGAATCTACACTATGTTGATTCTAAGCATGCAATTGCTACTTTGGTGAGTTCCTTTTACAAGTTTTCAAGTAACCTCCCGTCTCGATCATATATATGTGTTGAGCCAACCGGCATCAACACAACTTAACAAGTTAGTGTTCCGTAAACCTACAAGAACAATTAACAAGTTAGCTTTCAAACAAAGACTAAGGGATATAAAGAAAAGATTAAAACCGTTAAGCTTATCTTTATATTTGTGTTCCTTTTCTTTAAGTAATTAAAACCCGTTATTACTTAAAGTTTACTACTAGATGAAAGACCCGAACCCGAAACCTATTAATCCTAGTTCTTTGCATGCACTTTAGAACCTAAGGTGATCAATCTCAAGTAATAGTAAAACATGCAATTAGACAATCGAGATCAAGGAAACACAAAGCATTACTGAATGAAAGCTTATATTAAAGAAAACTTACAACCAAAGTAACAACGCAGGTTCAAATCAACCCAATGTAGCAAGGGAGTTAGCAACTCATTACAATGGAAATGAAAATTGGTTTCTAAGTGGAAAAATATGGAAAACAATTTGGATGATTCTAGCAATCAACCAAGGCCTATTTATACTACAAAAGACACTAAATAGGAGTAAATGGCCGGCCCAAAACAGCCACCTTATATGCCATAAAGGTGGTGTAAACAACCGGAGTAAAGCTTCTGTCGTTGAACCGCAGGGGCGGTGAAGGCAAAAACGCTTGATCTTCTTCATGACCGCAGGGGCGGCTAGGCAATTCCGCAGGGGTGGATATTTAATGCTCTTCAAACGTCTGACTCTTCAACTTCTTGCCGTTTCTGATGCCAAGCCGCCGGGGCGTCCTAGTGTTGACGCATGGGCGGTGACACAAACCCTTCATCTTCCAGCTCCCAGGTTGAGGCGCAGGCAGAGGTATAGGGGGAGGCGCAGGGGCGCTGGTCCTTGCTTCTTCAGGGCAGGTCACCGCAGGGGCGCGCAGGGGCGGTGACAGTCTTCGTGGTTGGCACTGGAGAAGGCGTAGGGAGCGCTCCGGAGTAAAGTGTCACCCGCAGGGGCGGCGGCAAGGCTCCGCGGGGGCGGCGAAGCAACAGAAGCTTTGCTTCGTGAATGATCTTCACTCCTAAGTGCTTATAACTCCTTCCTTAGCTTCTTTTAGTCTTCTTCTTCTGGACCAAGGAGTTAGTAGCATAAACCGACCCAAATGCAATAAAAAGACTCTAAAAACTATCCTAATTGATAGTGATTCCATCACCTATCATAGCGCAAGTAAGGAAAGTGGTTTACCGGTTGGCAAAGCCACCAAGAGTAGTGGGTGTTCGCCCGGGGTTTCATGTGTATCAGTCTAGGTAGTACAGGTATGACTTGACATGTATTGCCAATCTTGATGATTTAGCGGCAGTCGAAGAACCAATGAGGCTAATAGGAAGACAAAGGAGAGTATCTTTGAATGAGTTTTATGCTAAGCTAGTAGCATCGGTAGAATCAACGGGTTAGACCTAGTTCTTCCTTTAATTGAGTTATGTGCATGTGTGATTCTATGTGTTATGTGTGCCTTGTGCGAGAATGGGTTTTATAACCTGTTATATCTTGCGGTAGTAGCTTGAGTAGTTAGGTATATAGATTAAAAGTTTTCACCGTTCTTAGAATGAGAGTTCATACCTCGGCCTTAAGGGACCGATAAGTCCGGCGTATGGCAAGTTTCGGGACGAAACATATTTTTAGGGGGACCTGATGTAACACCCGGATTCGATATCGACGTTCTCGCGTACTTCCATCAAATTTTTTATTTATTATTATTAGTAACTTTTGTTTATATTTTTGGAAAGTGTTTTTAAGACATAAAAATAAATTTTCGAGTATATTTAAATTTTTTGTTTTACGTTCAAAAAGGAGTCGAGAAGTTTTTCCGACTCGAGATTTCTGCGCCGTATGTTTGAAATCGAACCCATCCTTTATTATTTTCTTTTCTTCTTTATTTATCTTCTTTTTCCCTTTTTTACATCTCTATTGTCTTTTCTCTCTATGGCTGGTGAGAAGCGCTACCTGCCTTCGGGACCTCTGCAGGCCGACCGTTCACCACCCGACCCCTCGTTCTTGTGCACCTGCAAGCGACCCCTCGCTCTCCCTCCCGCTGTGCCCTATCTCCCATTCCCTCACCTGCAATCTCTCCTTTGCTCATCTATCAGCCTATTCTTCTCCCTTTGTTTTTTTTTCATCCCTTTACTGCCTCTATTGAAACCAATTAGGAGGCTGCACCACCATCGGTGGAGAGTTCGGTCCACCAGGACTCGCCGGAACGCTGGGGAGGTGCCTCTGCACCGCCGCCTCGAGCCCATCGGAACACTAGAAGGCGGAGGACGCTGCCCATCTTCTTTTCCCTACTCCATGTTCTCTTCTGACGCGAGGTGGGGAGGCCCTGCCGTCGAATTCCACCGGAGGGCCGCTGCACCACTGATGCCGACACTCTTCCTTCTCCTGTTGTGCCGCCACGACCCCCTCCCTTCCTGCGCCGCCGGCACTCTTTCTTTCCCTCCTCTGCGAAGACCCGCTGCGTGTTCAACAGAGGTTGAAGAAGCCTTTTTGCTTAATTATTATTTTGGCCCCAGAATTTTGGTATATTTACAAATAGTGCCCATGTTTTGTATTTGCATATTAGACCCACTTTTTTGGAAGTGCATTTAATGCCCCTGCTGATATGTATAATTATAGTTTTGACCCTATTTTTTGAAATGTGCAATTTTTGCCCTTGTTAAATAAATCATAGATTTGGCATAAAGCTTATTTGGGAAATTGGTCGAGTTTCTTGAGTACCATATTGTGCCGGGAAAGTTGATTAAGGATTTTAACTCATCTTAATTTATATAATCGTATATTTTGTCCCGGACAATGTTCTTATTGTTTAAACCTTGGATTTTAACTACGGGATTTTAAAGTTGACGTTTGAAAAACGATTTTTACCTTTGAGTTATATATTATATAAATTTAAAATCAAATTTAGCATATAAGCTAAATTTCCTTAGCTTTGGTTTTAGGTCCGGAAGCGCCCGGTAAAGACCAACGAATTCATTCTCCACATCCGTAGATCGTCCTCCGCCATCGACTTTCTGTGAGTGCCTCTTTCTCGATATAGTATTATTTAGTAATAGTACTATGCTAGGTTGGATCTAGCATAACTTAAGGGAAATGCCAAGTAGTGGCTTTGAACTTTATGTGAGGATTTGAGGATGGTTTGAACGTTCTAAGGATTGAGGTGTGTATGTTATCATGTGAGCTTTGTTGAGGTTGTGAGTATGTGTTTGTTGAGATTGTGGAGTTAGGATGGAAGTATTCTACCATGTGGTTATAGTTGAGTTCTCGTGAGTTTATGAGGGCTAGGAGAGTATCCTAGTTTATGGGAGTGTATGACCTAATAAGAGTATATAGTACTAGAAGTCTAAGGACTTCTAGCGTGCGTGAGTAGTTGTTGATTATCGTGCCTTGTCTTGAACAGGCTGTGGTTATATTCCTTCGGAGAGGGTTATCGGTTTCGAGTAGCTTTGAGACGAGGTAAGTCCTCGGACTTACTTAGCCGCTTTTATGCATTATTTGGATACATTATGGTGGTGTGTGTTTTATCGCTTTTGATCATGAAACCGGATTAGGATTACATGACTATATATATATTAGTTGGCCCATTATTACTATTATTATCGGGCGGTGACATCACAACTCAGTTTTCCGAGGGAGACTGGGGGGATCTTTGCGACCAGGCCATACACGGTATATGGACGGGCTTCTTCATCACTCCCTCAGGGTATAAGGGTTGGGCGCCGCCACACTCCTGTTGGTTACACGGGGACAAAGGCGAGAGTTATAAGACTCTCGTGTCACACTTGAACGATTGGATTAGATATTGAATAACCTAAAAAGATATTAAGGAACGGATGTGTATATTTATGAGCATGTTGTCTGTTTGTGTTACTATGTGTGTTTGTGCCATATTATTCTTATAATGCCTAAAATGTGAGCTAACGGTTTTATACCGATTGTTGTAGTTGATGTGCAAGATAGGATGTGGCCGAGTGATCCGGAGGAGTGGGCAGCCGGGGTTCCGTACATCTTAGGTTTAGTTAGGTTTTGGAGTCCTTGTGTTGTTGTTATTATATATTATGTTGATGTTGTTGTAAAGACGGTTGAAGTCTTTCCTTTCTTTTATTGTCATGTTTCACAACATTGCATAAAAATGTATTTCGGTTTATGCCTTTATTTGTGCCCTGTTGCAAGATCCGGTGAAATTGTTATCAGGTTAAGGGTCGGGACCCATTGTGAGGTCTTGCCCGTAACATCCCGATATCCCGCGGATTTGCGGTGTTACAAAAAAGAATAAAAAGAAAAGGCTAGGCTCATTTTCAAATTTTGGAACGGGATTTCCGAATCGAAACAACTTCCAACCCAAAAATATAAATATACCCAAGAAAGCTATTTTACGGCGTAAAATACTTTTAAAAAATAAAAAGATTAAAGATAGAGAAAATAAATAGATAAAATAAAATCGAAAATGCGCTTAATAAACGCGGCGTTACAATTGAAGCTCTCAAATGCTCCAAATAACAATGGAGGGTAAAAATAATTACCCGGGGAAAAAGTGAAAAATTTCCCAAAAGTCCAAAATAACGCCAGGAACATTACAGTGAGACTCATAGTCATCACATATGCAATCGTCGCTAGTTATGTGTCACTTACTATCGATAATTAAGTTAAGTAACACTAATCATCATTAATTCGAATTTAAAAATCATAGCTCTTACAAAAGTTACAAGGGAATGTTAATTTGACCATATCAGTCTTTTAAGGAATTAAAGATCTCTCTTTTAACAAATTAAGGAAATACCGATCACACATTATGTACATACATTAAACAAACAAATTTAGGTTATGCTATGCTAATGTATGTCTTTGATCGATAAAGATTTGGCCAACCAAAGATTTTCATGCATATGATTTAGTTTGACAAGTCCGATGTATAGAATCAAATTGAATCAAATTATTGGAACCAATATCCACAACCTCGATATAATTTACATGTGCTATAATAAAGTATATATCATTACCAAAAATAGATGATATTACCAGAATAACTTTAATTTGGCAAGCAGTCTGTAATTAACAAACGAATTTAATCATTTTCTATTTTGATTATTCTCATTAAGCCTATATATATCATAACTCTTAAATCAATTTTAAACCACACTTAAACGCAAACTAAACATAATTATCATATCACCCACAACTTACAAGAATGGCGAGAGTAACCGCGGTGTTCTTCATTGCAATGTTGTGTCTTGGTAATAAATCTGCATCTTACGTTCTTCTTTATAGTTTGCCTTCTTAGTTTCAACAAAAATCAAGTATTTTGTTTTTGATGTTTATTTGCTTCATATCAAAAGATAGTTCATATTACTGTTTCAAAAAATGTTGCAACATATTAATGTGTAATATTTTAAATTGAAATATATAGGATTTTTTGGAGTTGAGAGGGCCAATGCACAATGTTGTACGGACCATCACCGACCGAATTGTCAGGATAGCGACTGTAACGCTTTTTGTCAGGATCCTAATCAATCTTCGTGTTATAATGGTGGAGTATGCAAAATTATGAACAACTTGCATTATTGTCATTGCAGTTGCTAGATAAAATACTTATAGGCAACTCTATTAGCTATTTTATTACTTAATAATCTAATTTCCTTGTGAAATTATTTCTCTTTTAAATCAATCATGGTATAAAAATATTATTATTATAATAATTCACAATCTTATTAATGTCCCATAATCTGTTTTGCTTACATTGTAAGGCGACTAATTGTATCCACCATGTCCCTATATAATAACTGTAACACCTCGAATCCGCGGGACTCGGGATATTATGGGATCGGCCCTCACAATGGGTCCCGACCCTTAGCCTAACAACAATTTCACCGGATCTTTAAGTAAAGTACAAATAAAAGGCAAAACGAAATAGTTTTAATGCAAATGACATGACCCTGAATACCAAAATGAAGAATCGCAGCCGAGTTCTTGCAACAACATCAAAGTACATACATCAATAATAGTAAACCCAAACTCATTCTACAATGTATAGGGAAACCCGACTGCCCACTCCAACTTGATCACTCGGCAGCATCCCTAACCTGCAAGGCATCTACAACAACGGTATACAACCGTTAGCTAACATTTTAAGCATTAGAATAACAGTAAAGGCACAATCACACATAAGGCAATATAAAACACATAACATGCTCGCACACAGACTGATTTCCCCTCGAAAAAACGATCAGTGCTTGTATAAACAAGGCACACAAATATCAATCACTATCCACGGGCTAGGAGATTCCACCTCCTATTCATCAAGATCACGCAAGATCATAACCATAACACAATCCACAATATCAATATCCTAAAAGATCATAACTATCAATCCATTAACTCAGCATCTCAAAATTCCTCAAACCTCTTAAGGCACCATATAATCAACATTCTTCAATCTCAATTCTAATCCTAATTTAGTTAATTAACCTTTACTTAATTAATTAACTTGCATTAGAATAACGTTTGCCCACAAGAAATTTATGAACCCACCTGTCATCAGATTTCATCAACCAAGCAACTCATAATCACCAGAATAATATAACAAGCATAATGGAATTTTCAATCATCCATTTTTTCAAGCCTAATATCAATTTAGGCAAATCGCAATACGGAAAATGAATAAATTCACATCTTATTCCTTACTAACCCGATTGACGATTTGAAAGAAGATTCATAATCACAACAACGCAAGCTACGCTCAAACAACATCAAATTCACCGGAATCAGAGTGAAAGAACCATCCTAGTAACATATATGCTCGACCAGGCGTTCAATTGCTCGCAATTGTGAATCGAGGAATCCAAAAACTCAAACATATTTGAAATTGGATTAGAAACGGAGAGTAGATCTGAGTTTGAAGGTTGAGAGAAATCAAATCTTTTACGAGGAAATGTCAAAGGAAAAGAATTAATAAACGATTTTCCGCTATTTATAAGAAAGACTTATCCTTTAGCGAATTCGATAATTATCCTTTCACTGATATAAAGGCGGGTTGAACCCCTTCTCCAAACTTCTCGAAATTGGAATAATAAATATGGAATATTGTGTGGACAATTATTCCGCAACTGCCTTAGAAAACGCGTATTCCTAAACCGTCTTTGTTAGCCCCTAAGAAACGAAATAACGACTCTTTATGCCGTTTTTCCTTCCCATGTTATATCGTATCTAAGACATGTCTGATGTCCTGATCATTTCACTCAACTTCCTTTTTATTAATTGAAACTCCCAAATGCTCCAAATAACACCGGAGGGTAAAAATTATTGCCCCGGGGAAAAGTGAAAAATTCCCCAAAAGTTTAAAATTACGCCAAGAACATTACGATGGGACTCATAGTCATCACATGCGCACTATTCGCTAGTTATGTGATAATTACTATCAATAATTAATTTAAGTAACATTAATCATCATTAATTAGAATTTAGAAATCATAGCTCTAACAAAATTTACAAGGGAATGTTAATTTGACCATATCACTCTTGTAATGAATTAAAGATCTCTCTTTTAACGAATTAAGGAAATACGGATCACACATTATGTACATACATTAAACAAACATATTTAGGTTAGTTATGTAAATGTATGTCTTTGAATTGATACAGATTTGCCCAACCAAAGATCTTCATTCATATGATTTAGTTTGACAAGTCCGATGTATGGAATCAAATTGGATCAAATTATTGCAACCAATATCCACAACCTCGATATAACACCCCGAATCAGAGGGACTCGGGATGTCACGGGCGGATACCTCACAATGGGTCCCGAACCTTAGCCTGACATTAATTTCACGGGACCTTTCCAACAAGGCACAAATAGGCAAAATACTTAAAGCGTTTATAATGTATGCGCGAGAAAACGGAAAGCAAAGGTACAGTTGGAAACTTAGCCGAGTCCTCAAAACAACATAACTTAAAAAACGTAAATCTAACATACGACAAGATAATCCATAATGACATAGAACATTGACCATCCCCATTCTAAAATATACGGATACCCCTGTTGTCCACTCCTCCACCTCACTCGGACCATCACCGACCGAATTGTCAAGATAGCGACTATAACGTTTTTTGTCAAGATCCTAATCTATCTTCGTGTTATAATGGTGGAGTATGCAAAATAATCAACAACTTGCATTATTGTCATTTTAGTTTCTAGATAAAATACTTATAGACAACTCTATTAGCTATATTATTACTTACTGATAACGTGATTTATGACGTTAGTATAGGCATACAATTAGATAGTTTTTCCCATTATTCATGCAAGGTTTTGGCATTAGTTCACGGCGTTTACACTCATTTCATGCATAATCCTAGAATAGACGTCAACACGAGCTTTTGTCGGTGTTGTAGGTATTTCGGGGGTCTTTTAGACATTAACCGATGCATTCGAGGGTCAAGCCTCATGGTGGTACACATCCAAAGCCTTGAAGGAGCATAATTGGAGCAACAAAGGACACAAAGACCACTATTGGTGCAAGCAATGGAGCAACTCATGGCTAAACGATCATAGCATGCTTCTGTTGAAGAAAATCGGACCAACTACTAGGAAAATCGGCCGATTTATTTGACTGGGTCGATTTTCCTGCCTTTGACAGCTTAAGCCACGTGTCCCACGATCTCTTGATCCGGCATTGCTCTTGGTGGAGAATATAAGTGGGCCTACAAGCTGTTGCTGAGTATCTCTCCTCTCCCACATTCTCTCATTCACAGCTCATCCATTGGGGATAGACTTGGAGAAGAGGAAAACTCTCTCAAATTGAAGGAAGAAGAAGAACACCAATCTAAGAGTGATAGTGAGGTTTTGAGTGATTTAGAGTGATTTTTGTAGTCTTGGATTGAAGAACTATTGCAAGGATTGTTAGGAACATTTTGGAACTTCATTTGAAGGGTTGTAAGTCTTGCTAAAACTTATATTCAGCTGAGATTTAATGTTTTTACTTTGCTTATCTTTCATCATCCATCTATGAGAACCATGTATGCTTGTATGATGATTTTGGATCTTGATATGCATATTATTGGCTAGTTTATTGTGATTCTGGAGTGATGGATTGATGGTTATGGCTTGATAATAGGATGGACTTATATGTTAGTTTAGGATGATTTGTATGCACGAAACCTAACCCATGAAGAAAAATCGGCCTGTTCTTCAGGTAAATCGGCCGATTTTTCCATGATCTACCCGATTTTCTTCTCTGTTGATCTTTAATTGATGAATCTGTATGTTAGGGTGTTAGGTTGTTGAAATCCTAGTGTTTAGTAAGCTTAATTTAGCTTAGGATCACCTAATGCTATCAACCTAAGTGAGGGAAGAGATCTACCCGATGATTTCCGATCTTAGATACCTAAGATGATGAATTCTAGGTAGTGGTGAGCCTCATAAGCCGCTATTGGATCGAGTGTGCTAGGATAACTGCTTGAGACTTCCCTTTTCCGAGACTTACCCGGTAAGGAGAGGGTTGCCCCTTAAGTAGTATCCGGTTTGTGTAGAATTCCCTACTTTAACCCCTTGAGACCTACCCGGTAATAGGAGTTTGATGCGGGACTAGTGAAGTGAGAGACCTACCCGGTAATTGCTTCCATAAGTGAAACACCCTTTCCCAACACCGCAGCTTTGTCCTTAGAATCTTTAGAACCTTGAGTCCAATGCCATAACCGGAAATCTTGACCTCTAGAATCTACTTTTCTCTCTTGATCATATATCTTGTGCTTGTATCACTTGTTTACCTTGCTAGCTTGAGTTGTTAGTTTGTTTTATTATCTTGCTTGATTTGTGATCTTTGCTTGATCATCACAAAAACCAACCAAAAATATCGAGATTTTCATTTCTTTCTTCCTTGACCTTTTCTTAGACTAGATCCACACTATCTATGACCATTGTTTGACTTGATTTCACCTTAGTCTTTGTGTTTGACCTCGGAATACTATCCCTACTACAAACGTCCCGTACACTGCGGGTTCGCTAGGAGTTAGGAGAAATATATCGAGTATAAATTTAAGGCTTTTTGCGCATCTATTCCTAGATGTACAAGTTTTTGGCGCCATTGTCGGGGACTAGGTCTAGACTGAGTCATTTTTTGTGATTGTTTATAGTGTAGATCTTTCTTGTTGCTTTTGATCTCTTTTTCATTTGTGTCTTTGCTTTTCAGGACATCTCTCACTCTTTAGGTGTATGCGAAGATCTCGTGGCAAGGATTTAGCTCCATTCGATCCCGAACCGGAGAAAACCCTTAGATCTAGATCCAAGAGCATTAGAAAGGGAAAAGAGATGGCCGGAAGAGATCTCCAAGCTGAGTTGGATGAGGCTTTAGAGCAAATGAGGATAAGGGATGAAGCTTTGGAGAATGAAAGAAGACTTGCCAATGAAAGGAAAGAAGCAACTAGGAGGAAGATTGAGGAGATTAGGCAAGCTCTTGTGCAAAGAGAGCTTAACCGTCAACAACCTCCTCCACCTCCACCACAACCGCAGCCGGCGGTTAATATTCGGGTTGTCCCCATTGCTATGGAAGAGCCACAAACATTAGGGCAACGTATAGATCCGGCACAAAGAGCACACCGTCCGGGTGTGAACTTAGGAGATCCCGCAGCCCATGATTACGAGCTCCGCCCTCAAGTTCTACAAATGATCCGGCATAATCAATTTGGAGGGATGGAAGGAGAGTCTCCTCATCAACACTTGATGAATTATGAGATTTTGATGGAGACTCTTAGACCGTCTAGATTGAAGAGCAACAACCATAAGCTTAGGGCTTTCTCCTTCTCTCTTAAGGACAAGGCCTTGGCTTGGTATCAATCTATTCCACAAGGGCGAGTTGGTACTTGGGAGGAGATGACCACCGAGTTTTTGACTATGTTCTTCCCACCTTCCAAGACTACCGAGCTAAGAGGGAAGATCAATGCCTTCGTGATGAAGGATAGAGAGAGTTTATTCAAGTCTTGGGAGAGGTTCAAAGACCTTCTCCTAGATTGTCCACACCATGGTATACCGAAAATTGAGCTATTGGAGATCTACTTCAAAGGACTTGATGAAGATAGCCAATTCAAGCTCCAATCTCTTTCCGGTGGGACTTTCATGGAGACACATGTGGATGAAGCTTGGGAGTTTGTAGAAAAGCAAGCTCTAGTGATTGAGAAGTACTCCCATAGGAAGAGTGAAGGGAGAAAGGCGGGAGCATATGAGGTGAGTGAAGTCACCATGAGCAATTTCAAGCTTGACGCCATCAACAACGAGCTAAAGTCTTTGAGGGAGTTGTGTGCTACAACTTTGAAGAACCAAGCAACTCCTCAAGTGCAAGTGCAAGATAATTTGTCTTCCAAGGAGGAAGATGTGAATTACATGGGAAGGGGCAATTACAACAATTATCAAGGCCCAAGGAACTTCAACAACAACCGGCAATTCAACAATTACCGGCCCAACCATAACCATCCCGGGTTTTCCTGTTCTAACCCGGATGGAGCCTTGAACCCTCCCGCTTCCACAAGCACAACTCCACCACCAAAAGCTTCACAAGAACCTCCACCCGGATTTACTCAACCCCAAAGGATAGAACCGAAATGATGTTTGAGCAATTGCTTGGAAGGTTGAGTGGCCTTGAGAGCACGGTGACTTCCATTTCCAAAGCTCAAAAGGTTTTGGAAGCACAAGTGTTCCAAAAAGCGGGTGAAGCCCATAGAGATCCGGGAAAGCTTCCCGGAAGGACCGAAGACAACCCAAGAGGCCAAGTGTTGGCCATTACAACGAGGAGTGGGTTGAGTATGAAGGATCCTTTGCCCAAGGAAAATGCTAAGGGAAAGCAAGTAGTGGTAGAAGAAGAGATATTGCAAGAAGATGGAGGCAAGAGAAGGATGTCGAGCCAACATATGTGGCACCGTCTCCATACAAACCACCACTACCGTTCCCACAATCACGAGCAAGAGCTCGTTTGGACAATCACTTTGGTAAATTCCTTGAACTTATGTCTAAATTGCATATTAATATTCCGTTCATGGATGCTATTTTAGGAATGCCGGCATATGGCAAGTTCTTGAAGGAAATACTCTCCAACAAGAGGAAGTTGGAGGAGTATGGGGAAATAAGAATGACAAAGAGATCCTCGGAGTTGATTCAAACGATGAAGGAGGAGATGCCTCCTAAGCTAAGAGATCCGGGATCCTTTTGTGTGCCAATCGGAGTAGGAGAAGTGAAGTATGACGCCCTATGTGATCTTGGGGCAAGTGTAAGCATCATCCCGCTTGCACTTTGCAACAAGGTTGGGCTAGGAGAGCCAAATCTGGTCAAGATAACCCTTTACATGGCGGACCGCTCAATCACTCATCCGGTTGGAATCTTGGAAGACATTCCGGTGCAACTAGGGAAGTTCTATGTGCCCATAGACTTCGTTGTTTTGGACATCCCGGCGGACTATCCGGTTCCTATCATCTTGGGGAGACCTTTCCTAGCTACTTCCGGATGTCTAGTAGATTGAAAGAATGGGACTCTCTCCTTCAACATTGGAGAAGAGAACATCAAGTTCAAGCTGTCCACAATGATGAAAGGGCCAACCCTTGATGAAGATGTATTCAACATAGTTGAGGAAGAGGAGTCTAGAGAGGTTGTGAGCTCAATCTTGCTCAAGGATCCACTTGAGAAGGTTCTTAGCTCAAGCTTGATGGAGGAAGGAGTTGAGGAGAGTAGCAATGAAGTAATCAAGGCCTTGAATGCATTGGACGAGCTACCAAGTGTTGGATTTGAAGTACTAGAAGAAGAGAGAAGCAGGCAGAAAAATCGGACTGGGGGGGGCCAGATCGGCCGATTTTTGGCCTTATGCTGAAGTTTCGTCCAGTTCTGCAAATACAGAAACTCAGATCGACCTACCCTCAGGAAAATCGGCCGATTTTTCTGACTGGGCCGATTTTCCTGAGTCTTTTCAGCATCAACCAATTGATTGTGAGCAATCATCAAGGGACTTAGGGGAGGCTTCCATGGCTTTGCAATCATCTCAACCTACATTGTATGGATCGTCTCCAACCGAAAAAGGTCCTCCTCAACTTGACCTTAAACCTCTTCCTTCTCACTTAAAGTATGCTTTCCTTGGTTCAAATTCTACTTATCCGGTGATTGTGAATGCATCTTTGAATGATGATGAACTTAATAGATTGTTGAATGAATTGAAACTGCATAGAAAGGCAATAGGATACACCATTGATGACCTTGTTGGCATTAAGCCTTCTTTGTGCATGCATAAGATAATGATGGAAGATAACCATAAACCCTCTATTGAACATCAAAGAAGATTGAATCCTATAATGAAAGAGGTAGTCAAGAAAGAGATCATTAAGTTGCTAGATGCGGGAACTATCTACCCTATCTCGGATAGTAAGTGGGTTAGTCCCGTTCATGTAGTTCCTAAGAAGGGTGGGATGACCGTAGTGACCAATGAGAACAATGAACTAATCCCGACTAGGACGGTTACGGGGTGGAGGATGTGTTGACTATAGGAAGCTTAACATGTCCCCTAGGAAAGATCACTTCCCTCTCCCTTTCATTGACCAAATGCTAGAGAGGTTAGCTCAACATTCTCATTTTTGCTATTTAGATGGCTATAGTGGATTCTTCCAAATCCCTATCCACCCCGATGACCAAGAGAAAATCACATTTACATGTCCATGGGGAACTTTTGCATATAGGAGAATGCCATTTGGGCTGTGTAATGCACCCGCCACCTTCCAAAGGTGTATGATGGCTATCTTTTCATAATACATTGAAAATATCATGGAAGTGTTCATGGATGATTTCTCTGTTTATGGTTCTTCCTTTGATAATTGCTTGGCTAACTTGTCATTAGTATTGCAAAGATGTGAGGAGACAAATCTTGTCTTGAATTGGGAAAAATGCCACTTCATGGTAAGTGAAGGCATTGTGTTGGGACACTTGGTGTCCAACCGTGGCATTGAGGTTGATAGGGCCAAGATTGAAACGATAGAGAAGTTGCCACCACCTACCTCGGTGAAGGGGGTAAGGAGTTTCTTAGGGCATGCCGGTTTTTACCGGAGGTTTATTCAAGACTTCTCTAAAATTTCTAAGCCTCTCACTAACCTACTAATGAAGGATGTTGAGTTTGTTTTCTCCAAGGATTGCCTTGAGGCTTTTTGTAGGTTGAAGAATGCTTTGATCTCTGCACCTATCATGCAACCTCCGGATTGGAGCTTACCATTTGAAGTAATGTGTGATGCAAGTGATGTAGCCGTTGGGGCTGTTTTAGGGCAAAGGAAAGATGGGCGCACTCATGCCATTTATTATGCTAGCAAGACGCTAGATGATGCCCAACTTTACTATGCCACAACCGAGAAAGAGTTGCTAGCGGTAGTTTATGCCTTTGAGAAGTTTCGGTCATACCTTGTTGGAGCGAAGGTCATTGTTTATACGGATCATGCTGCGATCCGTTACCTCCTTACAAAGAAGGATGCCAAGCCTAGGTTGATTCGGTGGATCCTTCTTCTTCAAGAGTTTGATTTGGAAATCCAGGACAAGAAGGGGTCCGAAAATTCAGTGGCGGATCACCTTAGTAGGCTACCTCCCTTAGAGCTCGAGAGAGTTAACATCCCGATTGATGACTCATTCCGGGATGAACAATTGCAAATGGTGGAGAAGTGCTTGTTCCAAGTGTCTAGAGGAAGTGAGTCATGGTATGCCGACATTGTGAACTACCTTGTGTGTGAGGAAGTTCCTCCCGGATTGACATATGCCCAAAGAAAGAAGTTCTTCAAAGATGTGAGGCACTACTATTGGAGTGAACCACTTTTGTTCAAGAGAGGGCCGGATGGAGTGTTTAGAAGATGCATACGGGAGGATGAGGTGGAGAGTGTGATCCGCCATTGTCATTCCTTGCCATGTGGAGGGCATGCTAGCTCACACAAGACATGTGCTAAGGTGTTGCAATCGGGCTTCTTTTGGCCTATCTTGTTCAAGGATGTACAAAGCTTTGTGGTAGCTTGTGATGCTTGCCAAAGGACGGGCAACATCTCAAGGAGGAATGAGATGCCCTTGAACAACATACAAGAGGTGGAGATATTTGATGTGTGGGTTGTGGACTTCATGGGACCATTCTCTTCTTCATGTGGAAACCTCTACATCCTATTGGCGGTAGATTATGTTTCGAGATGGGTGGAGGCAATCGCTTCTCCCACAAATGATGCCAAGGTTGTGGTGCGATTCTTCAACCGAGTGATCTTTCCTAGGTTTGGAACACCAAGGGTGATCATAAGTGATGGAGGAAAGCACTTCACTAATAGGAACTTTGGGGCACTTTTGGCTAAGTATGGGGTGACTCATAAGATGGCAACGCCTTACCATCCCCAAACTAGTGGCCAAGTGAAGATCTCCAACCGGGAGATAAAAGGGATACTTGAGAAGACGGTCTCTAGGACGAGAAAAGATTGGGCTATGAAGCTCGATGATGCTTTGTGGGCATATAGAACCGCTTTCAAGACACCAATTGGCACCACTCCTTACAAGTTAGTTTATGGCAAATCTTGCCACCTTCCAGTAGAGATGGAGCATAGAGCATATTGGGCTATAAGGTGGCTGAATTTTGACCTCAAGGAGGCCGGTGAGAAGCGGTTGCTAGACATGAACGCCCTTGAGGAGATCCGGTTGGATGCTTATGAGAATGCCCGGATCTACAAGGAGAGGACCAAGCATTGGCATGACAAGCGCCTCATCCCAAAGGAGTTGAATGAAGGCGACTTAGTGCTTCTCTTCAACTCGAGGCTGCGGCTCTTCCCCAGAAAGCTCAAATCAAGATGGACGGGTCCCTATGTTGTGAAGAAAGTCTTTCCTCATGGAGCGGTAGAGATAGGAGGAAATCATTGTGGTAATTTCAAGGTGAATGGGCACCGTTTGAAGAAGTACATCCCGGAAGCCCCGGTGGAAGTGATTGCCCCACTTCACCTTGAGTGAAACGCTCCTGAATTTGGTCAAGCTAATAACCTTAAAGAAGCGCTTAATGGGAGGCAACCCATTGGTACATATTTTTCCCTTTTGTTTTTCTTGTTTTTGTTTGATCTTACTCTTGGTGTGCTTTGTTTTTCTTTTGTGTTTTTGAGTGCTAGATCTTGTTGATTGTCATGTGTGATGAGATATTGGAGGTCATGTGAAAACCTCATGAAACTGTTGAAGGTACAAGATCCAAGCACATGGACGAGGAAGAAAACACCCAGAAAAATCGGGCTATTCATCAGCCAGATCGGCCGATTTCATGGGCATCTGGTCCGATTTTTCCTTCTATAAAGGAAAGTGATGATCTCCAATCAAGCATGGGTGGAGCGGACGTGGAACTTGGACGGCTTGCGGTGCCAAGCGCGGGTTCCGACACCTTAATGAACATCAAGAGCTCTCTACCATCCTTGATCGATCATCCACCATCATCATTCAATGTGAACCGAAATACCAAAGCATCACCAATTTTACATTGTGAGGACTCTCTTTCACTTCTTTATTTAGTTTACACATTAGGGACAATGTGTTTCTAAGTATGGGGTGGGGTTTTCATGATCACTTGCATGATTAGCATCTAGGATAGTTTAATTTTGTCACATGTTTCATTATGTCTTGCATTGTACATACATATTTCGAAAAATCCAAAAATATCAGAAAATTTAAAATTTTTTAGTGCTTCTAAAGCTTGGGAATGACCCTTATGATGAAAATTGTCTTGTGAATTGGCTATGGATGGCCTTATGTGTTGAATAAATGAATGCATATGTGGACTTGAAGTACTTATCTTGAATCCCATGAATGATTTGTGATCATGAATGTTTGCCTTGATTGAATTGAGTATTGAAAGTCGAAATTACATGCTAGTTCTTGCACATCATTTAGGAATGAATAAGGCAATTCATCTTTCTCTACTTCTCATCTTGATCATGTTGTTTGAGCACCTCAATTAATGAAAATTTTGACCTCTTTTGACCCATCCGGGAATAGGAGCATGCTAGTGTGTTGATGTGTGTGAAAAGCAAGTGTAGGGTGAAGTTGTTGATGAAAGAATGTTGTGAATGAAGTGTTGAATTTGTTGTGAAAGTGTAGACAAAAATATAGGTTTGGGGACATTGGTTTAAATGACAAGTAACTCGGCACACTTCACATAATCGGGTGTTGGTGCCTTGCCAAAGTCAAATAAACCGATAGTCCTATCGAGCTTTGGTATGTGTGCCCGGTGTGGATGCACCTTGAAAAATAGAAAAGCCCGAGGACGGCTAATCACCAAGGTTTCGGCTTTTGTACACCAATGCCATTGTCTCAAAAATAAGTGAAAAAGAAAAGAAAACAAAGAAAAGATGGAGAAAATTATACGCTTGTTGGGAAGTTGAGCAAAACCGAGATTGTGGAGTTAGTTCCTTTCCCGGATTAGCATCACATGACCTAGAAATTCCCACCTAATCACAACGTTTCTTAGCCTCTTCTTTCCTAAGTTCTCATGACCTAATTGCATGTGTGTAAGACTTAGTGATCTAGATTTGACATACTAAAGATCATCTTGACTTCTTCATTTTCACCTCTCATGCATGCTTTCTAGTTAAGTATAATTGTCTTTCCATGCCTTCATTCGTTTGATGCATGATTGATTGTCCTTTGCCATGAAACATGACTATGAAGGTGATCCAATGTTAGAAGCACAATTCCAAAAAGATTTTGTTGTTTTACTGCATGCATTAATTTATGTCATCTCTTAGTCTATAGTTGGATCTTGCTCGGGGACGAGCAAATCTTAAGTATGGGGTATTTTGATAACGTGATTTATGACGTTAGTATAGGCATACAATTAGATAGTTTTTCCCATAATTCATGCACGGTTTTGGCATTAGTTCACGGCGTTTACACTCATTTCATGCATAATCCTAGAATAGACGTCTACACGAGCTTTTGTCGGTGTTGAAGGTATTTCGGGGGTCTTTTGGACATTAACCGATGCATTCGAGGGTCAAGCCTCATGGTGGTACACATCCAAAGCCTTGAAGGAGCATAATTGGAGCAACAAAGGACGCAAAGACCACTATTGGTGCAAGCAATGGAGCAACTCATGGCTAAACGATCATAGCATGCTTCTGTTGAAGAAAATCGGACCAACTACCAGGAAAATCAGCCGATTTATTTGACTAGGTCGATTTTCCTGCCTTTGACAGCTTAAGCCACGTGTCCCACGATCTCTTGATCCGGCCTTGCTCTTGGTGGAGAATATACGTGGGCCTGCAAGCTGTTGCTGAGTATCTCTCCTCTCCCACATTCTCTCATTCACAGCTCATCCATTGGGGATAGACTTGGAGAAGAGGAAAACTCTCTCAAATTGAAGGAAGAAGAAGAACACCAATCTAAGAGTGATAGTGAGGTTTTGAGTGATTTAGAGTGATTTTTGTAGTCTTGGATTGAAGAACTATTACAAGGATTGTTAGGAACGTTTTGGAACTTCATTTGAAGGGTTGTAAGTCTTGCTAAAACTTAGATTCAGCTGAGATTTATTGTTTTTACTTGCTTATCTTTCATCATCCATCTATGAGAACCATGTATGCTTGTATGATGATTTTGGATCTTGATATGTTGGTTAGTTTATTGTGATTCTGGAGTGATGGATTGATGGTTATGGCTTGGGTGATGATAGGATGGACTTATATGTTAGTTAACATGATTTGTATGCATGAAACCTAACCCAGGAAGAAAAATCGGTCTGTTCTTCAAGTAAATCGGCCGATTTTTCCATGATCCACCCAATTTTCTTCTCTGTTGATCTTTAATTGATGAATCTGTATGTTAGGGTGTTAGGTTGTTGAAATCCTAGTGTTTATTAAGCTTAATTTAGCTTAGGATCACCTAATGCTATCAATCTAACTGAGGGAAGAGATCTACCCGATGATTTCCGATCTTAGATACCTAAGATGATGAATTCTAGGTAGTGGTGAGCCTCATAAGCCGTTATTGGATCGAGTGTGCTAGGATTATTGCTTGAGACTTCCCTTTTCCGAGACTTACCCGGTAAGGAGAGGGTTGCCCCTTAAGTAGTATCCGGTTTGTGTAGAATTCCCTACTTTAACTCCTTGAGACCTACCCGGTAATAGGAGTTTGATGCGGGACTAGTGAAGTGAGAGACCTACCCGGTAATTGCTTCCATTAGTGAAACACCCTTTTCCAACACCGCAGCTTTGTCCTTAGAATCTTTAGAACCTTGAGTCCAATGCCATAACCGGAAATCTTGACCTCTAGAATCTACTTTTCTCTCTTGATCATATATCTTGTGCTTGTATCACTTGTTTACCTTGCTAGCTTGAGTTGTTAGTTTGTTTTATTATCTTGCTTGATTTGTGATCTTTGCTTGATCACCACAAAAACCAACCAAAAATATCGAGATTTTCATTTCTTTGTTCCTTGACCTTTTCTTAGACTAGATCCACACTATCTATGACCATTGTTTGACTTGATTTCACCTTAGTCTTTGTGTTCGATCTCGGAATACTATCCCTACTACAAACGTCCCGTACACTGCGGGTTCGCTAGGAGTTAGGAGAAATATATCGAGTATAAATTTAAAGCTTTTTGCGCATCTATTCCTAGACGTGACACTTACTAATCTAATTTCCTAGTAAAATTATTTCTCGTTTAATTTAATGATGTTGAGTTTATGGATTGATAGTTATAATTCACAATCTTATTAACGTCACATAATTTGTTTTGTTTACATTGTAAGGTGAATAATTGTATCCACCATGTCCCTATATAATAATTGTAACACTCCGAATCCACAGGACCTGGGATGCTACGGGCTCGGCTCTCACAATGGGTCCCGACTCTTATCCTAACAACAAAATCACTAGATCTTGGAGCAAGGAACAAATAAAAGGCAAAACAAATTAGATTTAATGCAAATGGCATGACCCCGAATACCAAAATGAAGAATCGCAACCAAGTTCTTGCAACATCAATGTACATACATCAATATAATAAAACCCAAACTCATCCTAAAATGTACGGGAAACCCGACTGCCCACTCCAACTTGATCACTCGGCAACATCCCTAAACTGCAAGGCATCTACAACATCGGTATACAACCGTTAGCTAACATTCTAAGCATTAGAATAACACTAAAGGCACAATCACATGTAAGGCAATATAAAACACATAGCATGCTTGCACACAAGCCGGTTTCCCCTCGAGGAAAAGATCAGTGCCTGTATAAACAAGGAACACAAATATGAATCACTATCCACGGGCTAGGAGATTCAATCTCCTACTCTTCAAGATCTCGCAAGATCATAACCATAACACAATCCACAATATCAATATCCTAAAAGATCATAACTATAAATCCATAAACTCAACATCTCACAATTCTTCAAACCTCGCAAGGTATCATCTAATCAACATGCCTCAATCTTATTTCTAATCCTAATTTAATTAACTAACTTGCACCAGAATAATGTTTTGCCCGCAGGCAATTCTGAACCCACCCGTCATGAGATTTAATCAACCAAACAACCCATAATCACCAGACTAATATAACAAGCATAATGGAATTTTCAATCATCCATTTTGTCAAGCCTAATGTCAATTTAGGTCAAATCGCAATACGGAAAATGAATAAATTCATATCTTATTCGTTACTAACCCGATTGACGATCTAAAAGAAGATTCAAAATCACAACAACGCAGACTACGTTCGAACAACATCAAATTCACCATAATCGGAGCGAATGAACCTGCCTAGTAACATATATGCTCGACCAGGCCTTCAATTGCTCGGAATTACGAAAACTCGTACCAATATGAAGAGAATGAAGAGTGCAATCCAAAAACTAAAATAGATTTGATGTAACGCCCAATATTTTTGGCGCGTTTGCGATAATTATTTCTCCGGATTTTGTCGATATATTTTTTATTTCCCGTATTTAAATTATTATATTATATCTTAAAAATAAATTACGAGGATGTTTTGTTTATTTCAAAGTATATTTTGCGAGTTTACCTATATACTCGATCCATATAAATATATATATATATATTCTGTATTTTATATTTCAGAAAAATTCGGAAATGTTTTCCGATTCAAAAATCCCGTTCGGAACGCTCTTGATCGAGTGATTCTATTGCTCTTTTCCCATTTTGTTATTTATTTTTCTTTCTCTTTCTTCTTTCTTTACTCCCTCTCTCCTTCGGCGGATGACCTGCTAATTCCGACCCCTCGACCTTGTTGTCCCTCTGTGCAACTCCTCCCCAACAAGCTACCATCTCAGTTTGTAACTCTCCTGACTCACTCCTGCCACTTTACCTTCCCTGTTGGACCATCAACGAACTACCTCCCTCACCCCTCTTCCTTGCCCCTTCACTAATCTTCTGCAACCAGCGATCTCTACTCTCCATCGAGCTCCTTCTCAGACGACTGCACGCTAGGAAATGAAACAATAGAAGAGAGAGAGAGCTTCCCTTGTATCGCCATGCTGCCGGAACAAAGGTCCCTCGAACACCACCTCGCCGGACTCATGTCCTCCGCCGCAAAGCAAGCAGCCATACCCGAGGCCGGGGAAGCAAGCCGCAACCACAATACTTTCTACACTCTCTATGCAACGCCTCTCCGGAGGCCAAAGCCGCCAGAGCAGCCACCTTTGTCCGCCTCAATCCATCTCCTTTCCTTCTTCTCTCCGTCGGGTGTAAAGTTGAGCAGCCCAGCCAAACGCCGGATTCCATTGGTCGGCCGCCACCCTTCTACAACAACCAGGGGAGCCATCGGAGCCGCCTTCCTCCCTGCCGGAACCCCTGCCGCTCCTTCGCCCTACCAGGAGCCACCGAAGGCCAAGCGGCCAACCCCCTGTATTTTTGTAACACCCGAATCCGCGGGACTCGGAGTGCTACATTGGGCTAGGATCTCACAATGGATCCTGACCCTAGTCTGGCAACAAGTTCACTGGACCTTACAACAATGCACTAACAAATATAAAAACAAATACATAAAACCGTATAAACTGTATAACCAAAGGTAAACAACAACATAGCCGAGAATGAAACGACATCCTCACACAGGAGGGAAAACAAGACATCAGCCTCACGCAGGAGGGGAAACATAAACAACCCCAAAACCAACCACCTAATGTACGAGAGTCCTCGGCCTGTCACCTTGTCAGATCACTCAGCAGCGCCTATCCAGCAAACATCTACAACACGGTATGAAACCGTTAGCAAACCATACATATATAAGGCAATGCATAAGCACAAGCACAATGATGAAAGATAAACATATCAACATGCTATCACACATTTACCCATTTTATCATCTTTATATAACAGTCATTCACTCAAATCGTATATATATATATATAGATGAAAGTATGTGAGACGAGGACCGATACATCCTCGCCTCTGAGTGCTATATCCAGTTGTACGAGTGTTCGCCCCTAAACGTGCGTGCAAATAAGTTTTAATTATAAAACTAGAATAAAAGCAAGGGAACCCGCAGTGTACGGATCGGCGTAGATTAGCAAGTATTCCAGAGTATCGAACACAAGGATTTGGGTGGGAACAAATTCAATTGTAGATTATCAAGCGAGTAAATATGAGAATTTTTGCAAATATTGAGAAAACAACAATCCTAAAGATCCAAGTATCCAGCTGTGCCAATCGATTCAAGATTTACTATTGATATAAAGACAGAGTTGAGATATGCAAAGGTATGCTAATGTAAGGTAATCGTACGGTGAAGTTCCAAAAACCTTATATGACTTACCTACAAGACACTCTCTATACAGGTTGTTGAGGCTTCAATATAGAAAGGTTCTAAAGACAAGAATTAATGGCAAATACCCAAACTCATAATCCAAAGGTCAAAACTAACTTAACCGATTAAGGTTGTGACACTCATAATCGAGGTAGAGGTTGTTGAGGCTTCACTACCACCTAGAAAAGGCAAGCCAAGACTAAGTTAAAGCTAATCTTTAACTTTGGATTAAAGTAAAAGCAGGTTCGTAAACTTAAGAGAAATTACGGGCAGATCTTGAGATTCCACGGTCGTGGAACTCAAGAACAAACCGTGATTTAGGGTTCGTCGACGATTCTCTCAAACTCTAAGGGTCTAATCTAATTGCGATCGATCTATCATCATCTAAGCCACAACTATCAACCCTTCACCTTAGAATTGCTAAGGGTTTTTAGCCAATAACAGTCATGTTGATATCAAATTCAAGAATTAAAAGATTGAAAGATGAAAACTTCCGAAAACTTTCAATAAACTCCAAACCAATCTCAAAGTCACAATCAAGAACGAATAATGTCACTAATTCCAGAATAGAACAAATAAACACAATCTTAGGTAAGAAGGAAGAACGGGATGTCAATCCGTCTTCTAAATCAAACCTAAACAAGAAGAGAAGTCTTCTTGCAAGAAATCTTCCGAATCTTCCGTCAATCCGGGAAATCTGGAAATCCCAACGATAATCTCCACCAAAGTGCGAGATTAGGGCAAATCCAAGCACGAACGTCGATCTCCAACGAGATGTAAATGCCTCTAAGCGAATGCCACGAAAGTCTCTCTCAACGGTGGTGTAAATGCGTCTAAGCGAGGGTAAGCAAGCGTAAGCGGGGATGACGGAATTTCTCTTCGTCCGTCTTTTTATAGGGCAAGATAAAATATCGGCCCGGCCCAATCTTCAAAAGATCGTGGCTTCGAAATGTGGCGAAAAAGATCGCCAAGATCACGGTCGTGGAAGGTTCCACGACCGTAATTTAGAGCGTGGAAAGTGAAGGAAACTTTCAGGGAATGTGAAACTTCAATTTATCATAAGAAACTTCAAAGAAACTTTCAGGGAAGGAAACTTTTAGGGAATGTGGTGCATGAATCCGGGAAAGTGGACAACTACTCCTTCTTCTTCTTTTGCGGTTTCCGCACACTTTCAACTTAGAGCTTCGCTCTCTTCCTTTTATTTTTCGACTTTACTTTTGGAGTTATGGATAGAGGTGCACAAAAACCGAAGCCTAGGAGATTGGTGTTTCTCAATTTCCATGAGATGCCTCAAACCCTTAGCGCACATACCATAATCCGCTAGGAATATCGCTCAATCCGACTTTGGCAAGACACAAACACCCGGCTATGTGAATGGTGCCGAGTTACTCATCGTCATGATTGACTTCCCCAAACCTGCAATTTCTTCTATTCTTTTGATTGCAAATAATTGCTCTCATGGCCCTCCCACATCAAACATGCCTTTTTCATTCACTTCTCCAAGTTCCCGGATAGGTAAAGGAGGTTAATATTTCAAATGAGGAGCTAAATGATCAAAGAAAGAAGAAAGAAAATATTGAATTGCCTTAATCATCTCAACAAGAAGCATAAGAACTTATAGTGTGATTTCAACTTCAATTTCTCAACATGATTTAGGTAATATTCTTCACATTATGAAACTTGTAAAAAAGGTAAAATTCATTCATTTAAATTCTTTTCAATTCACTATTCTTTTAAGCATGCAATTGTCATCAAACTCAATTCAGAAGTAGTGATTATCATGGAAATCATCTCAATTCATTAGAAGCACAAAATTTTCAAAATTTTTCAATTTTTATGGGTTTTTTTTTCAAGTTCTTTTTCATGCAAAGCAATAAGGAAACGTGCAACAATAAAATGAACATGCAATGATAGTCTCGAATAAAAGCAAACATAGTGAGTAGAAGTTATTACAAACTTTTAGTACATCCCACCACATACTTAGGACGAACATTGTCCCTAATGTTCAAAAGAAAGAAAGAAAAGAAAGAAAAGAAAAAGAAACTCACAAAGTGGCGGTGGAATGGCTAAAGCGAACGGTCATGCAATCAATCACTGCGGCGCTGGTGGAGGCGGGAATGGAGAGAAGCTAGGATCATAAAACCGCCCAAACTGCTGGCGGTAGACATCCCTCATCATGTGGTCGAGGTCGTCTAAGCGTCCATCTCTAGCATCGGCTCGGATCTCCAATGCTCCTACTCTCTCTGAAAGGCCAGTAGCCCAATCCGGCATCTGCTCGTACCATCCCGGAGCCTGACTGTACCATGCTGGAGCGTCGAATGGTGCTGGTGTTGGTGCTAGTGCTACTGACTGCTCTGTGGACCAAGGAGAGGGAACGCCATACCATGTAGGAGGTGTGGTCATCCACGTAGGTCTCTCACTCACGCTAGTGCGGCAAGAAGACGAGCCTGAAGCTCTAGCTGGACGTGGAGAACGTCTCGGTACATCGGGGGCCGCCTCCGGCTGATCCGGAAACGTGCCAAACTCCTGCTCGGCTCCTCCTCCACCCTCAAAATGATCTCTCATATCCTCCTCCTCAATAACTGGTGGTGGAACATACGGGGGAGCTACAATCCTGTTCGCATGCATAGCAGCGAACGTCTCCTTCCAATTATGGCGTCCCGCCATAATGGAGTACTCCGGTAGCCACTCTATACCCCTACCCGTCCTACTCTCCCAAGGCATGGCCGCATAAGGCGGACCTCTATGTGTGGGGAAGATGAGGCCTCTAGTCATGAAGGCATGAAGTCCTAGAGGTACAGCTGGAATACGGGTGCAAGCAGAAAAATCAACACCTAAGCTCTTAGCAATGTGGGTAACTATCCCACCATATCCGATGTTGCCCTTCTTCTTGTTCTTGAGCTTGCTCATAGTAGCAGCCAAGAGAGTAGCACAATCAGCACGGCGTCCATACAGCATGGAGTATAGCAAAAACAGCTCATCCGTCTTGATCTTTTGGGGCGTCTCCGTCCTAGGAAAGAGACACTCCGAAAGAACACGGTGAGCAATCTTCAAGGCTAGGTGGTACATCAATCTAGCCTTGGTATCAGTAGGTTGCCAACGGTCCTCATCGGCGTAAATCATCGCTACCTCCTCCCAAAAGTCCTTGGCGTAAACGCCACTAGGAAATCGACCGTTAAAGGTCTCCTGAAACCCGAAAAAGGTCCCAAACTCACGGATGCTAAAATGGTAGTCTCTTTCCATAAGACGGAAAGAGATGGTCCTGTCTACATGGCGGTGCTCGAACGATGTCACACCCTCCCGTGTAATCTCCTCATAAGCGTCTTCTCGGATAGCCGAGAAGACAACTAGTCCGGCTCTATCCAAGAGCCAAGTAAGGTCCTCTATGATGTTGAGAGGAGCTAGATCCTCCAACAACAAGTATCTAGGACCAATCACAGCCCTCTTATGGATCCTCTCGAGTGCATCGAAGTGATCCTCATGTATGGTCGGGACTCTAGGGCTAGGAGGTGAGGGTGATGAAGGTGAAGATGGAGGTGAAGGGGAAGAGGGTGGTGGTGCTCTAGAGGATGAGGATGAAGAGGGATTACCCTTCCTCTTCTTGTTCTGATCATTCTTCTTCTCTTTAATTCTCCCCGAAACTCTCCTCACAAAGTCCATTCTGTTCAAAATTACGGGCTGTTCTATAGAAACCACGGCCGTAATTCCTCCAGAGACCGTGGTTTGTCTGTTTCTTTCGCGAATCTCAGCAAACAACACTCAATCTCCACAAACAGGCAGTCCTAATCTAATTTCTTCCAATCTCAATCAGTTATTCCTAAAATCTCTAACAAAAACAAACCAAATCGACAAAGATCAAGAGGAGTGGAAAAACCTATTTTTCGGATTGAAAAATCCGAATTGCGCGTTCCTTGGTGAATTTCCGCTCGATTCGTCGCTTGGATCTTGTTGGTGGTTGAATTTGCTTTAGTTTAGGAAGAAGAATCGTTAAAAACGATTAAGAAATGAGGATTTGAGAGAGGGTCGTGGATTTCGGCTATTAGGCCGTGGAAGAGGGGTTTTGTGGGTGATTTTTGTGAAGAACGTAATTTATATAGTCACAGGCAAAATTTTTGAAAATCACGGTCTGTCGAGGGGTTCCACGGCCGTGGTTTTGTACGGAACCGTGGTTTTGGTGATTTTTCAAAGGCTTTTGGAAATTACGGGTACTATAGCTGTCACGACCGTGGTTTAGGCCGTGGAACTCTCTGTAAAGCTCCAAAGTCCAAATTTCGTCACTTTTCTTCAACATTATCCTTCCCTTTTCCTTCTCCATCGTTCCTACATCCAAAAACACGAACATACCGGAAGAAATCGAGGCAAAATAAAGCAAAAACGTCTAAACTAAACTAAACTATGAATCGAAAACAAAAACAAGAATGCATTACCTTGGGTTGCCTCCCAAGAAGCGCTTTGTTTAAGGTCCGTAGCTAGACCAATCTCGCACTTATTCGAGTGCGGTAGGCGCGAACTCTTCGGCTTGGAGTTCCGGCGTATACTTCTTGAGTCGTTGGCCGTTCACCTTAAAGCTTCCGCCCGTTTCACCCCATACTTCAACTGCACCATGGGGGAAATACGCTTAATTAGAAAAGGTCCCGTCCAACGAGATTTAAGCTTACCTGGAAAGAGACGGAGCCTTGAATTGAAGAGGAGAACTTGATCTCCTTCTTTGAAGTCCTTTGGAATGATATGCTTATCATGCCAACGCTTTGCTCTCTCCTTGTAGATCTTAGCGTTTTCATAAGCGTTCAAGCGGAGTTCATCCAGCTCATTAAGGTCTAGGAGACGCTTCTCTCCCGCTTCCTTCATGCTGAAATTCAGCCACTTGATAGCCCAAAACGCTTTGTGCTCCAACTCTACCGGCAAGTGACAAGACTTCCCATACACAAGGTTGTATGGTGTGGTTCCTATGGGAGTCTTGTACGCAGTCCGGTATGCCCATAATGCATCGTCAAGTTTCAAGGACCAATCCTTCCTAGTCCTTGAAACCGTCTTCTCCATAATTCCTTTGATCTCCCTATTTGAGATCTCAACTTGTCCACTAGTTTGTGGATGATAAGGGGTGGCGACCTTGTGAGTAACCCCATACTTAGCTAGAAGAGCTTCAAAGCGACGGGCTATGAAGTGAGAACCTCCATCACTAATGATAGTCCTTGGCGTCCCAAATCGCGGGAAGATGGTCTTGTTGAAGAACTTAACCACCACCATGGCATCATTTGTGGGAGAGGCAATTGCTTCCACCCATCTAGAAACGTAGTCTACCGCCAATAGTATATATTGGTTTCCACAAGAAGATGGGAATGGTCCCATGAAATCAACTCCCCAAACGTCGAAAATCTCCACCTGTTGGATGTTGTTGAGGGGCATCTCATTCCTTCTCGAGATATTGCCTGTTCTTTGACAAGCATCGCAGCAAGAAATAAAGGATTGCACATCTCTAAATAAAGTAGGCCAAAAGAATCCAGATTGCAATACCTTTGCGCTAGTCTTATTCGAACTAGCGTGTCCTCCACAAGGTAGTGAATGACAATGGCGGATGACACTTTGCATCTCATTTTCCGGCACGCATCGCCGAATGATGCCATCCGGACCTCTCTTAAAGAGGAGAGGCTCGTTCCAATAGTATTCCCGGACGTCCTTAAAGAACTTCTTCCTTTGTGCGTAGGATAGTCCGGGTGGTATCTCCTGGCAAACCAAATAGTTAACAAAATCAGCAAACCATGGTTCGTTACCTTTGGAGATCACGTTGATGCACTCCTCTATGATGTGTAGGTGTTCGTCCGGAAAGGAGTCATCAATGGGTAAATGGTCGTCCTCTAGATGTGTTAGGCGACTCAAATGATCCGCAACAGAATTTTCTGAACCTTTCTTGTCGCGGATCTCAAGATCGAATTCTTGTAGAAGAAGAATCCATCTAATTAGCCTTGGCTTCGCATCTTTCTTCGCAAGGAGGTACCGGATCGCAGCATGATGCGTGTAGACAATCACCTTTGTACCTACAAGATAAGAGCGAAACTTGTCAATAGCATAGACAATGGCTAAAAACTCTTTCTCGGTAGTGGTGTAGTTGAGTTGCGCTTCATCTAGCGTCTTGCTAGCATAGTATATGGCGTGGGTTCGCCCTTCCTTTCGTTGTCCAAGAACAGCTCCAATTGCTACGTCACTAGCATCGCACATAACCTCAAAGGGAAGAGTCCAATCCGGAGGTTGGATAATATGTGCTGAAATTAGAGCTTGCCGAATTGTGTTAAACGCATCCAAGCATTCCTGCGAAAACTCAAAAACTGCATCCTTCATCAATAGATTAGTGAGCGGTTTTGATATCTTAGAAAAGTCCTTAATGAAACGTCTATAGAATCCAGCATGTCCTAGGAAACTTCTTATCCCTTTCACCAAAGTTGGGGGAGGAAGTTTCTACATGGTCTCTATTTTAGCTTTATCTACTTCTATCCCTCTACTAGAGACTAAGTGACCCAATACGATTCCTTCCTTAACCATGAATTGACACTTTTCCCAATTAAGAACTAGATTAGTGTCTTCACACCTTTGCAAAACAAGAGAAAGGTTAGAAAGGCAATCGTTAAAAGAGGAACCGTATACGGAGAAGTCGTCCATGAAGACCTCCATGATTTCCTCTATGTATTCGGAGAAGATGGCCATCATGCACCGTTGAAAGGTGGCTGGGGCGTTGCAAAGCCCGAACAGCATTCTCCTATAGGCGAACGTACCCATGGGCACGTAAATGTGGTCTTCTCTTGATCATCCGGGTGTATCGGAATCTGAAAGAAACCACTATAACCGTCAAGGTAGCAAAAATGTGAATGTTGTGCTAACCTTTCAAGCATTTGATCAATGAATGGCAATGGAAAATGATCCTTCCGCGTTGCATTGTTGAGCTTGCGGTAGTCTATGAACATCCGCCATCCAGTCACGGTTCGGGTAGGAATGAGTTCGTTGTTCTTGTTGGTGATGACCGTCATTCCTCCCTTCTTCAGAACTACTTGAACCGGACTCACCCACTTACTATCGGAAATAGGGTAGATGATACCTGCATCAAGAAGTTTAAGAATTTCCTTCTTGACAACCTCCTTCATGGTCGGATTCAACCGCCTTTGAGGTTGTCTTGAAGTTCTAAAGTCTTCCTCCATTAGTATCCTATGCATGCATAGGGAGGGTTTAATTCCTACTAAGTCCTCTATAGTATAGCCTAAGGCTTTCCTATGTTTCCTAAGGACAATCATGAGCTGATTATGTTCATCTATGCTTAGTTCGGAACTAACGATAACCGGAAAGGTAGAATTAGGTCCTAGAAAAGCGTACCTTAGATGAGTAGGAAGTGGTTTTAGTTCCATCACTTTCGGAGCTTCGAACGATCCTTGAGGAGCATCCGATGTCTCCTTAGAAGTTTCTAAGGGTATTGAGTGTGTGGGAGAAGAATCAGAAGAAGTTGAAGAAGTGTCTCGATCACCCCTTTCCACGGCCAACATTACGGGTGCATTATGTTCTCTACGGCCGTTGTTTAGGGCGTGGAAGGGAAATACGGTTGTCACATCTTTTCCACGACCGTATAACTCCCTGGAGTGGGACACGGTTTTGGTTGTGAAATCCACGGCCGTGGAATACAGTGTATGACCGTGGATTCTAACGTTCTCAGCCTCATCGTGGAGTTTCTCAAACTCCACTTCATGCATCTCTTCATGTGCTTCTAAGGCTTCAATTGCCTCATTGCACTCTTCTTCTTCCCCTACATCTGTTAGACTCATAGTAGTGACTTTTTGTAAAAGATCGTTAAAGAGAATCGCACTTACCTCCTCCCTAGACAAACCTTCTTCATCTTGGATATCGAAAATATCCTCATCAAAGATTGGTTCCTTCACTTGAGTGGAAAGAACGAACTCTACTTTCTCTTCTCCTATATCAAAAGCGAGTCTCCCATTCTTGCAATCGACTATGCAGCCGGAAGTTGCAAGAAACGGTCTTCCGAGTATGATCGGGACCGGACTATCTGCAGGAATATCAAGCATGACAAAATCAATGGGAACAAAGAATTTACCTAGCTTGACCGGGACGTCTTCTACAATACCGACGGGGCGAGTGATGGATCGATCCGCCATGTATAACGTCATCTTCACCGGTTTAGGATCGCCTAAATCGATCTTCCTGCACAATGCAAGTGGTATGATGCTCACACTTGCTCCTAAATCACATAAAGCGTCATATGTGACATCTCCCACTCCAATGGGAATGCAAAATGACCCCGGATCCTTCAACTTTGGGGGCATTTTCTCCTTCATGGTCTTGATGAGATCTGAAGAATCCGAACTCATCTTGACCTCACCGAAGTCTTCTAGCTTCCTCTTGTTAGAGAGGAGCTCCTTCAAGAACTTGCCATAAGCCGGCATACCTACAATAGCATCAATGAAGGGTATATTAATATGCAGCTTACTCATGAGTTCTATAAACTTACCGAATTGTTTATCTAGGCGCGCTCTAGATTGAGGGAATGGTAGGGGAGGTTTGTAAGCCGGAGGAGGAACGTAGACATCTTCCTTCTCCTTCCCCTTCTCCTTGTCTTTCTCTACGGGGACTTCAACAAATTTAGGCTGCGGATCGGTGGTCGTCACTCCACTTCTAGTCGTAATTGCCATCACCCTTCCCTTAGGGTTGTCCTCCGTCTTTCCTGGAAGCTTCCCTTGATTCCTAGGAACTTCCTCCGCATGGTTGAACATTTGGTTTTCTAAAACCTTTTGAGCTTTATCAACCTTGGAAACTTGATCATCAACCTTAATGATGCGGTTCTCCAACCCTTGAAGCTTTCCCAAAATCGTTTCCAACATGGGATCGGGCTTCTCCTTTCCCGAAGTGTTTCCTCCATTTGATGTTTGCCCTTGGCTTCTCAAAGGAGTAGAGGAAGAGGAAGGTGGAGTTAGTGAATTAGAATTGGAAGGATAAGAGTTACCGGAATTTTGTTGATTGGAGCGCCAATTGTTGTTACTTGAACCCCTATTGTTGTTCCAATTGTTGTTCCGGCCGTTATTATTGTTGGTGTTGCCATTCCAATTGTTGCTCCGGTTATTGTTCCGATTGTTGTTGTTGTTGCGGTTTGTGTTATCACCACCATTGTTGTTGCCCAAATAACCAACATCATTCCCTTGTTGCTTTGGGAAGTTGGTCTTGATAGCCTCCTTCAACTCTTTGATTTCATTGTTGAGGGAGAAAATTTGATTTTGAGCTTCATGTGTGAGCTTTGCTCCTTGCTCCACACGATTTCCCTCCACTTTCCGGTGGGAATACTTCTCTATGACTCTTGCTTGCTTCTCAATGAAGTCCCAAGCGTCATCTTCTCTCATGTCCATGAATGTTCCACATGAGAGGGATTGGAGGTTGAATTGCGTTCCTGCATCCAGCCCCTTATAGTAAATCTCCAGCAAGGCAAGTTTGGATATGCCATGATGAGGGCAATCCAAGAGCAAATCCTGAAACCTTTCCCAAGATTGAAACAAACTTTCGTTATGTCTCATGGAAAAAGCATTAATCTTACCTCTAAGTTCCTCCGTTTTGGAAGGCGGAAAGAATTTGGTGAGGAACTCCGCGGAAAGGTTTTCCCACGTGTCTAGTTTCCCACTAGGAAGAGCTTGGTACCAAGACAACGCTTTCCCCTTCAAAGAGAAGAAGAAGGGCTTGAGCTTGCAGCTGTTGGTAGTAGCATTCTTCGGTCTCATCGTCTCCATCATACACTCAAAGTTTTGCAAGTGTTGGTGTGGAGATTCAGCGCTTGTCCCGCCAAATTGGTTTTGGCGAACAAGAGTAATAACTTGAGGGTTGAAGTTAAACCCTTGTACATCTTCAACATCAAAATTCACGCCCAAACGGCGCGGTTGTTGTGTCGGATCCATCCTTTGGCCAAGAGTTCTTGGCTCATTATCCACACGTTCGATCCTTGCGTTCCTAGGTGGAACACGGCGATTAGCAGCTCCTTGTGGATGGAAAGGATTTACATTGATCGTGGGATCAATTTCTTCTAGCGGTGGCATGGAAGAGTCACTATCATTAGCGGATGAGTGACTTCTTCTTCTTCTTGATCTTGATGCTCTTCTTGAGGATTTCTTGCTTCCCGGATTCTTAAGGTCGCTTATTTCTAACCTCATCTGGAACATCATATCCTTTAGATCGTTAACTTCAAATTGATGACGATCCATTTCATCCCGGCGGATGTTCTCATTCCATCGGAGTTGAGCTTCTTTCTCCGCCAACTCCGCTTGAAGATCACGTTCGTGTTCTTCAGCCATCTTCTTTTCCTTGCGCTTTTGCCTTAAAATTTTCTCTAGCTCTTGATCAAGAGGTAAGAGATCTTCGGTGTTCCTAGACCTGCGCATGCACTCAAAGTAATATCAAATAACGAGAGCAAGCTCCCAAGCTTGACAACCGGCAACCGAAGTCGGTCGAAACCAAATCCCCGGCAACGGCACCAAAAACTTGTTCGCCCCTAAACGTGCGTGCAAATAAGTTTTAATTATAAAACTATAATAAAAGCAAGCGAACCCGCAGTGTACGGATCGGTGTAGATTAGCAAGTATTCCAGAGTATCGAACACAGGGATTTGGGTGGGAACAAATTCAATTGTAGATTATCAAGCGAGTAAATATGAGAGTTTTTGCAAATATTGGGAAAACAACAATCCTAAAGATCCAAGTATCCAGTTGTGGCAATCGATTCAAGATTTACTATTGATATAAAGACAGAGTTGAGATATGCAAAGGTATGCTAATGTAAGGTAATCGTACGGTGAAGTTCCAAAAACCTTATATGACTTACCTACAAGACACTCTCTATACAGGTTGTTGAGGCTTCAATATAGAAAGGTTCTAAAGACAAGAATTAATGGCAAATACCCAAACTCATAATCCAAAGGTCAAAACTAACTTAACCGATTAAGGTTGTGACACTCATAATCGAGGTAGAGGTTGTTGAGGCTTCACTACCACCTAGAAAAGGCAAGCCAAGACTAAGTTAAAGTTAATCTTTAACTTTGGATTAAAGTAAAAGCAGGTTCGTAAACTTAAGAGAAATTACGGGCAGATCTTGAGATTCCACGGTCGTGGAACTCAAGAACAAACCGTGATTTAGGGTTCGTCGACGATTCTCTCAAACTCTCAGGGTCTAATCTAATTGCGATCGATCTACCATCATATAAGCCACAACTATCAACCCTTCACCTTAGAATTGCTAAGGGTTTTTAGCCAATAACAGTCATGTTGATATCAAATTCAAGAATTAAAAGATTGAAAGATGAAAACTTCCGAAAACTTTCAATAAACTCCAAACCAATCTCAAAGTCACAATCAAGAACGAATAATGTCACTAATTCCAGAATAGAACAAATAAACACAATCTTAGGTAAGAAGGAAGAACGGGATGTCAATCCGTCTTCTAAATCAAACCTAAACAAGAAGAGAAGTCTTCTTGCAAGAAATCTTCCGAATCTTCCGTCAATCCGGAAAATCTGGAAATCCCAACGATAATCTCCACCAAAGTGCGAGATTAGGGCAAATCCAAGCACGAACGTCGATCTCCAACGAGATGTAAATGCCTCTAAGCGAATGCCACGAAAGTCTCTCTCAACGGTGGTGTAAATGCGTCTAAGCGAGGGCAAGCAAGCGTAAGCGGGGATGACGGAATTTCTCTTCGTCCGTCTTTTTATAGGGCAAGATAAAATATCGGCCCGGCCCAATCTTCAAAAGATCGTGGCTTCGAAATGTGGCGAAAAAGATCGCCAAGATCACGGTCGTGGAAGGTTCCACGACCGTAATTTAGAGCGTGGAAAGTGTCACGGTTTGAACCATGTATTCCACGACCGTAATAGTTACTGGAATGCATCACGCCTCTCTTGTAAGGTTCCACGGCCGTGGAACTGAACGTGGTTTGTAGTACGGCCGTATTTTAGAGCGTGGTTTAGGGCAAGAACGTGATTCTTCCCTAGACTCGTGCACTCCTCAAGTTGAACTCCATTTTGCTCCTAAGAATGCCCTTAATCCATGGACATACTCAATCAACTCTTCTTTGCTAAATACCGTTCGGAAATGGCTCCCAATCACCTATAATCAACATAGAACTTGTGTAGACATCTATATCGACAATATAGGCAAACTAGCTCACTTATGCAACAATGCTCAATCAATGACTATCAATATGAATCAAATACGTTTAGAAAACGTGCCTAAAGTATCACAATATTTCATGCTAACAACGAGTATCGGTCACACAACCCGTGTACCCTATGGGAGTGGATTGCGCCCTTCCAGTAAACCAGTATGGCCTGACGTCAGAGAACCTCCCAGACTCCATGGCAGGATGAAAGGGAAGGGTT
This sequence comes from Fagopyrum esculentum, assembly GCA_033239045.1. NCBI lineage: Eukaryota > Viridiplantae > Streptophyta > Magnoliopsida > Caryophyllales > Polygonaceae > Fagopyrum > Fagopyrum esculentum. The sequence continues at coordinate 82,713,390 of BSUD01000008.1, read as the reverse complement.
ATCACAACCACGCAACGGGGCAGTCAATAAAACATAGGTCAGTATAAACGATATCTCATGCTATCATAGCAAACATATAATGCACACACCACTCATGCAAACACCCAATATAGGGATGGTAGCTAAGTAAATCCTACGGACTTACCTCAACCTCGTACTCAACTCAACCACAACAACCTCCAATCCTGAGAGAGGGAACTGCCTAATAACAAGGCATAAAGATATATCAAACTCTATTCATCAAAGGGGCACACCTAGACCCAAAGGGATCCATGAGGATCATACTCAATCTATAAGCCTCACAACCAACTAAACCTCAATATCTCAACATAACTCACAATTCCTCAAATCTCAAGGTAGTATCTAATCAACATTCCTCAATCTCAATTCTAATCCTAATTTAATTAATTAACCTTTAATTAATTAATTAGATTTCGCCAGCATAACAATTTGCCCGCAGGCAATTTCTAAACCCCCTGTCATCAGATTTCATCAAACAAACAACCCATAATCACTAGAATAATATAACGACCATAATGGAATTTCTGATTATCCATTTTGACAAGCCTAAAGTCAATTTAGGCCAAATCGCAGTACGGAAAACGAATAAATTCATAACTTATTCGTTACTAACCCGATTGACGATCTGAAAGAAGATTCGGAATCACAACGACGCAGGCTACGCATGGAAAACATCAAATTCACCGGAATCTGAGCAACGGAACTTGCTTGGTGACATATATGCTCGACCAACCCTTCATCTGCTCGGAAATGCAGAAACTCGGTACCGATATGAAGAAAATGAAGAGAGGAATCCAGAAACTCAAACGAAATTGAAATCGGATTAGAAACGGAGAGTAGATTTGAATTTGAAGGTTGAGAGAAATCAAAGCTTTTACGAGGAAACGTGAAAGAAAATGATTTAATAAAGGATTTTCCGCTATTTATAGTGAACACGATAATTATCCATTAGCAAAGTCGATAATTATCCTTTAACCGATCCAAAGGCGGGTCGAACCTCCCTCTCCAAACTTCTCGAGATTGGAATATTAAATCTGGAATATTGTAGGGATAATTATTTTACAAATGCCTCGAAAAATGTGTATTCCTAAGCCGTCTTTCTTAGCCGTTAAGAAACGAAATAACGACTCTTTTGGCCGTTTTGCCTCTCCATGTTATTTCATATCTAGGACATATCCGATGTCCTGATCATTTCTCTCAACTACATTTATATTAATTGGAGTTCTCAAATGCTCCAAATAACACCGGAGGATAAAAATAATTACCTCGGAGAAAAAGTAAAAATTTCCCCAAACGTCCAAAATTACGCTAGGAACATAACGGTGGGACTCATACTCATCACTTGCGAAATCTTCGCGAGTTATATGTCAATTACTATAAACGATTAAGTTAATGAACATTAATTAGAATTCGGAAATCCTAGCTATTACATCTTTCCCCCTGCCGCCAGTATAACGGCCCTTCTCCATCCCCGCCTGCGTGCTTTTCTAGGTTGAAGACAACCCTATTTGTTGTAACGCCCCAATTATTAGGCGTGTTTGCGTTTTTATCTTTCCAGCTATTATCGATATTTATTTATATCTTAAGTATGTTTTACGAGTACTTTACGTCGTCAAAGTTATTGTTACGAGTATACTTTTATGTTAACATTTTAACGGTATTTTCTTTATTTTTTTATTTTTTTATTATTTGAGTCTCGTAATATATTTACGAGATTGATTTCTACGTCGTAAAGTATATTTTGCGGATTTATCTATATATATATATATTGACAGTATATGTTTATTCTATTTCGGAAAAGGGTCGGAAAGATTCCGGGTATTTTATTATTTTTGAATACGTGTGCGTATGCCCGTATTATGTATGCCCGTATTATATTTTTGTCGGAAAAATCGGAAATTTTGCCAGATTCGAAAGTCTTGTTCTGATTCAATTTGATCGAGTTTAGGTAATTCCCTTTTTATTTATTTATTTTATTGTTTTCCTGTTTTCTTTCCTCCTTAACCTTCCCCTTCCCCAACCACTTGATGGAGCGACCCCTCGCTACCCTCTTGCAGCCCTACCCATAGTAGCCTGGCACCTCTGACCCCTCGACCTCAGCTGGCCCGACCCCTAGCTGCTCTATCTCGACCACTCATCCTTCGGACACTCAACCTCGCAGCCCTCTCCCTCAACTCTCAACCTCGCCCCTCTCTGTTTTCCTTCACCTTCTGGATGGATTCCCTCTTCCTCAAGCAACAAAGAAGCCACTGTCTCTCACCTTTGAATTCTCTACAACCATCTCTCCCTAAGCCGGAAACAACAGCCCTCAATCGGAAGCCTCTCCATCTACCGTTCGAGCTCTGTTTCCCCTCTGTTGAATCGGCATACCAACTGCAACACAGGGCCGGCAACATCTCGTCTCCGTTCTCCGTCGGGAAGCGCCCTGCGCAGCCCTACCCCTTCACTGGAGAACCACCATTGCCGTCTTCTCGAGCTGCAACCGCCAAACTGGAACCTTACCTCCCCTCGACCCGTCGACGGCAAAGAAGAGTCCATTGGAGCCTCCTCTATCACACACATCCTAGCTCCGACGCCGCCTCTCCATCGCCGAGTCGCCACCGCCAAGAGAGAAGCCGCCTTCTGCCGCCACAAGAGCCAGGTCCGCCAATACCCTTCCTCGCAGCCGGAGCCCTGTTTACTCCCTTCCCTGGCGGCTGTCACTGGAGGGATTAAAATCCTTTTGGGATATTTACAATCGGGGCCCTTTTATTTGGTATAATTACAGTTCGGCCCTACGGATTTAAATAATTGCAGATGGGACCCAGTGTTCTTGTATTTACTGTTTGTACCCAGATTTTTATAAAAATTTGCTGATCTACCCTTTGTGAATTATATACTGATTTGGCCCCAAGGTTATATTTTATGGAAATGTCCCATGTTTCTTGAAGTTGCATATCTTGCTCGGAAAAGTTGATTGCGGTTTTGACCCATGTTATAAAATTGTATAGTTTGCCCGGAATATGTATCTACGGTTTCTAACCTTGGGTTTTAGTTACGGGATATTCTTATATTTTTATACACGGTATATTATGTCTTTGTTGGATTAATTTCGGTTATGGTTCAAAGATTTAATCCCGGGTTTTTAACATTGACTTTTGAAAACGAGTTTTCCTTAGATTTAGATGTATTATATATTCCGTTCAAATTTAGCATATGAGTTAAATTTGCTTAGTTTTGGTGTTAGGTCGGAAGCATCCCGATAAAGACCTAACGAGTCCAAGTTCGACATCCATCCATCGTCTTCCTCCTTTTCGGCATCGTGTGAGTTACCTTTCCCTCGATTTAGTTATGTTTAGTATTAGTATCATTCTAGGATGGATAATCTAGCATAACTTAGAGTGAATACCAAGTAGTGGTTATGAACCTTAGGTGAGTTTTTAGGATTTATGATTGTGCTAAGACTTGAGGTGTTTGGTTATCTTGTGAGGTTGTTATAAGGTTTTAAATTATATGGTTGATCTTGTGAGCGTTTTGAGGCTCGAGGTTGGGGTCGTATGATCTTGTGGGATTATGGAGTTTAGGTTTGGCTTATCCTAGCATGTGTTGTGTTGATTATGACCTTGTGAGATCGTGAGGTTATGAGTCGTTATCCTATCATGGTTATGGTTTATGATCTCGCGAGATCATTGAGACTAGAAGTCTAAGGACTTCTAGCATGTGAGAGAGATGTAGATTGTGTACCTTGTTTTGACCAGTCGTTGAGTGTCTTCCTACGGGAAGTTAAGAGCGGTGATTAGCGGGATTATCTTTGGGACAAGGTAAGTCTCCGGACTTACTTAGCTCGTATTCCTTATATTAGCATTGATGTGTGTTTGGTGGTGTGTGTTTATTCCTTATAGTTTATAACAACTAAACCGGTAATAGGACCACCGACCTTATATTATTTTGGTCCAAGTGTATGATAACGGGCGGTGACATCTGCCTAGCTCTTGCGAGAGTCTAGGAGGTTCTTGGCTACTAGCCCGTGCTAGTTAGACGGTCGAAGGCATCCGTACCGTTCCATGCCGGTAAGTAGGGACCGAGGCGGGACCACGGTGGTCTCGTTTCACAAAACTAAGTTGAATTAGAACGGGGTATGACTTAATAATAAAAAGATAATAAACCGGAATTGTGTGCTTTGAGAATGTTGTGTGTTTATGATGATTTACTTGTGTTTGTGCCTTTCCCATTGATTCTAATGCTTCGAATTAGGGCTGTGCTTACGGTCCAGACCGGACCGGACCGGTGGACCCTAAATTAAGAAAACCTTGGACCGTAGACCGGACCGGGCCCGGACCGTAACGGTCCAGTCCGGACCGGTCCGGTTCCGGGTTGGACCGTGTTTGTACATAAATTGTGCAATTTTCAATATTGCGGACCGGACCGGACCGGATTGGACCGGTTTGTACCTTAATTGTATAATTTTGGTGAGGTTTTTCGGTCCAAAACCGGACCGGAATGGACCGAATTGGACCGATTTGGACCGGACCGGACCAGAAATTCATAGTTTACGGTCCAACCCGGCTTACGGTTTTATACGGTCCAAAAACCGGACATGACCGTAACCCGAATTTTCAAAAAAAACATGGACCGTAGACCGGACCGGGTCTGATTTTGCACAGCCCTACTTCGAATATGTGTCTTGTTGCAAGATCCGGTGAAATTGTTGTCAAGCTAAGGGTCGGGACCCATTGTGAGGTCCCAACCAGTAGCACTCCGAGTCCCGCGGATTCGGGGTGTTACAGAACCCACCTGTCATCAGATTTCATCAACTAAGCAACTCATAATCACCAGAATAATATAACAAGCATAATTGAATATTCAATCATCCATTTTTTCAAGTCTAATGTCAATTTAGGCCAAATCGCAATACAGAAAATGAATAAATTCATATCTTATTCGTTACTAACCCGATTAACGATCTGAAAGAAGATTCATGGTCACAACAACGCAAGCTACGCTTGGACAACATCAAATTCACCGGAATTAGAGTGAAAGAACCAGCCTAGTAACATATATGCTTGACCAGGCTTTCAATTGCTCGCAATTATGAATCGAGGAATCCAAAAACTCAAACATATTTGAAATTGGATTAGAAACGGAGAGTAGATCTGAGTTTGAAGGTTGAGAGAAATCAAATCTTTTACGTGGAAACGTGAAAAGAAAAGAATTAATAAACGATTTTCCACTATTTATAACAAAGACGACAATTATCCTTTAGCGAAGTCGATAATTATCCTTTCACCGATATAAAGGCGGGATGAACCCCCTTCTCCAAAATTCTCGAAATTGGAATAATAGATATGGAATATTGTGTGGACAATTATTCCGCAACTGTCTCAGAAAACGCGTATTTCTAAGCTGTCTTTGTTAGCCCCTAAGAAACGAAATAATGACTCTTTATGCCGTTTTTCCTTCCCATGTTATTTCATATCTAAGACATGTCCGATGTCCTGATCATTTCACTCAACTTTCTTCTTATTAATTGAAGCTCCCAAATGCTTCAAATAACACCGGAGGGTAAAAATTATTGCCCCGGGAAAAAGTGAAAAATTCCCCAAAAGTTTAAAATTACGCCAAGAACATTACGATGGGACTCATAGTCATCACATGCGCACTCTTCGCTAGTTATGTGTCAATTACTATCAATAATTAATTTAAGTAACATTAATCATCATTTATTAGAATTTAGAAATTATAGCTCTAACAAAAGTTATAAGGGAATGTTAATTTGACCATATCACTATTGTAAGGAATTAAAGATCTCTCTTTTAACGAATTAAGGAAATACGGATCACACATTATGTACATACATTAAACAAACATATTCAGGTTATGTTATGTAAATGTATGTCTTTGAATTGATACAAATTTGCCCAACCAAAGATCTTCATGCATATGATTTAGTTTGACAATTCCGATGTATGGAATCAAATTATTGCAACCAATATCCACAATCTCGATATAACACCCCGAATCAGTGAGACTCGGGATGCCACAGGCGGATACCTCACAATGGGTCCCGATCCTTAGCTTGACAACAATTTCAGCGGACCTTTCCAACAAGGCACAAATAGGCAAAATACTTAAAGCGTTTTTAATGTATGCGCGAGAAAACTGAAAGCAAAGGTACAACTTGGAAACTCAGCCGAGTCCTCACAACGACATAACTCAAAAACGTAAATCTAACATACGACAACATAATCCATAATGACATAGAAAATTGACCATCCCCGTTCTAAAATGTACGGAGACCCCGGTTGTCCACTCCTCCACCTCACTCGGATCATCACCGACCGAATTGTCAAGATAACAACTATACATTTTTTTTGTCAAGATCCTAATCTATCTTCGTGTTATAATGGTGGAGTATGCAAAATTATCAACAGCTTGCATTATTGTCATTTTAGTTTCTAGATAAAATACTTATAGACAACTCTATTAGCTATATTATTACTTACTAATCTAATTTCGTTGTAAAATTATTTCTCGTTTAATTTAATGATGTTGAGTTTATGGATTGATAGTTATAATTCACAATCTTATTAACGTCCCATAATCTGTTTTGTTTACATTGTAAGGCGAATAATTGTATCCACCATGTCCCTATATAATAATTGTAACACTCCGAATCCACGGGACATGGGATGCTACGGACTCGGCTCTCACAATGGGTCCCGACTCTTATCCTAACAACAAATTCACTAAATCTTGGAGCAAGGAACAAATAAAAGGCAACACGAATTAGATTTAATGCAAATGGCATGACCCCGAATACCAAAATGAAGAATCGCAGCCAAGTTCTTGCAACAACATCAATGTACACACATCAATATAATAAAACCCAAACTCATCCTAAAATGTACGGGAAACCCGACTGCCCACTCCAACTTGATCACTCGGCGGCATCCCTAAACTGCAAGGCATCTACAATATCGGTATACAACCGTTAGCTAACATTCTAAGCATTAGAATAACTGTAAAGACACAATCACATGTAAGGCAATATAAAACACATAGCATGCTTACGCACAAGCCAATTTCCCCTCGAGGAAACGATCAGTTCCTGTATAAACAAGGAACACAAATATGAATCACTATCCACATGCTAGGAGATTCAACCTCCTAGTCTTCAAGATCTCGCATGATCATAACCATAACACAATCCACAATATCAATATCCTAAAAGATCATAACTATCAATCCATAAACTCAACATCTCACAATTCTTCAAACCTCGCAAGGTATCATCTAATCAACATTCCTCAATCTCAATTCTAATCCTAATTTAATTAATTAACTTGCACCAGAATAACGTTTTGTCCCCAGGCAATTTCTGAACCGACCTGTCATGAGATTTAATCAACCAAACAAACCATAATCACCAGACTAATATAACAACCATAATGGAATTTTCAATCATCCATTTTGTCAAGCCTAATGTCAATTTAGGTCAAATCGCAATACGGAAAATGAATAAATTCATATCTTAACCCGATTGACGATCTACAAGAAGATTCGGAATCACAACGACGCAGACTACGCTCAAACAACATCAAATTCACTAGAATCGGAGGGAATGAACCGGCCTAGTAACTTATATGCTCGACCAGGCCTTCAATTGCTCGGAATTACGAAAACTCGTACCAATATGAAGAGAATGAAGAGTGCAATCTAAAAACTCAAATAGATTTGAAATAGGATTAGAAACGAAGAGTTGATCAAGGTTGAGAGAAATCAAAGTTTTTACGAGAAAACGTGAAAAGAAAAGAAATAAATGATTTTCCGCTAATTATAGAGAAGATGACAATCATCCTTTATCGAAGTCGATAATTATCCTTTCGCTTATATAAAGGCGGGTTGAACCCCCTTCTCAAAACTTCTCGAAATTGGAATAATAAATCTGAAATAATGTGTGGATACCTATTCCACAACTGCATCAGAAAACGCGTATTCCTAACTAAGCCTTCTTTTTTACCTGCTAAGAAACGAAATAGCGACTCTTTATGCCGTTTTTCCTTCCCATGTTATTTTTTATCTAAGAAATGTCCGTTGTCCTGATCATTTCACTCAACTGCCTATTTATTATTGAAGCTCCAAAATGCTCCAAATAACACTGGAGGGTAAAAATAATTACCGGGAAAAAAGTGAAAATTTCCCCAAAAGTCCAAAATAATGACAGGAACATTACGGTGGGACTCATAGTCATCACACACGCAATCATCTCTAGTTATGTGTCACTTACTATCGATAAATAAGTTAAGTAACATTAATCTTCATTAATTCGAATTTAAAAATCATAGCTCTTACAAAAGTTACAAGGGAATGTTAATTTGACCATATCAAACTTTTAAGGAATTAAAGATCTCTCTTTTAACAAATTAAGGAAATACGGATCACACATTATGTACATACATTAAACAAACAGATTTAGGTTATGCCATGTAAATGTATGTTTTTGATCGATAAAAATTTGGCCAACCAAAGATCTTCATGCATATGATTTAGTTTGACAACTCCGATCTATAGAATCAAATTGGATCAAATTATTGGAACCAATATCCACAACCTCGATATAATTTACATGTGCTATAATAATGTGTATATCATTACCAAAAATAAATAGATGATATTACCAGAATAATTTAATTTGGCAAGCAGTCTGTAATTAACAAACGAATTTAATCATTTTCTATTTTGGTTATTCTCATTAAGCCTATATATATCATAACTCTTAAATCAATTTTAAACCACACTTAAACGCAAACTAAACATAATTATCATATCACCCACAACTTACAAGAATGGCGAGAGTAACCGCGGTGTTCTTCATTGCAATGTTGTGTCTTGGTAATAAATCTGCATCTTACGTTCTTCTTTATAGTTTGCCTTCTTAGTTTCAACAAAAATCAAGTAATTTGTTATGTTTATTTGCTTCATATCAACAGATAGTTCATATTATTGTTTCAAAAAATATTACAACATACTAATGTGTAATATTTTTAAATTGAAATATATAGGATTTTTTGGAGTTGAGAGGGCCAATGCACAATGTTGTACGGACCATCACCGACCGAATTGTCAGGATAACGATTGTAACGCTTTTTGTCAAGATCCTAATCAATCTTCGTGTTATAATGGTGGAGTATGCAAAATTATGAACAACTTGCATTATTGTCATTGTAGTTGCTAGATAAAATATGATAACGTGATTTATGACGTTAGTATAGGCATCCATTTAGATAGTTTTCCCGTTATTCATGCACGGTTTGACATAAGTTCACGATGTTTACACTCATTTCGTGCATATTTCTAGAAAAGATGTCTACACGAGCTTTTGTCGGTTTTTTAGGCATTTCGGGGATCTTTTGGACATTAATCGATACATTTGAGGGTCAAGCCTCATGGTGGTACACATCCAAGGCTTTGAAGGAACATAATTGGAGCAACAAAGGACACAAAGACCACTATTGGTGCAAACAATGGAGCAACTCATGGCTAGACGATCATAACATGTTTCTGTTGAAGAAAATCGGACCATCACTCAGGAAAATCGGCCGATTTTCCTGACTAGGTCGATTTTTTGGCCTTCAATAGCTTAAGCTACGTGTCCCACGATCTCTTGGTCCGGCCTTGCTCTTGGTGGAGAATATAAGTGGGCCTGCAAGCTGTTGCTGAGTATTCTCCTCTCCCACATTCTCTCGTACACAGCTCATTCCATTTGGGGGGATAGACTTGGAGAAGAGGAAAACTCTCTCAAATTGAAGGAAGAAGAAGAACACCAATCTTAGAGTAATAGTGAGTTTTCGAGTGATTTTGAGTGATTTCTGGAGTCTTTGATTGAAGAACTATTGCAAGGATTGTTAGGAACGTTTTGGAACTTCATTTGAAGGGTTGTAAGTCTTGCTAAAACATAGATTCAGCTGAGATTTATTGTCTTTTCTTGCTTATCTTTCATCATCCATCTATGAAAACCATGTATGCTTGTGTGATGATTTTGGATCTTGATATGCATATTATTGGCTAGTTTATTGTGATTCTAGAGTGATGGATTATTGGTTATGGCTTGGGTGATAATAGGATGGACTTATATGTTAGTTTAGGATGATTTGTATGCACGAAACCTAACCCAGGAAGAAAAATCGGGCTGTTCTTCAGTCAGATCGACCAATCTTTCCATGATCCACCCGATTTTCCTCTCTGTTGATCTTTAATTGATGAATCTGTATGTTAGGGTGTTAGGTTGTTGAAATCCTAGTGTTTATTAAGCTTAATTTAGCTTAGGATCACCTAATGCTATCAACCTAAGTGAGGGAAGAGATCTACCCGATGATTTCCGATCTTAGATACCTAAGATGATGAATTCTAGGTAGTAGTGAGCCTCACAAGCCGCTATTGGATTGAGTGTGCTAGGATTATTGCTCGAGACTTCCCTTTTCCGAGACTTACCCGGTAAGGAGAGGGTTGTCCCCTTAAGTAGAGTCCGGTTTGTGTAGAATTTCCTACTTTAACCCCTTGAGACCTACCCAGTGATAGGAGTTTGATGCGTGACTAGTGAAGTGAGAGACCTACCCGGTAATTGCTTCCATTAGTGAAACACCCTTTCCCAACACCGCAGCTTTGTCCTTAGAATCTTTAGAACCTTGAGTCCAATGCCATAACCGGAAATCTTGACCTCTAGGATCCACTTTTCTCTCTTTTATCACATATTTTGTGCTTGTGTTACTTGTTTACCTTACTAGCTTGAGTTGTTAGTTTGTTTTATTATCTTGCTTGATTTGTGATCTTTGCTTGATCACCACAAAAACCAACCAAAAATATCGAGATTTTCATTTCTTTGTTCCTTTCTCTTTTCTTAGACTAGATCCACACTATCTATGACCATTATTTGACTTGATTTCACCTTAGTCTTTGTGTTCGACCTCGGAATACTATCCCTACTACAAGGATTTAGCTTGGAGTTAGGAGAAATATATCGAGTATAAATTGTAAGACTTTTGCGCATCTATTCTTAGAAGCGAACAAATTTTTGGCGCCGTTGCCGAGGACTAGGTCTAGATCGAGTCATTTTTGTGATTGTTTATAGTTTAGATCTCTCTTGTTGCTTTTGATCTCTTTTGGTTTGTGTCTTTGCTTTTCAGGACATCTCTCACTCTTTAGGTGTATGCGAAGATCTCGTGGCAAGGATTTAGCTTCATTCGATCCCGAACCGGAGAAAACCCTTAGATCTAGATCCAAGAGCATTAGAAAGGGAAAAGAGATGGCCGGAAGAGATCTCCAAGCTGAGTTGGATGAGGCTTTAGAGCAAATTAGGATAAGGGATGAAGCCTTGGAGAATGAAAGGAGACTTGCCAATGAGAGACAAGAGGCAACTAGGAGGGAGATTGAAGAGATTAGGCAAGCTCTTGTGCAAAGAGAGCTTAATCGTCAACAACCTCCACCTCCACCACAACCACAGCCGGTGGTTAATATTCGGGTTGTGCCCATTGCCATTGAAGAGCCACAAACATTAGGGCAACGTATGGATCCAGCACAAAGAGCACACCGTCCGGGTGTGAACTTAGGAGATCCCGCATCCCATGATTACGAGCTCCGCCCTCAAGTTCTACAAATGATCCGGCATAACCAATTTGGAGCGATGGAAGGAGAGTCTTCTCATCAACACTTGATGAACTATGAGATCTTGATGGAGACTCTTAGACCGCCTAGATTGGAGAGCAACAACCATAAGCTTAGGGCTTTCTCCTTTTCACTTAAGGATAAAGCCTTGGCTTGGTATCAATCTATTCCGCAAGGGCGAGTGAGTACTTGGGAGGAGATGACAACCGAGTTTTTGAATAAGTTCTTCCCACCTTCCAAGACTACCGAGTTAAGAGGGAAGATTAATGCCTTCGTGATGAAGGATAGAGAAAGCTTGTTCAAGTCTTGGGAGAGGTTCAAAGACCTTCTCCTAGATTGCCCACACCATGGTATACCAAAAATTGAGCTATTGGAGATCTACTTCAAAGGACTTGATGAGGATAGCCAATTCAAGCTCCAATCTCTTTCCGGTGGGACTTTCATGGAGAAAAATGTAGATGAAGCTTGGGAGTTTGTTGAGAAACAAGCTCTAGTGATTGAGAAGTACTCCCATAGGAAGAGTGATAGGAGAAAGGCGGGAGCATATGAGGTGAGTGAAGTCACCATAAGCAATTTCAAGCTTGACGCCATAAAAAACGAGCTAAAGTCTTTGAGGGAGTTGTGTGCTACAACTTTGAAGAACCAAGCAACCCCTCAAGTGCAAGTGCAAGCAAACTTGTCTTCCAAGGAGGAAGATGTGAATTACATGGGAAGGGGCAACTACAATAACTATCAAGGCCCAAGGAACTTCAACAACAACCGGCAACTCAACAATTACCGGCCTAACCACAACCATCCCGGATTTTCCTATTCTAACCCGGATGGAGCCTTGAACCCTCCCGCTTCCACAAGCACAACACCACCAAGGGCTTCACAAGAACCTCCACCCGGATTTACTCAACCTCCAAAGGATAGAACCGAGATGATGTTTGAGCAATTGCTTGGAAGGTTGAGTGGTCTTGAGAGCACGGTAACTTTAATTTCTAAAGCTCAAAAGGTTTTGAAAGCACAAGTGTTCCAAAAGGCGGGTGAAGCTCATAGAGATCCGGGAAAGCTTTCCGGAAGAACTGAAGACAACCCAAGTGGCCAAGTGTTGGCCATCACAACAAGGAGTGGGCTAAGCATGAAAGATCCCTTACCTAAGGGAAATGACAAAGGGAAGCAAGTGGTGAATGAAGAAGAGCCATTGGAAGAAGATGGAGGGAAGAGCAAGGAAGATGAGCCATCATATGTGGCACCACCTGCATACAAGCCACCACTACCATTCCCACAATCACGAGCAAGGGCTCGTTTGGACAAGCACTTTGGTAAATTCCTTGAACTTATGTCTAAATTGCATATTAACATTCCGTTCATGGATGTTATTTTAGGAATGCCGGCATATGGCAAATTCTTGAAGGAAATACTCTCCAACAAGAGGAAGTTGGAGGAGTACGGGGAAGTAAGAATGACAAAGAGATCCTCGGAGTTGATTCAAACGATGAAGGAGGAGATGCCTCCTAAGCTAAGAGATCCGTGATCCTTTTGTGTGCCAATCGGAGTAGGAGAAGTGAAGTATGACGCCCTATGTGATCTTGGGGCAAGTGTAAGCATCATACCGCTTGCACTTTGCAACAAGGTTGGGCTAGGAGAGCCAAAGCCGGTCAAGATGACCCTTTACATGGCGGACCGCTCAATCACTCATCCGGTTAGAATCTTGGAAGACATTCCGGTGCAACTAGGGAAGTTCTATGTGCCCATAGACTTCGTTGTTTTGGATATTCCGGCGGATTATCCGGTTCCTATCATCTTGGGGAGACCTTTCCTAGCTACTTCCAGATGTTTGGTGGACTGCAAGAATGGAGTTCTCTCTTTCAACATTGGGGAAGAGAACATCAAGTTTAATTTGTCCACAATGGTGAAGGGGCCAGCCCTAGGTGAGGATGTCTTCAACATTGTTGAGGAAGAGGAGTCTAGAGAGGTTGTGAGCTCAATCTTGCTCAAGGATCCACTTGAGAAGGTTCTTAGCTCAAGCTTGATGGAGGAAGGAGTTGAGGAGAGTAGCAATGAAGTAATCAAGTCCTTGAATGCATTGGACGAGCTACCAAGTGTTGGATTTGAAGTACTAGAAGAAGAGAGAAGCAGGCAGAAAAATCGGCCAGAGAGAGCCAGATCGGCCGATTTTTTGACTTATCCTGGAGTTCCATCCAATTTTGCAAATGCAGAAACTGAGATCGACCTACCCTCAGGAAAATCGGCCGATTTTCCTGACTGGGCCGATTTTCCTGAGTCTTTTGAGCATCAACCAATTGCTTGTGAGCAATCATCAAGGGACTTAGGGGAGGCTTCCATGGCTTTGCAATCATCTCAACCTTCATTATATGGATCATCTCCAACCAAAAAAGGTCCTCCTCAACTTGATCTTAAACCACTTCCTTCTCATTTAAAGTATGCTTTCCTTGGTGCAAATTCTACTTATCCGGTGATTGTGAATGCATCTTTGAATGATGATGAACTTAATAGATTGTTGAATGAACTGAAACTGCATTAAAGGCAATAGGATACACCATTGATGACCTTGTTGGCATTAAGCCCTCTTTGTGCATGCATAAGATAATGATGGAAGATAACCATAAACCCTCTATTGAACATCAAAGAAGATTGAATCCTATAATGAAAGAGGTAGTTAAGAAGGAGATCATAAAGTTGCTAGATGCGGGAATCATCTACCCTATTTCGGATAGTAAATGGGTTAGTCCAGTACATGTGGTTCCTAAGAAGGGTAGGATGACCGTAGTAACTAATGAGAACAATGAACTAATCCCAACTAGGACGGTTACGGGATGAAAGATGTGTATTGACTATAGGAAACTAAATGTGGCCTCTAGGAAAGATCATTTCCCTCTTCCTTTCATTGACCAAATGCTAGAGAGATTAGCTCAACACTCTCATTTTTGTTACGTAGATGGCTATAGTGGATTCTTCCAAATCCCTATCCACCCCGATGACCAAGAGAAAACCACATTTACATGTCCTTGGGGAACATTTGCATATAGGAGAATGCCATTTGGGTTGTGTAATGCACCGCCACCTTCCAAAGGTATATGATGGCCATATTTTCTGAATATATTGAGAATATCATGGAGGTGTTTATGGATGATTTTTCCGTTTATGGGTCTTCTTTTGATGATTGCCTAGCTAACTTGTCTTTGGTACTTAAGAGATGTGAGGAGACAAATCTTGTCTTGAATTGGGAAAAATGCCACTTCATGGTAAGTGAAGGTATTGTGTTGGGACACTTGGTGTCCAACCGTGGCATTGAGGTTGATAGGGCCAAGATTGAAATGGTAGAGAAGTTGCCACCACCTACCTCGGTGAAGGGGGTAAGGAGCTTTCTAGGGCATGCCGGTTTTTACCGGAGGTTTATTAAAGATTTCTCTAAGATTTCTAAGCCTCTTACTAAACTACTAATGAAAGATGTTGAGTTTGTTTTCTCCAAGGATTGCCTTGAAGCTTTTTGTAGGTTGAAGAATGCTTTGATCTCCGCACCTATCATGCAACCTCCGGATTGGAGCTTACCATTTGAAGTGATGTGTGATGCAAGTGATGTGGCCGTTGGGGCTGTTTTGGGGCAAAGGAAAGATGGGAGCACACATGCCATTTATTATGCTAGCAAGACGCTAGATGATGCCCAACTCAATTATGCTACAACCGAGAAGCAGTTGCTAGTGGTAGTGTATGCATTTGAGAAATTCCGCTCATATCTTGTTGGAGCGAAGGTCATAGTGTATACGGATCATGATGCGATCCGTTATCTCCTTACAAAGAAGGATGCCAAGCCTAGGTTGATTCGGTGGATCCTTCTTCTCCAAGAGTTTGATTTGGAGATCCGGGACAAGAAGGGGTCCGAAAATTCGGTGGCGGATCACCTTAGTAGACTACCTCCATTAGAGATTGAGAGAGATGACATCCCGATTGATGACTCATTCCGGGATGAGCAATTGCAAATGATGGAGGAGTGTCTATTTCAAGTGTCTAGAGGAAGTGAGCCATGGTATGCCGACATTGTGAACTACCTAGTGTGTAAGGAAGTGCCTCCCGGTTTGTCATATGTCCAACGGAAGAAGTTCTTCAAAGATGTGAGGCACTACTATTGGAGTGAACCACTTTTGTTCAAAAGAGGGCCGGATGGAGTTTTTAGAAGGTGCATACCGGAGGATGAGGTGGAGAGTGTGATCCGCCATTGTCATTCCTTGCCATGTGGAGGGCATGCTAGCTCACACAAGACATGTGCTAAGGTGTTGCAATCGGGTTTCTTTTGGCCAAGTTTGTTCAAGGATGTGCAAAACTTTGTGGTAGCTTGTGATGCTTGCCAAAGGACGGGAAACATCTCAAGGAGGAATGAAATGCCCTTGAACAACATACAAGAGGTGGAGATATTTGATGTGTGGGGTGTGGACTTCATGGGACCATTCCCTTCTTCATGTGGCAACCTCTACATCCTATTAGCGGTGGACTATGTTTGGAGATGGGTGGAGGCAATCACCTCTCCCACAAATGATGCCAAGGTGGTGGTGCGGTTCTTCAACCGAGTGATCTTTCCTAGGTTTGGAACACCAAGGGTGATCATAAGTGATGGAAGAAAGCACTTCACTAATAGGAACTTTGGAGCACTTTTGGCTAAGTATGGGGTGACTCATAAGGTGGCAACACCTTACCATCCCCAAACTAGTGGCCAAGTGGAGATCTCCAACCGGGAGATAAAAGGAATCCTTGAGAAGACGGTTTTTAGAACAAGAAAGGATTGGGCTATGAAGCTCGATGATGCCTTGTGGGCTTATAGAACCGCTTTCAAGACACCAATTGGCACCACTCCCTACAAACTAGTTTATGGCAAGTCTTGCCACCTTTCGGTGGAGATGGAGCATAGAGCATATTGGGCCATAAGGTGGCTGAATTTAGACCTCAAGGAGGCCAGTGAGAAGCGGTTGCTAGACATGAACGCCCTTGAGGAGATCCGGTTGGATGCTTATGAGAATGCCCGGATCTACAAGGAGAGGACCAAGCGTTGGCATGACAAGCGCCTCATCCCAAAGGAGTTGAATGAGGGCGACTTAGTGCTTCTCTTCAACTCGAGGCTGCGGCTTTTCCCCGGAAAGCTCAAATCAAGATGGACGGGTCCTTATGTTGTGAAGAAGGTCTTTCCTCATGGAGCGGTGGAGATAGGAGGAGATCATTGTGGTAACTTCAAGGTGAATGGGCACCGTTTGAAGAAGTACATCCCGGAAGCCCCGGTGGAAGTGATTGCTCCACTTCACCTTGAGTGAAACGCTCCTGAATTTGGTCAAGCTAATGACCTTAAAGAAGCGCTTGATGGGAGGCAACCCATTGGTACATATTTTTCCCTTTTGTTTCTCTTGCTTTTGTTTGATCTTACTCTTGGTGTGCTTTGTTTTTCTTTTGTGTTTTTGGGTGCTAGATCTTATTGATTGTCATGTGTGATGAGATGTTGGAGGTCATGTGAGAACCTCATGGAATGGTTGAAGGTGCAAGATCCGAGCACATGGACAAGGAAGAAAGCACCCAGGAAAATCGGACTGTTCATGCACAAAATCGGCCGATTTTCCTGGGTTGTTGGGCCGATTTTTCTTTCTGTCAAGGAAAGTGATGATCTCCAATCAAGCATGGGTGGAGCGGACGTGGAACTTGGACGGCTTGCGGTGCCAAGCGTGGGTTCCGACACCTTAATGAACATCAAGAGCTCTCTACCATCCTTGATCGATCATCCACCATCATCATTCAATGTGAACCGAAATACCAAAGCATCACCAATTTTACATTGTGAGGACTCT
Source organism: Fagopyrum esculentum (assembly GCA_033239045.1). Taxonomy (NCBI): domain Eukaryota; kingdom Viridiplantae; phylum Streptophyta; class Magnoliopsida; order Caryophyllales; family Polygonaceae; genus Fagopyrum; species Fagopyrum esculentum. The sequence goes on along the minus strand of BSUD01000008.1, from coordinate 82,695,898 downwards.
CTTTCACTTCTTTATTTAGTTTACACATTAGGGACAATGTGTTTCTAAGTATGGGGTGAGGTTTTCATGATCACTTGCATGATTAGCATCTAGGATAGTTTAATATTGTCACATGTTTCATTATGTCTTGCATTGTACATACATATTTCGAAAAATCCAAAAAAAAATCAGAAATTTTAAAAAATTTTAGTGCTTCTAAGCTTGGGAATGACCCTTATGATGAAAGTTGTCTTGTGAATTGGCTATGGATGGCTTTATGTGTTGAATAGATGGATGCATATGTGGACTTGAAGTACTTATCTTGAATCCTATGAATGATTTGTGATCATGAATGTTTGCCTTGATTGAATTGAGGATTGAAAGTCGAAATTACATGCTAGTTCTTGCACATCATTTAGGAATGATTAAGGCAATTCATCTTTCTCTACTTCTCATCTTGATCATGTTGTTTGAGCACCTCAATTGATGAAAAATTTGACCTCTTTTGACCCATCCGGGAATAGGAGCATGCTAGTGTGTTGATGTGTGTGAAAAGCAAGTGTGGGGTGAAGTTGTTGATGAAAGAATGATGTGAATGAAGTGCTGAATTTGTTGTGAAAGTGTAGACAAAAATATAGGTTTGGGGACGTTGGTTTAAATGACGAGTAACTCGGCACCATTCACATAATCGGGTGTTTGTGCCTTGCCAAAGTCAAATAAACCGATAGTCCTAACGAGCTTTGGTATGTGTGCCCGGTGTGGATGCACCTCGAAAAATAAAAAAGCCCGAGGACGGCTAATCACCAAGGTTTCGGCTTTTGTACACCAATGCCATTGTCTCAAAAATAAGTGAAAAAGAAAAGAAAACAAAGAAAAGATGGAGAAAACTATACACTTGTTGGGAAGTTGAGCAAAAACGAGATTGTGGAGTTAGTTCCTTTCCCGGATTAGCATCACATGGCCTAAAAATTCCCACCTAATCACAACGTTTCTTAGCCTCTTCTTTCCTAAGTCCTTGTGACCTAAATGCATGTGTGTAAGACTTAGTGATCTAGATTGGAAATACTCATGATCATCTTGACTTCTTCATTTTCACCTCTCATGCATGCTTTCTAGTTAAGTATAATTGTCTTTCCATGCCTTCATTCATTTGATGCATGATTGATTGTCCATTGCCATGAAACATGACTATGAAGGTGATCCAATGTTAGAAGCACAATTCCAAAAAGAATTTGTTGTTTTTCTGCATGCATAAATCATGTCATCTCTTAGTCTATAGTTGGATCTTGCTCGGGGACGAGCAAATCTTAAGTATGGGGTATTTTGATAACGTGATTTATGACGTTAGTATAGGCATTCATTTAGATAGTTTTCCCGTTATTCATACACGGTTTGACATTAGTTCACGATGTTTACACTCATTTCGTGCATATTTCTAGAAAAGACGTCTACACGAGCTTTTGTCGGTTTTGTAGGTATTTCGGGGATCTTTTGGACATTAATCAATACATTCGAGGGTCAAGCCTCATGGTGGTACACATCCAAGGCTTTGAAGGAACATAATTGGAGCAACAAAGGACACAAAGACCACTATTGGTGCAAGCAATGGAGCAACTCATGGCTAGACGATCATAACATGTTTCTACTGAAGAAAATCGGACCATCACTCAGGAAAATCGGCCGATTTTCCTGACTGGGTCGATTTTTTGGCCTTCAACAGCTTAAGCCACGTGTCCCACGATCTCTTGGTCCGACCTTGCTCTGGGTGGAGAATATAAGTGGGCATGCAAGCTGTTGTTGAGTATTCTCCTCTCCCACATTCTCTCATACACAGCTCATTCCATTTGGGGGGATAGACTTGGAGAAGAGGAAAACTCTCTCAAATTGAAGGAAGAAGAAGAACACCAATCTTAGAGTAATATTGAGTTTTCGAGTGATTTTGAGTGATTTCTGGAGTCTTTGATTGAAGAACTATTGCAAGGATTGTTAGGAACGTTTTGGAACTTCATTTGAAGGGTTGTAAGTCTTGCTAAAACTTAGATTCAACTGAGATTTATTGTCTTTTCTTGCTTATCTTTCATCATCCATCTATGAAAACCATGTATGCTTGTGTGATGATTTTGGATCTTGATATGCATATTATTGGCTAGTTTATTGTGATTATGGAGTGATGGATTGATGGTTATGGCTTGGGTGATGATAGGATGGACTTATATGTTAGTTTAGGATGATTCGTATGCACGAAACCTAACCCAGGAAGAAAAATCGGGCTGTTCTTCAGTCAGATCGACCGATCTTTCTATGATCCACCCGATTTTTCTCTCTGTTGATCTTTAATTGATGAATCTGTATATTAGGGTGTTAGGTTGTTGAAATCCTAGTGTTTATTAAGCTTAATTTAGCTTAGGATCACCTAATGCTATCAACCTAAGGGAGGGAAGAGATCTACCCGATGATTTCCGATCTTAGATACCTAAGATGATGAATTCTAGGTAGTAGTGAGCCTCACAAGCCGTTATTGGATTGAGTGTGCTAGGATTATTGCTCGAGACTTCCCTTTTCCGAGACTTACCCGGTAAGGAGAGGGTTGCCCCCTTAAGTAGAGTCCGGTTTGTGTAGAATTCCCTACTTTAACCCCTTGAGACCTACCCGGTGATAGGAGTTTGATGCGGGACTAGTGAAGTGAGAGATCTACCCGGTAATTGCTTCCATTAGTGAAACACCCTTTCCCAACACCGCAGCTGTGTCCTTAGAATCTTTAGAACCTTGAGTCCAATGCCATAACCGGAATAATAGTAAACCCAAACTCATTCTACAATGTATAGGGAAACCCGACTGCCCACTCCAACTTGATCACTCGGCAGCATCCCTCACCTGCAAGGCATCTACAACAACGGTATACAACCGTTAGCTAACATTTTAAGCATTAGAATAACAGTAAAGGCACAATCACACGTAAGGAAATATTAAACACATAACATGCTCGCACACAAGCTGATTTCCCCTCGAAGAAACGATTAGTGCTTGTATAAACAAGGCACACACATATCAATCACTATCCACGGGCTAGGAGATTCCACCTCCTAGTCATCAAGATCACGCAAGATCATAACCATAACACAATCCACAATATCAATATCCTAAAAGATCATAACTATCAATCCATAAAATCAGCATCTCAAAATTCCTCAAACCTCTTAAGGTACCATCTAATCAACATTCAATCTCAATTCTAATCCTAATTTAGTTACTTAACCTTTATTTAATTAATAAACTTGCATCAGAATAATGTTTTGCCCACAAGCAATTTCTGAACCCACATGTCATCAGATTTCATCAACCAAGCAACTCATAATCACCAGAATAATATAACAAGCATAATGGAATTTTCAATCATCCATTTTTTCAAGCCTAATGTCAATTTAGGCCAAATCGCAATACGGAAAATGAATAAATTCATATCTTATTCGTTACTAACCTGATTTACGATCTGAAAGAAGATTCATAATCACAACGACGCAAGCTATGCTCAGAAAACATCAAATTCACCGGAATCATAGTGAAAGAACCAGCCTAGTAACATAAATGCTCGACCAAACTCTCAATTGCTCGCAATTATGAATAGAGGAACACAAATATGAATCACTATCCACGGGCTAGGAGATTCAACCGTAAGAGCCTAGTTGTTGAGTGCTGAGAGAGGGAGCAGAGGGGCCAGGTTTATGCATGAGCCGCCCCTGCGTGACCCAGGGAGCGCCCCTGCGCCTAGCCTGGTCCGCCCCTGCGGCTCACAGGCTCCGCCCCTGCGGCTATGTGTGTTGCAGCCGTCTTCTTTGACTCCTTTGACCCATACTTTACCTTTTACCCCTATATATATATCTTCTTCCTTACCCTTATGAGGGTTTACCTTTCTCAGATCTCTCTCTCTTTACGTACATCTTCTTCTCCCTTCTCATCGGATCAACCTTGCTTGATCTTCCTTGTTTTTGTGTGTGAGCTAGAGAGCTTTTGCTTGGCTTGGTGATGTTTATGGTTGCTGAGCTTTGTGAGCCAGCTTGAGGACATTTTGGTTAGGGTGTGAGTTTCTGGATCTTCAGCTTGGTAAGCTTTCATGGCTTCCATCTACTTCCTCTCCTTCCCTTGCATCTTCTTGTCTCTTTTCTTTCCTTTCCTTAGTCTAGCATAGACTCCTTAGGATTGGATCTTGTTTTAGCCAAGTTTGGCTTATGTTGATGTATATATGTGTATGTTCTGCACACCGCCGCCCCTGCGCTACCCTAAAGCTGCCCCTGCGTCGGCCAGTGCACCGCCCCTGCACCACTAGTGAGCCGCCCCTGCAACCACCTACACCAGCTTGGTGTTTCCTTTGGTTCTGCAGGTGTGTGTTCCTTCTAGACCTTCCTTAGGGCCCCTTTGTTCCCTCCTTTCCTAGTATGAGTGTTTAGGATCATGCTAGATGATAGGTGATGAAATCACTATCATTTAGGTTAGTTTTAGAGTCTTTTGATTGCATTTGTGTCGGTTTATGCTACTAACTCCTTAGTCCAGAAGAAAAAGACTAAAAGAAGCTAAGGAAGGAGTTATAAGCACTTAGGAGTGAAGATCGTTCACGAAGCAAAGCTTATGTTGCCTCACCGCCCCTGCGGAGCCCTCCACCGCCCCTACGGGTGACGCCTTACACCGGAGCGCTCCCTGCGCCTTCACCAGCGCCAACCATGAAGTGTGTCACCGCCCCTGCGCCACTCCTTGGCTCCCCTGCGGTGACCTAGCCTGAAGAAACGAAGACCAGCTCCCCTGCCTCAACCTGGGAGCTGGAAGGGGAAGAGGTTGTGTCACCGCCCCTGCGTCGACATAGGGACGCCCCGGCGGCTTGGCATCAGAAACGTCAGGAAGTCGAAGGGTCAGACGTTTGAAGAGCATTGAAGATCCGCCCCAACGGAATTGCCTAGCCGCCCCTGCGGCCTTGAAGAAGATCAAGCGTTTTTGCCTTCACCGCTCCTAAGGAGCTGAAGGGCGCCCCTGCGGCTTAACGTCAGAAGCTTTACTCCGGCTGTTTACACCACCTTTATGGCATTAAAAGTGGCTGTTTGGGGCCGGCCATTTACTCCAATTTAGTGCCTTTTGTAGTATAAATAGTCCTTGGTTGATTGCTAGTAAAGGCATCTTATCATCTTGTTCGCCAACAAATTATCCACTTAGATTGTCTTGCTACCTTGTAATGAGTTGCTAACTCCCTTGCTACATTGGGTTGGTTTGAAGCTGTATTGTTACTTTGGTTGTAAGTTCTTTATAATATAAGTTTTCATTCAGTATTACTTTGTGTCTCCTTGATCTCCATTGTCTAATTGCATGACTACTATTGCTTGAGATTGATCACCTTAGGTTCTAAAGTGCATGTAAACAAGTAGGATTAATAGGTTCCGGGTTCGGGTCTTTAATCTAGTAACAACTTTAAGTAATAACGGGTTGTGATTACTTAAAGAAAAGGAACACAAATATAAAGATAAGTTTAACGGTTTTAATCTTCTCTTTATATCCCTTAGTCTTTGTTTGAAAGCTAACTTGTTATTTGTTCTTTTAGGTTTACGGAACTCTAACCTGTTAAGTTGTGTTGATGCTGGTTGGCTCAACACATATATATGATCGAGACGGGAGATTACTTGAAAACTTGTAAAGGGAACTCACCAAAGTAGCAATTGCATGCTTAGAATCAACCTAGTGTAGATTCATCCATTATTGTCTTACTTGCCGCATTAATCGTTTTCATAAGTTTTTGTGCATCAATTCAACCAAACCCTCCCCCCCCCTTTGTGTTACTTGTCACTATATTCGATAATCGCATCTAAAACACCTTAACTCTCTTGGGTTCTACCCTTACTTAATCACTATACTTGTTTTTAGTGCTAAGTCGGGATTTACTTTTGATTGGGTATAGACGACCATAGAAATACCCTCGGTCAAATTTTGGCGCCGTTGCCGGGGATGTTTTTAGTGTTTTATTATTATTATTGATTATTGGTTTGAACCATTTTTATGGTTCAAACCCGTGCTACTAACTCCGGCTTTGCTTCTTTTGATCCAGAAATTGAGAGGACGCACATCCAGCAACGAAGGCAACAACAACTTCAACAAGAGATGGTTGACCATACTCTTCGTCAACTTACGCAGCTGATAGCATGAATTATTGTCTATATTTTGGACCTGTTTAGACGTTTTATCTTCAATAATATGCATGTTTGGATGTATATTATGTGATTATATTGTCGTTTCATCTACCTTTGCGGGAATCGAGGTGTACACCAAGTTTCATTGTAATCATAGGTAAAATGGCACGTTTTGCATCAAAATGGAGCTAAAGGAGCTAAGGAGTCATTGGAGCTACATTCAGGAGCTTAAGGAAGAATCCAGGAATCATGGAAATGGATTGAAGATTCACTTTGGACCAGATTTGATGAGATTTCACATTCAGTTGAGTCACCTCGGTCAGCTACAGTACCATCTCGACCGAGGTGATCCAGAGGAGCTGCTCGACCGAGGCGAACACCTTGGACGCGGCGATAGATATTTTATTCTTGGCTGAGATATTTTATTTTTGGAAAGAGGATCTTATATTTTTAGGCTGGATTCCTGGAAGGAAGAAGATAATTCAGTTGATATATTTTACCTATTTTATGGGAAAATATCTTTCTAAGATCTTTTATCTTTGGGAGGGAATTTTCCTATAAAAAGGGTCGGATTTTCCACAAATCCGGCATCCCGCTAGCATCGGCTAACCGTGCTTAGATAGCCGTTTCACCCCGCTACAGCTGGGAGATTTGAAGAACCTTTTTGAAGGTTGAAGGAAGATTGGAGGAAGAAAGTTGATAGCTTTTATAGCTTTGTGAAGGGTTTTGTAAGATTCTCTTAGATTCCCTTCTTGTTGATTGTCTTGTTGGATTTTGATCCAAGGAACGCTTGTTTGTTTGATAATTGATTCAGTTATTGAAGCCTTTCTCTTAAGGTTTTTGTGTTCAAATATTCACTTTCTTCCCATATATTTGATTATTGCTTTCATGATGATGATTGGCTAATTTCTTTGTGTGATTCTAGGGTGATTGGCTGAAGGTTGTGGGAAAAACAATGATAGAATAATCTTAATCACAGTAGGACCCTGAAAGCTCGAGTCTTTATCCTTAACCCTAGAACATCTCGCTCAGTCGATGAACATCTTGGCCGGGGTGGAATTCGTCTGACCGAGGTGACTTTTCTGATCCGAAACTGAGAGTTAAGTGTTAGAGTTTGCCAAATCCTATCCTTATTACACCTTTCCTGGTTCAATGCAAGCTTAGGATGAGACTTACCCAGTAATTCCTTTGTTTGTTTACCAAAGATCATAAGTGTAGGTAATAAAGGTTTATCCTTTATTAGGGTTTGAGTGTGCTTTCATCCCATCTTTGTGAGTTAGCCTGAGACTTACCCGGTAAAGGTTGATTCTATTCCCTTAGGTGGTGTGTTAGTTTGAGGTTATAGTTCTTTTCCTTAATTCCTTGAGACTTACCCGGTGATCTATTCCACTTTAGTAACACCTTCCCTTGCAAAAATCTCAACTTTGTCCGCTTATCTTTAGATCTTGAGTTGGAACCACAACTAGATGCTTTAATCCCTAGAATTGCATATTTCCTTAATTGACTTTTTATCATCTTTGATTGTTTTAATCGCTTTTGTGGTTAGTTGCAATATAGACAACCTATACTTGCTTTGTTTCACTAAGTCCCTGTGATCGACCCCTGGAATTTCTTGCTTTTTACTACGATTGACCCGTACACTGTGGGTTCGCATCCTTGTTTTAAGCTTACATCTAGGGTTATAAATTTAAAGCTTGCACACACCATTTGAAGCGAACAAGTTTTTGGCGCTGTTGCCGGGGACTTGGTCTAGACCGAGCCGGTTGCGGTTGGCTTTCCGGGCGCTTGCCCCTGTTTCTACTAACCATTCTACTTGAGTGACTTTCGCAGGTTATTTTTCTTAGGTTTATGCGAAGAACTCGCGTTGGGAAGGAAATCGTTCCTTACGATCTCGAACCAGAAAAGACATACAAAAGATGCTTGAAAGAAGCGAAGATGGCCAACCAAGACAATCGCGATCTTGAGGCCGAATTGAAGGAGGCGTTAGAACAACTACGCCTCAACAAGGAAGAACTGAGACTGGAAAGGGAAGAAACTCACACAAGGACTGAGGCGATCGAAGCAGATATGGCGGCGTTACGAGACCATTATCTATGTCAACCGAACCCAGATCCTCGACCGAGGCAAGACCCTGCTCCAGATCCTCGACCGAGGCAGAATCCAGTACTTGCTGCCCCGGCCGAGATACTTCCACCTCGGATGCCAGTCCGAGATGTTCTTTTTGCAGGTATTCCACAGACCCTAGGGCAGAGGATGGACTCCAACCAGCAACTGAGGCGTCCAGGAGTCAACCTAGGTGATCCAGCGGACCATGATTATGAGCTTTGACTGCAAATTCTTTCCATGATTCGCCAATGCCAGTTTGGAGGGCTAGAGAGGGAATCTCCGCATCAACATCTACAAAACTATGAGATCTTGATGGAGACCTTGAGACCTTCAAGAATAGAAAACAACAACTACAAGCTAAAGCCTTTCTACTTCTCTTTGAAAGATAGAGCACTTACTTGGTATCAATCTCTTCCTCCAGGAAAAATCAATACTTGGGAGGAGATGACGATGGAGTTCTTAACTAAATTCTTCCCCCCCTCTAAAACTGCTGAAATGAGAGTGGACGGAAACACCCAGTTCAACCTTCAACTACTATCCGCCGGCACGTTCATGGACATGCCGATTGACGAAGCTTGGGAGTTCATAGAGAAGCAAGCTTTGCACATGGAGAAATACTCCCACCAAGGAGCTGAAGGTGGAGTTAAAAGAGTCAACTTTCAAGATGCTCCACCTAACAATGATCAACTCACTTCTTTGAAGAATGATGTGAAACAATTAAAGGAACTTTTAGTTGCTCAAACCAAGAAAGAAGATCAAGGATCAAGGAACAACAATGGATACCGTAACAACAACGGTTCCCGGAACAACAACTACAACAACAATAGAGGATCCAATAACAATAATTGGAGGGCAAACAACCAAAATTCGGGTAACCCTTACTCTAACTCCAATTCGAATGACTCCTCTAATCCTTTCCTCTCTTCTTCTTCTTCTTCTTCTTCTTCTTCTTCTTCTTCTTCTTCTTCTTCTTCTTCTTCTTCTTCTTCTTCTTCTTCTTCTTCTTCTTCTTCTTCTTCTTCTTCTACTCCATTGAAGAGCCAGGAGCAAGGATTGAGTTCGTCCCAGCCGGAAAAGAAAGATGCGGTGCTGGAGGCCATCTTGATCAAGCTCAACTCTATGGAGACGTCCATGACTTCATTTTCGAAGGCACAAAAAGCCTTAGAACAACAATTCTTTAACAAGGCGAATGAAGCGCCAAGAGATCCAGGGAAGCTTCCAACAAGGACGGAAAGCAACCCTAAAGGACAGATCATGGCGATAACAACGAGAAGTGGACTGAAGACTGCAGATCCAGTACCTCGGTCGATGCCAATACAAACAAAGACCACCTCGGTCCAGGTACAGTCGAAGAACACTTCGGCCGAGATGCCAACCGAGGTGGAGCCACAGAAAGCGGAGGAGAAAACTAAAGTTTATATTCCACCTCCTGCATATAAACCACCACTTCCATTCCCTCAGTCAAGGGCTAAAGCACATCTAGACAAGCACTTTGGTAAGTTCCTTGACTTGATGAATAAACTACACATTAATATCCCTTTCCTTGATGATATTCTAGGGATGCCCGCCTATAAGAAGTTCTTGAAAGAGATTCTATCAAGGAAGAGGAAGTTGGAAGACTTTGGTGAAGTGAGGATGACATCTAAATCCTCGGAGCTTATTCAAATCATGAAGGAGAAGATGCCACCCAAGTTGAGAGATCCCGGCTCATTTTGCATTCCCATTGAAGTTGGGGATGTCACTTGTGAAGCCTTATGTGATCTAGGAGCCAACGTGAGCATCATTCCGCTGGAGCTATGTGTTACGATCGGACTTGGAGAGCCCAAGCCGGTGAAGATACGGCTATACATGGCGGACCGCTCCATTACCCATCCCGTGGGCATTTGGGAGGACGTTCCGGTCAAGTTAGGTAACTTCTATTTACCTATAGACTTTGTTGTGCTTGAAATTCCCGCAGATTATCCCGTTCCTATCATTCTCGGGAGACCATTTCTAGCAACTTCGGGTTGCAATGTGGATTGTAAGAACGCCAAGTTAAAATTCAACATTGGCGGAGATGAAGTGGAGTTTGCATTACTTGCGGCAATGAAGGGAGAGCAGCTAGGAGTTGATATCTTCAACATCTATGATGAAGAAGAATCAAGAGAATTGGTGAGCTCTATCCTTATTAAAGATCCACTTGAAAAAGTAATTAGTTTTAGCTTAATGGAGGAAGGTATAGATGCTTCTTGTGATGCAGATATACGGAGCTTAAAGGCGCTGGAAGAAGATCTAGAAGCTAAAATTGAAAGACTAATCTAGGAGAAGGAGATCTCCAGTTTCGGTTCCAGTTGCGGTACCTCGACCGAGGTACTTTCTGGACCAAGCGAGGTGACTGAAGAACATCTCGGTCACCCTCTCTGGACCTCGACCGAGGTCGAAAGCGAGATGATGTCAACTGAGACTACTGAAAATAACAAACTTCTTACTCCCTTTTCTGACATTCATCCTCAGTTGGTGGAACATTCTCTCCACCAAATTTCTGATAATAAAGGACCTTGGTATGCTGATATTGTTAATTATCTTGTTTGCCAAGAAATACCACCCGGATTGACGTACGCTCAAAGGAAGAAATTCTTCAAGGATGTACGCCATTACTATTGGGATGAACCGCTGCTATTCAAGAGGGCCGGATGGGATGCTTCGAAGATGCATTCCGGAAGATGAAGTTAATAGCATCATACGGCATTGTCACTCACTCCCTTGTGGAGGGCATGCTAGCGCCAACAAGACATGCGCTAAGGTATTACGTTCCGGTTTCTTTTGGCCCACATTATTTAAGGATGTGCAAACGTTTGTTGTCTCTTGTGATGCATGCCAAAGAACAGGGAACTTATCTAGAAGGAATGAGATGCCACTCAATAACATACAAGAGGTTGAGATCTTTGATGTATGGGGAGTAGATTTCATGGGACCTTTCCCATCATCCGGAGGAAACCTCTACATTTTCCTAGCCGTCGACTACGTCTCTAGATGGGTTGAAGCCATTGCCTCTCCCACTAATGACGCCATGGTGGTTCTGAAGTTCTTTAACAGGACTATCTTTCCACGTTTTGGGACTCCACGCATCATCATCAGCGATGGAGGGACGCATTTCATCAACCGGAAGTTTAAGGCAATTTTATCAAAGTATGGGGTAACCCACAAGGTAGCAACCCCTTATCACCCTCAAACTAGTGGACAAGTCGAGATCAAATGATTGAACTTCGACATCAAGGAAGCCGGTGAGAAGCGGCTATTGGATATCAATGAGTTGGAGGAGTTGCGTTTGAACGCTTATGAGAATGCAAAGATCTGTAAAGAAAGGACGAAGAAATGGCATGACAAGCGTATCATTCCTAAGGAGCTTAAATAAGGAGACTTAGTTCTACTCTTTAACTCCCGCCTCCGCCTCTTTCCAGGTAAGTTGAAATCTAGATGGACCGGACCTTATGTTGTGAAACATGTTTTCCCTTATGAAATACAAACCAGAAGTTCCGGTTTAGGAGGTTGCACCGCTATACCTTGCTTGAGAGATGTCGTACGGTCCTGCTAGCGACCTTAAATCAAGCGCTTCTTGGGAGGCAACCCAAGGTATTGCTTTCTTTTCCCTTTTTCTAGTCTAGCTTTAGATAGTTTGCTTTTGCTTTGCTTTGTTTTGTTTTTGGCGTCCTAGGCAGACAACAGGTGACATCTAAGGAAAGAATACAACCCAGGAGCAAAAACTAGAAGGACAGAAGTTCGAGAGTTTGAGAAGACGGAGTTTGACTGAAACACATCTCGGTTGCTGTCACAGCACCTCGACCGAGATGATTCTTGAGCAACCGAGGCGACTAGGATTTCTGAAGATCCACCTCGGTCCGTACCACCTCGGTCCAGTCGAGACCATCTCGACTGAGGTGACAGCAGTTCCAAAAAAGGGTATAAAAGGGGGCTGAGATTTCTCTCTCCTCCCTCTACCTTCTTCTCGACCGAAACGGCAGATTCACCTCGTTTCTTCATTTCTCGCTCGTTTTCGACGATTCTCGCTTCCAAACTGCAAGGAAAGGGTAGAGGATCGATTTGCAACCATCAATCTGCAGCAAAAACGAGCCGAATCTGGGTAAAATTCAAGAAAACCCTAACCTCATCTTCTCCACTGATTTCTTTCGATTTGGGCTTTGGTTGCCCCTGCATTCTGCTGAAAAAGGATTAAGTACCCCATAGGAGCCTTTGGTAGTGATATTGGGGGAAAAGAACTGGATTTTTGAGAGTTGTGATCGAACAGCGCTTCGCCTCGGTCCAATCGGCCTGCGCCTCGGCCGAGGTGTTCCAGAGACTTGTCACAGAGACCGAGGTGATCTGACAGATTGCAGAAAATGAGTTCTGATAGGCAGTTAGTTTTGAGAGACAGATCTTCTCCTTCTTCTTCTTCACGCCGTTCTAGACCGGTGATCCATGAGCATCACCAGGTCGACTATGACCGCATAACGGCCCGTCCAATGGTTGCACCACGCTTCCTGGACATATATGCTTTTGACTGCCTCTATGTTGATGATGATCTGAGGCGGATGATTTCTATGGTGGGGCTGGAGCAGTTCACTGAGATTAGAGCTCCGGCCTACCTTGAGCCGACCCTGGAGTTTGTCAGCTCCGTCACCTACTTGCCCACAGAGCGCGCCATAAAGTACCGGTTGATGAACCGGAACTATTTAGTTCCCTTGGACCACTGGCGGGATATCTTTGGCTTCCCAGCCCCTACTATTGCTGAGTTTCCCTCTCGAGATGTAGCTCGAGAGTTCTAGGGACATATTGCTCATGTGGTTGAGCACGCTGACAGATGGAGACCTGGAGATTTCAAGGAGCGGATTATATTCCATCTGGCCTTTAAACTTGCTCACAGGATCTTTAGCGAGACACTTTTGGCGCATACTGAGACGCCCTTGAAGATCAGACAGGGTGAGCTTCTGAGTCTATACTGCATGGTGACCGGAGGAGTTCCGGACTTTGGGATGATGTTGGCGGAGGATCTGCATAAGATCAAGGCGAAGGCGAAGGGAGACATCTGCTGCGGATGGATAGTAACTCATATAGCGAGTTACATGGATGTTGACTTGAGTGCATGCACTATGGTGGCGACTGCCAAGCCGCTCGGGCTTCAGGAGATAATCACCCGGAGGATACTGGTTTCTCGCGGTCTTACTACGCCATATGTGGCGATGCCTTGGGAGCAGACTATACCCCAGGGTATTAGGTGGTCAGCTTAGTTCTCCGTGTATGATCCGCATTACTAGCAGACTGCATGGATTCCGCTGATGGAGGACGCCAGAGAGGCAACAGCAGCAACAGCTCAGGGGCCGGCTGAGGAGGATGAGGCTGAGGAGGATGAGGACGATGATGATGGTGATGGAAGTGCTGCCATTGATACGGGCACGGATACAGCTGGGACTAGTGCGCCGGTCATTGATTTAGATGACGACGAGACTGAGGAGGAGCCAGCTGCAGCACCAGCACGTCCCGCTAGGCGTAGGGTACGCAGACAGAGGGATCCAGTTGCTCACCGTCGGACCGATGATCTGACGGATCAGATGATAGATTCCAACGCTGCCCCGTCCCTGGATATCAGAGAGATGCAGGAGAGACTATATTACCAGCACACAATGGCTGAGATTCAGTTTCAGCATATCATGGGCTATCCTTTCGACCCATCTCAACACCCGTACGTGCCACCACCACCACCGGATCGGGATTACTGAGAGCTTGCAGAATTTTCTTTATTTATTTATTATGCAACTCAACTTTATCCGGTGAGTACTTTGTTTCTTTAGACTTATTTTAACCCATTGGGACAATGTGTCCCAAGTATGGGGTATTTGGATGTATTATTTGACTTATGTGGATGTATGACTCGACTCTATTTGGATATTATTGTCTTATTTATGCTCTATGTGCTTATCTGAGACTACATGCATGCATACAGGTTATTTGATTGAGAAAAACGTCAAAAACTGGTTAAGAAAATTTTTTTTGACCTCGACCGAAGTGATTCTGGCCGAACGAGGTACTTCACCTCGGTTGACTTAGAACATCTCGACCGAGGTGGTTTAACTGGAACAGTTTTCGAAATGATTTTTGTGCTTCTCATCTGGATATGACCTCAGTGATGATTTTGTTTGCTGACTGGTTTTAAAATCTTTATATGTTTGAAAGGTTTTATGATATGTTTAAGTTGCTAAATGCTTTGTTTGAAATTTTGGCATGTTTAATACTTTGTTTTTATCTAAATTATGTTGAATTTGAAGGTTGACACCACATGATGAGTTCTCTCACTTTCTTCCTGGGAAGACGAAGGCAATTCATTCTCTTCTCTTCTTCTTCTTGATCATGCTTAACCCCTCATATACGTATTTGGCTCCCTTTTACCTATCCGGGAATTTGGAAGCAAGCAAGTGAAAAGCAAGTGAAAGAAAAGTTGAGATGTTGGCTGAAAGTTAGAAAGAAACAAATAAGTTTGGGGAAGTCAATCATGATGATGAGTAACTCGGCACCATTCACATAGCCGGGTGTTTGTGTCTTGCCAAAGTCGGATTGAGCGATATTCCTAACGGGTCATGGTATGTGCATCAAGGGTTTGAGGCATCTCGAAAAATTGATGATTGCTAATTTCCTAGGCTTTGGTTATTGTGCACCTCTGTCCATGCATCCCAAAAAGTAAAGTAAAAAGTAAATAAGCAAAGCTTATTGGTGGAAGATGTTGAAGTTCAAAGGAAGTGAAGTAAAGATCCTTTTCTCGGATTCTAGCACCACATTCCCTATATACATCCCACCCTCACACGTTTCTTGACCTTCTTTTGGAAGCCCTTGAGACCTCGATCTTGTTGATTGACTTAGTGGTTTAAATTGGATTATACATGATTAATTTCGATAATTACGATTTATTATGCATTCTATGATTTTATGCAAAGATGAACAACTTTCTTATATTTATAAAATGCTTTGATCATATTTTGATTTTAAATTCCATGAAGCATTCTGTTAGAGTGATCTATGATTCGAGCACACCATTAAAATGTTTTGAAAGACTTTTTCATTGATCTTTATGACTTATAATCCATTCTATCTTATATTTTATATTTGTAACTTGCTTGGGGACAAGCAAGGGCTAAGTATGGGGTATTTTGATAGCATGAATTATTGTATATTTTGGGGCCTGTTTAGACGTTTTATCTTTAATAATCTGCATGTTTGGATGTATATTATGTGATTGTATTGTCATTTCATGTACCTTTGCGGGAATCGAGGTCTACACCAAGTTTCGTTGTAATCGTAGGTAAAATGGCACGTTTTGCATCAAAATGGAGCTAAAGGAGCTAAGGAGTCATTGAAGCTACATTCAGGAGCTTAAGGAAGAATCCATGAATCATGGAAATGGATTGAAGATTCACTTTGGACCAGATTTGATGAGATTTCACATTCAGTTGAGTCACCTCGGTCAGCTACAGTACCATCTCGACCGAGGTGATCTAGAGGAGCTGCTCGACCGAGGTGAACACCTTGGACGCGGCGAGAGATATTTTATTCTTGGCTGAGATATTTTATTTTTGGAAAGAGGATCTTATATTTTTAGGCTGGATTCCTGGAAGGAAGAAGATAATTCAGTTGATATATTTTACCTATTTTATGGGAAAATATCTTTCTAAGATCTTTTATCTTTGGGAGGGAATTTTCCTATAAAAAGGGTCGGATTTTCCACAAATCCGGCATCCCGCTAGCATCGGCTAACCGTGCTTAGACAACCGTTTCACCCCGCTACAGCTGGAAGATTTGAAGAACCTTTTTGAAGGTTGAAGGAAGATTGAAGGAAGAAAGTTGATAGCTTTTATAGCTTTGTGAAGGGTTTTGTAAGATTATCTTAGATTCCCTTCTTGTTGATTGTCTTGTTTGATTTTGATCCAAGGAACGCTTGTTTGTTTGATAATTGATTCAGTTATTGAAGCCTTTCTATTAAGGTTTTTGTGTTCAAATATTCACTTTCTTCCCATATATTTGATTATTGTTTTCATGATGATGATTGGCTAATTTCTTTGTGCGATTCTGGGGTGATTGGCTGAAGGTTGTGGGAAAAACAATGATAGAATAATCTAAAACACAGTAGGACCCTGAAAGCTCGAGTCTTTATCCTTAACCCTAGAACATCTCGCTCAGTCGATGAACATCTCGGCCGGGGTGGAATTCGTCTGACCGAGGTGACTTTTCTGATCCGAAACTGAGAGATAAGTGTTAGAGTTTGCCAAATTCTATCCTTATTACACCTTTCCTGGTTCAATGCAAGCTTAGGATGAGACTTACCCAGTAATTCCTTTGTTTGTTTACCAAAGATCATAAGTGTAGGTAATAAAGGTTTATCCTTTATTAGGGTTTGAGTGTGCTTTCATCCCATCTTTGTGAGTTAGCCTGAGACTTACCCGGTAAAGGTTGATTCTATTCCCTTAGGTGGTGTGTTAGTTTGAGGTTATAGTTCTTTTCTTTAATTCCTTGAGACTTACCCGGTGATCTATTCCACTTTAGTAACACCTTCCCTTGCAAAAATCTTAGCTTTGTCCGCTTATCTTTAGATCTTGAGGTGGAACCACAACTAGATGCTTTAATCCCTAGAATTGCATATTTCCTTAATTGACTTTTTATCATCTTTGATTGTTTTAATCACTTTTGTGGTTAGTTGCAATATAAACAACCTGTACTTGCATTGTTTCACTAAGTCCCTGTGATCGACCCTTGGAATTTCTTTCTTTTTACTACGATTGACCCGTACACCGAAGGTTCGCATCCTTGTTTTAAGCTTACATCTAGGGTTATAAATTTAAAGCTTGCACACACCATTTGGAGCGAACAACAGCCCACCTTAGCTCAAAACCCTCTTGCGCTCACTATACCGGCACTAGGGGAAGGAGTCAACTTTGAGCTCAAGCCGGGCCTCATTCACTTGCTCCCATCCTTCCATGGGCTAAGTGGTTAAGACCCCATCAAGCACCTTGGGAAGTTCCATACCGTGTTTATGAGCTTGAAGCCGGCCAACATTACCGAAGAACAAATCAAGATGAGGGCATTCGGCTTCACACTAAAAGATTCGGCGGATGATTGGTATTACCACCTTTCATCCGGGAGTATCGACACTTGGGAGAACCTTCACAAGGCGTTCTTGGAGAAATACTTTCCAGCTAAGAAGGCCAATAGCTTAAAGAAAGCTATAAGCAATATCAGGCAAGAGGCAAACGAAACTCTCTATGAGCACTTCGAAAGGTTTGCACGCCTCCGATCCAGCTGTCCTTTTCATGGATATTCAACTCAAGATCTAGTCTTGTACTTGTACAATGGCTTGCTAGACAATGAAAGGAGGATCATCGATGCGGCTTGCGGAGGTAATATTCTTAACTCTACTCCTGACCTTGCTTTGGAAAAGATACAAGAACTAGCAGAAGGTACTCGGAACTTTGGAAGGACCCGGCTAAGAAAGGAGTTCATGCTGTGAGTTCCGGGAAGAGTGAGATTTCCACCGAGCTCGCGGAATTGAAGAAAATGGTGAAGAGGCTAACACTTATGGGAACACCGCAGCAACTCAAAGCTTGTGGAGTTTGTGCTGACCCGTATCATCCAACGGACATGTGTCCACAAGTCCAGGATGACGATGCTGAGGTAAACACAATGGGTTATGGACAACCACAGCAGCAAAGACCTAGAAACGATCCCTATGCACATAATTTCATGCCTAATTGGCGTGACCAACAAAATTTTCGTTGGAGGGATCAATAAAACCAACAACAACAGACCCGCCAAGGTAAGTATCACTCAACTGAAGATATGTTGCAGGTTTTGACTAAACACTTTGCTACTCATGTCCAAACAATAGAATCTAGCATCAAGAACCTTGAACAACAGGTTAGTCAAATGGCCGAAGCTATTTCAAGGACCGAATCAAGGCTTTCCGGAGGATTGCCTTCCTAGACATTTATAAACCCCAAGGAGAATGTTAGTGCCCTAACATTAAGGAGTGGGAACCAAATCCAACAAAAACCAGCAAAATAATCACAAAGCAAACCTTCTGTCAATATTTCCGCACCCATAGCCGCCACAGAATGGACGATGCCCCTGCGGCTGGATGTCCCCGCCCCTGCGGAAAACACAACCGAGGGTCCTGCTGAAAAGGATACCTACGTCCGGCCTAACTTTCCGCCACTGTACTCCGAGAAGCCACCAACTCCTTTTCCTGAGGCTTTGAAGGAGAGAAGAATAATTTAGGACAAGGACCTCTTTGAGACTTTCTCCAAATGCGAGGTAAACATTCCCCTCCTTAAGTTGGTGAAAAGTATCTCTAAGTATGCTCGTTTTTTGAAGGAACTTTGCACTATCAAGAGGAATCAGAAGCTAAAGGGGAAACATAAAGTGCAAGTGAGTGAGCATGTGTCGGCAGTTTTCCAACTGAGAATGCCCAAGAAGTGCAGCGATCCGGGCATGGTAAGCATTCCTTGTGTTATAGGGGAAACCCGCTTTGACAAAGCAATGCTTGATCTCGGTGCTTTTATAAATGTTTTACCATATTCGATTTACAAATCACTTGGTCTTGGGCCATTAATGGAAACTAGGATTGTAGTACAAATTTCTGATAGATTTAATGTGTACCCGAAAAGGATAATTGAAGATGTATTAGTAATGGTAGACAACCTAATATTTCCTGCTGATTTCTTTGTAATGGATATGGAAAATGATTCACATACTGCACCCATTATGTTAGGTAGGCCATTTCTGAAAACAGCTAGGACTAAAATTAATTATGTTAGTGGTAAATTGAACATGTAGTTTGATGGAGAAGTAGTGGAATTTGACATCTATGATGCAATGAGATTTCCTAGTGATGATCATTCTTTGTGTGCTATTGGCATTGTTGAACCTTTTGTGCAAGATGTTTTTGATAACTCTGACATGGATGTATTGAGAAATGTGATTGAGCATGACATTAATGGTTTCAAATCAGATTATGTGTTAACATCTAGCATGAAAGAGGTCCTAGCCCAATTAGATGGGCATAAAAGGCTACCTATCTCCAATTTGGCCATTGGGCCCACTTTACTAACCCCAAGCGAGAAGCTTGTTCCGTCCATAGTGCAGGCACCTGAAATATAATTGAAGGACCTTCCGTTACACCTCAAGTACGTTTTCCTTGGAGAACACAATACATTGCCGGTGATTATCTCCAACAAGTTGACCACCGGACAAGAAGACAATTTGATGAAACTACTAAAAGAGCACAAGACGGCCCTTGGATGGACTATTGCGGACATCAAAGGGATAAGTCCTTCCACTTGCATGCATAGGATTCTACTTGAGGACGAAGCCAAGACCTCTAGGCAACCTCAAAGGAGGTTGAACCCGCCAATGATGGATGTGGTCAAAAAGGAAGTGTTGAAGCTCCTCCAAGCGGATATGATCTTTCCTATCTCGGATAACACTTAGGTTAGCCCGACCCAAGTAGTTCCAAAGAAGGGAGGCATCACTATGGTGGGAAATCAACATGGAGAGATGGTCCCAAGCAAAACACAAACCGGATGGAGAGTTTGCATTGACTACCGCAAGCTCAATAAGGTAACACGAAAAGACCATTTTCCATTACCATTTATTGATCAAATGTTGGAACGTCTTGCAGGTCATCAGTACTACTGTTTCCTGGATGGAAATTCGGGCTATTTCCAAATAGGCATTGCACTAGAGGATCAAGAGAAGACGACGTTCACTTGCCCATTTGGCACTTTCGCATATCGCAGAATGCCATTTGGACTTTGCAACGCACCAGGCACTTTCCAACGGTGCATGATAAGTATTTTCTCCGAATACATAGAAAATTTCATTGTAGTCTTCATGGATGATTTTACCGTCCATGGAGATAGCTTTGACGCATGTTTAGGGCATTTGAAACTTGTTCTTGAAAAATGTGTTGAAACCAATTTTTTTCTTAATTCGGAAAAATGTCATTTCATGGTCGAACAAGGAATTGTGCTAGGACATGTAATATCCTCAAAAGGGATAGAGGTAGATAAGGCAAAGGTTGATGTTATTCAAAATTTACCTTATCCTACTAATGTTCGGGAAATCCGATCTTTTCTTGGTCATGCAGGTTTATACCGACGTTTCATCAAAGATTTTTCAAAAATCTCGGCACCCCTGTGTGAATTGCTCAAGAAAGATGTCACCTTCATAGTGGATGAGGATTGCAAGAAAGCTTTTGACACTTTGAAGGCATGTCTCACCACCGCATCAATCATCCGTTCACCGGATTGGGAGAAACCTTTTGAAATAATGTGTGACGCCAGTGACTACGCCGTCGGAGCTGTCTTAGGACAAAAAGACGGACGGGCCTCCCATGTAATCCATTATGCGTCTATGACACTCAATGGAGCGCAAAGGAATTACTCTACCACCGAGAAGGAGATGTTAGCAGTGGTTTTTTCCCTTGAGAAATACCGGCAGTACCTACTTGGGGTAAAGGTAATTATCTTCATTGAACATGTAGTTCTTAGGTACCTCATGGAAAAGAAGGAGGCAAAGCCACGATTGATCCGATGGGTGCTTCTTCTAAGTGAGTTTAACCTAGAGATAAGGGACAAGAAGGGGGATGAAAACCTAGTGGCCGATCATTTGAGCAGACTAATGCAAGAGGAGGAAGATCTAGAAAAAAGAGAAATAGCCGGAAGTTTTCCAGACGATACATTCTACACAACTCTCTGTTGTGTAACCGCCCCCGCGGCTCACACCAGCCGCCCCTGGGGATCAGTCTAGGCGCCCCTGCGGAATTGTCGACATAGGTTTGTCTTAAGCTCCAATCTTTTAATCCTTGGTTTGCTGACATTGTGGACTTCATTGTCAGGAAGGAGTACCCTCTAGACTTCACCAAAGCACAACGAGAGAAGGTAAAGTGTTCGCTCCAAATGGTGTGTGCAAGCTTTAAATTTATAACCCAAGAAGTATGCTTAAAACAAGGATGCGAACCCGCAGTGTACGGGTCAATTATAGTAAAAAGCAAGAATTCCAGGGGTCGATCACAGGGACTTAGGTGAAACAAAGCAAGTATAGGTTGTCAATGCAACTAATAACCACAAAAGCAATTAAAGCAATCAAAGATGATAATGTAGTCAATTAAAGGAAATATGCAAATTCTAGGGATTAAAGCATCCAGTTGTGGTTCCAACTCAAGATCTCAAGATAAGCGGACAAGATGAGCTTTTGCAAAGGGAAGGTGTTACTAAAGTGGAATAGATCACTGGGTAAGTCTCACTACTAACAATCCCAAGCCAAAGAACCTATTACCGGGTAAGTCTCAAGGCACTAAGGAAATAAATTATAATCTCAAACCAACAAACCAACTAAGGAAATAAAATCAACCTTTACCGGTTAAGTCTCAGGCTGACTCACAAAGATGGAATGAAGGCACACTCAAACTCCAATAAAGGATAAACCTCTATTACCTACACTTATAATCTTGGGTAAACAAACAAAGGAATTACCGGGTAAGTCTCATCCTAAGCTTGCATTGAACCCGGAAAGGTGTAATAAGAATAGGATTTGGCAAACTCTAACACTTAACTCTCAGTTATGGATAAGAAAAGTCACCTCGGTCAGTCAAGTCCCACCCTGGCCGAGATGTTCATCGACTGAACGAGATGTTCAAAGGTTAAGGATAAAGACTCGAGCTTTCAGGGTCCTACTGGGATTTAAGATTATTTAATCATTGTTTTTCCCACAACTTTCAGCCAATCACCCTAGAATCGCACAAGGAAATTAGCCACTCATCATCATGAAAGCAATAATCAAATATATGGGAAGGGAATGAGTGTTTGAACAGAAAAACCTTAAGAAGAAGACTTCAATAACTGAATCAAATATCAAACAAATCAGCGTTCCTTGGATTACAAATCCAACAAGACAATCAACAAGAAGGAAATCTAAGAAAGTCTTACAAAACCCTTCACAAAAGCTATAACAAGCTATCAATCCTTCCTTGATTGATCTTCAATCTTCCTTCCTTCCTTCAAAACTCCAGAAAATCCCTTAATTGCTGGATGCTATCAGCCCTCTAAGCATGGTTGAACTTGTGGAAAATCCAACCCTTTATATAGGAGAATTATCTTCCAAAGATAAAATATCGTAAGAAGATAATTTCCTAATAAAATATATCCATATCTCATAAATAGATCCCTAAAATATATGATCTTCCTTCCCGAAATGCAGAACAAAAATATAAGATCTTTCCTTCCAAAATTAAAAGATCTCAGCCAAATAAAATATATCTCTCCGCGTCAGGGTGTTCGCCTCGGTCGGGGCTCTCCTCTAGATCACCTCGTTCGAGATGATACTGTAGCTGACCGAGGTGAATCTCAGCTGAAGGTGAAATCTCTTAAATCTGGTCCAAAGTAAATCTTCTTTGTTAATTCATTGCTTCTTGAGCTCCTTTTTAAGCTCCTGAATGTAGCTCCAATGACTCCCTTGCTCCATTTTTATCCAAAATGTGCCATTTTACCTACGATTACAATGAAACTTGATGTAGACCTCGATTCCCGCAAAGGTAGATGAAATGACAATATAATCACATAATATACATTCAAACATGCAGATTATTGAAGACAAAACGCCTAAACAAGTCCCAAAATATAGACTATATTTCATGCTATCAAAAAACCCCATACTTGTCCCTTGCTTGTCCCCAAGCAAGTTCCAAATCTTAAGTACAAGATAGAATGGATTATAAGTCATAAAGATCAATGAAAAGTATTTCAAAACATTTTTGGTGGTGTGCTCCACTCATAGATCACTCTAAGAGAATGCTTCATGGAATTTAAAATCAAAATATGATTAAAACGTTTTATAAATATAAGAAAGTTGTTCATCTTTGCATGAAATCATAGAATGCATAATAAATCATAATTATCGAAATTAATCATGCATAATCCAATTTAAACCACTAAGTCAATCAACATGCTCGAGGTCTCAAGGGCTTCCAAAAGAGGTCAAGAAACGTGTGAGGGTGGGATATATATAGGGAATGTGGTGCTAGAATCCGGGAAAAGGATCTTCACTTCACTTGCTTTGAATTTCAACATCTTCCACCAATAAGCTTTGCTTATTTTACCTTTTTTTTCTTTTTGGGATGCATGGACAGAGGTGCACAATGACCGAAGCCTGGGAGATTAGCAATCATCAATTTCTAGAGATGCCTCAAACCCTTGATGCACATACCATGACCCGTTAGGAATATCGCTCAATCCGACTTTGGCAAGACACAAACACCCGGCTATGTGAATGGTGCCGAGTTACTCATCATCATGATTGACTTCCCCAAACATATTTGTTTCTTTCTAACTTCCAGCCAATATCTCAACTTTTCTTTCACTTGCTTTTCACTTGCTTGCTTTCAAATTTCCGGATAGGTAAGGAGGCAAATATGTATATGAGGGGCTAAGCATGATCAAGAAGAAGAAGAGAAGAGAATGAATTGCCTTGGTCTTTCCAGGAAGAAAGTGAGAGAACTCATCATGTGGTGTCAACCTTCAAATTCAACATAATTTTGATAAAAACAAAGTATTAAACATGCCAAAATTTCAAACAAATCATTTAGCAACTTAAACATATCATAAAATCTTTCAAACATATAAAGATTTCAAAACCAATCTGCAAACAAAATCTTTACTGAGGTCATATCCAGATAAGAAGCACAAAAATTGTTTCGAAAACTGTCGCAGTTAAGCCACCTCGGTCGAGATGTTCTAAGTCAACCGAGGTACTACACCTCGATTGGTCAGAACCACATCGGTCGAGGTCATAAAATTTTTTTTCTTAACCAATTTTTGACGTTTTTCTCAATCAAATAACCTGTATGCATGCATGTAGCCTCAGATAAACACATAGAGCAAGATAAAACAATAATATCCAAATAGAGTCATACAAGCATACACATAATGTCAAATCATACATCCAAATACCCCATACTTGGGACACATTGTCCCAATGGGTCAAAATAAGTCTGAAAGAAAGGTACTCACCGGATATAAGTTGAGCTGCATGATAAATAAATAAAAGAAATCCCTGCGAGCTCTAGTCCTGATCTGCTGGTGGTGGTGGTGGGTATGGCACGTACGGATACTGGGATGGGTCAAAGGGATAGCCCATAGTGTGTTGGAACTGTATCTCCAACATCCGGCGCTGGTAGTGCTGACTCTCCCTCATCTCCAACATATCTACGGATAAAGCCGCGTAAGAGTCGATCATCTGATCCGTCAGCTCGTCTATCCATCTGTGAGCTACGGGATCCCGCTGTCTGCGGACTCTGCGCCTAGCAGGACGTGGTGGTGGTGCAGCTGCCTCCTCCTCAATCTCCTCGTCGTCTAAATCGACGACTGATACACTGGTGCCGGCTGTATCCGTCCCTGTCTCCATGGCAGCACCGCCATCGTCCTCCTCATCCTCATCCTCCTATACCGGAGTTGTTGCGTCTCTAGCGTCCTCTATGTATGGAGTCCAATGCAGTGGACCAGTACTGAGGATCATAGACAGAAAACTAGGATGACCACCTAATACCCTGAGGGGTAGTCTACTCCCAAGGCATCACCACGTATCGCGTAGTAACACCACGAGGAGCTAGAATCTTCCTGGTGATCATCTCATGCAGCCCTAGCGGCTTGGCAACCGCCACTAGTGTACATGCACTCAAATCCAGCCCCATCACTGTAGCTATATGGGTCACTAAGCTGCCGCAACAGATGTCTCCTCTCCCCTTTGCCTTGATCTGGTGCAGATCCTCAGCTAGCAAGGCACTGAAATCAGGCACACCCCCAATCACCATGCAAAATAAACTCAAGAGCTCTCCATGTCTCACCTTCTGGGACGTCTCAGTACACACCAGAAGTGTCTTGCTGAATATCCTATGGGCGAGTCTGAAAGCGAGGTGGAAGATGATCCGCTCCCTAGAGTCTCCAGGTCTCCACCTATCAACATGCTCAACTACGTGAGCTATTTGTCCCCAGAACTGGCGAGCTACAACTCGAGAGGGGAAATCAGTAACTGTCGGGGTCGGGAAGCCGAAGACCTCTCTCCACTGATCCATCGGTACTATATAATTCCGGTTCAGAAACCGGTACTTGATGGCCTGCTCTGCAGGCAGGTGAGTCACAGAGCTCACAAACTCCAGTGTAGGCTCGAGGTAGGCCGGAGCTCTGATCTCCATAAACTGCTCCAGCCCTACCATCGAGACCATCCATCTCAGATCCTCCACAACATATAAGCAATCAAAAGCGGAGATGTCCAAAAACCGCGGCGCAACCGCAGGGCGCATACAGATGCGGTCATAGTCGACCTGGTGACGCTCGTGGATCACCGGTATAGAAGGCCAAGAAGAACAAGAAGAAGGGGAAGATCCATCTCTCAGGACAAGCTGCCTATCAGATCTAGAACTCATTTTCTCTCTCTGTCAGAGCACCTCGGTTGCTTGTCAGGGCTCAAGAATCACCTCGGCCGAGGCGCAGGTCGACTGGACCGAGGTGCGAAGCTGTTCGATTTCAACTCTTCGGAATTCAGTTCTTTTCCCCCAATATCAATACCATTTGTTCCTATGGGGTACTTAAGCCTTTTCCAACAAAAATAATTGGCAACCAAAGCCAATTTCTTCCAAAATCAGTAAAAGACGAGAAGTTAGGGTTTTCGAGTTTCTTACCCTAGATTCGGTCGATTCGAGGCGTTTTTGTTACAGTTTCTTGCTTGCAATCTGTTCCTCTAGCCTTTCTTCTCAGAACCGAAGCAAAAATCGTCGAAAACGAGTGAGAATCGAAGAAGCGAGGTAAGATGAGCACCGCGGTCGAGAAGGTGAGGGAGGGAAAGGAGAGAAACTATTCCCCCTTTTATACCCTTCACTAAATCTGGTGTCACCTCGGTCGAGGTGGTCCCGACTGGACCGAGTTGGAATGTTGTCAGCCCTAGTCGCCTCGGTTGCTTCAAGAATCATCTCGGTCGAGGTGCTGTGACAGCAACCGAGATGTGTCTCAGTCAAACTCCGTCTTCTCAATTTCTCAAACTTCTGTCCTTCCAGTGTTGCTCCTGGATTGTATTCCTTCCTTAGAGATTACCTATTTTCTGTCTAGGATGCCAAAAACAAAGCAAAGCAAAGGCAAAAGCAAACTATATAAAGCTAGACTAGAGAAGGGAAAAGAAAGCAATACCTTGGGTTGCCTCCCAAGAATCTCTTGGTTTAAGGTCGCTAGCTGGACCGTACGACATCCCTAAACAAGATAGTGTGGTGCAATCTCTACTACCGGGACCTCCGGTTTGTATTTCTTAAGTCTATGACCATTGACCTTGAATCTTCCACTTATTTCTCCCCAGATCTCAACTGCACCATAAGGAAAAACATGTTTCATAACATAAGGTCCTGTCCGTCTAGATTTTAACTTACCAGGAAAGAGGCGAAGGCGGGAGTTGAATAGTAGAACTAAATCTCCTTTTCTGAACTCCTTAGGGATGATACGCTTGTCATGCAATTTTTTTGTCCTTTCCTTGTAGATCTTGGCATTCTCATAAGCGTTCAAACGCAACTCCTCCAGCTCATTGATATCCAATAGCCGCTTCTCACCGGCTTCCTTGATGTCGAAGTTCAACCATTTGATTGCCCAATACGCCTTGTCTTCTAACTCAACGGGCAAATGACAAGACTTCCCATATACCAAATTATAAGGGGTGGTACCAATGGGAGTCTTGAAGGCGGTCCTGTAAGCCCAAAGAGCGTCGTCCAACTTCATGGCCCAATCCTTCCTCGTCCTAGAGGCGCTCTTCTCTAAGATTGCTTTGATTTCTCTATTAGAGATCTCGACCTGTCCACTAGTTTGAGAGTGATTCAGGGTTGCTACCTTGTGGGTTACCCCATACTTTGATAGAAGTGCCTTAAACTTCCGGTTGATTAAATGTGTCCCTCCATCGCTGATGATGATGCGTGGAGTCCCAAAATGTGGAAAGATGGTTCTATTAAAGAACTTCATAACCACCATGGCGTCGTTAGTGGGAGAGGCTATGACTTCTACCCATCTAGAGACATAATCGACAACTAGGAGGATGTAGTGGTTTCCTCAGGATGATGGGAAAGGTCCCATGAAATCAACCCCCCATACATCAAAGATCTCAACCTCCTGTATGTTATTGAGTGGCATCTCGTTCCTCTTAGATAAGTTCCCTGTTCTTTGGCATGCATCACAAGAAACAACAAATGCTTGCACATCCTTAAATAATGTAGACCAAAAGAAACCGGAACGCAATACCTTGGCGCATATTTTGTGAGCGCTAGCATGCCCTCCACAAGGAAGCGAGTGGCAATGCCATATGACACTAGTAACTTCATCTTCCGAAATGCATCTTCGAAGCATCCTGTCCGGACCTCTCTAGAATAGTAGAGGTTCATCCCAATAGTAACGGCATACATCTTTAAAGAATTTCTTCCTTTGAGCGTACGTCAATCCGGGTGGTATTTCATGGCAAACAAGATAATTAACAATGTCAGCATACCAAGGTCCTTTATTATCAGAAGTTTGGTGGAGAAAGTGTTCCACCAACTGTGGATGAATCTCAGAAAAGGGGGTAGGAAGTTTGTTATTCTCAGTTGGCGGTATCTCGCTTTCGACCTCGGTCGAGGTCCAGAGAGGGTGACCGAGATGTTCTTCAGTCAAGAACACCTCGCTTGGTCTAGAAGGTGCCTCGGTCGAGGTACTGCAACTGGGACCGAAACTGGAGATTTTCTTCTCCTGGATTAGCTTTTCAATCTTAGCTTCTGGATCTTCTTCAAGTGCCTTTAAGCTCCGTATATCTGCATCACAAGAGGCATCTATACCTTCCTCCATTAAACTAAAACTAATAACTCTCTCAAGTGGATCATTAATAAGGATAGAGCTCACCAATTCTCTTGATTCTTCTTCATCATAGATGTTGAACATATCATCTCCCAGCGACTCTCCTTTCATTGACGCAAGCAGTGCAAACTCCACTTGATCACCGCCAATGTTGAATAGTAACTTGGCGTTCTTACAATCCACATTGCAACCCGAAGTTTCTAGGAATGGTCTCCCGAGAATGATAGGAACGGGATAGTCTGCAGAAATGTCAAGAACAACAAAGTCTATAAGTAGATAGAAGTACCTAACTTAACCGGGACGTCTTCCAAAATGCCCACGGGATGGGTAATGGAGCGGTCCGCCATGTACAACCGTATTTTCACCGGCTTGGGCTCTCCAAGTCCGATCCTCACACATAGCTCCAACGGGATGATGCTCACGCTGGCTCCTAGATCACACAACGCTTCACAAGTGACATCCCAAACTTGGATGGGAATGCAAAATGTGCCGGGATCTCTCAGCTTGGGTGGCATCTTCTCCTTCATGATTTGAATAAGCTCCGAGGATTTAGATGTCATCCTTACTTCACCAAAGTCTTCCAACTTCCTCTTCCTTGATAGAATTTCTTTCAAGAACTTCCCATAGGCGGGCATCCCTAGAATAGCATCAAGGAAAGAGATATTAATGTGTAGTTTATTCATCAAGTCATGAAACTTACCAAAATGCATGTCCAAATGTGCTCTGGCCCTGGACTGGGGAAATGGAAGCGGTGGTTAATATGTAGGAGGTGGGACATAAACTTCAGTTTTGTCCGATGCTCTTTGAGGCTCTACCTCGGTTGGTACCTCGGCCGAAGTGTTCTTTGTCTGCACCTGGACCGAGGTGTTCTTCACTAGTATTGACCGAGGCACTGGATCTGCAGTTTCAGTCCACTTCTCGTCATTATTGCCATGATCTGTCCCTTGGGGTTGCTCTCTGTCCTTGCTGGGAGCTTCCCTGGGTCTCTTGGGGTTGCTCTCTGTCCTTGATGGGAGCTTCCCTGGGTCTCCATAGCATTGAGCTTGATCAAGATAGCCTCCAACACTGCATCTTTCTTTTCTGGCTGGGATGAACTTGATCCGGGCTCCTGGCTCTTCAATGGAGTAGAAGAAGAAGAAGAAGAAGAAGAAAGGAAAGGATTAGAAGAGTTGTTTGAATTGGAGTTAGAGTAAGAGTTACCCGAATTTTGATTGTTTGGCCTCCAATTATTGTTGTTGGATCCTCTATTGTTATTGTAGTTGTTGTTCCGGGAACCATTGTTGTTGTTCCGGTAACCATTTTTGTTCCTTGAACTTTGATATCCTTCCTCTTCTTTCTTGGTGTGAGCAACCAAAAGTTCCTTCAATTGCTTCACATCATTCTTGAGGGAGGTGAGTTGATTATCATTTGATGGAGTTTCTTGGAAAATTAACTCTCTTAACTCCATTTTCAGCTCCTTGGTACGAGTACTTCTCCATGTGCAAAGCTTGTTTTTCAATGAACTCTCAAGCTTCGTCAATCGGCATGTCCATGAATGTGCCGGCGGATAGTAGTTGAAGGCTGAATTGGGTAGCTCCATCCAATCCCTTGAAGTAAATCTCCAATAACTCTATCTTTGGAATCCCATGATGTGGGCAATCCAAAAGAACATCTTTAAATCTCTCCCACGACTTGGACAAACTCTCCTTGTCCTTCATGATGAATGCATTGATCTTCCCTCTCATTTCGGCAGTTTTGGAGGGGGGAAAGAATTTCGTCAAGAACTCTGTCGTCATCTCCTCCCAAGTGTTGATCTTTCCGGGAGGAAGAGACTGGTACCAAGTAAGAGCCTTGTCCTTCAAATAAAAGTAAAAAGGACTTAACTTGTAATTATTATTTTCCACTCTTGAAGGTTTCAAGGTCTCCATCAAGATTTCATAGTTTTGTAGATGTTGATGTGGAGACTCCCTTTCTAGACCTCTGAACTGGCATTGGCAAATCATGGAAAGAACTTGCGGTCGAAGTTCATAATCATGCTCAGCTGGATCTCCTAGGTTGACTCCTAGACGGCTCAGTTGCTGGTTTGGGTCCATCCTTTGCCCTAGGGTTTGTGTAATACCTGCAAAAAGAACATCTCGGACTGGCATCCGAGGTGGAAGTATCTCGGCCGGGACAACTGGAGCGGGGTCCTGCCTCGGTCGAGGGTCTGGTCGATGCAGAATTTGAGCTCGTAACTCAGCCATATCTGCTTCAATCTCTGCAGCTCAGGTGCGATTTTCCTCCCTATCGCGCCGCAGTTCTTCCCTATTGAGGCACAGTTGTTCCATCGCCTCCTTCAATGCGGGATCGTAAGGAACGATTTCCTTTCAAGCGTCTCTTATATGTCTTTTCTGGTTCGGGATCGTAAGGAACGATTTCCTTCCCAGGACAGGTTCTTCGCATAAACCTAAGAAAAAGAACCTGCGAAAGTCACTCAAGTAGAGTGGTTAGTAGTAACAGGGGCAATAGCCCCGAAAGACAACCGCAACCGGCTCGGTCTAGACCAAGTCCCCGGCAACGGCGCCAAAAACTTGTTCGCTTCAAATGGTGTGTGCAAGCTTTAAATTTATAACCCAAGAAGTATGCTTAAAACAAGGATGCGGACCCGCAGTGTACGAGTCAATTATAGTAAAAAGCAAGAATTCCAGGGGTCGATCACAAGGACTTAGTTGAAACAAAGCAAGTATAGGTTGTCAATGCAACTAATAACCACAAAAGCAATTAAAGCAATCAAAGATGATAATGTAGTCAATTAAAGGAAATATGCAAATTCTAGGGATTAAAGCACCCGGTTGTGGTTCCAACTCAAGATCTCAAGATAAGCGGACAAGCTGAGGTTTTGCAAAGGGAAGGTGTTACTAAAGTGAAATAGATCACCGGGTAAGTCTCACTACTAACAATCCCAAGCCAAAGAACCTATTACCGGGTAAGTCTCAAGGCACTAAGGAAAGGAATTATAATCTCAAACCAACAAACCAACTAAGGGAATAGAATCAACCTTTACCGGGTAAGTCTCATGCTGACTCATAAAGATGGAATGAAGGCACACTCAAACCCCAATAAAGGATAAAACTTTATTACCTACACTTATGATCTTGGGTAAACAAACAAAGGAATTACCGGGTAAGTCTCATCCTAGGCTTGCATTGAACCAGGAAAGGTGTAATAAGAATAGGATTTGGCAAACTCTAACACTTAACTCTCAGTTATGGATCAAAAAAGTTACCTCGGTCAGTCAAGTCCCACCCCGGCCGAGATGTTCATCGACTGAACGAGATGTTCTAAGGTTAAGGATAAAGACTCGAGCTTTCAGGGTCCTACTAGGATTTAAGATTATTCTATCATTGTTTTTCCCACAATTTTCAGCCAATCATCCTAGAATCGCACAAGAAAATTAGCCACTCATCATCATGAAAGCAATAATCAAATATATGGGAAGGGAATGAATATTTGAACACAAAAATCTTAAGAACAAGGCTTCAATAACTGAATCAAATATCAAACAAATCAGCGTTCCTTGGATTACAAATCCAACAAGATAATCAACAAGAGGGGAATCTAAGAAAGTCTTACAAAACCCTTCACAAAAGCTATAACAAGCTATCAATCCTTCCTTGATTGGTCTTCAATCTTCCTTCCTTCAAAACTCCGGAAAATCCCTTAATTGCTAGATGCTATCAACCCTCTAAGCATGATTGAACTTGTGGAAAATCCAACCCTTTATATAGGAGAATTATCTTCCAAAGATAAAATATCTTAAGAAGATAATTTCCTAATAAAATATATCCATATATCATAAATAGATCCCTAAAATATATGATCTTCCTTCCAAAAATCCAGCCCAAAAATATTAGATCTTTCCTTCCAAAAATAAAAAATCTCAACCAAATAAAATATATCTCTCCGCGTCAGGGTGTTCGCCTCGGTCGAGGCGCTCCTCTAGATCACCTCGGTCGAGGTGATATTGTAGCTGACCGAGGTGAATCTCAGCTAAAGGTGAAATCTCTTAAATCTGGTCCAAAGTAAATCTTCTTTGTTAATTCATTGCTTCCTGAGCTCCTTTTTAAGCTCCTGAATGTAGCTCCAATGACTCCCTTGCTCCTTAGCTCCATTTTGATTCAAAATGTGCCATTTTACCTATGATTACAACGAAACTTGGTGTAGACCTCGATTCCTGCAAAGGTAGATGAAATGACAATATAATCACATAATATACATTCAAACATGGAGATTATTGAAGACAAAACGTCTAAACAGGTCCCAAAATATAGACTATAATTCATGCTATCATAATGACTGAAGCTCGACACTACGTTTGGGACGATCCCTACCTTTGGAAGCATTGCAGTGACCAAGTGGTCCGGCGTTGTATTCCGGACAATGAGGTACAATCCGTCCTAACTTTCTGTCATTCTGAAGCATGTGGGGGGCACTTCGGGGCAAACAAAACTGCAAGAAAAGTTTTGGATGCCGGTTCTTTTGACCACACATTTTTCGAGACGCATTTGCATTTTGCAAAGTGTGTGATAGATGCCAAAGGGTAGGAAATCTTTCAAGGAGACATGAAATGCCCCAATCCTCTCTTATATTTTGTGAAATATTTGATGTTTGGGGAATTGATTTCATGGGGCCGTTTCCTACTTCATTCGGGAACACATATATTTTGCTTGCGGTGGACTATGTTTCCAAGTGGGTGGAAGCAAAGGCCCAAAAGTAGTTGCAGCTTTTCTGAAGGAAAATATCTTTGCAAGATTTGGAATCCCAAAAGCCTTAATCAGTGATAGGGGTACCCATTTTTGCAACAAGACGATCACGACTCTCCTTAAGAAGTACCACGTTCACCAAAGAGTATCAACAACTTATCATCCACAAACAAACGGCCAAGCTGAGGTGTCCAACCGGGAAATAAAGACCATCCTTGAAAAGACGGTTTCTCCCGGCCGGAAGAATTGGAGTGCAAGGCTAAATGACGCCCTATGGGCATATCGGACAACCTACACAACTCCTATCGAGATGTCCTCTTTTAGGCTCGTGTTTGGGAAAGCTTGCCACCTACCGGTGGAGTTAGAGCACAAAGTTTGGTGGGCGGTAAAGAAGTGCAACATGAACATAGAGGAAGTGGGAGAATTCCGGAAGCTCCAATTACAAGAGTTGGAGGAACTGAGGCTAGATGCATATGACCATGCTACCACATACAAAGAAAAGACGAAAGCATGGCATGACCGGAACATTCTCCAGAAGGACTTCAAGGTAGGTAATAAGGTACTTCTCTTTCAATCACGTTTGAAACTCTTTGAAGGTAAGCTGCGTTCGAGATGGACAGGGCCGTTCATAGTAGCCGAAGTATACCCTCACGGGGTTGTGGATCTCTATGATCCTCAA
The DNA here is from genome assembly GCA_033239045.1 of Fagopyrum esculentum. Taxonomy (NCBI): domain Eukaryota; kingdom Viridiplantae; phylum Streptophyta; class Magnoliopsida; order Caryophyllales; family Polygonaceae; genus Fagopyrum; species Fagopyrum esculentum. Next base: position 82,662,324 of record BSUD01000008.1, on the reverse strand, counting down.
ACGCACAAGGTGTTCAACGTAAACAGAAAAAGACTAAAGCTCTACCTCGAAGGAGTCAAGAACGATCTAATCGAATTCTATGTTGGGGGTGAGTACTCCAACAAACTCATTCACCCCAGCTTGAGGCTCGTTTCAAAGATCCTCATGAGTGTCTTCTGTGGACACAAAGAGGAAAATAAGGTCACCCTCAAGGACCTCCCACTATTCTACTCTACCTTCCACAAAGCAAGAAGGTGATGGATTGGCCCTCTCTCTTCCTTGCCGCTTTGAAGCGAAATAGGAGGGACGAGCCAAGGGATATTGTCGGCGGTGGGGTGATCTCTTTGATCGCCTCACAATTGATGGACCTGTCCGAGTTAGAGGACAGGATGTCGGCTCCTCTCTACACTAAGGGGATGCTTAGGAGGTGCAAGCTCCTCCGGCGGGTCGGGGAGAACCTATTTTGGATCTCCCTTGCAGATGGGAGCCACCTCACCTACCTCCCCCGGCCTTTACCATTAGGAGGTGAGCTCTCCGAGCTCTACATTCCGGCAGATCCTTTCGTGCCGAGGAGGCCACTAGTGGCCATTGTGGAGAGGCATGCTGCCAGCTCCAGCCGGGCTCATCAGGAGGAGCACCTGCCTATCCCAGATGAGGATCCGTCCCTTGCGGCACCAGAGGAGGATCCATCCCTTGCGAGCCTTCAGGAGGAGCACCTGCCCACTGCGGCACCAGAGGAGGATCCGTCCCTTGCGAGCCTTCAGGCTCAGATGGCGGCTATGACGAGCCAACACCGTAAATGGCAGTCCGATTACCAGTGGACTATGCTCGAGCAACAACAGAGCTGACAGACCAGTTTTACCACCTCCATGACCTCCCACTTTGACCAGAGGTAGGAGGCTTGGCAGGCAGCCCAGCAGCAGCTGGAGCCTCAACAACTGGCTTGGCAGGCCAGTTTTGAGACCTCTTTTGGCCTCCGGATGATAGCCCAGTAGAACCGCATAGATGACATCTACCGCCGGCAGGAGCACTTCTTCCGCCATTTTCCTTACCCACCGGAGGAGGGTCGAGGTGGTCCATCCGGGCCACCCCATTGAGGGGTACATTTCTTTTCCCTTCCCCCACATTTATCTTTGACTCATTTCCACTTTGAGGACAAAGTGTACTTCAAGTATGGGGGAGGGATATATCATTGCTTGTACAGTTCATTGAGTTGTTTGAATTTGTTTTGCATCTTTTGAATTCAGATTGAAATTCACAAAAAAAAAGAAGAAAAAGCCAAAGAAAATGAAAAAAGGCAGGAAAAACCTTGGATAAACCTAAAACCCGAAAGGGCGGTTTAGGCAAAAAGAAGGTAGTCCGACCAACCTCAGGTTGGTGCAAAATTGGACTTGAGGGAAGTGAGTTCAAGTGAGAAAAGAAGAAGAGTGGCAAGGTAAAAAACCGAAAGGGCGCCTTGGCAAAATGAGCGACACCGAGTGTAGGTTTCCCTTTCGGCGTTTGGCGACATAAGCAGGAGAGTCATAAGGAGGTTGTCTGGGTAGGCCACTCTTGGAGCAATAAGGATGGTAGTTTCTCTCTTTTTATCATTTTTCCTCTCTTTTCATTCTTTCTTTCTTGGTTTTTTTTTCTCTTGTTTTCATTGTCTTTTCTTGCTTACCCATGCTTCCTGAGGCCTTTGAGTCTAGCTGCTGTCATTTGTTTTACTCGGGATGAGTAAAAGGTCTAAGTATGGGGGAGTTTGATAGGTGATGGAATCACTATCATTTAGGTTAGTTTTTAGAGTCTTTTGATTGCATTTGTGTCGGTTTATGCCACTTACTCCTTAGTCCAGAAGAAGAAGACTAAAAGAAGCTAAGGAAGGAGTTATAAGCACTTAGGAGTGAAGATCGTTCACGAAGCAAAGCTTATGTTGCCTCACCGTCCCTGCGGAGCCCTCCACCACCCCTGCGGGTGACGCCTTACACCGGAGCGCTCCCTGCGCCTTCACCAGCGCCAACCATGAAGTGTGTCACCGCCCCTGCGCCACTTCTTAGCGCCCCTGCGGTGACCTACCATGAAGAAACGAAGACCAACTCCCCTGCGTCTCTCACTGCGCCCCTGCCTGCGCCTCAACCGGGAGTTGGAAGGCGAAGAGGTTGTGTCACCGCCCCTGCGTCGACATAGGGATGCCCCGGCGGCTTGGTATCAGAAACGTAAGGAAGTCGAAGGGTCAGACGTTTGAAGAGCATTGAAGATCCGCCCCAGCGGAATTGCCTAGCCGCCCTTGTGGCCTTGAAGAAGATCAAGAATTTTTTCTTTCACCGCTCATGCGGAGCTGGAGGGCGTCCCTACGGCTTAACGTCAGAAGCTTTACTCCGGCTGTTTACATCACCTTTATGGCATTAAAAGTGGCTGTTTTGGGCCGGCCATTTACTCCTATTTAGTGCCTTTTGTAGTATAAATAGTCCTTGGTTGATTGCTAGTAAATGCATCTTATCATCTTGTTAGCCAACAAATTATCCACTTAGATTGTCTTGCTACCTTGTAATGAGTTGCTAACTCCCTTGCTACATTGGGTTGGTTTGAAGCTGTATTGTTACTTTGGTTGTAAGTTCTTTATAATATAAGTTTTCATTCAGTATTACTTTGTGTCTCCTTGATCTCCATTGTCTAATTGCATGACTACTATTGCTTGAGATTGATCACCTTAGGTTCTAAAGTGCATGTAAACAACTAGGATTAATAGGTTCCGGGTTCGGGTCTTTAATCTAGTAGCAACTTTAAGTAATAACGGGTTGTGATTACTTAAAGAAAAGGAACACAAATATAAAGATAAGTTTAACGGTTTTAATCTTCTCTTTATATCCCTTAGTCTTTGTTTGAAAGATAATTTGTTATTTGTTCTTGTAGGTTTACGGAACTCTAACTTGTTAAGTTGTGTTGATGTCGGTTGGCTCAACACATATATATGATCGAGACGGGAGATTACTTGAAAACTTGTAAAGGGATCTCACCAAAGTAGCAATTGCATGCTTAGAATCAACCTAGTGTAGATTCATCCATTATTGTCTTACTTGCCGCATTAATCGTTTTCATAAGTTTTTGTGCATCAATTCAACCAAACCCCCCCCCCCTTTGTGTTACTTGTCACTATAATCGATAATCGCATCTAAAACACCTTAACTCTCTTGGGTTCGACCCTTACTTAATCACTATACTTGTTCTTAGTGCTAAGTCGGGATTTACTTTTGATTGGGTATAGACGACCATAGAAATACCCTCGGTCACTAGATGTGTGAGGTTAAGTTTTGATGATGTTTATGATCGGTTTATGCCTTGTATGGCTTTTGAGGTTTGTTAGGTTGTGAGTGAGGTTAAGGTTGATCCTTTTGATCCCTTTGGGTCTAGGAGTGACCCTTATGTGGTTAGGAGTCTGATATATCTCCTTATGCCTTGTTTATAGGTTGTGTTGTCCCTCCAGTGTAGAGGTGATCGTGGTTGAGTTGTGATCGAGGGTGAGGTAAGTCCGTAGGACTTACTTAGCTGCCATCCTTTTATTAGGTGTTTGCATGAGTGGTGTGTGCTTTGTATGTTTGCTATGATAGCATGTGATGTCATATACACCGATCTATGCTTTATTAATTGCCCCGTATGTGTGGCTTTGATAACCTTTCCCTTTCATCCCACCGTGGAGTCTGGGAGGTTCTCTTGGGTCAGGCCAGACCGGTTTACAAGAAGGGCGCAATCCACTCCCATAGGGTACACGGATTATGTAACCGATACTAGTACGGCTGGCTAGCAGGCTCAGAGGCGAGGATGTATCGGTCTTCGTGTCACAGAGTTTCATATATATTATATACATACGTTTGGAGTGAATGACCATTCTATTGAGATGATCAAATGGGTAAATGAGTGGAAGCATCCTGATGTGTTTATCTTCCCTTACTTGTGATTGTGCTTATGCATTACTCTATATATGTGTATGGATAGCTAATAGTTTATTACCATGTTGTAGAAGCCCTACAGGATCGGCATGCTGTTGGGGGATCTAGCAGAGTGGCAGGCCGAGGACGTATCGTACATAGGTTGTGTGGGCTTTTGGGTTTGTTATCTTTCTGACTTGCATGAGGTTGGTCTTTTGTTACCTCCTGTGTGAGGGTGTTATGTTTTGTACTCGGCTATGTTGTCTTACCTTTCTGGGTTGCACAGTTTTATACAGTTTTATGTATTTGTTTTCATATCTGTCAGTGCCATGTTGTAAGGTCTAGTGAACTAGTTGTCAGGCTAGGGTCAGGATCCATTGTGAGATCCTAGCCCAATGTGGCACTCCGAGTCCTACGGATTCGGGGTGTTACAGAGTTGGTATCAGAGCCTAGGTTGACAACAATGACACTTGCTACCTGTAATGAGGTCTGATAGGTAAAATAAACAGATTCCACATGGGATCTGACGTTTTAAAGGTTTTGCTTTTAAATGTGGTTTTGGGTTAGATGTACGAGAAGTTTCCACTCTTGCTATGGATCTCTACAGTACAGATATGATGTATATATGTATGATGGATTATGTATGTGTTTGTGTTGAGTATATATATATATATATATATATATATATATATATATATATATATATATATATATATATATATATATATATATATATATATATATATATATATATATACTTTGGCCTATATAGAGCCTTATAAGTTAGGTATGTATACCCCGCAGATGACTCGGACTAGAGCTACTGCCGTTGTAGACAAAGGTAGAGGTAGACCACCGCGTCCTCCGGGTGTGGTAGGTGCGAGACCAGTTCCCGCTGCTGATACACCAATGGTGGTGGAGATACATGAGGAGGTTAAAGAGAGCGTTGTCCCAGAGACGAGGAGAAGTGGATCTCTGAGACATCATTCACATTAAGTTGAGTCTGATTACGCTAACCGTGTCTCCATGGGAGGACCGGAGTTCAAAGAGTACCTCGGACGTTTTGAGGAGGATATTAGGGCTGGCAGGCGAGCCCCAAATTTACCAGTGCTTGAGGGATCTTCTGAGAAATCTCAGGGAGCGACACGGGTTCCAGTTGCACCTGCACGTGCTACTGATCCAGTTCGAATTCTAGTGGAGACCAGAGGCGTCAGAGTTACCCCTTGTCTGCACAGACTGCAGATAAAGGACGTTAGTGTTACAATTGTGGTGACCTTGGTCATCTGAGGCCAGCTTGTCCCAGACCAGTTGTGAATTGTTTTACTTGTGGCCGACAGGGACATCGAGTTGCCTTTTGTAGGCAAGGAGGAGTAGCATCTCAGCAGGGTACTTCCCCTGCCAGTGTAGCAGGAGGTGGTCAGAGGACTGATAGTATGAATTATTGTCTATATTTTGGGGCCTGTTTAGACGTTTTATCTTCAATAATCTGCATGTTTGTATATATATTATCTGATTATATTGTCGTTTCATCTACCTTTGCGGGAATCGAGGTCTACACCTAGTTTTGTTGTAATCGTAGGTAAAATGGCACGTTTTGCATCAAAAAGGAGCAAAAGGAGCTATGGAGTCATTGGAGCTACATTCAGGAGCTTAAGGAATAATCCATGAAGCATGGCCATGGATTAAAGATTCACTTTGGACTAGATTTGAGAGATTTCACATTCAGTTGTGATTCACCTCGGTTGACTACAGAGTCACCTCGACCGAGGTGATCCAGAGGAGCCGACTCGACCGAGGCGAACACCTGGGACGCGGCGAGAATATTTTATTCTTGGCTGAGATCTTTTATCTTTGGAAAGAGGATCTTATATTTTTGGGTTGGATTCCTGGAAGGAAGAAGATAAGTTAGACCATATATTTTACCTATTTTTATGGGAAGAGATCTTTCTAAGATATCTTATCTTGGGAGAGTAATTTTCCTATAAAAAGGGTTGGATTTTCCACAAATCCATACCCCGCATACCACAAAATATCCGCTATCACCCGGAATACACCGCTGTAGCCATACTCCAGTTGTGAGATTTGAAGAACCTTTTTTGAAGGTTGAAGGAAGAAAGTCTATAGCTTTTATAGCTTTTCGAAGGGTTTTTGTAAGATCATCTTAGATTCCCTTCTTTGTTGATTGTCTTGTTGGATTTCTATCCAAGGAACGCTTGTTGGTTTTATAATTGATTCAGTTATTGAAGCCTTTCTCTTAAGGTTTTCTTGTTCAATTATTCTCTTTCTTCCCATATATTTGATTAATACTTTCATGATGATAAGTGGCTAATCTCTTTGTGTGATTCTAGGGTGATTGGCTGAAGGTTGTGGGAAAAAAAATGATAGAATAATCTTAATCGCAGTAGGACCCTGAAAGTTCGAGTCTTTACCTTAACCCTAAGCATCTCGCTCAGTCGATGAACATCTCGGCCGGGGTGGAATTTGGCTGACAGAGGTGACTTATCTGATCCGAAACTGAGAGTTAAGTGTTAGAGTTTGCCAAATCCTATTCTTATTATACCTTTCCTGGTTCAATGCAAGCTTAGGATGAGACTTACCCGGTAATTCCTTTGTTTGTTTACCTAAGATCATAAGTGTAGGTAATAAAGGTTTATCCTTTATTGGGGTTTGAGTGTGCTTTCATCCTATCTTTGTGAGTTAGCCTGAGACTTACCCGGTAAAGGTTGATTCTATACCCTCAGGTGGTGTGTTAGTTTGAGGTTATAGTTCTTTACCTTAATTTCTTGAGACTTACCCGGTAATAGGAGTTACGGTTTGGGATTAGTGATTGGTGAGACTTACCCGGTGATTTATTCCACTTTAGATCTTGAGTTGGAACCACAACTGGATGCTTTAATCCCCAGAATTGCATATTTCCTTTATTGACTTTTATCATCTTTGATTGTTTTAATTGCTTTTGTGGTTAGTAATTTACAAAGCTTACCTATTCCGACTTTGTTTCACTAAGTCCCTGTGATCGACCCCTGGAATTCCTTGCTTTTTTACTACGATTGACCCGTACACTACGGGTTCGCATCCTTGTTTTAAGCTTACATCTAGGGTTATAAATTTAAAGCTTGCACACACAGTTTGGATCGAACAAGGACGCCTCAGTAGTAGACACAGGGATAGCAGAGGGTCTTTGAGCGTCCATCTACTCAGGGTTCTGCTCCAGGACCGAGTAGAGGTAGAGGTAGAGATGTTGGCACTAGTGATGCCAGAGGAGCCCGAGGGCGAGCTTTTGAGTTGAGGAGTGCAAAGGATCCACCTGCACCGGCTGCTACAGTAGTTGTCCCCTTCGTTTAGGGACTTGTGTTTTACCTGTTGACTTCTTAACCATGCCATTGATGCACGAAGAGGTCATATTAGGTATGGACTGGATGCGTAGACACCATGCATTTTTAGATGTTGGTAGACGGACTGTTACAGTCTCTACCGAGGTTGGTCAGTTTGAGGTCTTCCGGGGTTGGGACCTTAGGAAGACAGGTTCGGTTATCAGTGTCGTACGAGCAGCTAGACTGATTGCATAGGGTTGTGATGCCTTCTGGTGCTACGCCATGAAGGATGGAGAGAGTCCAGCTCTGGAGGATATCCCAGTGGTCTGCGAGTTTATAGACGTGTTTGCTGAGCCTTTGAGTTTGCCGCCTCAGCGGAGTGTGGACGTCAACATAGAGTTAGAGCCTTGCACGTGACCCATCTCGAAGGCCCCATACCGTATGACATCTGTCGAGATGTTGGAGCTGAAGAAGCAACTCGAGGAGTTGGCTGAGAAGGGCTTCATACGCCCTAGTGTTTCACCATGGGGTGCACCTGTCCTCTTCGTGCGGAAGAAGGACGGATCTTTGAGGTTATGCATAGATTACAAAGAGTTGAACAAGGTGACCGTCAAGAACATGTATCCATTGGCTCGTATTGACGATCTACTTGATCAGCTTCAGGGAGCTACAATTTTCTCCCGGATTGATTTGCGCTCAGGATATCACCAGCTGAGGATGAGAGAGGAGGACGTACACATGACGGCATTTCGTACCCGCTATGGACACTATGAGTTTGTTGTGATGCCATTCGGGCTGACGAATGCGCTAGCAGTCTTTATGGAGTTGATGAACAGTATATTCATCAACTTCCTTGATCAGTTCGTGGTGGTCTTTACTCTCGTAGTAGAGAGGAGCATGCCGGTCATCTGAGGATGGTTTTGCAGATTTTGAGGGATAGAGAACTGTATGCTAAGCTCTCTAAGTGTGAGTTTTGGATGTCTGAGGTTGTTTTCCTTGGACACATTGTCTCCGTCGATGGGGTTATAGTTGACCCGGCAAAGATTGAGTCTGTTACTGCATGGACGACACCGACGAACGTCAAGGAAGTGCGTAGCTTTCTTGGCCTATCCGGTTACTATAGACACTTTGTGAAGGGATTTTCTGTGATTGCCCATCCATTGACGAGTCTTTTGAGGAAGACTACCCGGTTTGCGTGGACCGACCAGTGTGCTCAAAGCTTTGAGAAGTTGAAGAGGTGTTTAACTTCTACTCATGTCCTGACACATCCAGAGGGTCCAGATGATTTTGTGGTCTACAATGATGCATCCAAGCTAGGCTTGGGATGTGTATTGATGCTGAGAGGCAGAGTGATTGCTTATGCGTCTAGACAGCTGAAGACGTATGAAGAGAACTACCTGACTCATGATCTGGAGTTGGTAGCGGTAGTTCATGCTTTGAAGATCTGGAGACATTACCTGTATGGTGCTACATGTCAAATCTTCACATACCATAAGAGTCTGAAGTATATTTTTACGCAGCGGGAGTTGAACAACTGCCAGCGTTGATGACTTGAGTTGATCAAGGACTTTGATCTTGAGATTTTGTATCATCCTGGAAAGGCAAACGTGGTTGCTGACGCCTTGAGCTGGAAGACGCCTCGAGAAAAGGCGATTGCGAGATTGACTGTACAACCTCGGCTACAGAGGGATCTAGCTTGGCTAGAGATGGACATCTAGTTTCCTGATGAGGATTCCAATTGTATGTTTTAGAGGTTTTACCTGGTCTGTTGGATAAGATCCAACAGAAGCAAGGGACCTGCCCGACCTTGATGAGGATTAGGGAGAGGATGTCTCGTGGAGAGGTACCACAGTTTTCTGTTGGAGCTGATGGAGTGATGAGGCGACATGATCGCATTTGTGTTCCTACTGATTCAGAGTTGAGACAAAGGATCTTACAGGAGGCTCATTGTACAGCTTACTTTGTACATTCGGGTACGAGTAAGATGTACCATGATGTGAGACGTTCATATTGGTGGAGAGGGCTGAAGCCCGATGTAGCCAGAGTTGTGGCTCAGTGTGCGACCTGTCAAGAGGTCAAGATAGAGCATTGTAGACCTGGAGGTGAGCTCCATCCACTGCCAGTGCCGCAGTGAAAGTGGGAGGATGTTCGCCCTAAAACGTGTATGCAATCAAGTCTTAAATTTATAAAACTAAAATAAAAGCAAGCGAACCCGCAATGTACGAATCGACGTAGATTAGCAAATATTCCAGAGTATCGATCATAAGGATTTGGTGAAGCAAAACCCAGTCTCAAGTTATCGAGCAATTAAAAGGTAAAGCTTTGCAAATATTGGGAAAACAGCAACCCTAAAGATCCAAGTATCAAATTGTGGCAATCGATTCAAGATATACTAAAGAACTAAGGACAGAGTTAAGAGTTGCAAAGGTATGCTAAGGTAAAGCAATGTACGGTGAAGTTCCAAAGCTTTATATGACTTATCTAAAGACACTCTCTATAAAGGTTGTTGAGGCTTCAGTATAGAAAGGATCTATGGATAAGAATTAATCTCAAATACCCAAACTTGTAACTCAAAGATCAAGACTAACTAAAACGATTAAGGTTGTGACACTCGAAATCGAAATAGAGGATGATGAGTCTCACTACTACCTAGAAAAGGGTAAACCAAGACTAGATTAAAGCTAATCTTTAACCTTAGATCAAAGTGAAAGCAAAGTTCGTTAACTAGGGTAAATTGTTAGCATGAAATATTGGGATATTTTAGGCACGTTTTCTAAGTGTATTTCATCCATATTGGTATTCATTGATAAAGCACAGAAACAATTGTGAGTTAGTTTGTCTATATTGTCGATATAGAGGTCTACATAAGCTTTGTGTTGATTGTAGGCAATTAAGAGCTAAAACCGGATGAATCAAGGGAGAATGGAGATGGATTGAGCATGTCCAAGGATTGAGGACATCACTAGGAGCTAAGGAATATGCTAAGTTGAAGAATGACACAAAACAAAGGAGAATTACGAGCACTTGACATTCCACACTCTAAAATACGGCCGTACTAGAATCCACGTTCTAAACCACGGACGTGGAACCTTAGCAAGACAAGCGTGGAGCATTCCAGCAAGTTACACGATCGTGGGAGTTGTGACAGACCGTGATGAATTTCCACGCTCTAAACCACGGTCGTGGAATCCCAAAGAACCGTGATTTAGGCGATCTTTTAACGTACAATTTGAAGCCATGATCTTTTGCACAATGACGTAGCTATAGGAGCGACTCAACTACGCCACAACTGAAGCTCTAGTAGGACGGGGTAAGAAGTTTTCTAGGACATAATCTCTAGTAGAGGGATCGAGGTGGATAAAGCTAAGATAGAGACAATAGAAAAGCTTCCTCCCCTAACTTCGGTGAAAGGGATAAGAAGTTTTCTAGGACATGCTGGATTTTATAGGCCAAACCATAAAGGATTTCTCTAAAATATCAAAGCCGCTTACTAATCTATTGATGAAGGATGCAATTTTTGAGTTTTCGCAGGAATGGTTAGATGCGTTTAATATGATTCGGGAAGCTCTAATCTCAGCCCCGATTATCCAACCTCCGGATTGGAATCTTCCCTTTGAGGTTATGTGTGACGCAAATGACGTAGCTATAGGAGCTGTCCTTGGACAAATTTCGCTCTTATCTTGTAGGTGCAAAGGTGATTGTATACACGGATCATGTTGCGATCCGGTATCTCCTTGCAAAGAAGGATGCGAAGCCAAGGCTAATTAGATGGATTCTTCTCCTACAAGAATTCGATCTAGAGATCCGCGACAAGAAGGGTTCAGAAAATTCTGTTGCGGATCATTTGAGTCGTCTAACACATCTAGAAGACGACCATCTACCTATAGATGACTCCTTTCCGGACGAGCATTTACACATCATAGAGGAGTGCATCGATGTAATCACCAAAGGTAACGAACCATGGTTTGCTGATTTTGTTAACTATTTGGTTTGTCAGGAATTACCACCCGGATTATCCTACGCACAAAGAAAGAAGTTCTTTAAGGATGTTCGGGAATACTTTTGGAATGAACCTCTCCTCTTTAAGAGAGGTCCGGATGGCATTATTCGGCGATGTGTGCCAGAAGATGAGATGCAAAGTGTCATCCGTCATTGTCATTCACTACCTTGTGGAGGACATGCTAGTTCGAACAAGACTAGCGCTAAGGTATTGCAATCTGGATTCTTTTGGCCTACTCTATTTAAAGATGTGCAAACCTTTGTTTCCTGCTGCGATGCTTGTCAAAGAACAGGAAATATATCTAGGAGGAATGAGATGCCTCTCAACAACATCCAAGAGGTGGAGATCTTTGAAGTTTAGGGAGTAGACTTCATGGGACCATTCCCATCATCTTTTGGTAACCAATACATACTTTTAGCGGTTGATTATGTTTCAAGATGGGTTGAAGCGATTGCCTCTCCCATCAATGATGGCATGGTAGTGGTTAAGTTCTTTAACAAGACCATCTTCCCACGATTTGGGACACTACGGACCATCATTAGTGATGGAGGCTCTCACTTCATTGCCCGGCGTTTTGAAGCTCTCTTAGCTAAGTATGGGGTGACTCACAAGATCGCCACCCCTTATCATCCACAATCTAGTGGACAAGTGGAGATCTCAAACCGGGAGATCAAAGGAATCCTAGAGAAGACGGTTTCAAGGACAAGGAAAGATTGGTCCTTGAAGCTAGATGATGCATTGTGGGCATACCGGACTGCATATAAGACTCCCATCGGAACTACACCATACAACCTTGTGTATGGGAAGTCTTGTCACTTACCGGTAGAGTTGGAGCACAAGGCGTTTTGGGCAATCAAGTGGTTGAACTTCAGCATGAAGGAAGCGGGAGAGAAGCGTCTCTTGGACCTAAATGAGCTTGAAGAACTTCGCTTGAACGCTTATGAAAACGCCAAAATCTATAAAGAAAGAGCAAAGCGTTGGCATGATAAGCATATCATCCCAAAGGACTTCAAAGAAGGAGATCAAGTTCTCCTCTTCAATTCAAGGTTTCGTCTCTTTCCAGGTAAGCTTAAATCTCGTTGGACCGGACCTTTTCTAATCAAACGTATTTTTCCCCTTGGTGCAGTTGAAGTATGGGGTGAAACGGGCGGAAGCTTTAAAATGAACGGTCAACGACTCAAGAAGTATACACCGGAACTCCAAACTGAAGAGTTCGCGCCCATCGCACTCGAATAAGTGCGAATATGGTCTAGCTACGGACCTTAAACAAAGCGCTTCTTGGGAGGCAACCCAAGGTGCATTCATGTTTTTATCTTTGATTCATAGGCTAGTTTAGTATAAACGTTTTGCTTTGTTTTGCCTTCGATGCCTTCCGGTATGTTCGTGTTTTTGTATGTAGGAACAGTGGAAAAGAAAGGGGAAAGGAAAAGTTTGAAGAAAATTTACGAAACTTGGACTTCGACACATTACAGAGAGTTCCACGGCCAAAACCACGGTCGTCACAACTACAGTGACTGTAATTTTCAAAAGCCTGAGAAAAATCACCAAAACCACGGTTCCGTACAATTCCACGGCCGTGGAATCCCCCGATAGACCGTGATTTTCAAAAATTTTTACGGTCACTATATAAACCACGTTTCTTGACAAAACACACCACAAAATCCAAAACCACGCCCCAAATCGCCGATTCCACTCCCCATCTCTCAAATCCTCATTCGTTAATCGTTTTTGACGATTCTTTGTCCAAAACTGAAGCAAATCCAATCACCTACAAGATCCAAGCAACAATTCGAGCGGCAAATCACCGGAGAAGACGGAATTCGGATTCCAAAATCCGAAAACCTAGGTTTTTGGTTCTTTCTCTCTCTTTGTCGATTTGGCTTCATTTTGCTAGTATTTTTTAGGATAACTGATTGGAATTAGACTGAAATTAGTCTAGGACTGCTTGTGGTTGAGATTGGTGAAATTCTGTTGAGTTTTGAGAAATCACGTGCCGAACCACGGTTCCTGGAGAAACCACGGCCGTGGAAACCTTAGAATAGACCGTGGATTTTGACAGAACATGGATTTTGTAAGGAGAGTTTCTGGTAGAAATAAGAACAAGAAGAGGAAAGGCAACAATGCTTCCTCTTCTAGAGCACCACCCCCTTCATCACCATCACCACCTCCTCCAAGAATTCCAACCATTCATGAGGATCATTTAGCTGCCTTAGAGAGGATAGAAGAGAGGACGGTCATAGGACCTAGATACTTACTGCTTAAGGAGTTAGAGCCTCTACATGTGATAGGAGACCTTACTTGGCTTTTGGATAGAGCCGGTTTAGTCATCTTCTTTCGCTATTTGGGAAGATGCTTATGAGGAGATCACTAGGGAGTTTGTGGTTTCCTTCGAGCACAGTCACGTAGATAGGACAGTTTCTTTCCGGCTGATGGAGAGAAACTATGATTTTTCGATTAGAGAGTTTGGAGCCTTCTTTGGGTTCCAGGAGACCTTTAATGGTCGATTCCCTAGTGGCGTGTACGCCAAGGATTTCTGAGAAGAGATTGCGATGATTTACGCCAGCAAGGACCGCTGGCAGCCTGCTGATACCAAGGCTAGATTGATCTATCATCTAGCCTTGAAGATTGCTCATAGAGTGCTTTCTGAGTGTCTCTTCCCTAGGACGGAGACACCTCGGAAGATTAAGACAGATGAGCTGTTTTTGCTTTACAATATGTTATATGGCAGACCAGCTGACTACGCCACCCTCTTAGCTGCTACTATGAGCAAGTTAAAGAATAAGAGGGCTGGCAACATTGGATACGGTGGGATGGTCACCCACCTTGCTAGACAGTTAGGGGTAGACTTCTCAGCTTGCACCCGCATCGCAGCTCGACCACTAGGACTTCAGGCCCTCATGACTAGAGGCATCATCTTTCCCACACATAGAGGTCCACCGTATGCTGCTATGCCTTGGGAGAGTAGGACTGGGATAGGCGTTGAGTGGCTACCTGAGTATTCCATTATGGCTGGACGCCATAAGTGGAAGGCGACGTTCGCTGCCATGCATGCGAACAGATTGGTAGCTCCTCCCTATGTTCCACCACCACCAGTTGTAGAGGAGGAGATGAGAGGGGATGACGAGTTTGAGGGAGGAGGAGCTGATCATGACTTTGGTACATTCCCAGATCAGCCAGATGCAGTTCCTGACCTTCCTAGACACTCTCCCCGTCCTACTAGAGCTGCAGGTTCTTCCTCTCGCCGTGCTAGTGTGAGCGAGAGACCGACTTGGATGGCGGATCATCCTTCATGGTATAACACTCAGCCGGATTGGATGGGAGCTCCACCGCCTTGGTATTCACAGCCACCACCTGCACCAGCACCTTCAGATGCACCGACGTGGTACAGCCAGCCGCCTGGTTGGTACGAGCAGTTGCCAGAGTGGGCTACCGACCTTTCCGATAGATTCGGAGCTTTGGAGATCCGTGCAGATGCTAGGGATGCACGAGCTGACGATCTTGACCACATGATGAGAGATGTTTACCGCCAGCAGTTCGGGCGGCACTATGATCCCGGCTTCTCCCCGTTTCCACCACCGCCTCCACCTCAGTGATGACTTTGATGATCGACCGTTTTAGCCGCTCCACCACCATTTTGTGAGTTCTTTTTCTTTCTTTCTTTTCTTCTTTTTCTTTTGAACATTAGGGACAATGTTTGTTCCAAGTATGGGGTGGGGTGTGACTAATAGTTTGTAATAACTCTTACTCACCTTGTATGCTTTTATCGAGACTACCTTGCATGTTCATTCTATTTTACACGTTTCATTATTGCATTGCATGAAAAAGATTTTGAAAAACCCATAAAAATTGAAAAATTTTGAAAATTTTGTGCTTCTAAGGATAGAGATGATTTCTATGATAATCACTACTTGTGAATTGAGTTTTGATGACAATCGCATGCTTAAACAAATAGTCAATTGAAAAGAAATTGAATGAGTTGATTATTCCTCTTTTGCAAGTTTCATAATGTGATGAATGTTACTAAAATCATGTTGAGAAATCAAGGTTGAAATCACATGATAAGTTCTTATGCTTCTTTTTGAGATGATTAAGGGAATTCGATTTTCTTTCTTCTTCCTTTGATCATTTAGCCCCTCAATGAAATAATGACCTCCTTTACCTATCCGGGAATTTGGAGGAGTTGATATTTGGCATGTTTGATGTGGGAGGGCCATGAAAGCAATTATTTGCATTCAAAAGAATAGAAAGAAATTATAGGTTTGGGGAAGTCAATCATGATGATGAGTAACTCGGCACCATTCACATAGCCGGGTGTTTGTGTCTTGCCAAAGTTGGATTGAGCGATATTCCTAGCGGATTATGGTATGTGCATCAAGGGTTTGAGGCATCTCGCAAAAATGAGAAACGCCAATCTCCTAGGCTTCGGTTTTTGTGCACCTCTATCCGTAACTCCAAAAGTAAAGTCGAAAAATGAATTGAAAAGAAGAGAGCGAAGCTCTAAGTTGAAAGTGCTACGGAAACCGCAAGAGGAAAAGAAAAGAGTTAGTTATCCACTTTCCCGGATTCATGCACCACATTCCTTAAAGTTTTCCTTCCCTTTCCGCATTCTAGACCTTGTTTGAAAGTCCTTAAGATCAAGAGAATGATATATGACTTGATGATCTAAATTGAAGTTTCTTATGATTGATTTTGATAATGTTTGAAGGTTATGATGTTTACATGGAAGTTTGGTTAATTCATGAGCTTTCTTTACTCTTTACTCTTTGATTATGTGTATGAAAGTCTTATAAACGAATGAAGCAAGATTTGAGAATGATCTATTGACTAGAAAGCACATTCATCTAAAAGAAATTTGGTTTTGAGAGTGTACACATATTTCATCCTAACTTGAGTTTTAAAGCTTTTGAAAGACCTTGCTTGGGGACAAGCAAGTGGCAAGTATGGGGTTATTTGTTAGCATAAAATATTGTGATATTTTAAGCATGTTTTCTAAGTGTATTTCATCCATATTGGTATTCATTGATAAAGCATAGAAGCAATTGTGAGTTAGTTTGTCTATATTGTCGATATAGAGGTCTACATAAGCTTTGTGTTGATTGTAGGCAATTAAGAGCTAAAACCGGACGAATCAAGGGAGAATGGAGATGGATTGAGCATGTCCAAGGATTGAGGACATCACTAGGAGCTAAGGAAGATGCTAAGTTGAAGAATGACACAAAACAAAGGAGAATTACGAGCACTTGACATTCCATGCTCTAAAATACGGCCGTACTAGAATCGACGCTCTAAACCACGGACGTGGAACCTTAGCAAGACAAGCGTGGAGCATTCCAACAAGTTACACGGTCGTGGAAGTTGTGACAAACCGTGATGAATTTCCGCGCTCTAAACCACGGTCGTGGAATCCCAAAGAACCGTGATTTAGGCAATCTTTTAACGTACAATTTGAAGCCATGATCTTTTGCACAATGGGCTGGACATTTATTCTATCTTGCCCTATAAAAGGACGGAAAGAGAGAGATTCCGTCACCTCCGCTTAGAGACTGCGCCTAGCCCTATTGAGATTTCCGAATTGACGGAAAGCTTAGAGAAAGAGTGAAGATTTGGAAGATTGTTCGTAAGGAGATTTCATCCTTTGTCCTTAGGTTTGATTAGAAGACGGATTGACATCCCGTTCTTCGTTCTCATCAAGGATTGTGATTGTTTATGTTATTCTGAATCTACTTACATCATTATTCTTTGTTTGTGGATTTGAGATTGATTTGAGATTTATTCAAGGTTTTCAAAGGTTTTCATCTTTCATTCTTTTAAATCTTGAATTTGATATCATAATGACTGTTGTTGGCTAAAACCCTTTAGCAATTCTAAGGTGAAAGGTTGATAGTTGTGGCTTAGATGATGATAGATCGATCGTAAACAGATTGGACCCTGAGAGTTAGAGAGATTTCGCCGACGAGCCAAAATCACGGTGTGTTCTTGAGTTCCACGGCCGTGGAATCTCAAGATCTGCCCGTAATTTTCCCTAGTTTACGAACCTTGCTTTTACTTTAATCCAAAGTTAAAGATTTGCTTTAACTTAGTCTTGGCTTGCCGTTTCTAGGTGGTTGTGAAGCCTCAACAACCTCTACCTCGATTTCGAGTGTCACAACCTTAATCGGTTTAGTTAGTCTTGATCCTTGGATTACAAGTTTAGGTATTTGAGATTAATTCTTGACTTTAGATTCTTTCTATACTGAAGCCTCAACAACCTTTATAGAGAGTGTCTTTAGTTAAGTTACATAAAGCCTTGGAACTTCACCGTACATTGCTTTGCATTAGTATACCTTTGCAACTCTCAACTCTGTCCTTATATCTTTAGTATATCTTGAATCGATTGCCACAACTGGATTCCTAGATCTTTAGGATTGTTGTTTTCCCAATATTTACAAAGCTTCATACATTTACTTGCTTGACAATTCTATAATTGGATTTAACCCCCTAAATCCCTGTGTTCGATACTCTGGAATTCTTGCTTAACTACGTCGATCCGTACACTGCGGGTTCGCTTGCTTGATTCTAGTTTTATAAATTTAAAGCTTATTTGCACGCACGCTAAGTGGCGAACATAACCACGGTTAGATCTTGGGAATCACGGCCGTGGAACTTCAAGAATAAGCCGTGATTTGGGTTCGTCGACGAGATCTCTCTAACTCTCAGGGTCCAATCAATTTAGGATCGATCTATCATTATCTAAGCCACAACTATAAACCCTTCACCTTAGAATTGCTAAAGGTTTTTAGCCAATAACCATTATCATAATATCAATATTCAAATCAAAGGGAATAAAAGATGAAAACTCTCGAATACTTAATAAAACTTCAAAACCTATCCTCAAACCCTAACACAAGAAGCGTTAATCAATAGATTCAGAATATAGAACACAAAACCTCACAATAATCTAAGGTAAGTATGAAGAACAGGTTGTCAATCCGTCTTCAATGTCAAAACCTAAGAAAGAGGTTAAAACCTTCGGCTATCTTCCATCCACCCTAGGCAAGAGTGCTCCAAGCAAGGTAAGCGGCCGTCAGCGTCTCTGCAAGATCTAACGCAAATGTGGCGGGAATAAGCCGTCAGCGTCTCTGCAAGATCTAACGCAAACGTGGTAAATGAAAACTCGTCAAAAGATCGCCTGAATCACGGTCTCAATGGTTTCCACGACCGTGGTAGAGGGCGTGGAATTGTATACGGTCTCTTGTGACTTCCACGACCGTACTTTAGGCCGTGTAACTTATTGGAATGCTCCACGCTCATGATTCCAAGAACCACGACCATGGTTTAGAGCGTGGACTCTTCTACGGCCGTAAGTCAGGGCGTGGAAGTGTAAAATGTTTGTAGTTTCCTTTGTGTCGTGACATCCTTCATCCTAGCTCCTTCCTTAGCTTCATTGATGTGTTCCTAATCCTCGAACATGATCGAATCCTCTCTTTTCTCTCTCAATAGCTCCCATTTAGCTCCTTTTCGCCTACAATTGACACAAAGCTAGTGTAGACATCCATATCGACAATAATAGAGGAACAATCTAACAATTGCTTCTAAACTTCATCCATGTTCACAATAATGAGGGAAAAACAACTAAAATAAGTGCCTAGAATATTGCAATATTTCATGCTAACAAAATACCCCATACTTGTTACTCGCTTGTCCCAAAGCAAGGTCTTTGAAAGCACTAAAATACAAGTTAGAATGAAATATGCATGTAATCTCGAAACAAAAACATTCTTTTGGTAAATGTTCCTCTAGTCACTAGATCATCCTCAAACCTTGCTTCATTCATTCTTGAAAGCACTCGTATACATAAACCAAAGAATGTAAAGCAAAGAAACATCACAAATCGCTTAAACTTTGAGACAAATATCATAACCTTCAAGTACTGTCAAAATCAAGCATAAGAAGTTTCAATTTAGATCACCAAGTCAAATAACATTCTTTTGATCTTAAGGACTTTCAAGTAAGGTCTAGAATGCGGAAGGGAGGGAAAATTATAAGGGATGTGGTGCATGAATCCGGGAAAATGAATAACCCAACTCTTTTTCTTTTCACTTTGAATTGCAACATCATCAACTTTGAGCTTTGCACTCTTCTTTTTCACATTATTTTTTGACTTTACTTTTTGAAAGATGGACAAAGGTGCACAAAAACCGAAGCCTAGGAGATTGGCGTTTCTCAATTTTGAGATACCTCAAACCCTTGATGCACATACCAAAATTCGTTAGGAATATCGCTCAATCCGACTTTGGCAAGACACAAACACCCGGCTATGTGAATGGTGCCGAGTTACTCATCGTCGTGATTGACTTCCCCAAACCTTATAATTCTATTCTTTGAATGCAAAAATTTGCTTTCATGGCCCTCCCACTTCAAACATGTCAAATCAACCCCTCCAAATTCCCGGATAGGTAAGGGAGGCAATTACTTTCATTGTGGGGCTAAGTGATCAAAGAAAGAAGAAAGAAAATCGAATTGCCTTAATCATTTCATAAAAAAGTATAAGAACTCATAATGTGATTTCAACTTCAATTTCTCAATATGATTTAGATAGAACTTTCACACTATTAAACTTGCAAGAAAGGATAAACAACACATTCAATTTCTTTTCAATTCATTGTTCCGTTTAAGCATAGAATTGTCATCAAAAATTCATTCCACAAGTAAGAACTATCATAGAAGTCATCTCTAGTCTTAGAAGCACAAGAACTCTTTCAAATTTTTGCAAATTTTTATGCGTTTTTCAAACTTTTTCATGTAATGCAATAATGAAACGTGTGACTATGAAAATGAAACATGCAAGTGTTATGGATAGAAGCAAGCAAGCGAATGTAGTAGAGTTATTACAACACATAGTCACACCCTACCCCATACTTAGAACATACATTGTCCTCAATGTTCGAAAAAGAAATAAAGAAAGAAGAAAAGGAAAATGAACTCACTAAAAACGGTGGTGGGGCGGCTGAATTGTCAATCCTTGAAGCTTATCATTGTGGTGGTGGGAATGGTGGGAATGGATGGAACTCGGGGCTGAAATGCCACTCAAACTACTGGCGGTAGATGTCTCGCATCATCCGATCATGCTCATCAGCCCGTACATCGCGGGTGTCCTGGCGGATCTCCAAGTCACCGACTCTCCTAGAAAGGTCGGTAGCCCACTCCGATAGCTGCTCATACCAGGCCGGTGGCTGGTCGTACCATGCTGGTGCGTCCTGTGGAGTCGGTGCCGCTGGAGCTGCTGGTGCCTGACTGTACCATGGTGGTGGAGCTCCCATCCATTCCGGATATGCTCCGTACCAAGTGGGCAGAGTGTCTATCCATGTCGGCCTCTCACACACGCTAGCACGGCGAGAGGAAGAGGCTCTTGAAGGTCCCAGCTGGTCGTGGTGAACGCCTAGGAGGGTCAGGGAAGTGTGCCGGCTGATCCGGGAAAGTGCCAAAGTCATGCTCCTCACCTCCTCCCTCAAAACCATCATCTCCCACTATCTCCTCCTCAACATCTGTAACCGGTACCTCATCGGGGACGTAGGGAGGTGCTACTAACCTATTCGCATGCATAGCAGCGAATGTCTGCTTCAAATTATGTCGTCCAGCCATAATGGAATACTCAGGGAGCCATGGAATGCCTCTACCTCCTCTCTCCTCCCAAGGCATACTAGCGGTGGGTGGACCGCAATGCCTAGGGAAGATGATACCCCTCGTCATCAAACTGTTGAGACCCAAGGGTCTCGCTGCAATCCTAGTGCAAGCAGAAAAATCTATCCCCAACTGCCTAGCGATGTGGGTGACCATACCACCATATCCAATGTTCTCAGCTCTCTTATTCTTGAGCTTACTCATGCTGGAGGCTAAGAGGGTAGCACAGTCAACAGGTCTACCGTGCAGCATAGCGTAAAGAAGGAACAACTCATCTATCTTAATCTTTTGAGGGGTCTCGATCCTAGGGAAAAGACACTCAGAGAGGACTCTATGGGCTATCTTCAAGGCAAAGTGATAGATGAGCTTAGCCTTGTTGTCAGCTGGCTGCCAGCGGTCCTCGGTGGCATAGATCATGGCAATGTCCTCCCAGAAATCCTTAGCGTATACACCGCTAGGAAAACGACCATTGAAGGTCTCTTGGAACCCAAAGAAGGCTCCGAACTCCAAGATCGAGAACTCGTAGTTCTCCTCCATCAGCCTAAAGGAAACTGTCCTATCCATAGCATTATGCTCAAAAGAGGTCACAAACTCTCTAGTAATCTCCTCATATGCATCTTCCCTAATAACGGAGAAGATGATCAAGCCGGCTCTATCTAGAAGCCATGTAAGGTCATTCACCACATTCAACGGCTCTAACTCCTCAAGAACTAAGTAGCGCGGTCCTATGACTGCCCTCTTCTCGATCCTTTCTAAGGCATCGAGGTAATCCTCATGGATTGCTGGAATTCTAGGAGGTTGGGGTGATGGTGGTTCGCTAGGGGGTACTTGGGAGGAGGAGGAAGTATCACCTTTCCTCTTCTTGCTTCTAGTAGACATTCTCCTTATCAAATCCATTTCAGAGAGAAAACCACGGTCTGTTCTACAAAACCACGGCCGTGGAACCTACAGAGACCGTGGTTCGGAACTGTTTTGCTCAAATCTCAACAAATCAATCACCAAACTCAGTAAAGCCTGTCCTAGACTAATTTCAATCTCAATCCTATGCAATGCCTCTAAGTTCTTGCGAGAAATAAACCCGAATTGACAAAGTAGAGGAATAGAAGAAAAACCTAGGTTTTTGGTTCTTTGAATCAAAATTCCGTCTTTTGCAGGGATTGTCCACTTGATTTGTTGATTGGATCTTGTAGATGATCGGAAATACTTTACTTTAGCACCAAGAATCGCTCGAAATGGTTTCCGAACGAAGAAATGCTTGATGGGGAGGATTTTCGGACTTTAGGTCGTGGAATTGGGGAATGGGGTGTTTTTGTGAAGGAAGGTGGTTTATATAATGACCGTAAAAAGTTTGGAAAATCACGGTCACTTGGGGTGTTCTGCGGCCGTGGTTTTGTACGGAACCGTGGTTTTGGTGAATTTTTCTCAGACTTTTGCAAATAACGGTCTTTGTAGTTTCCACGACCGTGGTTTAGGGCGTGGAACTCTTTGTAATATGCCAAAATCAAATTTCGTCAATTCCCTCTAACTTTTTCCTTTCCATTGCCTATTCCATTATTCCTACATCCAAAAACACGACATACCGGGAGGTATCGAGGCAAAAACAAAGCAAGAACGACTAAACTAATCTAATCTAAGAATGATAAACAAAAGCATAAGTGCAATACCTTGGGTTGCCTCCCAAGAAGCGCTTGTTTAAGGTCCGTAGCTAGACCGTACTTGCACCTATTCGAATGCGGTAGGTGCAAACTCTTCAACTTGGTGTTCCGGTGAATATTTCTTGAGTCGTTGACCGTTCACCTTAAAACTTCCTCCCTTTTCACCCCATACTTCAACTGCGCCATGGGGAAAAACATGTTTGATTAGATAAGGTCCAGTCCAACGAGATTTAAGCTTACCTGGAAAGAGGTGAAGTCTTGAATTGAAGAGGAGAACTCGATCTCCTTCTTTGTGGTCCTTTCGAATGATATCCTCATTATGCCAACGCCTAGCTATCTCCTTATAGATCTTAGCATTCTCATAAGCGCTTAAGCGAAGTTCTTCAAACTCATTAAGGTCCAAAAGGCGCTTCTCGCCTGCTTCCTTCATGCTGAAGTTCAACCACTTAACCGCCCAATACGCTTTATGTTCCAGCTCCACCGGTAGGTGACAAGACTTCCCATACACAAGGTTGTATGGTGTTGTTCCTATGGGAGTCTTGTATGCAGTCCTATATGCCCACAATGCATCATCTAGCTTCAAAGATCAATCTTTCCTTGTCTTCGAAACTGTTTTCTCTAGGATTCTTTTAATCTCCCGATTCGAAATCTCCACTTGTCCACTCATTTGTGGATGATAAGGGGTGGCGATCTTGTGAGTCACCCCATACTTAGCTAGTAGAGCTTTGAATTGTCGGGCAATGAAGTGAGAGCCTCCATCACTAATGATAGTTCGTGGTGTCCCAAACCTTGGGAAAATAGTCTTGTTAAAGAACTTAACCACAACCATGGCATCATTAGTTGGAGAGGCAATTGCTTCAACCCATCTCGAAACATAATCTACAACTAGAAGTATGTATTGGTTTCCACAAGATGATGGGAATGGTCCCATGAAGTCTACTGCCCAAACGTCAAAGATCTCTACCTCCTGAATGTTGTTAAGAGGCATTTCGTTTCTCCTAGATATGTTCCCTGTTCTTTGACAAGCATCGCAACAGGAAACAAAGGTTTGCACATCTTTAAATAAAGTAGGCCAAAAAAATCCAGATTGCAATACCTTAGCGCTAGTCTTGTTCGAGCTAGCGTGTCCTGCAAAAGGTAGTGAATGACAATGACGGATGACACTTTGCATCTCGTCTTCCGGTACACATCTTCGAATGATGCCGTCAGGACCTCTCTTGAAGAGTAGAGGTTCATTCCAAACGTATTCCCGGACATCCTTAAAGAACTTCTTCCTTTGTGCGTAGGATAGTCCGGGTGGTATTTCCTGACAAACCAAATAGTTAACAAAATCAGCAAACCATGGTTCGTTACCTTTAGTAATCTTGTCGATGTACTCCTCTATGATGTGTAAATGCTCGTCCAGAAAGGAGTCATCTATAGGTAGATTGTCGTCCTCTAAATGTGGTAAACGACTCAAATGATCCGCAACAGAATTTTCCGAGCCCTTCTTGTCACGGATCTCTATATCAAATTCTTGTAGGAGAAGAATCCATCTAATCAGCCTTGGTTTCGCATCCTTCTTTGCAAGTAGATACCGGATCGCAGCATGATCCGTGTATACAATCACCTTTGCACCTAAAAGATAAGAACGAAACTTTTCAAATGCATAAACAATAGCTAGAAATTCTTTTTCAGTAGAGGCGTAGTTAAGACGCGCTTCATCTAGCGTCTTGCTAGCGTAGTAGATAGAATGGTTTCGTCCTTCCTTCCTTTGCCCAAGCACAGCTCCTATAGCTACGTCACTTGCATCACACATAACCTCGAATGGCATATTCCAATCCGAAGGTTGAATGATCGGGGCTGAGATTAGATTTTCCCGAATCTTATGAAACGCATCTAAGCACTCCTGTGAGAAATCAAAAACTGCATCCTTCATCAATATATCAGTAAGCGGTTTTGATATCTTAGACAAATACTTTATAAAACGTCTATAAAATCCAACATGTCCTAGAAAGCTTCTTATCCCCTTCACCGAAGATGGAGGAGGGAGCTTTTCCAATGGTTTCTATCTTAGCCTTATCTACCTCAATCCCTCTACTAGAGATCAAGTGTCCGAGTACAATGCCTTCCTTCACCATAAATTGACACTTCTCCCAATTAAAAACTAGGTTAGTGTCTTCACACCTTTGTAGCACAAGAGAAAGGTTAGAGAGACAATTATCAAAAGAGGAACCATAAACAGAAAAGTCATCAATGAAAACCTCTATGATTTCCTCTATGTACTCCGAAAAGATAGCCATCATGCACCTTTGGAAGGTGGATGGGGCGTTGCAAAGCCCAAACGGCATTCTCCTATAAGCGAACGTACCCCATGGGCACGTGAATGTGGCCTTCTCTTGATCGTCAAGATGAATCGGGATCTGAAAGAAGCCACTATAACCGTCAAGATAGCAAAAATGAGAATGTTGTGCTAACCTTTCAAGCATTTGGTCGATGAAGGGTATTGGAAAGTGATCCTTTCTAGTTGCGTTGTTTAGCTTCCGGTAATCAATGCACATCCTCCATCCAGTCACGGTCCTTGTAGGAATGAGCTCATTGTTCTTATTGGTGATAACCGTCATTCCTCCCTTCTTTGGACCAACTTGTATGGGACTCACCCACTTGCTATCGGAGATAGGGTAGATGATACCTGCATCAAGTAGTTTAAGAATTTCCTTCTTAACCTCTTTCATGGTTGGGTTTAACCGCCTTTGAGGTTGTCGTGAAGTTCTAAAGTCTTCTTCCATTAGGATCTTATGCATGCACAATGAAGGCTTAATTCCTACTAGATCCTCTATAGTGTAGCCTAAGGCTTTCATATGTTTCCGTAGAACAACCATAAGCTTACTATGTTCATCTTCACTTAGATCGAAACTAACAATTACCGGAAAAGTAGAATTAGTTCCTAAAAATGCGTACCTTAGATGTGTGGGAAGCGGTTTCAATTCCATCACTATTGGAGTTTCTAGTGGCTCTTGAGGAGTGTCCAATGCTTCCTTAGAAGCCTCTAAGGGTATAGAAGTCGTTGAAGACGACTCAAGAGCATTGGTAGAAAGAACGTAATTGTCCTCAAATTTTCCCAAAATCAAGGCACCTCTGTTTCCTCCACGGCCGTGGTTTAGGGTGTGGAAGTCAATTATGGCACTTCTTGAAGTTCCACGGCCGTGGTTTTGACCGCGTAACTTACTGGAGTCCTCTGAATAGCTAATTACGGTCATATTGGTGGGAACCACGGCCGTGGAATAGCACGACTGGCCGTGATTCCTCACGTTTTCTGACCCATCGTAGAGTTTTTCAAACTCTTCTTATTTCACTTCCCTTAGCTCCTCTAAGGCTTCAATTTCCTTATTGCATTCCTCTTCCTCTCCTTTCTCCATAATGCTCATAGTGATCACCTTTTGCAATGGATCCTTGAATAGAATCGAGCTTACTTTCTCTCTAGATGCCTCCTCGTCATGGATGTTAAACATATCCTCTTCAAGAGCTGGCTCTCTCACCAAAGTGGAAACAACAAACTCTACCTTTTCCTCTCCTATGTCGAAGGTGAGTCTAGCATTCTTGCAATGCATCATACAACCGGATGTTGCAAGAAACGGTCTTCCGAGTATGATCGGGACCGGACTATCTGCAGGAATGTCAAGCACAACAAAGTCTATTGGAACATAGAACTTACCAAGCTTGACCGGGACGTCTTCAATGATACCGACGGGACGAGTTATGGATCGATCCGCCATGTATAACGTCATCTTCACTGGTTTAGGCGCGCCTAAACCGGTCTTCCTGCATAAAGCAAGCGGAATGATGCTAACGATTGCTCCTAAATCACATAATGCATCATATGTGACATCTCCTACTCCGATAGGAACACAAAATGACCCCGGATCCTTCACCTTTAGGGGCATCTTTTCCTTCATCGTTTTGATGAGATCCGACGATTTCAAACTCATCTTGACTTCTCCAAAGTCTTCCAGTTTCCTCTTGTTAGAGAGGATCTCCTTTAAGAACTTTCCATAAGCGGGCATACCTACAATTGCATGAATGAAAGGTATATTAATATGTAGTTTGCTTATGAGTTGAATGAACTTACCAAATTGCTTGTCTAGACGCGCTCTTGCTCTAGATTGTGGGAATGGTAGGTGAGGTTTGTAAGCTGGAGGAGGAATGTAGATGCCTTCCTTCTCCTTCCCCTTTTCTTTCTCCTTTTCGACGGGAACTTCAACAAACTTAGGCTGCGGGTCGGTGGTTGTTGCTCCGCTCCTAGTTGTGATAGCCATCACCCTTCCTTTCGGGTTATCCTCCGTCTTTCCTGGAAGTTTTCCTTGGTTCCTAGGAATTTCCTCAGCATTGCTGAACATTTGGTTTTCTAACACCTTTTGAGCTTTATCAACCTTAGTGATGTGACTCTCTAGCCCTTGAAGCTTTCCCAAAATCGTTTCCAGCATGGGATCGGGCTTCTCTTTCCCCGAAGTGCTTCCACTATTAGATGTTTGCCCCTGGCTTTTCAAAGGAATGGAAGAAGAAGATGGTGGAGTTAGTGAATTTCCAGAATTGGGATAAGAATTACCGGAATTTTATTGTTGGTAGGAACGCCAATTGTTGTTGTTTGAATTCTTATTGTTGTTCCAATTATTGTTCCGGTTGTTGTTGTTCTAATTGTTCCGGTTGTTGTTCCGGCTGTTGCGATTGGTGTTCTCATTCCCATTATGGTTATTGTTGTTTCCTAAATAACCAACATCTTGCTCCTTAGGCTTTTGAAAGTTGGCTTTGATGACTTCCTTCAATTCTTTAATCTCGGTGTTGAGAGAAAAGATTTGAGTTTGAGCAGCTTGTGTTAGCTTTGCTCCTTGCTCTACTCGATTAGATTCCGCCTTCCGGTGAGAATACTTCTCAATGACTCGGCTTGCTTCTCAATGAAGTCTCAAGCGTCATCTTCCCTCATGGCCATGAATGTGCAACATGAAAGGGATTGGAGCTTGAATTGTGTTTCCACATCCAGCCCCTTATAATATATCTCCAATAACTCAAATTTGGAAATGCCATGGTGTGGGCAATCCAATAGTAAATCCTGAAATCTTTCCCAAGACTGAAACAAACTTTCATTAGATCTCATAGAAAAAGCATTAATTTTACCTCTCAACTCCGTCGTCTTGGATGGCGGAAAGAACTTGGTTAGGAACTCCGAAGATAGATCCTCCCATGTGTTGAGTCTTCCATTTGGAAGAGCTTGATACCAAGATAAAGCTTTCCCTTACAAGGAGAAGACGAATGGCTTGATCTTGTAATTGTTGGTGGTTGCATTCTTTGGCTACATTGTCTCCATCAAGATATCAAAATTCTGTAAATGTTGATGTGGAGATTCAACACTCGTTCCTCCAAAATGGCTTTGGCGAACGATGGTAATAACTTGTGGGTTAAAGCTAAACCCCTGAATGTCGTTAACATCAAAATTCACACCTAAACGGCGTGGTTGCTGAATCGTATCCATCCTCTGGCCAAGAGTTCTTGGCTCTTCATCTACACGAGCGGCTCTCGCACCCCCAGCTGGGACACGAGGAATAGCGGCTGGTGTTGGATTAATCCGGATTGGACTGATCGTTGGATCAATCTCCTCTAGTGGTGGTATATCCGGATCGAACTCCTCATCATCGGATGATTCCACTCTAATCGACTTAGTTAGCTTCTTGACTTTCTTCTTCTTTTTAGGATCATTCAACTCCGACTTCATGTCCAACATCATAGCTCTTAGTTCATCAATTTGGAATTGATGACTCGTTTCTACGTCTATACGAGCTTTCTCACTCAACCTAAGTTGACGTTGAGATTCGTCTAACTCCGCTTGTATATCACTCTCTTTATTTTCAACCATCTTTCTTTCTTTGGCTTTCTTCCTAAGAGTTTTCTCATGTTCCGGATCAAAAGGCACGACGTCTTTGTTGGATCTAGACCTGCACATATACCTAAAATAACCTGCAAATAATACTCACAAGAGATATCAAATAACAAGAGCAAAGCTCCCAAGCTCGACAACCGAAAACCGAAGTTTGGTTTAGACCAAATCCCCGACAACGGCGCCAAAAACTTGTTTGCCTTAAAACGTGCGTGCAATCAAGTCTTAAATTTATAAAACTAGAATAAAAGCAAGCGAACCCGTAGTGTACTGATCGACGTAGATTAACAAATATTCCAGAGTATCGATCACAGGGATTTTGTGAAGCAAAACCTAGTCTCAAGTTATCGAGCAATTAAAAGGTAAAGATTTGCAAATATTGGGAAAACAGCAACCCTAAAGATCCAAGTATCAAATTGTGTCAATCGATTCAAGATATACTAAAGAACTAAGGACAAAGTTAAGAGTTGCAAAGGTATGCTAAGGTAAAGCAATGTACGGTGAAGTTCCAAAGCTTTATATGACATATCTAAAGACACTCTCTATAAAGGTTGTTGAGGCTTTAGTATAGAAAGGATCTATGGATAAGAATTAATCTCAAATACCCAAACTTGTAACCCAAGGATCAAGACTAAATAAAACGATTAAGGTTGTGACACTCGAAATCGAAATAGAGGATGATGAGTCTCACTACTACCTAGAAAAGCGTAAACCAAGACTAGATTCAAGCTAATCTTTAACCTTAGATCAAAGTGAAAGAAAAGTTCGTAAACAAGGGTAAACCACGGTCAGATCTTGAGAATCACGGTCGTGGAACTTCAAGAACAAGCCGTGATTTGGGTTCGTCGACGAGATCTCTCTAACTCTCAGGGTCCAATCAATTTACGATCGATCTATCATTATCTGAGCCACAACTATCAACCCTTCACCTTAGATATGCTAAAGGGTTTTAGCCAATAACCATTGTCATTATATCAATATTCAAATCAAAGGGAATAAAAGATGAAAACTCTCGAATACTTAATAAAACTTCAAAACCAATCCTCAAACCCCAATACAAGAAGCGTTAATCAATAGATTCAGAATATAGAACACAAAACCTCACAATAATCTAAGGTAAGTATGAAGAACAGATTGTCAATCCATCTTCAATGTCAAAACCTAAGAAAGAGGTTAAAACCTTCGGCGATCTTCAATCCACCCTAGGCAAGAGTGCTCCAAGCAAGGTAAGCGGCCGTCAACGTCTCCGCGAGATCTAACTCAAATGTGGCGGGAATAAGCCGTAAGCGTCGATGCCCAACACTCTCTTTTCTGACCTTTTTATAAGACGGGGCCAAAAGTAACCGTCCCGGCCAATCACGTAAATAACGTGGTAAATGAAGACTCGTCAAAAGATCGCCTAAATCACGGTCTCAATGGTTTCCACGACCGTGGTTTAGGGCGTGTAATTGATTTACGGTCTCTTCTGACTTCCACGACCGTACTTTAGGCCATGTAACTTACTGGAATGCTCCACGCTCATGATGCCAAGATCCACGGCCGTGGTTTAGAGCGTGGACTCTTCTACGGCCGTAATTTAGGACGTGGAAGTGTAATATGCTTGTAGTTTCCTTTGTGTTGTGACATCCTTCATCCTAGCTCCTTCCTTAGCTTCATTGATGTGTTCCTAATCCTCGAACATGATCAAATCCTCTCTTTTCTCTCTCAATAGCTCCCATTTAGCTCCTTTTCGCCTACAATCAACACAAAGCTAGTGTAGACTGTTCGCCACTTAGCGTGCGTGCAAATAAGCTTTAAATTTATAAAACTAGAAATCAAGCAAGCGAACCCGCAGTGTACGGATCGATATAGTTAAGCAAGAATTCCAGAGTATCGAACACAGGGATTTGGGGGGAACAAATTCAATTATAGGTTATCAAGCAAGTAATTATGAGAAGCTTTTCAAATATTGGGAAAACAGCAATCCTAAAGATCCAAGTATCCAGCTGTGGCAATCGATTAAAGATATACTAAAGATATAAGGATAGAGTTAAGGTATGCAAAGGTATGCGAATGTAAGGTAATCGTACGGTGAAGTTCCAAAAACCTTATATGACTCACCTACAAGACACTCTCTATAGAGGTTGTTGAGGCTTCAGTATAGAAAGGTTCTAAAGGTAAGAATTAATGTCAAATACCCAAACTTGTAATCCAAGGATCAAGACTAACTTAACCGATTAAGGTTGTAACACTCATAATCGAGGTAGAGGTTGTTGAGGCTTCACTACCACCTAGAAAAGGCAAGCCAAGACTAAGTTAAAGCAAATCTTTAACTTTGGATTAAAGTTAAAGCAAGTTCGTAAACTTAAGGGAAATCACGGTTAGTTCTTGAGGTTCCACGGTCGTGGACTCAAGAACAGACCGTGATTTAGGGTTCGTCGCCGATTCTCTCTAACTCTCAGGGTCCAATCTATTTACGATCGATCTATCATCATCTAAGCAACAACTATCAACCCTTCACCTTAGAATTGCTAAAGGGTTTTAGCCAACAATAGTCATATTGATATCAAATTCAAGGATTAAAAGAATGAAAGATGAAAACATCCGAAAACCTTCAATAACTTTCAAGTCAATCTCAAATCCACAAATTAAGAACAATAACGTCAATAGATTTGGAATAATGCAAACAATCACAATCTTAGATAAGAACGAAGAACGGGATGTCAATCCGTCTTCTAAATCAAACCTAAAGACAAAACGTAACCTTCTTGCGAATAATTCTTCCAAATCTTCAAGCTTCCGTCAATCCGGAAATCTCAATCGCATTCTCCGCCAAAATGCGAAATTAGGGCAAATCCAAGGATGAGCGCAAAGTGCGTCTAAGTGTAAGCGAAGGTGACGGAATCTCTCTTCGTCCGTCCTTTTATAGTTTAAAATAAAGTATCGGCCCGGCCCAATCTTGTAAAAGATCGTGGCTTAAAGTGTGGCGAAAAAGATCGCCAAGATCACGGTCGTGGAAGTGTTCCAGGACCGTAATTTAGAGCGTGGAAAGTGTCACGGTTTGAACCAATGATTCCACGACTGTAGAAGTTACTGGAATGAACCACGCTTCTCTTGCTATGGTTCCACGACCGTGGTTTAGGGCGTGGAAAGTAGTACGGCCGTAATTTAGAGCGTGGTTTAGGGCTAGAACGTGATTCTTCCTTCCTTCGTGCAAAGTCTTCAAGCTAGCACATCTTAGCTCCCATAGATGCCCTCAATTCTTAGACATGCTCAATCAACTCCATTCTCGCACAATCTGCTCGGAATTAGCTCTTAATTGCCTACAATCAACATAAAGCTTGTGTAGATCTCTATATCGACATTATAGACAAACTAGCTCACAATTATATCAATGCTTAATAAATGACTATCAAATTGGATGAAATACACTTAGAAAACGTGCCTAAAATATCACAATATTTCATGCTAACAAATAACCCCATACTTGCCACTTGCTTGTCCCTAAGCAAGGTCTTTCAAAAGCTTTAAAACAAGAGTTAGGATGAAATATGTGTACCTTCTCAAAGCAATACTTCTTTTGGAATGGATGTGCCTTCTAATCAATAGATCATTCTCAAATCTTGCTTCATTTGTTTATAAGACTTTCATACACTTAATCAAAGAGTAAAGAGTAAAGAAAGTTCATGAATCAATTAAACTTCCATACAAGCATCATAACCTTCAAACATTATCAAAATCAATCATAAGAAACTTCAATTTAGATCACCAAGTGATATAACATTCTTTTGATCTTAAGGACATTCAAAAAGGTCTAGAATGTGGAAAGGGAAGGAAAACTTTAAGGAATGTGGTGCATGAATCCGGGAAAGTGGATAACTACTCTTTTCTTCTTCTCTTGCGGTTTCCGCAGCACTTTCAACTTAGAGCTTCGCTCTCTTCTTTTCATTTTTCGACTTTACTTTTGGAGTTATGGATAGAGGTGCACAAAAACCGAAGCCTAGGAGATCGGCGTTTCTCAATTTTTATGAGATGCCTCAAACCCTTAGCGCATATACCATAATCCGCTAGGAATATCGCTCAATCCGACTTTGGCAAGACACAAACACCCGGCTATGTGAATGGTTCCGAGTTACTCGTCGTCATGATTGACTTCCCAAAACCTAAAATTTCTTTCTATTCTTTTGATTGCAATAATTGCTTTCATGTCCCTCCCACATCAAACATACCTTTTACATTCAACTTCTCCAAATTCCCGGATAGGTAAAGGAGGTCAATATTTCAATGAGGAGCTAAAATGATCAAAGAAAGAAGAAAGAAAAATCGAATTGCCTTAATCATCTCAACAAGAAGCATAAGAACTTATAGTTTGATTTCAACCTTATTTTCTCAACATGATTTAAGTAACATTCTTCACATTATGAAACTTGCAAAAGAGGTATAATCACTTCATTCAATTTCTTTTCAATTCACTATTCGTTTAAGCATGTAATTGTCATCAAAACTCAATTCACAAGTGGTATTATCATAGAAATCATCTCTATCCTTAGAAGCACAAAATTTTCAAAATTTTTCAATTTTTATGGGTTTTTTCAAACTCTTTTTCATGCAATGCGATAATGAAACGTGCAACAATATAATGAACATGCAAGATAGTCTCGATAGAAGCAATCAAAGTGAGTAAGAGTTATTACAAACTTTTAGTCTCACCCCACCCCATACTTGGAACAAACATTGTCCCTAATGTTCAAATAAAAGAAAAAGAAGAAAAGAAAGAAAGAAAAAGACTCACAAAATGGCGGTGGAGCGGCTAAACTGTCGGTCATGCATCATCACTGTGGTGGAGGCGGGAATGGATGGAAGCTAGCGTCGTAGTGCCGCCCGAACTGCTGGCGGTAGACGTCTCTCATCATATGATCAAGGTCATCCATGCGTCCATCTCTAGCATCGGCTCGAATCTCCAATAATCCCACTCTATCAGAAAGGTTAGTAGCCCACTCTGGCATCTGCTCATACCACCCGGAGCCTGGTTGTACTACCCCGGTGCATCTGATGGTGCTGGTGCTGGTGTTGGTGGTGCCTGTGCGGACCATGGTGGTGGAGCTTCGTACCATGCAGGAGGTGTCTCCATCCAAGTGGGTCTCTCGCTCACGTTGGCGCGGCGAGAAGATGAACCTGGAGCTCTGGCAGGTCGTGGAGAACGTCTAGGCACATCAGAAGCTATGTCCGGCTGATCCGGAAATGTGCCAAACTCCTTCTCGGCTCCTCCTCCTCCCTCATACGGGTCTCTCATCTCCTCCTCAACTACTGACAGTGGTGGGACATATGGAGGAGCTGCAATCCTGTTCGCATGCATAGTAGCGAACGTCTCCTTCCAATTATGGCGTCCAACCATAATGGAGTACTTTGGGAGCCACTCAATGCCGCTCCCCGTCCTGCTCTCCCAAGGCATAGCTGCATAAGGCGGACCACTATGGGTGGGGAAGATGAGACCTCTAGTCATGAAGGCCTGAAGTCCTAGGGGTACGGCGGGAATGCGTGTACATGCAGAAAAATCTACCCCTAGCATCCTAGCAAGGTGGGTGACTATCCCACCATATCCAATGTTGCCCGCCCTCTTATTCTTTATCTTGCTCATGGTAGCAGCTAAGAGGGTGGCGCAGTCAGCACGGCGTCCATACAACATAGAATAGAGAAGGAAGAGCTCATCCGTTTTGATCTTCTGAGGTGTCTCCGTCCTAGGGAAGAGACACTCAGAAAGAACACGGTGAGCAATCTTCAAGGCTAAGTGATACATCAACTTAGCCTTGGTATCAGCTGGTTGCCAGCGGTCCTCGCTGGCGTAAATCATAGCTACCTCCTCCCAAAAATCTTTGGCGTAAACGCCGCTAGGAAAACGACCATTGAAGGTCTCGTGGAACCCAAAGAAGGCTCCAAACTCTCGGATGGAGAAATCATAGTTCCTTTCCATCAGACGGAAAGAAACTGTCCTATCAACATAGATGTGCTCAAAAGATGTCACAACCTCCCTCATGATCTCCTCGTAAGCGTCTTCTCGGATAGCCGAGAAGACAACTAATCCGGCTCTATCCAAGAGCCAAGTAAGGTTATCTATAATGTTTAGAGGAGCTAAATCCTCCAACAATAGGTACCTAGGTCTTATCACAACCCTCTTGTGGATCCTCTCTAATGCATCGAGATGATCCTCATGAATAACGGGTACTCTAGGGCTAGGAGGTGATGGTGAAGAAGGTGAGGATGGAGGTTAAGGGGAGGAAGGTGGTGGTGCTCTAGAGGATGAAGAGGAAGAGGGGTTACCCTTCCTCTTTTTGTTCTTCTCATTTTTCTTTTCCTTAATCCTCCCAGAAACTCTCCTCACAAAATCCATTACTGTTCAAAACCACGGTCTGTACTTGGTGTTCCACGGCCGTGGAATTGACAGAAACCGTGGTTCGTCTCGACCTTTCACAAAACTCAACAATCAACAGCCAATCTCAACAATCAAGCAGTCCTAATTCCTTCCAATTTCAATCAGTTCTCCTATAAATGCTAGCAAGAACGAAGCCGGATTGACAAAGATAGAGAAGAGCAAAAAAAAACCTAGGTTTCGGATTTTAAAATCCGAATTCTGCGTTCCTTGGTGATTTGCCGCTCGATTCGTTGCTTGGATCTTGTTGGTGGTCGAATTTGCTTCAGTTTGGAACGAAGAATCGTTGAAAACGATTAACGAATGAGGATTTGAGGTGAAGGGCGTGGAATCGGCGAAGAGGGTCGTGGAATTGGGTTTTGTAATGTGTTTTTGTGAAGAACGTGGTTTATATAGTGACCGGAAAAATTTTGAAAACCACGGTCTATCGGGGGGTTCCACGGCCGTGGAAATGTACGAAACCGTGGTTTTGGTGATTTTTCAAAGGCTTTTGGAAATTACGGTCACTGTAGCTGTCACGACCGTGGTTTAGGCCGTGGAACTCTCTGTAATGCTCCAAAGTCCAAGTTTCGTCACTTTTCTTCAACATTACTCTTCCCTTTTCCTTTTTCATTGTTCCAACATCCAAAAATACGAACATACCCGAAGAAATCGAAGGTAAAACAAAGCAAAAATGTCTAAACTAAGCTAAACTATGAATCGAAAACAAAAACAAAAATGCAATACCTTGGGTTGCCTCCCAAGAAGCGCTTTGTTTAAGGTCCGTAGCTAGACCAGTCTCGCACTTATTCGAGTGCGGTAGGCACGAACTCTTCAGCTTGGAGTTCCGGCGTATACTTCTTGAGTCGTTGACCGTTCACCTTAAAGCTTCCGCCCGCTTCACCCCATACTTCAACTGCACCATGGGGGAAAATACGTTTTATTAGAAAAGGTCCGGTCCAACGAGATTTAAGCTTACCTGGAAAGAGGCGAAGCCTTGAATTGAAGAGGAGAACTTGATCTCCTTCTTTGAAGTCCTTTGGAATGATATGCTTATCATGCCAACGCTTTGCTCTCTCCTTATAAATCTTAGCGTTCTCATAGGCGTTCAAGCGGAGTTCATCAAGCTCATTAAGGTCCAAGAGACGCTTCTCTCCCGCTTCCTTCATGCTGAAATTCAACCACTTGATAGCCCAAAAACGCCTTGTGCTCCAACTCTACCGGCAAGTGACAAGACTTCCCAAACACAAGGTTGTATGGTGTGGTTCCTATGGGAGTCTTGCACGCAGTCCGGTACGCCCACAATGCATCATCAAGCTTCAAGGACCAATCCTTCCTAGTCATTGAAACCGTTTTCTCTAGAATTCTTTTGATCTCCCAATTTGAGATCTCAACTTGTCCACTAGTTTGTGGATGATAAGGGGTAGCAATCTTGTGAGTAACCCCATACTTAGCTAGAAGAGCTTCAAAGCGCCGGGCAATGAAGTGAGAGCCTCCATCACTAATGATAGTCCTTGGTGTCCCAAATCGTGGGAAGATGGTCTTGTTAAAGAACTTGACCACTACCATGGCATCATTGGTGGGAGAGGCAGTTGCTTCCACCCATCTAGAAACGTAATCTACCTCCAAGAGTATGTATTGGTTTCCACAAGATGATGGGAACGGTCCCATAAAGTCAACTCCCCAAACATCGAAAATCTCCACCTCTTGGATGTTATTGAGAGGCATCTCATTCCTCCTAGAGATATTTCCTGTTCTTTGGCAAGCATCGCAGAAGAAAACAAAGGATTGCACATCTCTAAATAAAGTAGGCCAAAAAAATCCAGATTGTAATACCTTAGCGCTAGTCTTGTTCGAACTAGTATGTCCTCCACATGGTAGTGAATGACAATGGCGGATGACACTTTGCATCTCATCTTCCGGCACACATCGCCGAATAATGCCATCCGGACCTCTCTTAAAGAGGAGAGGTTCGTTCCAAAAGTATTCCCGAACATCCTTAAAGAACTTCTTTCTTTGTGCGTAGGATAGTCAGGGCGGTATCTCCTGACAAACCAAATAGTTAACAAAATCAGCAAACCATGGTTCGTTACCTTTGGAGATCACATCGATGCAGTCCTCTATAATGTGTAGGTGTTCGTCCGGGAAGGAGTCATCTATAGGTAAATGGTCGTCCTCTAGATGTGTTAGGCGACTCAAATGATCCGCAACAGAATTTTCCGAACCCTTCTTGTCGCGGATCTCTAGATCAAATTCTTGTAGGAGAAGAATCCATCTAATTAGCCTTGGCTTCGCATCCTTCTTTGCAAGGAGGTACCAGATCGCAGCATGATCCGTGTAGACAATCACCTTTGCACCTACAAGATAAGAGCAAAATTTGTCAATAGCATAAACAATGGCTAAAAACTCTTTTTCGGTAGTGGCATAATTGAGCTGCGCTTCATCTAGCGTCTTGCTAGCATAATATATGGCATGGGTTCGCCCTTCCTTTCTTTGTCCAAGAACAGCTCCTATAGCTACGTCACTAGCATCGCACATAACCTCAAAGGGAAGGTTCCAATCCGGAGGTTGGATAATAGGTGCTGAAATTAGAGCTTCCCGAATCATGTTAAACGCATCTAAACATTCCTGCGAAAACTCAAAAACCGCATCCTTCATCAATAGATTAGTAAGAGGTTTTGATATTTTAGAGAATTCTTTTATGAAGCGTCTATAGAATCCGGCATGTCCTAGAAAACTTCTTATCCCTTTCACCGAAGTTGGGGGAAGAAGCTTTTCTATAGTCTCTATTTTCGCCTTATCCACCTCAATCCCTCTACTAGAGATTAAGTGAGCTAATACAATTCCTTCCTTTACCATAAATTGACACTTCTCCCAATTTAAAACTAAGTTAGTGTCTTCACACCTTTGTAAAACAAGAGAAAAGTTAGAAAGACAATTGTCAAAAGAGGAACCGTATACGGAGAAGTCATCCATGAAGACCTCCATGATTTCCTCAATGTATTCGGAGAAGATGGCCATCATGCACCTTTGAAAGGTGGCTGGGGCGTTGCAAAGCCCGAACGGCATTATCCTATAAGCAAACGTACCCCATGGGCACGTTAACGTGGTCTTCTCTTGATCATCCAGGTGTATCGGAATCTGAAAGAAACCACTATAACCGTCAAGATAGCAAAAGTGCGAATGTTGCGCTAACCTTTCAAGCATTTGATCGATGAAGGGTAGTGGGAAGTGATCCTTCCTCGTCGCGTTGTTAAGCTTGCGGTAATCTATGCACATCCGTCATCCCGTTACAGTTCGGGTAGGAATGAGTTCGTTGTTCTTGTTGGTGATGACTGTCATTCCTCCCTTCTTTGGAACTACTTGAACTGGACTCACCCACTTGCTATCGGAGATAGGGTAGATGATACTTGCATCAAGAAGTTTAAGAATTTCCTTCTTGACAACCTCCTTCATGGTCGGATTCAACCGCCTTTGAGGTTGTCTTGAAGTCCTAAAGTCTTCCTCCATTAATATCTTATGCATGCATAGGGAGGGTTTGATTCCTACTAAGTCCTCAATAGTATATCCTAAAGCTTTTCTATGTTTCCTAAGGATAACCATGAGCTTATTATGTTCATCTATGCTTAGATCGGAACTAAAAATAACCGGAAAGGTAGAATTAGGTCCTAGAAAAGCGTACCTTAGATGAGTAGGAAGTGGCTTTAGTTCCATCGCTTTCGTAGCTTCCAATGGCTCTTGTGGAGATTCCGATGTTTCCTTAGAAGTGTGTAAGGGTGTAGAATGTGTGGGAGAAGAATCAAAAGAATTTGAAGAAGTGGCTCGATCACCCTCTTCCACGGCCAAAATCACGGTCTCTCTGCATCCTCCACGGCCGTGGTTTAGGGCGTGGAAAGGAAATACGGTTGCTCTGTTTCCTCCACGACCGTATAACTCTCTGGAATAAACCACGCTTTGGTTGGTGAAATCCACGGCCGTGGAATATAGTGTATGGTCGTGGATTCTCACGTTTTCTACCTCGTCGTAGAGTTTTTCAAACTCCACTTCACATACTTCTTCTTGTGCTTCTAAGGCTCCAATTGCCTCATTGCACTCCTCTTCTTCCCCTACATTCATTAGACTCATAGTAATAACCTTTTTTAAAGGATCTTTGAAGAGAATAGCACTTACCTCCTCCCTAGACAACCCCTCTTGGATATTGAATATATCCTCATCAAAGATTGGCTCCTTCACTAGAGTGGAAAGAACGAACTCTACCTTCTCTTCTCCTATATCAAAGGTGAGTCTACCATTCTTGCAGTCGACTATGCAGCCGGAAGTTGCAAGAAACGGTCTTCCGAGTATGATCGGGACCGGACTATCTGCAGGAATGTCAAGCACAACAAAATCAATGGGAACAAAGAATTTACCTAGCTTGACCGGGACGTCTTCTACAATACTGACGGGCCGAGTGATGGACCGATCCGCCATGTACAACGTCATCTTCACCGGTTTAGGGTCGCCTAAACCGATCTTCCTACATAATGCAAGTGGTATGATGCTCACACTTGCTCCCAAGTCACATAATGCATCGTATGTGATATCTCCCACTCCTATGGAAATGCAAAATGACTCCGGATCCTTTAGCTTTGGGGGCATTTTCTCCTTCATGGTCTTGATGAGATCCGAAGAATCCGAACTCATCTTAACCTCTCCGAAATCCTCTAGCTTTCTCTTGTTAGAGAGGATTTCCTTCAAGAACTTGCCATAAGCCGGCATACCTACAATAGCATCAATGAAAGGTATATTAATATGCAGCTTGCTCATAAGTTCTATAAACTTACCAAATTGTTTATCTAGGCACGCTCTCGCTCTAGATTGAGGGAATGGTAGGGGAGGTTTGTAAGCCGGAGGAGGAACATAGACATCTTCCTTCTCCTTCCCCTTCTCTTTGTCTTTCTCAACGGAGACTTCAACAAACTTAGGCTGCGGATCGGTGGTAGTCACTCCGCTCCTAGTTGTGATTGCCATCACCCTTCCCTTAGGGTTGACCTCCGTTTTTCCTGGAAGTTTCCCTTGATTCCTAGGAACTTCCTCCGCTTGGCTGAACATTTGGTTTTCTAAAACCTTTTGGGCTTTATCAACCTTAGAAATTTGATCATCAACCTTAATGATGCGATTCTCCAAACCTTGAAGCTTTCCCAAAATCGTTTCCAACATGGGATCGGGCTTCTCCTTCCCCGAAGTGCTTCCTCCATTAGATGATTGCCCCTGGCTTTTCAAAGGAGTAGAGGAAGAGGAAAGTGGAGTTAGTGAATTTGAATTGGAAGGATAAGAGTTACCGGAGTTTTGTTGATTGGAGCGCCAATTGTTGTTGTTTGAACCCCTATTGTTGTTCCAATTGTTGTTCCGGTTGTTGTTATTGCCATTCCAATTATTCTGGTTGTTGTTCCGGTTATTGTTGTTGTTGCGGTTTGTGTTCTCACCGCGATTGTTGTTGTTGCCCAAGTAGCCAACATCCTTTCCTTGTTGCTTTGGAAAGTTGGTCTTGATAGCCTCCTTCACCTCTTTGATCTCATTGTTGAGGAAGAAAATCTGATTTTGAGCTTCATGTGTGAGCTTTGCTCCTTGCTCCACACGATTTCCCTCCACTTTCCGGTGGGAATACTTCTCTATGACCCTTGCTTGCTTCTCAATGAAGTCCCAAGCGTCATCTTCCCTCATGTCCATGAATGTGCCACATGAGAGGGATTGGAGCTTGAATTGTGTCTCCACATCCAGCCCATTATAGTATATCTCCAACAATGCAAGCTTGGATATGCCATGATGAGGGCAATCCAATAGCAAATCCTGAAACCTTTCCCAAGATTGAAACAAACTTTCGTTAGATCTCATGGAAAATGCATTAATCTTACCTCTAAGTTCCGCCGTTTTGGATGGAGGAAAGAATTTGGTGAGGAACTCCGCGGAAAGGTCTTCCCACGTGTCTAGTTTCCCACTAGGAAGAGCTTGGTACCAAGACAATGCTTTCCCCTTCAAGGAGAAGAAGAAAGGCTTGAGCTTATAGTTGTTGGTAGTAGCGTTCTTCGGCTTCATTGTCTCCATCATGCACTGAAAGTTTTGTAAGTGTTGGTGTGGAGATTCAACGCTTGTTCCGCCAAATTGGTTTTGGCGAACAAGAGTAATAACCTGCGGGTTGAAGCTAAACCCGGCATCATCAGCATCAAAATTCACGCCCAAACGGCGTGGTTGTTGTGTTGGATCCATCCTTTGGCCAAGAGTTCTTGGCTCATCATCTACACGTTCGATCCTTGCATTCCTAGGTGGAATACGTCGGTTGGCAGTTGGCCGTGGATGGAATAGATTCACATTGATCGTGGGATCAATTTCCTCTAATGATGGCATGGAAGAGTCACTATCACCAGCAGATGAATGACTTCTTCTACCCGATCTTGATGACCTTCTTGAGGATTTCTTGTTACTCTTCATCTTAAGGTCGCTTAATTCCATCCTCATTTGGAATACAACATCGGTTAGATCATCAACTTTTGATTGATGACGTTCCGATTCCTCTCTACGAGTCTTCTCACTCCATTGGAGTTGAGCTTCTTTCTCCGCTCACTCCGACTGAAGATCACGTTCGTTTTCTTCAGCCATTTTCTTTTCCTTACGTTTTTGCCTTAAAGTCCTCTCAAGCTCTTGATCAAGAGCTAAGAGGTCCTCGGTGTTCCTAGACCTGCGCATGCACTCAAAAAGATATCAAATAACAAGGGAGAAACTCCCAAGCTTGACAACCGAAAACCGAATTCGGCCTAGACCAAATCCCCGGCAACGGCGCCAAAAACTTGTTCGCCACTTAGCGTGCTTGCAAATAAGCTTTAAATTTATAAAACTAGAAATCAAGCAAGTGAACCCGCAGTGTACGGATCGATATAGTTAAGCAAGAATTCCAGAGTATCGAACACAAGGATTTGGGGGGAACAAATTCAATTATAGGTTATCAAGCAAGTAATTATGAGAAGCTTTTCAAATATTGGAAAAACAGCAATCCTAAAGATCCAAGTATCCAGCTGTGGCAATCGATTCAAGATATACTAAAGATATAAGGATAGAGTTAAGGTATGCAAAGGTATGCGAATGTAAGGTAATCGTACGGTGAAGTTCCAAAAACCTTATATGACTCACCTACAAGACACTCTCTATAAAGGTTGTTGAGGCTTCAGTATAGAAAGGTTCTAAAGGTAAGAATTAATGTCAAATACCCAAACTTGTAATCCAAGGATCAAGACTAACTTAACCGATTAAGGTTGTGACACTCATAATCGAGGTAGAGGTTGTTGAGGCTTCACTACCACCTAGAAAAGGCAAGCCAAGACTATGTTAAAGCAAATCTTTAACTTTGGATTAAAGTTAAAGCAAGTTCGTAAACTTAAGGGAAATCACGGTTAGTTCTTGAGGTTCCACGGTCGTGGACTCAAGAATAGACCGTGATTTAGGGTTCGTCGGCTATTCTCTCTAACTCTCAGGGTCCAATCTATTTACGATCGATCTATCATCATCTAAGCCACAACTATCAACCCTTCACCTTAGAATTGCTAAAGGGTTCTAGCCAACAATAGTCCTATTGATATCAAATTCAAGGATTAAAAGAATGAAAGATGAAAACTTCAAAAAGCCTTCAATAACTTTCAAGTCAATCTCAAATCCACAAATTAAGAACAACAACGTCAATAGATTTGGAATAATGCAAACAATCACAATCTTAGATAAGAACGAAGAGCGGGATGTCAATCCGTCTTCTAAATCAAACATAAAGACAAAACGTAACCTTCTTGCGAATAATTCTTCCAAATCTTCAATCTTCCGTCAATCCGGAAATCTCAATCGCAATCTCCGCCAAAATGCGAAATTAGGGCAAATCCAAGGATGAGCGCAAAGTGCGTCTAAGCGTAAGCGAAGGTGACGGAATCTCTCTTCGTCCGTCCTTTTATAGTGTAAAATAAAGTATCGGCCCGGCCCAATCTTATAAAAGATCGTGGCTTAAAGTGTGGCGAAAAAGATCGCCAAGATCACGGTCGTGGAAGTGTTCCAGGACCGTAATTTAGAGCGTGGAAAGTGTCACGGTTTGAACCAATGATTCCACGACCGTAGAAGTTACTGGAATGAACCACGCTTCTCTTGCTATGGTTCCACGACCGTGGTTTAGGGCGTGGAAAGTAATACGGCCGTAATTTAGAGCGTGGTTTAGGGCTAGAACGTGATTCTTCCTTCCTTCGTGCAAGGTCTTCAAGCTAGCACATCTTAGCTCCCAGAGATGCCCTCAATTCTTAGACAAGCTCAATCAACTCCATTCTCGCACAATCCGCTCGGAATTAGCTC
Organism: Fagopyrum esculentum; assembly: GCA_033239045.1. NCBI lineage: Eukaryota > Viridiplantae > Streptophyta > Magnoliopsida > Caryophyllales > Polygonaceae > Fagopyrum > Fagopyrum esculentum. Next base: position 82,619,160 of record BSUD01000008.1, on the reverse strand, counting down.
TTAATTGCCTACAATCAACAAAAAGCTTGTGTAGATCTCTATATCGACATTATAGACAAACTAGCTCACAATTATATCAATGCTTAATCAATGACTATCAAATTGGATGAAATACACTTAGAAAACGTGCCTAAAATATCACAATATTTCATGCTAACATAGACATCCATATCAACAATAATAGAGGAACAAGCTAACAATTGCTTCTAAACATCACCCATGTACACAATAATGAGGGAAAAACAACTAAAATAAGTGCCTAGAATATCACAATATTTCATGCTAACAGAGGACGTCTCCATGGATTTTGTGACTGATCTGAGACCCAATAGGAGTTTTGATGCCATCTGGGTTGTTGTTGATAGATTGACGAAGACGGCACGTTTCATCCCTATCATAGAAACGTGGCCAGTGAGTTGGTTGGCTGAGGAGTACACTAGACAGTTAGTGAGACTCCATGGTGTACCGAGGACGGTCGTCTCTAATCGAGATGGACGATTCACCTCGAGGTTTTGGCAATAGATTCAGATTGCTTTGGGGACGAGTCTACACTTTACGACTGCGTTTCACCCCCAGACTGACGGACAGTCAGAGAGGACCATCCAGACTTTGGAGGATATGCTGCGAGCTAGTGTGTTGGATTGGGGATAGGGATGGTCTGATTACCTCCCAGTTGTTGAGTTCTCCTACAACAACAATTGGCATGCATCTATTGGGATGGTTCCTTATGAGGGACTGTATGGACGTTGGTGCCGTACACCTTTATGTTGGGATGAGCCTAGCAGTATCAGTGGGATAGCGCCAGAGCAGATTCAGGATGATATGGATCGAGTAGCGCTGATTAGAGAGAGGATGTTGGCTGCATAGAGTCGCCAGAAGTCATATACAAACAAGAGGCATCGGCCTCTAGTGTTCAGTATAGGAGCTCATGTCTAGTTGAGAGTATCCCCGACGCGTGGCGTCCGACGTTTTGGCATAAAGGGGTAGTTGAGTCCCCGATAAGTCGGTCCTTTTGAGATATTGGACAGAGTTGGGAGGGCAGCCTATAGATTAGCTTTACCTCCGAGATTAGAGGGTGTTCACCCTGTGTTCCACATGTCTCAGTTGAGAGAGTACATACCAGATCCGAGGCACATCGTGAGGTGGTAGAGCCGGACCACACGTTTGCTGAGCATCCTATTCCAGTCCTAGAGCGAGGTGTGAGACGTCTGCGTTCGAAAGACATACCTATGATAAGGATACAATGGTCAAGACGTGGACCTGAGGAGGCTACATGGGAGATTGAGGATAGTAACCAGAGGAACTATCCAGAGTTTTATGCCGAGATGGATGCACCTAGGGTCGATGAATAGATCTTAGTGCTATCTTGGTGAGTATGTGATTTTGTGCTTATGTGCTTACATGCCTTGATGTGTTTATTCCATACTAGTGATGTGTGCCTTATGATCTTATTAGATCTTGCTATACTAGCATGATGTATGTTATAGCTGGAGATGATTATTCCCTCCATGCTATTTGAGTACGACTTATGTTTATAGCTGGAAATGGTTCTTTCCTCCATGTTATTTGAGTTGATTAGGATTTAGCTGGAGATGGTTCTTTCCTCCATGCTACCTTGATGGCCATAGTTTCAGTGGAGATGTGATTCCTCCATACGATGTATATACTTATGGTTTGGCTAGAGACGTATTTCCTCTATGCCTGTGTTATGTTTAGGCTAGAGATGTACTTCCTCTATGCCTTGTGTTGTGTTATGGCGAGAGATGTGATTCCTCTCTGCCTTTGGGTAGCGTTATGACCCTGTTTTTTGGAGTGGATGATTACTCCATGTTGATGTTTATGGTTATAGATCTGTTATAGGTTATGACCTTCTGAGCGGAGTTGTGATACCTCCGATAAAGAGAGTGAGTTATGCCTCGGCTTGTGGGTCCGAGAGGCTTTTGAGATCTTGCAAGTTTCGGGACGAAACTTGTTTTTAGGGGGGTGAGATGTAAGAGCCTAATTGTTGAGTGCTGAGAGAGGGAGCAGAGGGGCCAGGTTTCTGCCTGAGCCGCCCCTGCGTGGCCCAGGGGGTGCCCCGGCACCTAGCTAGGTCCGCCCCTGCGGCTCACAGGGTCCGCCCTGCGGCTCTGTGTGCTGCATCCGTCTTATTTGACTCCTTTGACCCGTGCTTTACCTTTTACCCGTATATATATATCTTCTTCCTTACCATGATGAGGGTTGACCTTTCTCAGATCTCTCTCTCTCTCTCTTTACGTACATCTTCTTCTCCCTTCTCCTTGGATCAACCTTGCTTGATCTTCCTTGTTTTTGTGTGTGAGCTAGAGAGCCTTTGCTTGGCTTGGTGATGTTTATGGTTGCTGAGCTTTGTGAGCAAGCTTGAGGACGTTTTGGTTAGGGTGTGAGCTTTTGGATCTTCAGCTTGGTAAGCTTTCATGGCTTCCATCTCCTTCCTCTCCTTCCCTTGCATCTTCTTGTCTCTTTTCTTTCCTTTCCTTAGTCTAGCATAGACTCCTTAGGATTGGATCTTGTTTTAGCCAAGTTTGGCTTATGTTGATGTATATATGTGTATGTTCTGTATATATGTTGTTGTTGGAGTGAAGAAAGGTAGAGAATCGGAGGAAGAAGTGAAGAAAGAGCTGAAGTGGTGTCTTCTACACACTAGCCGCCCCTGCGCCACCCTATAGCCGCCCCTGTGCCGGCCAGTGCACCGCCCCTGCACCACCAGTGAGCCGCCTCTGCGCCCACCTGCACCTGCTTGGTGTTTCCTTTGGTTCTGCAGGTGTGTGTTGCTTCTAGGCCTTCCTCAGGGCGCCTTTGTTCCCTCCTTTCCTAGTATGAGTGTTTAGGAACATGCTAGATGTGTGAGGTTGAGTTTTGATGATTTTATGATCGGTTTATGTATCGTATGGCTTTTGAGGTTCGTTAGGTTGAAAGTGAGGTTGAGGTGGATCCTTTGGATCCCTTTGGGTCTAGGAGTGACCGTTAAGTGGTTAGGAGTCTCATATATCTCCTTATGCCTTGTTTATAGGTTGTGTTGTCCGTCCAGTGTAGAGGTGATCATGGTTGAGTTGTGATCGAGGTTGAGGTAAGTCTGTAGGACTTACTTAGCTGTCATCCTTATATTGGGTGTTTGCATGAGTGGTGTGTGCTTTGTATGTTTGCTATGATAGCATGTGATGTCATATATACCGACCTATGTTTTATTGATTGCCCCATATGCGTGGCTGTGATAACCTTTCCCTTTCATCCCGCCGTGGAGTCTCGGAGGTTCTCTTGGGTCAGGCCAAACCGGTTTACAGGAAGGGCGCAATCCACTCCCATAGGGTACACGGATTGTGTGACCAATACTAGTACGGCTGGTTAGCAGGCTTAGAGGTGAGGTTGTATCGGTCCTCGTGTCACATAGTTTCATATATATTATATACTTACGTTTGGAGTGAATGACCATTATATTGAGATGATTAAATGGGTAAATGAGTGGAAGCATGTTGATGTGTTTATCTTCCCTTACTTGTGATTGTGCTTATGCATTACTCTATATATGTGTATGGATAGCTAATGGTTTATTACCATGTTGTAGATGCCCTACAAGATAGGCATGCTGCTGGGTGATCTAGCAGAGTGGCAAGCCGAGGACGTCTCGTACATAGGTTGTGTGGGCTTTTGGGTTTGTTATCTTTCCCTCTTGTGTAAGGATGGACTTTTGTTACCTCCTGTGTGAAGGTGTTATATTTTGTACTCAGCTATGTTGTCTTACCTTTCTGGTTGTACAGTTTTATGTATTTGTTTTCATATTTTTCAGTGCCATGTTTTAAGGTCCAGTGAACTTGTTGTCAGGCTAGGGTCAGGATCCATTGTGATCCTAGCCCAATGTGGCACTCCGAGTCCTACGGTTTCGGGGTGTTACATCCTAGTCTTCAAGATCTCGCAAGTTCATAACCATAACACAATCTACAATAATAGTGTCCTACAAGATCATATCTATCAATCAATAAACTCAACATCTCACAATTCTTCAAACCTCGCAAGGTATCATCTAATCAACATTCCTCAATCTCAATTCTAATCCTAATGTAATTAATTAACTTGCATGATAGCATGTATTATAGTCTATATTTTGGGGCTAATTTAGACATTTTATTTTAATAAATCTGCATGTATGGATGTATATTATGTGATTATATTGTTGTTTTGTCTACCTTTGCGGGAATCGAGGTCTACACCTAGTTTCGTTGTAATTGTAGGTAAAATGGCACGTTTTGCATAAAAATGGAGCTAAGGAAGCTAAGGAGTCGTTTGAGCTACATTCTGGAGCATTAAGAAGATCTCAGGAAGCATGAAAATGAATAAGAAGATTGACTTTGGACCAGATTCGAGAGATTCTACATTCAGTTGAGATTCACCTCGGTCAGCTACAGTACCACCTCGACCGAGGTGATTTTGAGGAGCGTCCTGACCGAGGCGAACACCCTTTCGCCGGCGAGATCTATATTTTTGGCTGAGATCTTTTATTTTTGGAAAGAAGATATCTTATATTTTTGGGCTGGATTCCTGGAAGGAAGATATGATTTCTGATTGATTTATTTTGAGAGAGAGAGATATATATTATAGGAAATTATCTTTTTAAGATATTTTATCTTTGGAAGATAATTCTCCTATATAAAGGGTTGGATTTTCCACAAGTTCAAGCATGCTTAGAGCATCCAGCAATTGAGGGAATTTCTAGAGGTTTGAAGGAAGAGTAGAAGGAAGTATTGAAGGATTGAAGTTGAAGGGAAGGAAGGAATCATAGTTGGAGTTGGCTTTTGAAGGAGTTTGTAAGATTTTCTTAGATTGCTTTTGGTTTGTTGTCTTTGTTGAGTTGTGATTGAGGAACACTTGTTTGGTTGTTTGATTCAGTTATTGAGACCTTTTTCTTAAGTTTTTTTGTTCGAATATTGATTCCTTTTCCATAAATTTGATCATTGTTATCATGATGATTGTTGGCTAACTTTCTTATGCGATTATAGGGTGATTGCCTGAAAGTTGTGGGGAAGACGATGATAGAATGATCTTAATCTCAGCAGGACCCTGAAAGCTCGAGTCTTTAACCTTAACCCTAGAACACCTCGCTCAGTCGTTGAAGATCTCGGACGGGGTTGAATCTGACTGAGTGAGGTGACCTTTCCTGAACCTATTCTGAAGTTAAGTGTTCTAGTTTGCCAAATTCTATCCTTATTAACCTGTCCTGGTTCAATGCAAGCATAGGATGAGACTTACCCGGTAATTCCTTTGTTTGTTTACCTAAGATTATAAGTGTAGGTAATAAAGGTTTATCTTTTATAGGGGTTTGATTGTGCCTTCATCCCATCCTTGTGAGTTAGCCTGAGACTTACCCGGTAAAGGTTGATTCTATTCCCTTGGGTGGTGTGTTTGTTTGAGATTATAGTTCCTTTCCTTAGTACCTTGAGACTTAACGGTGATAGGAGCTTTGGTTTGGGATAGTGAGTAATGAGACTTACCCGGTGATCTATTCCCACCTTAGAAACACCTTCCCTTTGCAAACCTCAGCTTTGTCCGCATTATCCTTTGAGATCTTGAGTCAGAACCACAACTAGATGCTTAAATCCCTAGAATCCACATTTCCCCTTACTTGACTTTATATCATCTTTGATTGCTTTAATTTCTTTTTGTTAATTGCAATATTTGACAACCTGATTATGTGCTTTGTTTCACCTAAATCCCTGTAATTGACCCTTGGAATTCTTGCTTTTATTACAATTGACTCGTACACTGCGGGTTTGCATATTTGTTCATGCATACTTCTTGGGTTATAAATATTAAAGCTTGCACACACCGTTTGGAGCGAACAAGTTTTTGACGCCGTTGTCGGGGACTTGGTTTAGACCAAGCCGGTTTCGGTTGTCTTTCGGGGCAATTTCCCTTGTTGCTATTGACTACTCTACTTAAGTGTTTTCGCACGATCTTTTTCTTAGGTTTATGCAAAGAACCCGCGCTGGAATGGAAATCGTTCCTTACGATCCCAAACCAGGAAAGACATACAAGCGTCGATTAAGAGAAGCTAAGATGGCCAATTAAGACAATTGCGATCTTGAGGCTGAATTTAAGGAGGCGTTGGAACAGCTATGCCTCAACCAAGAAGAGCTGTGGCGAGAGAGAGAACAGACTCGCTCAAGAACTGAAGAGATTGAAGCAGATATGAGCGCTCTAAGGGCCCAGTTTCTGCTTCGACCGAACCAAGATCCTCGACCGAGGCAAGACCCAGACCATGTTGCCCCGGCCAAGATACATCCACCTCGGATGCCTTTCCGAGATGTTCTTTTTGCTGGAGTTCCACAAACCCTAGGATAGAGGATGGACCCTATGCAGCAAGTGAGGCGTCCATGAGTCAACCTAGGGGATCTAGGTGAGCATGATTACAAACTTCGACCGCAAGTTCTATCTATGATCCGACAATGCCAATTTGGAGGTCTAGAGAGAGAGTCTCCGCATCAGAATTTGCAAAACTATGAGATTTTAATGGAGACCTTGAGACCTTCAAGGCTGGAAAATAACAATTACAAGTTGAGGCCTTTCTATTTTTCTTAGAAAGGCACGGCGCTTGCTTGGTATCAATCTCTTCCACCCGGAAAGATCAACACTTTGGAAGAGATGACGACGGAGTTTCTAACCAAATATTTCCTCCCTCTAAGACCGCTGAAATGAGAGGGAAGATCAATGCATTCATCATAAAGGACAAAGAGAGTTTGTCCAAGTCATGGGAGAGATTCAAAGATGTTCTATTGGATTGCCCACATCATGGGATTCCAAAGATAGAGTTGCTGGAGATATACTTCAAGGGATTGGATGGAGCTACTCAATTCAATCTCCAACTACTTTCCGCCGGCACATTCATGGATATGCTGATAGACGAAGCTTGGGAGTTCATTGAAAAGCAAGCTTTGAATATGGAGAAGTACTCCCATCAAGGAACCGATAATGGAGCAAGGAAAGTTAGCTTCCAAGACACTTCATCAAATGAAGCTCAACTCATCTCGCTTAGCAATGATGTGAAGCAATTGAAGGAGCTTTTAGTAGCTCAAACAAAAAAGGAGCAAGATGGAGGATATCAAGGAAGAAACAACTACCAAGGGTCACGGAACAACAATTACAACAACAATAGAAACTCTAACAACAACAATCGGAGATCTGACTGGAGGAATTCATAAGGTCGTCTATACCCAATCAAAAGTAAATCCCGACTTAGCACTAAAACAAGTATAGTAGTTAAGTAAGAGTCGAACCCAAGAGAGTTAAGGTGTTTTATTAGATGCAGTTATTGATTATAGAAGCAAGTAACAAAGGGGGGTTTGATTGAATTGATGCACACAAAAACTTATGAAAACGGATAACGCTACAAGTAAGACAATGGGTGAATCTACACTAGGTTGATTCTAGGCATGTGATTGCTACTTTGGTGAGTTCCTTTTACAAGTTTTCAAGTAATCTCCCGTCTCGATCATATATATGTGTTGAGCCAACCGGCATCAACACAACTTAACAGGTTAGTGTTCCGTAAACCTACAAGAACAAATAACAAGTTAGCTTTCAAACAAAGACTAAAGGGATATAAAGAAAAGATTAAAACCGTTAAACTTATCTTTATATTTGTGTTCCTTTTCTACAAGTAATTACAACCCGTTATTACTTGAAGTTTACTACTAGATTAAAGACCCGAACCCGGAACCTATTAATTCTAGTTCTTTGCATGCACTTTAGAACCTAAGGTGATCAATCTCAAGCAATAGTAAAACATGCAATTAGACAATGAAGATCAAGGAAACACAAAGCATTACTGAATGAAAACTTATATTAAAAAGAACTTACAACCAAAGTAACAATGCAGCTTCAAACCAACCCAATGTAGCAAGGGAGTTAGCAACTCATTACAAAGGTAGCAAGATAATCTAAATGGAAAAAGTGGATAATATGTTGGATAACAAGTTGGATTCTTCTAGCAATCAACCAAGGACTATTTATACTACAAAAGACACTTAATAGGAGTAAATGGCCGGCCCAAAACAGCCACCTTTAATGCCATAAATGTGGTATAAACAGACGGAGTAAAGATTATGACGTTAAACCGCAGGGGTGGCCCTCAGCTCAGCAGGGGGGTGAAGGCAAAAACGTTTCATCTTCTTCATGGCCGCAGGGGAGGCTAGGCTATCCCGCAGGGGCGGATCTTTAATGCTCTTCAAACGTCTGACCCTTCAACTTCCTTCCGTTTCTGATGCCAAGCCGCTGGGGCGTCCCTATGTCAATGCAGGGGTTGTGACACAGCCTCTTCATCTTCCAGCTCCCAGTTTGAGGCGTAGGCGCAGGGGCGCTGGTGTTAGCATGAAATATTGTGATATTTTAGGCACGTTTTCTAGGTGTATTTCATCCATATTGGTATTCATTGATAAAGCATAGAAGCATTTGTGAGTTAGTTTATCTATTTTGTCGATATAGAGGTTTACATAAGCTTTGTGTTGATTGTAGGCAATTAAGAGCTAAAACCGAATGGATTGAAGAAGAATGGAGATAGATTGAGCATGTCCAAAGAATGAGGACATCACTAGGAGCTAAGGGAGATGCTAAGTTGAAGAATAGCATGAGGCAAAGAAGAATCACGATCTACACCTACTCCACGCCCTGAAATACGGTCGTACTAGATTCCACGCTCTAAACCACGGCCGTGGAACCTTGGCAAGACAAGCGTGGAGCATTCCAGCAACTTACACAGTCGTGGAAAGTTGTGACAAACCGTGATGAACTTCCACGCCCTAAACCATGCTCTAAACCACGGTCGTGGAATCTCAGAGAACCGTGATTTAGGCGATCTTTTAACACACGATTTGAAGCCATGATCTTTTGCACAATGGGCTGGGCTCATATTTTATCATGCCCTATAAAAGGACGGAATGAGAGAGATTCCGTCACCTTCGCTTACGATTTCGCTTGGAGATTGTGCCTAGCCCTAAGGAGATTTCCGATTGACGTAAAGCTAGAGAAAGAGTGAAGATTTGGAAGATTGTTTGTAAGGAGATTTCATCCTTTATCCTTAGGTTTGAATAGAAGACGGATTGACATCCCGTTCTTCGTTCTTATTCAAGGATTGCGATTTGTTTGTGTTATTCTGAATCTATTTTCATCATCGTTCTTTGTTTGTGGATTTGAGATTGATTTGAGATATGTTCAAGGTTTTCGAAGGTTTCCATCTTTCATTCTTTTTAATCTTGAATTTGATATCAATATGACTGTTGTTGGCTAAAACCCTTTAGCAATTCTAAGGTGAAGGGTTGATAGTTGTGGCTTAGATGATGATAGATCGGTCGTAAACAGATTGGACCCTAAGAGTCAGAGAGAATCGCCGACGAACCTAATGCACGGTCTGTTCTTGAGCTTCCACGGCCGTGGAACTCAAGAACTACCCGTAATTTTGTGTCAGTTACGAACCTTGCTTTTACTTTAATCCAAAGTTAAAGATTTGCTTTAACTTAGTCTTGGCTTACCTTTTCTAGGTGGTAGTGAAGCCTCAACAACCTCTACTTTGATTTCGAGTGTCACAACCTTAATCGGTTTAGTTAGTCTTGATCCTTGGGTTACAAGTTTGGGTATTTGAGATTAATTCTTGTCTTTAGATCCTTTCTATACTGAAGCCTCAACAACCTTTATAGAGAGTATTTCTAGATAAGTCATATAAAGCCTTGGAACTTCACCGTACATTGCTTTACCTTAGCATACCTTTGCAACTCTTAACTCTGTCCTTATATCTTTAGTATATCTTGAATCGATTGCCACAACTGGATTCCTGGATCTTTAGGATTGTTGTTTTCCCGATATTTACAAAGCTCATACATTTACTTGTTTGACAATTCTATAATTGGATTTAACACCCCAAATCCCTGTGTTCGATACTCTGGAATTCTTGCTTAACTATATCGATCCGTACACTGCGGGTTTGCTTGCTTGATTCTATTTTTAAATTAAAGCTTATTTGCACGCACGCTAAGTGGCGAACAGCCGGTCTTCGCTTCTTCAGGGCAAGTCATCGTAGGGGCGCCGGGGTTGACGCAGGGGCGGTGACCGTCTTCGTGGCTGGCACTGGCGAAGGCGCAGGGAGCGCTCCGGAGTAAGGTGTCACCCGCAGGGGCGGTGACAAGGCTCCGCTGGGGCGGTGAGGCAATAGAAGCTTTGCTTCGTGAACGATCTTCACTCCTAAGTGCTTATAACTCCTTCCTTAGCTTCTTTTAGTCTTCTTCTGGACCAAGGAGTTAGTAGCATAAACCGACACAAATGCAATAAAAAAGACTCTAAAAACTATCCTAAATGATAGTGATTTCATCACTTATCAAGATCTAATCAACAATATATGGGTAACCCTTATTCTCATGCTAATAATGCCTTTAACCCCCCCTCTTCTTCTTCTACTCCGTTGAAGAGCCAAGAGCCTGGATCAAGTTCGTCTCAGCCAGAGAAGAAAGATGTAGTCTTGGAGGCAATTTTTATCAAGCTCAACGCTATGGAGACATCAATGATTTCATTTTCAAAAGCCACAAAAGCCTTAGAGCAATAATTCTTTAACAAGGCAAATGAAGCGCCAAGAGATCCAGGGAAGCTCCCAGCAAGGACATAGAGCAACCCTATAGGACAGATTATGGCAATAACGACAAGAAGTCGACTGAAAAATGCAGATCCAGTACCTAGGTCGGTGTCAGTGCATACGAAGAACACCTCGGTCCAGGATCAGACGAGGAACACTTCGGTCGAGGTGCAAACCGAGGTGGAGCCCCAAAAAGCTAAGGATAATTCTGAAGTTTATGTTCTACCTCCTGCTTATAAACCACCACTTCCATTCCCCCAGTCAAGGGCCACAACACATCTAGACAAGCATTTTGGTAAGTTTCTAGACCTAATGAATAAACTACACATTAACATCCCTTTCCTTGATGCTATTCTAGGGATGCCCACCTATGGGAAGTTTCTGAAAGAGATTCTTTCAAGGAAGAGGAAGCTTGAAGACTTTGGAGAAGTAAGGATGACATCTAAGTCCTCAAAGCTAATTCAAATTATGAAGGAGAAGATGCCACCCAAATTGAGAGATCCTGGTTCATTTTGCATCCCCATTCAAGTTGGAGATGTAATTTGTGAGGCATTATGTGACCTAGGAGCCAGCGTGAGCATCATCCCGCTAGAGCTATGTGAGAAGATCGTACTTGGAGAGCCCAAGCCGGTGAAGATAGGGCTACACATGGCGGATCGCTCCATTAACCATCCCGTGGGCATTTTGGAAGATGTTCCCGTCAAGTTAGGTAACATCTATTTACCAATAGACTTTGTTGTACTTGACATACCCGTAGATTATCCCGTTCCTATCATTCTCGGGAGACCATTTCTAGCAACTTCGGGCTGCAATGTGGATTGTAAGACATCCAAGTTGAAATTCAACATTGGTGGAGATGAAGTGGAGTTTGTATTGCTTGCTTCAATGAAAGGAGATCCGCTAGAGGATGATATCTTCAACATCTATGATGAAGAAGAATCAAGGGAATTGGTGAGCTCTATCCTTATTAATGATCCTCTTGATAGAGTTCTTAGTTTTAGTTTAATGGAGGAAGGTATAGATGTTTCTTGTGATGCAGATATACGGAGCTTCAAAGCATTGCAAGCAGATTCAGGAGCTAAGATTGAGAGACTAATTCAAGGAAAGAAGAGCAATTTAGGTTTCGGTCCCAGTTCCAATACCTCGACCGAGGCACTTTCTAGACCAAGCAAAATGTTCTTATCTAAAGAACACCTCGATCACCCACCTTGGACCTCGACCGAGGTCACAAGCGAGATGATGTCTACTGAGACTTCTGAAAGTCCAGTTCATCAATCTAAGTCTACTCCACTGGAAGGAGGAAGCACGGATCCACCTCAGAAAGAAACCCTAGTCATGGAGCTTACACCACTTCCTAGTCACTTGAGGTATGCTTTCCTTGGTCCGTATTCCACTTATCCCGTTATTGTTAGTGCTTCCCTCTCTGAAACTGAATTGTCTAAACTGATGTATGTCCTAAGAAAATATCGAAAGGATTTAGGTTATACTATTGATGATCTTGTTGGCATTAAGCCCTCTTTTTGCATGCATAAGATACTAATGGAGGACGATCATAAGACTTCACGGGAACCTCAAAGACGGTTAAATCTGATCATGAAAGAGGTTGTGAAGAAGGAGATCCTTAAGTTGTTGGATACAAGTATCATATTTTCCATATCGGAAAGCATGTAGGTGAGCCCGGTGCATGTAGTTCCAAATAACGAAGGAACGACGGTTGTGACGAATAAGCACAACAAGTTGATTCCAACTAGGACCGTTACGGGCTGGAGGATGTACATTGATTATAGGAAGCTGAACGTGGCCACTCGGAAGGACCATTTCCCGCTCCCCTTTATCGATCAAATGCTTGAACGGTTAGCTCAACACTCCCATTTTTGCTATCTAGATGTTTATAGTGGCTTCTTTCAAATTCCTATACATCCGGATGATCAAGAGAAGACAATTTCACTTGTCTATGGGGGACATTCGCTTATTGGAATATTCCATTCGGATTGTGTAATGCACCCGCTACCTTCCAGCGTTGTATGATGACTATCTTCTCTGAGTACATTGAGGAGATCATGGAGGTATTCATGGATGACTTTTTGGTATATGGTTCCTCTTTTGATAATTGTTTGACTAACCTTTCTCTAGTGTTGCAACGTTGTGAAGACACTAATCTTGTTTTGAATTGGGAGAAGTGTCACTTTATGGTTAGTGAAGGATGTGCTAGGACACCTCGTTTCCAACCGAGGTATTGAGGTCTGTTCGCTCCAAACGGTGTGTGCAAGCTTTAAATTTATAACCCTAGATGTAAGCTTAAAACAAGGATGCGAACCCGCAGTGTACGAGTCAATCGTAGTAAAAAGCAAGAAATTCCAGGGGTCGATCACAGGGACTTAGTGAAACAAAGCAGGAATAGGTAAGCTTATGAAATTACTAACCACGAAAGCGATCAAAACAATCAAAGATGATAAAAAGTCAATAAAGAAAATATGCAATTCTAGGGATTAAAGCATCTAGTTGTGGTTCCAACTCAAGATCTAAAGATAAGCGGACAAAGCTGAGATTTTGCACAGGGAAGGTGTTACTAAAGTGGATTAGATCACCGGGTAAGTCTCACTAATCACTAATCCCGAACCGTAACTCCTATTGCCGGGTAAGTCTCAAGGAATTAAGGAAAAGAACTATAACCTCAAACTAACACACCACTTAAGGGAATAGAATCAACCTTTACCGGGTAAGTCTCAGGCTAACTCACAAAGATGGGATGAAAGCACACTCAAACCCCAATAAAGGATAAACCTTTATTACCTACACTTATGATCTTAGGTAAACAAACAAAGGAATCACCGGGTAAGTCTCATCCTAGGCTTGTATTGAACCAGGAAAGGTGTAATAAGAATAGGATTTGGCAAACTCTAACACTTAACTCTTAGTTTCGGATCAGATAAGTCACCTCGGTCAGAAGAATTCCACCCCGGCCGAGATGTTCATCGACTGAGCGAAATGCTTAGGGTTAAGGTAAAGACTCGAACTTTCAGGGTCCTATTGTGATTTAAGATCATTCTATCATTGTTTTTCCCACAACCTTCAGCCAATCACCCTAGAATCACACAAGGAAATTAGCCACTCATCATCATGAAAGTGATAATCAAATATACGGGAAGAAAGAGAATAATTGAATAAGAAAACCTTAAGAGAAAGGCTTCAATAACGGGATCAATTATCAATCAACAAGCGTTCCTTGGATAAAAATCCAACAACACAAACAACAATGAAGGGAATCTTACAAAACTCTTCACAAAGCTATAAAAGCAATAATCTTCCTTCTTCAACCTTCAAAAAAAGTTCTTCGAATCTCCCAACTGGAGTGTGGCTGTTCCGGTGTGTAGCGGATGTCTTTCTTAGCCGTTAGCGGATCTTCGGTGGGTATAGCACGATCGGATTATTGGAAAATCCAACCCTTTTTATAGGAAAATTACTCTCCAAAGATAAGATATCTTAGAAAGATCTCTTCCCATAAAAATAGGTAAAAATATATGGGCTAACTTATCTTCTTCCTTCCAGAAATCCAGCCCAAAACGATAAGATCCTCCTTCCAAAAATAAAAGATCTCAGCCAAGAATAAAATATTCTTGTCGCGTCCAAGGTGTTCGCCTCGGTCGAGTCGACTCCTCTAGATCACCTCGGTCGAGGTGACTCTGTAGTCAACCGAGGTGAATCACAACTGAGTTTGAAATCTCTCAAATCTGGTCCAAAGTGAATCTATAATCCAGTTCTATGATTCCTGGTTTCTTCCTTAAGCTCCTGAATGTAGCTTCATTGACTCCTTAACTCCTTTTGCTCCTTTTTGATGTAAAACGTGCCATTTTACATACGATTACAACGAAACTTGGTGTAGACCTCGATTCCCGCAAAGGTAGATGAAACGACAATATAATCACATAATATATATACAAACATGCAGATTATCGAAGATAAAACGTCTAAACAGGCCCCAAAATATAGGCAATAATTCATGCTATCAAAATACCCCATACTTAGCCCTTGCTTGTCCCCAAGCAAGTTCAGAATATAAAATACAAGATAAAATGGTATATAAGTCATAAAGATCAATGAAAATAAAGTCTTTCAAAACATTTTAATGGTGTGCTACAATCATAGATCACTCTAAGAGAATTCTTCATGGAATTTAAAATCAAAATGTGCTTAAAACATTTTATAAATATAAGAAAGTTGTTCATCTTTGCATAAAATCATAGAATGCATAATAAATCATAATCATCGAAATTAATCATGTACAATCCAGTTTAAACCACTAAGTCAGTCAACAAGCTCGAGGTCTCAAGGGCTTCCCAAAAGAAAGGTCAAGAAACGTGTAGGGTAGGGATGTATAGAAGGTAATGTGGAGCAATAATCCGGGAAAAGGATATCACTTCACTTTCACTTAACTTTCATTATCATCCACAAATAAGCTTTGCTTATTTCACACTTTTCCTTTTTTACTTTACTTTTTGGGATGCATGGACAGAGGTGCACAATAACCGAAGCCTAGGAAATCAGCAATCATCAATTTCTTGAGATGCATCAAACCCTCGATGCACATACCATGACCCGTTAGGAATATCGCTCAATCCGACTTTGGCAAGATACAAACACCCGGCTATGTGAATGGTGCCGAGTTACTCATCATCATGATTGACTTCCCCAAACCTATTTATTACTTTCTAACACTTTCACTTCCAGCCAACTTCTCAACTTTTCTTTCACCTGCTTTTCACTTTCTTGCTTCCAAATTCCCGGATAGGTAAATAGAGACAAATATGTATATGAGGGGCTAAGCATGATCAAGAAGAAGAAGAGAAAAGAATGAATGGCCTTGGTCTTTCCAGGAAGAAAGTGAGAGAACTCATCATGTGGTGTCAACCTTCAAATTCAACATAATTTTGATAAAAACAAAGTATTAAACATGCCAAAATTTCAAACAAAGCATTTAGCAAATTAAACATATTATAAAACCTTTTAAACATATAAAGAATTCAAAATCAGTCAGTAAGCAAAGTCTTCACTGAGGTCATATCCAGAAAAGAAGCACAAAACGTTTCGAAAATTCTCAGTTTTGGAAACCCACCTCGGTCGAGGCGTTCTAAGTCAACCGAGGTGGTCAACCTCGTTTGACCAGAACCATCCCGGTCGAGGTCAAAAAAATTATTTTATTTTTTTTTCTTTTTCAGTTTTTGACGTTTTTCTAAATCAAATAACCTGTATGCATGCATGTAATCTCAGATAACCAAATAGAGCAAAATAAGTTCCTAAATATCCATCAAGGTAGCATACAATCATCCATAAATACCCCATACTTGGGAGACATTGTCCCAATGGGTCAAAATAAGTATAGAAAATAAAGTACTCACCGGACATAGCTGAGCTGCATAATAAATAAAGAAAGAAAATCCTGCAAGCTCTCAATAACCACGATCCGGTGGTGGTGGTGGTGGCACATACGGATACTGGGATGGGTCAAATGGATAGCCCATGACGTGCTGAAACTGAATCTCAACCATCCGTCGCTGATAGTGCTGGCCCTCTAGCATCTGATGAGTCCAGTTGTCGATCTCTCGGCGCTGGTCGTCAAATCTCTCCTGGATGTCTACAGTCAAGGCAGCATAGGAGTCTATCATCTGCTCGGTGAGATCATCGATCCGACGGTGAGCATGTGGATCCCTCTGTCGGCGTACTCTACGCCTAGCGGGACGTGCTGCTGCGGGCGGCTCCTCCTCAGTCTCGTCATCATCCAAATCGATGACCGGCACACTCGTCTCAGCAGTATCAGTACCCGTATCCATAGGAACACCACCATCCTCAACAACCTCATCATCATCATCCTCAGCCTCATCCTCCTCAGCAGGTGCAGCTACCGCCTCTCTAGCATCCTCCATAAATGGGATCCACGCAGTCTGCCAGTAATGTGGATCGAACACAGAGAACTGAGCTGACCATCTGATCTCCTATGGTGCAGTAGGCTCCCATGGCATCGCAACATATGGCATAGTAAGTCCTCGGGGAACCAGTATCCTCCGAGTGATCATCTCTTGAAGTCCAAGCGGCTTGGCAGCCGCCACCATGGTACAAGCACTGAGATCCATATCCTGGTAACTTGTTATATGAGTCACAATCCCTCCACAGCAGATGTCGCCCTTCCCCTTCGCCTTGATCTTATGCAGATCATCTGCCAGCATCAAACCGAAATCTTGGACTCCTCCAGTCACCATGCAGTATAAGCTCAGAAGTTCTCCCTGTCTGACCTTTTGGCGCGTCTCAGTACGCGCCAGAAGAGTCTCACTGAATATCCTGTTGGCCAATCTGAACGCAAGATGGAATATAATCCTCTCCCTGGAATCTCCAGGTCTCCATTTGTCAGCATGCTCAACCACGTGATCTATCTGTCCCCAAAACTCCCTAGCTACATCTCGGGAGGGAAAATCAGCAACGGTCGGAATCGGGAAGCCAAAGATATCCCGCCAGTAAGCTAAAGGAACCAAGTAATTCCGGTTCATCAACCGGTATTTCACGGATTGCTCGGTAGGCAAGTAGGTAAAGGAGTTGACAAACTCCAGTGTAGGCTCTAGATAGGCTGGAGCTCTAATCTCTGTGAACTGCTCCAGCCCCACAGCAGAAATCATACGCCTCAAGTCATCATCAACGTGGAGGCAGTCAAAAGCTGATATGTCCAGGAAGCGATATGGACGGGCCGCTATGCGGTCATAATCTACCCGGTGTCTCTCGTGGATCACCGGTCTAGTAGGTCGAGAAGAAGAAGAAGAAGAAGAAGGAGAAGATATGTCCCTCAGGACCAACTGCCTGTCAGAACTCATCTCTCTGTAATCTATCAGGTCACGTCGGTTGCTCTGACAACCCTGTAGAACACCTCGGCCGAGGCACAGGCCGACTGGACCGAGGCGAAGAGCTGTTCGATCCATTCCCTCAAAAATCCAGTTCTTTTCCCCCAAAATCACTACCACAGGTTCCTATGTGGTACTTAATCTGTTTCTCAGCAAATGTAGGGGCAACCAAAGCCCAAAACGAGGGAAAACTGTGAGGAAATAGAAGGTTAGGGTTTTTTCGATTTTTATCCCGATTCGGTCGATTGGCCTCGTTCTTTCTGCAGATTGGTGCTTGCAACGCGATCCTCTATCCTTTCCTTGTAGTTTGGAAGCGAGAATTGTCGAAAACGAGCGAGAAACGAAGAGACGAGGTGAGATGTGCGTCGCGGTCGAGGAGAAGGTAAAGAGAGGAGAGAGAATTCTTCAGCCCCTTTTATACCCTTTTCTGGAACTGTTGTCACCTCGGTCGAGGTGGTCTCGACTGGACTGAGGTGGTACGGACCGAGGTGAATCTTCAGAAACCCTAATCGCCTCGATTGCACAAGAATCATCTCGGTCGAGGTGTTGTGACAACAACCGAGATGTGTCTCACTCAAACTCCGTCTTCTCAAATTCTCGAACTTCTGACCTTCCAGTTGTGCTCATGGGTTGTATTCCTTCCTTAAATGTCACCTGTTGTCTGTCTAGGACGCCAAAATAAAACAAAAGCAAAGCAAAAGCAAACGATCTAAGCTACACTAGAAAAAGGGAAAAGAAAGCAATACCTTGGGTTGCCTCCCAAGAAGCGCTTGATTTAAGGTCGTTAGCTGGACCATAAGGCGTCTCTCAAACGAGGTATAGTGGTGCAACCTCCTCAACCGGAACTTCCGGTTTGTATTTCTTAAGTCCATGACAGTTGACCTTGAAGCTTCCACTCGTTTCTCCCCAAATCTCAACTGCACCATGAGGGAAAATATGTTTCACAACATAAGGTCCGGTCCATCTAGATTTCAACTTACCTGGAAAGAGGCGGAGGCGGGAGTTGAAGAGTAGAACTAAGTCTCCTTCTTTAAGCTCCTTAGGAATGATGCGCTTGTCATGCCATTTCTTCGTCCTTTCTTTATAGATTTTGGCATTCTCATAAGCGTTCAAACGCAGCTCCTCCAGCTCATTGATATCCAATAGCCGCTTCTCTCCGGCTTCCTTGATGTCGAAGTTCAACCATTTGATCGCCCAATATGCCTTGTGTTCTAACTCAACGGGCAAATGACAAGACTTCCCATATACCAAATTATAAGGGGTGGTACCAATGGGAGTCTTGAATGCGGTCCTGTAAGCCCAAAGAGCATCGTCCAACTTCATGGACCAATCCTTCCTCGTCCTATAGACGGTCTTCTCCAAGATTGCTTTAATTTCTCTATTCGATATCTCGACCTGTCCACTAGTTTGAGGGTGATAAGGGGTTGCTACCTTGTGGGTCACCCCATACTTTGATAGAAGTGCCTTAAACTTTCGGTTGATGAAATGCGTCCCTCCATCGCTGATGATGATGCGTGGAGTCCCAAAACATGGAAAGATAGTCTTATTAAAGAACTTCACAACCACCATGGCGTCATTAGTGGGAGAAGCAATGACTTCAACCCATCTAGAGACGTAGTCGACTACTAGAAGAATATAGAGGTTTCCTCCGGATGATGGGAAAGGTCCCATGAAATCCACTCCCCATACATAAAAAATCTCAACCTCTTGTATGTTATTGAGTGGCATCTCATTCCTTCTAGATATATTCCCTATTCTTTGGCATGCATCACAAGAGACAACAAACGTTTGCACATCCTTAAATAATGTGGGCCAAAAGAAACCGGAACGTAATACCTTAGTGCATGTCTTGTTGGCGCTAGCATGCCCTCCACAAGGAAGTGAGTGACAATGCCGTATAACGCTATTAACTTCATCTTCCGGAATGCATCTTCGAAGCATACCATCCGGCCCGCGCTTGAATAGCAGCGGTTCATCCCAGTAGTAATGGCGTACGTCCTTGAAGAATTTCTTCCTTTGAGCGTACGTCAATCCGGGTGGTATTTCCTCGAAAACAAGATAATTAACAATATCAGCATACCAAGGTCCTTTATTATCAGAAATTTGGTGGAGAAAATGTTCCACCAATTGAGTATGAATGTTAGAGAAGGGAGTAAGAAGTTTGTTATTTTCAGCAGTCTCAGTTGACATCATCTCACTTTCGACCTCGGTCGAGGCACAGAGGCGTTGACCGAGATGTTCTTCAGTCGCCTCGCTTGGTCCAGAAAGTGCCTCGGTCGAGGTATTGTAACTGGAACCGAAACTGGAGATCTTCTTATCCTGGATTAGTCTTTCAGTCTTAGCTCCTGGATCTTCTTCCAGTGCCTTTAAGCTCCGTATATCTGCATGACAAGAGGCCTCTATACCTTCCTCCATTAAACTAAAACTGATAACTTTCTCAAGTGGATCGTTAATAAGGACAGAGCTCACCAAATCTCTTGATTCTTATTCATCATAGATGTTGAAGATATCATTTCCTAGCTGCTCTCCCTTCATAGCCACAAGTAATGCAAACTCTACTTCATCTCCGCCAATATTGAATTTCATCTTGGCGTTCTTACAATCCACATTGCAACCCGATGTTGCTAGGAATGGCCTCCCAAGAATGATAGGAACAGGATGGGTAATGGAACGGTCCGCCATGTATAACCTTATCTTAACCGGCTTGGGCTCTCCAAGTCCGATCTTAACACATAGCTCCAGCGGAATGATGCTCACGCTGGCTCCGAGATCACATAAGGCTTCACAAGTGACATCCCCAACTTGAATAGGAATGCAAAATGAGCCGGGATCTCTTAACTTGGGTGGCATCTTCTCCTTCATGATTTGAATAAGCTCCGAGGATTTAGATGTCATCCTTACTTCACCAAAGTCTTCCAGTTTCCTTTTCCTTGATAAGATCTCTTTCAAGAACTTCCCATAGGCGGGCATCCCTAGAATAGCATCAAGGAAAGGAATGTTAATGTGTAGTTTATTCATCAAGTCAAGGAACATACCAAAATGCTTGTCTAGATGTGATCTGGCCCTTGACTGGGGGAATGGAAGTGGTTGTTTATATGCAGGAGGTGGAATATAAACTTCAATTTTCTCCTCCGCTTTTTGTGGCTCCACCTCGGTTGGCATCTCTGCCGAAGTGTTCTTCGACTGCACCTGGACCGAGGTGGTCTTCGTCGGTACTAGTACCGACCGAGGCACTGGATCTTCAGTCTTTAGTCCACTCTTCGTCGTTATGACGTCATAGATGTCTCCACAACGCTAAGCTTGATCAAGATGGCCTTCAGCACTGCGTCTTTCTTTTCCGGCTGGGACAAACTCGATCCTTGCTCCTGGCTCTTTAATGGAGTAGAAGAAAAAGAGGAAGAGAGGAAAGGATTAGAGGAATCGTTCGAATTGGATTTAGAATGATTGTTACCCGAATTTTGGTTGTTCGCCCTCAAATTATTGCTGTTGGATCCTCTATTGTTGTTGTAGTTGTTGTTCCGGGAACCGTTGTTGTTGTTACGGTATCCATTGTTGCTCCTTGATCCTTGGTCTTCCTTCATGGTTTGAGCAACTAAGAGTTCCTTCAATTGTTTCACGTCATTCTTCAAAGACGTGAGTTGATTGTTGTTGTTGTTAGGCGGAACTTCTTGAAAGTTGACTCTTTTAACTCCACCTTCAGCTCCTTGGTGGGAGTATTTCTCCATGTGCAAAGCTTGCTTCTATATGAACTCCCAAGCTCCGTCAATCGGCATGTCCATGAACGTGCCGGCTGATAGTAGTTGAAGGTTGAACTGGGTGCTTCCGTCCAGTCCCTTGAAGTATATCTCCAACAACTCTATCTTTGAAATCCCATGATGTGGGCAATCCAAAAGAATGTCTTTAAACCTCTCCCATGACTTGGACAAGCTCTCCTTGTCCTTCATAATGAATGCATTAATTTTCCCTCTCATTTCAGCGGTTTTAGAGGGGGGAAAGAATTTAGTCAAGAATTCCGCCGTCATCTCCTCCCAAGTACTAATTTTTCCTGGAGGAAGAGATTGATACCAAGTAAGAGCTCTATCTTTCAAAGAGAAGTAGAAAGGTCTTAGCTTGTAGTTGTTGTTTTCCAGCCTTGAAGGTCTCAAGGTCTCCATCAAGATCTCGTAGTTTTGTAGATGTTGATGCGGAGATTCCTTCTCTAGCCCTCCAAACTGACATTGGCGAATCATGGAAAGAACTTGCGGTCAAAGCTCATAATCATGGTCCGCTGGATCACCTAGGTTTACTCCTGGACGCCTCAGTTGTTGATTGGGGTCCATCCTTTGTCCTAGGGTTTGTGGAATACCTGCAAAAAGAGCACCTCGGACTAGCATCTGAGGTGGAAGTATCTCGGCCGGGGCGACAGGAACTAGGACCTGCCTCGGTCGAGGGTCTGGAACTGGATCCTGCCTCGGTGGAGGATCTGGAGCAGGGTCCTGTCTCGGTCGAGGATCTGGGTTCGGTCGAGGTAGATACTAGTCTCGTAAAGCTGCCATATGTGCTTCGATCGCTTCAGTCCTTGTGCGAGTTTCCTCCTTTTCCAGTCTTAGTTCTTCCTTGCTGAGGCGTAGCTGTTCTAACACCTCCTTCAATTCGGCCTCAAGATCGCGATTGTCTTGGTCGGCCATCTTCGCTTCTCTCAAGCGTCGTTTGTATGTCTTTTCTGGTTCGGGATCGTAAGGAACGATTTCCTTCCCAGCGCGGGTTCTTCGCATAAACCTAAGAAAAAGAACCTGCGAAAGTCACTCAAGTAGAGTGGTTAGTAGAAAGAGGGGGCAAATGCCCCGAAAGCAAACCGCAACCGGCTTGGTCGAGACCAAGTCCCCGGCAACGGCGCCAAAAACTTGTTCGCTCCAAACGGTGTGTGCAAGCTTTAAATTTATAACCCTAGATGTAAGCTTAAAACAAGGATGCGAAGCCGTAGTGTACGGGTCAATCGTAGTAAAAAGCAAGAAATTCTAGGGGTCGATCACAGGGACTTAGTGAAACAAAGCAGGAATAGGTAAGCTTATGAAATTACTAACCACGAAATCGATCAAAACAATCAAAGATGATAAAAAGTCAATAAAGGAAATATGCAATTCTAGGGATTAAAGCATCTAGTTGTTGTTCCAACTCAAGATCTAAAGATAAGCGGACAAAGCTGAGATTTTGCACAGGGAAGGTTTTAATAAAGTGGATTAGATCACCGGGTAAGTCTCACTAATCACTAATCCCGAACCGTAACTCCTATTACCGGGTAAGTCTCAAGGAATTAAGGAAAAGAACTATAACCTCAAACTAACACACCACTTAAGGGAATAGAATCAACCTTTACCGGGTAAGTCTCAGGCTAACTCACAAAGATGGGATGAAAGCACACTCAAACCCCAATAAAGGATAAACCTTTATTACCTACACTTATGATCTTAGGTAAACAAACAAAGGAATCACCGGGTAAGTCTCATCCTAGGCTTGCATTGAACCAAGAAAGGTGTAATAAGAATAGGATTTGGTAAACTCTAACACTTAACTCTCAGTTTCGGATCAGATAAGTCACCTCGGTCAGAAGAATTTCACCCCGGCCGAGATGTTCATCGACTGAGCGAAATGCTTAGGGTTAAGGTAAAGACTCGAACTTTCAGGGTCCTACTGTGATTTAAGATCATTCTATCATTGTTTTTCCCACAACCTTCAACCAATCACCCTAGAATCACACAAGGAAATTAGCCACTCATCATCTTGAAAGTGATAATCAAATATACGGGAAGAAAGAGAATAATTGAACAAGAAAACCTTAAGAGAAAGGCTTCAATAACTGGATCAATTATCAATCAACAAGCGTTCCTTGGATAAAAATCCAACAAGACAAACAACAATGAAGGGAATCTAAAGGGAATCTTACAAAACCCTTCACAAAGCTATAAAAGCAATAATCTTCCTTCTTCAACCTTCAAAAAAAGTTCTTCGAATCTCCCAACTGGAGTGTGGCTGTTCCGGTGTGTAGCGGATGTCTTTCTCAGCCGTTAGCGGATCTTCGGTGGGTATAGCACGATCGGATTTCAACCCTTTTTATAGGAAAATTACTCTCCAAATATAAGATATCTTAGAAAGATCTCTTCCCATAAAAATAGGTAAAAATATATGGGCTAACTTATCTTCTTCCTTCCAGAAATCCAGCCCAAAAAGATAAGATCCTCCTTCCAAAAATAAAAGATCTCAGCCAAGAATATAATATTCTTGTCGTGTCCAAGGTGTTCGCCTAGGTCGAGTCGACTCCTCTGGATCACCTCGGTCGAGGTGACTCTGTAGTCAACCGAGGTGAATCACAACTGAGTGTGAAATCTCTCAAATCTGGTCCAAAGTGAATCTATAATCCAATTCCATGATTCCTGGATTCTTCCTTAAGCTCCTGAATTTAGCTCCATTGACTCCTTAACTCCTTTTGCTCCTTTTTGATGTAAAACGTGCCATTTTACCTACGATTACAACGAAACTTGGTGTAGACCTCGATTCCCGCAAAGGTAGATGAAACGACAATATAATCACATAATATATATACAAACATGCAGATTATCGAAGATAAAACATCTAAACAGGCCCCAAAATATAGGCAATAATTCATGTTATCAAGGTCTTTCGAGCTAAGATCGAGACTATTGAGAAAATTCCTCCCCCTTGTTAAGTTAAGGGTGTGCAGAGTTTTCACGGACATGTAGGTTTCTACAAGAGGTTCATCAAGGATTTCTCGAAGATTTCTAAACCACTCACTAATCTATTGAATAAGGATGTTGTTTTTGAGTTTTCGCAGGAATGCCTTGATGTGTCTTACAGGATAAAGGAAGCGTTGATCACCGCTCCCATCATTCAACCTCCCGACTGGACTTTGCACTTTGAGATCATGTGTGATGCTAGTGATGTGGCCGTAGGAGGGGTACTTGGAAAAAAGAAGGATGGCGGGACCAACGCCATTTACTATGCTAACAAGACGCTAGATGAAGCTCAACTGAACTACGTCACCACCGAAAAGGAGCTATTGGCGTTTGTATATGCTTTTGATAAGTTTCGCTCTTACTTAGTAGGAGCGAAAGTTATTGTTTATAGTGACCATGCAACTATTCGTTACTTGCTTGCTAATAAGGATGCAAAGCCGCGCCTTATTCGTTGGATTCTCTTGCTTCAAGAGTTTGACCTAAAGATTCGTGATAATAAGAGATCCGATAATTTTGTTGCGGATCACCTCAGTCGGTTACCTCCCTCCTTGCTCGAGAAGGACGATCTACCCATATGTGATTCATTCCCCGATGAACACTTGCATTTGCTGGAACGTTTGATAGACTTTTTTATCTCACCCCATAATGAAGGTGAAGTATGGGGTGAGGACACCTTCCAACATGTTTAAGGATGATGTACAGTCTAGATAGCAACCTTAAATCAAGCGCTTCTTGGGAGGCAACCCAAGGTATTGCTTTCTTTTCCTTTTTCTAGCTTAGTTTTAGATAGTTTGCTTCGCTTTGTTTTTGGCGTCCTCTAGATAGAAACCAGGTACTTTCTAAGAGAGAATTACAACTCAGGAGCTACATGGAAGGACAAAAGTTCGAGAAGTTGAGAAAACGGAGCTTGACTAAGATACATCTCGGATGTTGTCAGAACGCCTCGACCGAGATGTTTTTCGCCAACCGAGATGGTCTTATCTGGGAGCTGTTTCTTATTTCTCTATGCAATTGAGCTAGGTCCGTTTAGTATTCTGATTCTAACTTATATTTGACCCATTGGGACAATGTGTCCCAAGTATGGGGTATTTGGATGTATTAATTTGACTTTATGTGTATGACTTCCTCGGATACTTATGATCTTATGCTGCTTTACTTGGCTTTATGTGTTTATCTGCCATTACATGCATACATGCAGGTTTTTGTTTGAGAAAAACG
This sequence comes from Fagopyrum esculentum, assembly GCA_033239045.1. Classification (NCBI taxonomy): domain Eukaryota; kingdom Viridiplantae; phylum Streptophyta; class Magnoliopsida; order Caryophyllales; family Polygonaceae; genus Fagopyrum; species Fagopyrum esculentum. The sequence goes on along the minus strand of BSUD01000008.1, from coordinate 82,593,700 downwards.
TCGAAGACTGGTTTGAAAAAAAAATTTATTGACCTTGACCGGGATGTTCTTGACTGGACGAGATAGGCCCCTCGGATGACGTTAGAACACCTCGACCAAGGTGGGTTCTTAACTGAGAGTTTTTCGAAACAATTTTGTGCTTCTTCTCTGATATGACCTCAATGATGATTCTGTTTGCAGATTAGTTTTGAAATCTTTATATACTCGAAAAGTTTTATGATATGTTTAAGTTGCAAAATGCTTTGTTTGAAGTTTTTGTAAGATCTTGAGCCTTTGGAGCCTAGGAACCTTGCTGAGCCTTTGGAGCCTAGGAACCTTGTTGAGCCTTAGCTAAGTTAGCCTTGACACTGTCAGCCGCCCCAGAGGACCCTGCCAGCCGCCCCTGCGCCTTAGTCGGTCCGCCCCTGCGGTTTTGTGCGGCTGCAGCCACTTTTGTTGACTTCGGACCTTGCATTTGGGGGAGCTTCGTATATAAGCCTCCCCATCCTCTGATGAAGGGTTTCTTCACTCCATTGTAGCTCCTTCATCACCTTTACGCTCTTCTTCTTCTTCCTCTTCTCATCTTTGCTTCTACTTGATCTTGTGAGAGAGTTTTGAGAGTTTTAAGTGTGGCTTTGGCTTTGGATGACCTTGCTAATGTTGCTGTGTGTTGTTGGTGATGTGTTAAAGTGGTGAGGGGTGTGGATACTCCATAGTTGCAGCCTAGGGTGGACGTAGATGCCGTACACCGTTATGCTAGGATGAGCCTAGCAGTATCAGTGGGATAGCGCCAGAGCAAATTCAAGAAGATATGGCTCGAGTAGCACTCATTAGAGAGAGGATGTTGGCTGCACAAAGTCGCCAGAAGTCGTATGCAGACAAGAGGCATCGACCTCTAGAGTTCAGGGTAGGAGCTCATGTCTGGTTGAGAGTATCTCTGACGCGAGGCGTCAGACGTTTTGGCATAAAGGAGAAGTTGAGTCCCCGGTATGTAGGCCCTTTTGAGATCCTAGATAGAGTTGGGCGAGCGGCTTACAGATTAGCTTTGCCTCCGAGGTTAGAGGGTGTTCACCCCGTATTTCATGTGTCTCAGTTGCGGGAATATATACCAGATCCAAGGCACATTGTGACTTATGACGATGTGGTGGTTGAGCCAGACCACACGTTTGTAGAGCACCTTATTGCTGTCCTAGAGCGAGGTGTGAGACGCCTGCGTTCGAAGGATATCCCTATGTTGAGGATACAGTGGTCTAGACGCGGACTAAATGAGGCTACCTGGGAGACAGAGGATAGTATCCAGAGGAACTATCCGGAGTTCTACGTTGAGTTAGAGGCACCAGTAGAATCCATTAGTAGATCTTAGCGCCTTCTTAGTGAGTGCTTGTATGCTATGTGCTTACGTGATATGTTGTGTTTCCGTGCTACTTGCGTGTGCATACGATCTGTTAGATCCTGTTTGCTAGCACGAGATAGGTATAGCTGGAGATGGTTTTTTCCTCCATGCTATGGTGTATGTTATAGGATTAGCAGGAGCCGGTTCTTTCCTCCATGCTATCTTTGATGGACATAGTGTGAGTGGAGATGGTTTTCCTCCACATAGTAGTGTTATGTGTACTTGGTGGCTGGAGACGGTTTTCCTCCATGCCAGTATGCTGTGGTTAGTGTTTGGCTAGAGATGATCTTCCTCTAGGCCTTGTGTAGAGTTACGATGCTGGAGTTGTGATACCTTCATGTTGTGTTGAGGATATAGAATGTTATAAGTTTTGACCTGACGTTTTGAGGAGAGAGTTTACCTCGGCCTTTGGGTACGAGAGACTTTGGGTTTTTGCAAGTTTCGGGACGAAACTTGTTTTAAGGGGGGTGAGATGTAAGAGCCTGAGCCTTTGGAACCTAGGAGCCTTGCTGAGTCTTAGCTGAGTTAGCCTTGACACTGTCATCCGCCCCAACGGACCCTGCTAGCCGCACCTGCGCCCCAGGTGAGCCGCCCCTGTGCCTTAGTCGGTCCGCCCCTGCAGTTTTGTGCGGCTGCAGCCACCTTTGTTGACTTCTGACCTTGCTTTTGGGGAAGCTTCATGTATAAGCCTCCCAATCCTTTGATGAAGGGTTTCTTCACTCCATTGCAGCTCCTTCATTACTTTTACGCTCTTCTTCTTCTTCCTCTTCTCATCTTTGCTTCTTCTTGATATTGTGAGAGAGTTTTGAGAGTTTGAGTGTGGCTTTGGCTTTGGAAGACTTTGTTGAGGTTGTTGTGTGCAGTTGTTGTTGTGCTGAAGTGGTAAGAGGTATGGATACTCCATAATTGCAGCCTAGGTTGGTGTGGTAAGTTCCTTCCCTTCTTCTCTCTTCTTCCTTCATCCTTGATTCCTTCTTCATCCTTCTAGCCTAGGATCACAAGTTCGACTTGTGATTGGATCTTCCTGGATGTTTTGATGATCATATGTGTGTATACATGCATATATGTTGTTGTAGTGTGTTGAAGACGCAAAGAGGGTCGAGAAAGGAGTCGAAGAGAAGCCGGGACCAACTCTCTGCACAGTTGGCCACCCCTGCGCCTAACCTGAGCCGCACCTGCGCCTGATGTGGAGCCGCCCTTGCGCCTCCGGTGAGCCGCCCTTGCGCCTCCGGTGAGCCGCCCTTGCGCCTCCGGTGAGCCGCCCCTGCGCTTCACTGGGCTAGCTGGTGTGTTCTTACTTCTGTTGGGGCATACCTTGTTGGTATGTCTTCCTTCCTTCCTTTCATTTAGCTTTGGCTTAGTTGTTGGCTAGGTTAGGATGGTTAGGATGAGTGGTATGCTAGAGATGTGCCTTAGGCACTTGTGTTGATGTTGAGTGTATGCTATAGGCATATGTGAGTTTGTGTTGATCTTTAGGTTGTAGGTTGGTTCTGGTTATGGAGACGAGTCTCCTAACCCTTTCAGGTTGTGATGTTGTGTGCCTTGCTCTTGCAGGCGTTTGTTTCTTCCCCGAGGGGAAGCTGTGACGTGGTAGAGGATACGAGTGTATCAGGTAAGTCCATAGGACTTGCTTAGCGTACGTTTATAGATTTTATGATTGTGATGGTTGTGTGTGTTCATATCTTTGTGCATTTATAACTTAAACCAGACTAGGACGCCCATTCATTATATTTATATGGCCCAAGTGTGTTATAACGGGCGGTAACCACTTGTCTCCGCCTGCTGGGTTAGGAGGAGGTGCCCTGAAGATGATCTCACAGGAGGGGACGAGTGACGGTCACCCCCATGCAAAACTCATGTGTTACGTTGGATGGGGCGGGGTTCTTGAGGCTCCTCATGTTACAAAAGAAGTTGAATTAGTAATGGTATAACGTAATTAAAGATAACAAATGAATGTGTGTGGCATTGCATGTATGAGATGTTGTGGTGTGTTTGTGTTATTACTATCATGCTTATCTATTGCTATAGCTAACGGTGTATACCGTGTTGTAGATGATCTGCAGGTTAGGAAGACTGCAGAGTGAGTCAGATGGTGTGACCAGCTGAGGACTTTAGTACATTAGGATGCGTGGGTTGGGGATCTTTTGTATTAGTTGATGTGGTTGTTATGGTTTTGTACTCGGCTTTGAGTTTGTAAACTCTTTTGATGTATCATACAGTTTTTATGTATTTGTGTTTACTCTACTTGTGCCTTGTTGTAAGATCCAGTGAACTTGTTGTCACGCTAGGGTCAGGATCCATTGTGAGATCCTAGCCCATTGTAGCATTCCGAGTCCCGCGGATTCGGTGTGTTACAGTTTTAGCATGTTTAATACTTTGTTTTTTATCAAAATTATTTTGGATTTGAAGGTTGACACCACATGATGAGTTCTCTCACATTCTTCCTAGGATGATTAAGGCAATTCATTCTCTTCTCTTCTTCTTCTTGATCATGCTTAGCCCCTCATATACATATTTGCCTCTCTTTACTTATCCGGGAATTTGGAAGCAAGCAAAGAAAAGCAAGTGAAAGTGAAGTTTAGATGGTGGCTGAAAGTCTTAGAAATAAACAAATAGGCTTGGGGAAGTCAATCAAGATGATGAGTAACTCGGCACCATTCACATAGCCGGGTGTTTGTGTTTTGCCAAAATCGGATTGGGCGATATTCCTAACGGGTCATGGTTCAAGGGTTTGAGGCATCTCGTGAAATTGATGATTGCTGATTTCCTAGGCTTCGGTTATTGTGCACCTCTGTCCATGCATCCCAAAAAGTAAAGTAAAATAAGCAAAGCTTATTGGTGGAAGATGTTGTGATTCAAAGAAAGTGAAGTAAGATCCTTTTCCCGGTTTCTAGCACCACATATACATCCCACCCTCACACGTTTCTTGACCTCTTTTGGAAGCCCTTGAGACCTCAAGCTTGTTGATTGACTTGGTGGTTTAAACTAGATTATACATGATTGATTTCGATAAATATGATTTATTATGCATTCTATGATTTTATGCAAAGATGAACAACTTCCTTATATTTATAAAATGTTTTGATCATAATTTGATTTTAAACACCATGAAGCATTCTCTTAGAGTGATCTATGAGTAGATCACACCACCAAAAATGTTTTGAAGTACTTTTCATTGATCTTTATGACTTATAATCCATTCTATCTTGTACTTAAGATTTGGAACTTGATTGGGGACAAGCAAGGGACAAGTATGGGGTATTTTGATAGCATGTATTATAGTCTATATTTAGGGGCTAGTTTAGACGTTTTATCTTCATAAATTTGCATGTATGGATGTATATTATGTGATTATATTGTTGTTTTGTCTACCTTTGCGGGAATCGAGGTCTACACCTAGTTTCGTTGTAATTGTTGGTAAAATGGCACGTTTTGCATCAAAATGGAGCTAAGGAAGCTAAGGAGTCGTTGGAGCTACATTCTGGAGCATTGTGAAGATCTCAGGAAGCATGGAAATGAATAAGAAGATTGAATTTGGACCATATTCGAGAGATTCTACATTCAGTTGACATTCACCTCGGTCAGCTACAGTACCACCTCGACCGAGGTGATTTTGAGGAGCGTCCCGACCGAGGCGAACACCCTGTCGCAGGCGAGATCTATATTTTTGGTTGAGATCTTTTATTTTTGGAAAGAAGATATCTTATATTTTTGGGCTAGATTTCTTGAAGGAAGATATGATTTATGATTGATTTATTTTGAGAGAGATATATATATATTTTATAGGGAATTATCTTTTTAAGATATTTTATCTTTGGAAGATAATTCTCCTACATAAAGGGTTGAATTTTCCACAAGTTCAAGCATGCTTAAAGCATCCAGCGATTGAGGGATTTTCTAGAGGTTTGAAGGAAGAGTTGAAGGAAGTATTGAATTTCAAGGAAGGAAGGAAGGAATCATAGTTGGAGTTGGCTTTTGAAAGAGTTTGTAAGATTTTCTTAGATTGCTTTTGGTTTGTTGTCTTTGATGAGTTGTGATTGAGGAACGCTTGTTTGGTTGTTTGATTCAGTTATTGAGACCTTTTTCTTAAGTTTTTTTTGTTCGAATATTGGTTCCTTTTCCATAAATTTGATTATTGTTATCATGATGATTGTTGACTAAGTTTCTTATGCGATTCTAGGGTGATTGCCTGAAAGTTGTGGGGAAGATGATCATAGAATGATCTTAATCCCAACAGGACCCTAAAAGCTCGAGTCTTTAACCTTAACCCCAGAACACCTCGCTCATTCGTTGAACATCTCGGTCGGGGTGGAATCTGACTGAACGAGATGACCTTTCCAGAACCTATTCTGAAGTTAAGTGTTCTAGTTTGCCAAATCGTATCCTTATTACACCTTTCTTGGTTCAATGCAAGCCTAGGAAGAGATTTACCCGGTGATTCCTTTGTTTGTTTACCTAAGATCATAAGTATAGGTGATAAAGGTTTATCATTTATTGGGGTTTGAGTGTCCCTTCATCCCATCCTTGTTAGTTAGGTTGCGACTTAACCGGTAAAGGTTGATTCTATTCCCTTGGGTGGTGTGTTGGTTTGAGATTACATTTCCTTTGCTTAGTACCCTGAGACTTACCCGGTGATAGGAGTTTTGGTTTGGGATAGTGAGTAGTGAGACTTATCCGGTGATCTATTCCCACCTTAGAAACACCTTCCCTTTGCAAACCTCTGCTTTGTCCGCGTTATCCTTTGAAATCTTGAGTCGGAACCACAATTAGATGCTTAAATCCCTAGAATCCACATTTCCCCTTACTTGACTTTATATCATCTTTGATTGCTTTTAGTTAATTGCAATATTTGACAACCTGATTTTGTGCTTTGTTTCAACTAAGTCCCTGTGATAGACCCTTGGAATTCTTGCTTTTATTACAATTGACCCGTACACTGCGGGTTCGCATATTTGTTCAAGCATACTTCTTGGGTTATAAGTAATAAAGCTTGCACACACCGTTTGGGGTGAAAATTGCACCAGAATAACGTTTTGCCCGCATGCAATTTCTGAACCCATCCGTCATGAGATTTAATCAACCAAACAACCCATAATCACCAGACTAATATAACAAGCATAATGGAATTTTTAATCATCCATTTTTTCGAGCCTAATGTCAGTTTAGTCAAATTGCAATATGGAAAATGAATAAATTCATATTTTATTCGTTACTAACCCGATTGACGATTTAATAGAAGATTCGGAATCACAACGACGCAGACTACGCTCGAACAACATCAAATTCACCAGAATCGGAGTGAATGAACCGGCCTAGTAACATATATGCTCGACCAAGCCTTCAATTCCTTGGAATTACGAAAACTCGTACCAATATGAAGAGAATGAAGAGTGCAATCAAAAAACTCAAATACATTTGAAATTGGATTAGAAACGAAGAGTTGATCGAGGTTGACAGAAATCAAAGTTTTTACGAGGAAACGTGAAAGGAAAAGAAATAATAAATGATTTTCCACTATTTATAGAGAAGACAACAATCATCCTTTAGCGAAGTCGATAATTATCCTTTCGCTTATATAAAGGCGGGACGAACCCGTTTCTGCAAACTTCTCAAAATTGGAATAATAAATCTGAAATAATGTGTGGATACCTGTTCCACAACTGCCTCAGAAAACGCGTATTCCTAAGCCTTCTTTCTTAGCCGCTAAGAAACAAAATAGCGACTCTTTATGCCGTTTTTCCTTCCCATGTTATTTTTTATCTAAGACATGTCCGATGTCTTGATCATTTCACTCAACTGCCTATTTACTAATTAAAGCTCTCAAATGCTCCAAATAACACTGGATGGTAAAAATATTTACCCAGGGAAAAAGTGAAAAATTCCCCAAAAGTCCAAAATAACGCCAGGAACATTACAGTGGGACTCATAGTCATCACATACGCAATCGTCGCTAGTTATGTGTCACTTACTATCGATAATTAAGTTAAGTAACATTAATCATCATTAATTCGAATTTAAAAATCATAGCTCTTACGAAAGTTACCAGGGAATGTTAATTTGACCATATCACTCTTTTAAGGAATTAAAGATCTCTCTTTTTATAAATTAAGGAAATACGGATCACACATTATGTACATACATTAAAAAAACAGATTTAGGTTATGCTGTGTAAATGTATGTCTTTAATCGATAAAGATTTGGCCAACCAAAGATCTTCATGCATATGATTTAGTTTGACAAGTCCGATGTATATAATCAAATTGGATCAAATTACTGGAACCAATAACCACCACCTCGATATAATATACATGTGCTATAATAAAGTATATATCATTACCAAAAATAAATAGATGATAATACCAAAATAAATTTAATTTGGCAAGCAGTCTGTAATTAACAAACGAATTTACTCATTTTCTATTTTGGTTATTCTCATTAAGTCTATATATATATCATAACTCTTAAATCAATTTTAAACTGTAACACCCCAAATCCGTGGGATATCGGAATGCTACGAGCGAGACCTCACAATGGGTCCCGACCCTTAGCTTGACAATAATTTCACCAGACCTTTCCAACAAGGCACAAATAAAGGCCAAAACCGAAAACAAGTTTAATGAAATGCCATGATTCCCGAATACAACAAGAAAGGAAAGACATCAGCCGTCTAAAAAACATCGCCAAGATACACAATATAATATACAACGATAATACATGGACTCAAAATCCCAAACTCGACCTAAGATGTACGGAACCCCGGCTGCCTACTCCTCCAAATCACTCGGCCACACCTAACCTACAAGTCAACTACAACAATCGGTATAAAACCGTTAGCTCACATTCTAGGCATTATAAAGATAGCAAAGGCACAAACACACGCAAAAGCACACACAACACACATCATGCTCATAAACATACACTCTTGGTTCTTATTCTCTTTTTAGGTTATTTCATTTCTAATCCATTCATTCAAAGTGTGACACGAGAGTATTATAAGTCTCGCCTCTATCCCTGTGCAACCAACAGGAGGGTGGCGGCGCCCAACCCGTATACCCTGAGGGAGTGATGAAGAAGCCCGCCCGTATACCGTGTATGGCCTAGTCGCAGAGATCCCCCTAGTATCCCTCAGGAAACTGAGCGGTGATGTCACCGCCGGATAATAACATACAATGGGCCAAATATATATAACCGAGTTGCCCTAATCCGGTTTCATGATATAAACAAAGATAAAGCACACACCATCATCACATATCTAAATAATGCGTAAAAGCGAGCTAAGTAAGTCTGTAGACTTACCTCGTCCGAAACCTAGCTAAAAACAGATCTCACTTCCCGTAGGAATACTCATCTCCTGATCATAACAAGGAAAAAATCAATACCACTCTCATAAGCTAGAAGTCCTTAGACTTCTAGACCCGATGATCCCACAAGATCATAAACCATAACCCATAGTAGGACGAACGATCCTAGTCTCAACAAAGGCAACGATAACAACTATATGCACATCCTAGCTCGCAAACTCACATCCATGTACTAACCATCTAAACCCTCACAAAGCCTCACAATGCAGCCCTACCCTCAACTCATGAACCAACTCAAAAACATGCAGTCATCAAGCCATAGATCATTTCGAAAACCTCACAAACTCGCTTAAGGTCAACAAGCCACTACATGGCATTCCAACTATACTAGGTCCAATCCTAGCATGCTTCTAGTCATCAAAACTCTCTAAGGTCATCAATGAACCTATATTCAAGGTAGGGAACTCACCAAGAAAAGGCACGGGCTCGGAAGGAGGAAGAACAGCCGAAAAAGGGAGAAGAAGGCCGCAAGGGCGTGTTGGCTGAGCCAGTGGCCGCTCCTGCGGCCTAGAGGTCCGCCCCTGCGGCTCCTGGTGGCCGCCCCCGCGGCTTCTACTAGCCGGCCTTGCGGATTAGGGTATTGGCCGCCCCTGCGGCTATGAAGATCCGCCCCCGCGGTCGAACAACAAAAGGTGCTCAGCGATGGCTTCTTCGACGATTTCTTGTTGTACCTTGGCCTCCTAGCTTCCTTGCTTGGCTCCAGAACGTCCACACACATAAACATCATCAACACAATATATCTAAGCTAGATCCGAGCACATGCAATACAAAGAGGAAGAAAGCTAAGAATCCATGGCTTCCACCATTGGAGCTCAAGGAAGGAGATGAAGATGAAGAAATGGAGATGGAGGAAAGGGCTTACACTTACAAATCCGGATCTGTAGCTTAACTCATTGTTGGACATCAAACAAGAAGAAGCATGGGAAGATCATCAAGAAGGGCTTCCAAGAGCTTCCAAGCCAAAGAGAGAAGAAAGAGATAAGGGAGAGAAGCTTTCACGTGAAATCAAGAATGAGAGAGGAGAGAGAGAGAAAGGACAAGGCTGCCACCAAAAGGGGAGCTCAAAGGTCAGCTGACCCATTCTCCCAAAAATGCTAGGAACCGAGGGGTCCAAAAGCGAGGGTGGAAATGAGAGGTTGGAACGAGATTTTGGAATAAACCCGACGCTCAGCACTTTGTGCGTGCGGGAAAACTGAGCCGCACCTACGGAAAGGTCGATAAACCTCTCAACACCCGGAATAAAAATTCCGGATGTTACAACTACTCCCCCTAAAAACAAGTTTCGTCCCGAAACTTTGATAACGCAAAACTCTCGGTATAAGAACTCGGTAACCACTCAAAGCCGAAAACGTGCCACTCTCTACTCGATAACCATCATACACTTGTATAACAACGTCAAGACCTCTCAAGGCCGACATACATACTCACACGAACCTCATAACGCATATCAAGTCAAGACCTAACCAATCACACAATACATTCCCCCTCGGGGCACAAAACACATAACCTCATACATGTGCATAACACCTAACTCATCGGCCATCTCAAATGTAACTAGCTCGTCGTAAACTCAACCCAAGATAGTTCCCCATGTCCTCTGGTAGTCTCTTTGGCTCCGCATTTACCACTAGATCAACACGACTAATATCATAACTTCGAGTAACGTATATACTTTCATGATTGTTATCAGAAGAAATATCAGAAGATACTCTCCCAACTCTCATCAGTATCTCAAGGGTCCGATAATTCGGAAACTCAACTATTCCTTCTTCGGGTCCACCATGTACGACGCTTTGCGTCCATGTTATTCTAGGCTAGATCCATCACATATCAGAAAGCTATCACCACCTCTACCATTCAAATTCCAACGCCACGATGTACTAGAATTCCGTTCATAAAAGCCTAACAATGCCCATCATAAGAACATTCCAACTATCATAAAATGTGCACTCATTCCCCGGAAGTGTCTAGATGACACTTGCTCTCATTTTATCATGGGGGTTCTTAACACGTCCTTTACAGCTTTGAAAGCCTTCTCTAACTTGCCATACGCCCGAGGACGAAAGTTGTCTTGAAAGATAACCTGGCCTCTAAGCGGTACTATCCCGCTGCCCCACAAATCTCTAGATAAAACATTCACCTCAAACCAAAACGATGATACTGGATACCGTAGGTAATCTCCCTATTACTTGGTGGATTCCATAATTAGCCGACTCATCGGTCCTGTTTCCCAAGACGGTGTAAAATGTGTTATCTCCGTCGGTCGGTACATACTGACTCAAATACGTCACAATCTTTGCATGTTCTCAAACCAGTAATAACCTCTATGGAGGTATCCTCCCACTCCCACTGCATAACTTGTGGTTGATGAAGTCTTCTTCCTCGTCTTAGGGTTCTCAACTTGACCTACGACGAGTGACATAATTGATATGTACTTAGCCACCACAACCTTAAGGTCGTCTCTCCAATGTGAACATCTCCAAACCAGATACCTCTTACTAGTACCATGGTGAACTAGTAAGGGTAGTGTGAGCCTCTTGGAGGCTCTATCTCAGCTCTCCATCATAAGCTCATATAGACGCTCCTACCGTCCCAACAAAACCGTCATCCCATAAAGGTAACTATGGGGTCTCTTCTCGGGGTCTTTAGTCCCAGATCTTTATCGAAGCTCTTTCAGAAACTCGATAAACGCACATCATTAACAACTCTATTGCAATCCGCTTCAGAAACTCGATAAACGCACATCATTAACAACTCAAACTTACCAATCGTGCTCGTGAGTCCAAAAAGACCTCACAACAACTTGTAGTCACCAAACCTGCCACACATGCCATCTTTCGAAGGTCCTTTCTTTACTCCACCCAAATCTGATGTCATCTCGACTCCAAGTCGATCTTATAAATCTTAGTAATCATATGCAACAAGTCTTAACGAGCCTCTCACTACAGAGAAGATACCTCAACATGTCATTAACCATATACCTCACTCGATAAACAAAGTACAACTTTTCTTCCTTGTACCTTTCCTCAAACCCGTACCAGAATTCTGTGTGGGGAAAACCCGAAGAAGTTCCCCATTCAAACTACCGCAACTTCCAACTCGTAAATTCTCAAGTGCTACCATCTTAAGCTTACAACTTGCAATATTACTATAATCTCGGTCCTCAAATACACACCATAGCCACAAGGCTCCTTCGGGTGAGTCAAGAAACTTTGACACATATCTCGTTCGCGGAAACGTATCAACCATTTCATAAGAAGAGAAAACACCATGCATCCTCTTTACATATTTTTCACATTTGCGTAAAGCAACTAGGGAAGTCACTCCTCTAATTTGATCACTAGGTCCCGTTAACATGTTCCACCTTAAAGGTCCAAATCCACGCCGTTCTCTTCACATGTCAATCTCGTGACCGCAAAAGGTCATGTAAGGTCACTACAATCCCTCTCTGGGAGGTCTAATCATAGTTACTTGCTTTAACCACTTCACGTTATATGACCAAGACACAAGCGCCTTAGTTGATATACCTTCTCACCATTGGCATTGAACCGCCGGCATACATCAACTCTCAAAACCGATCCGCTATGTTCTACCATCTTGTTTACTCTTTCCTTCCGGGCTCATCACTAGGCAATCCCGCACACGTACGTTCTTAATTTCCACCGGTCAGATTATAGTTGGACTCCTTGAGGTCATCGACTTAACTATCTTATATGCTCTTCATGTCACCTTTAGCCCAAAGGCTACCCTCCTCGGGGTACTCTTACTTTAACTCCGTTAATTCAGTCTACACTCTTAGACTCTTCCCTTTCATAGGCTTAACCACTTTCTCAAGATGTCTTTCAAGTGAACCTTTCAAACATCTCTATCGTTAGATAGTGTCCTCTCATGTGTCTCTTAGGTGGGTAACTCAACTCCTTTCATAATAGAAAGCTCCTTGTTGTGTTTCGCATCCTCTCGGGGTCAAATGAATTCATCTTTCTTCTTTCTTGACGTTTGTTGGCAATATTACAATTTTGGAAAAACGGTCAACTCCACCAAGGAAATTATACTATGTGAATCCTCACCTCGCCATTCTTCTCCAAATTCTCGTAAGTACGAAGAAGCCATTCTGCCGGTATTCTAGGAACTTTACACTTCATCTTTTGGTACCTCCATAAGCTTAACTTACGGTCTCCTAATCCTTTCGTCGTTTCTTGATCATACGTCTCATCCCGACTCCCGTGCTTAGGAGTGTCTAGGGAAAGCACGCCTTAAATGGGATCGCCACTTGCAATCCTACACACTTGATCCACTTCTTCCGTTTATCGTCACGCCTCTTGGTCTTCACCATAAGTGGGTCGTCTTAGGTTGCTTTCATCTCCGCTCAATCATTGTTTCTTCAAAACCGCCCCACATCTCCATGTTAGTTTCTTGCTGGTATCGATCTCGATCTCGACTTCTCTTAAGTTATTTCAAGTCTTTCTTCTACTTGTTCGTCCTTGAAGCGATAATTTCAATAACCTTTTCCTCCTTGTTTTGCCATCCTTGAAAGGAATCCGATGACACGTCAAGGCGTTCACCAACACGTGATGCTCCACTCGATACATGAGTTGACTCGTCCTCGCATGTATACTATTCTAAGTCCAACGGCGTTGTCCAAGGCGATGATATCAAACTATCATCTTAACTATAAGGTCCCATATCTACTTACACTACTATATATAATAAGCATATATATATAAGACTATATAAGCCTTGTGGCCATAATACTACCAACATCTCATACCACATGTATAAACTCATATAATATATAAAGTCCAAAACAAGTTACAATCCAACATAAATCCATAGTCTAAAACATCCTAAGTTCACAAGTCCGTATCTATATATGTATACATAATATAATAATAAAAATCCACAACTATATCGCCGAGTTCCGCGGAGGAAGTGGTGGTCCCGTACATACTACCCTAACTAACTAATGCATATGAATTTTGAAAACAAAAAGTTAGAACCCGTGGGGGTTCTGTTTATTCTTCATTTCGGCCTTTAGAAGGTTGCGAGTGCCATTGTTGTCAACCTAGGGCTCTGATACCACTTTGTAACACCCCGAATCCACGGGATAGGGGAATGCTACGGCCGAGACCTCACAATGGGATCCGACCCTTAGCCTGACAAAAATTTCACCGGACCTTTCCAACAAGACACAAATAAAGGCCAAAACCGAAAACAAGTTTAATGAAATGACATGATTCCCAAATACAACAAGAAAGAAAAGATATCATCCGTCTAAACAACATCGCCAAGAATACAGAATATAATATACAACGATAACACATGGGCTCAAAAACCCAAACTCGATCTAAGATGTATGAAACCCCGGCTGCACACTCCTCCGGATCACTCGGCCACACCTAACCTACAAGTCAACAACAACAATCGGAATATAACCGTTAGCTCACATTCTAGGCATTATAAAGATAGCAAAAGCACAAACACACGCAAAAGCACACACAACACACATCATGCTCATATACATAAACTTCCGGTTCTTATTCTCTTTTTAGGTTATTCCATTTCTAATCCATTCGTTCAAAGTGTGACACAAGAGTATTATAACTCTCGCCTCTTTCCCCGTGTAACCAACAGGAGTGTGGCGGCTCCCTACCCGTATACCCTGAGGGAGTGATGAAGAAGCCCGCCCGTATACCATGTATGGCCTGGTCGAAGAGATCCCTCCAGTGTGCCTCGGGAAACTGAGCGGTGATGTCACCGCCCGATAATAACATACAATGGGCCAAATATATATAACCGAGTTGCCCTAATCCGGTTTCATGATATAAACAAAGATAAAGGACACACCACCAACATATATCCAAATAATCCGTAAAAGCGAGCTAAGTAAGTCCGTAGACTTACCTCGTCCCGAAGCAAGCTAAAAACCGATCTCACTTCCCGTAGGAATACTCATCTCCTGATCATAACAAGAAACAAATCAATACCACTCTCATAAGCTAGAAGTTCTTACACTTCTAGACCCAATGATCCCGCAAGATCATAAACCATAACCCATACTAGGAAGAACGATCCTAGTTTCAACAAAGGCAACGGTAACAACTATATGCACATCCTAGCTCACAAAATTCACATCCATGTACTAACCATCAAAACCCTCGCAAAGCCTCACAATGCAGCCCTACCCTCAACTCATGAACCAACTCAAAAACATGTAGTCATCAAGCCATAGATATTTCCGAAAACCTCACAAACTCGCTTAAGGTCCACAAGCCACTACATGGCATTCCAACTATCCTAGGTCCAATCCTAGCATGCTTCTAGTCATCAACACTCTCTAAGGTCATCAATGAACCTATACTCAAGGTAGGGAACTCACCAAGCAAAGGCAGGGGCTCGGAAGGAGGAAGAACAGCCGAAAAAGAGAGAAGAAGGCCGAAAGGGCGTGTTGGTTGAGCCGGTGGCTGCCCAGCGGCTCCTGGTGGCCACCCCCGCGGCTTCTGATGGCCGCCCCTGTGGCTTAGGGTATTGGCTGCCCCTGCGGCTCTGAAGATCCGCCCCCGCGGTCGAACAACAGAAGATGCTCAGCGATGGCTTCTTCGACGATTTCTTGTTGTGCCTTGGCCTCCTAGCTTCCTTGCTTGGCTCCCGAACGTCCACACACATAAACATCATCAACACGGTAGATCTAATCTAGATCCGAGAACATGCAAAACAAAGAGGAAGAAAGCTAAGAATCCATGGCTTCCACCATTGGAGCTCAAGGAAGGAGATGAAGATGAAGAAATGGAGAGGGAGGAAAGGGCTTACACTTACAAATTCGAATATGTAGCTCAACTCATTGCTGGACATCAAACCAGAAGAAGCATGAGAAGATTATCAAGAAGGGCTTTCAAGAGCTTTCAAGCCAAAGAGAGAAGAAAGAGATAAGGGAGAGAAGCTTTCACGTGAAATCAAGAATTAGAGGAGAGAGAGAGAAAGGACAAGGCTGCCACCAAAAGGGGAGCTCAAAGGTCAGGTGACCCATTCTCCAAAAAACACTAGGAACCGAGAGGTCCAAAAGCGAGGGTGGAAACGAGAGGTTGGAACGAGATTTTGGAATAAACCCGACGCTGAGCACTTCGTGCCTGCGGGAAAACTAAGCCGCGCCTACGGGAAGGTCGATAAACCTCTCAACACCTGGAATAAAAATTCCGGATGTTACATAAACCACACTTAAATTCAAACTAAACATAATTATCATATCGCCCACAACTTACAAGAATGGCGAGAGTAACCGCGGTGTTCTTCATTGCAATGTTGTGTCTTGGTAATAAATCTGCATCTTACGTTCTTCTTTATAGTTTGGCTTCTTACTTTCAACAAAAATCAAGTATTTTGTTTTTGATGTTTATTTGCTTCATATCAAAAGATAGTTCATATTATTGTTTTAAAAAATGTTGCAACATACTAATGTGTAATATTTTTAAATTGAAATATATAGGATTTTTTGGAGTTGAGAGTGCCAATGCACAATGTTGTACGGACCATCACCGACCGAATTGTCAGGATAGCGACTGTAACGCTTTTTGTCAAGATCCTAATCAATCTTCGTGTTATAATGGTGGAGTATGCAAAATTGTGAACCACTTGCATTATTGTCATTGCAGTTGCTAGATAAAATACTTATATGCAACTCTATTAGCTATTTTATTACTTAATAATCTAGTTTCCTTGTGAAATTATTTCTCTGTTAATTCAATGATGGTATAAAAGTATTATTATTATTATAATAAATCACAATCTTATTAATGTCCCATAATGTGTTTTGTTTACATTGTAAGGGGACTAATTGTATCCACCATGTCCCTATATAATAATTGTAACACCTCGAATCCGTGGGACTCGGGATGCTATGGGCTCGGCCCTCACAATGGGTCCCGACCCTTAGCCTAACGATAATTTCACTGGATCTGGAAGCAAAGTTAAAATAAAAGGCAAAACGAAATAGTTTAATGCAAATGACATGACAAAGAATACCAAAATGAAGAATCGCAACCGAGTTCTTGCAACAACGTCAAAGTACATACATCAATAGTATTTAACCCAAACTCATCCTACATTGTATGGGAAACCCGACCACCCACAACAACTTGATCACTTGGCAGCATCCCTAACCTGCAAGGCATCTACAACATCGGTATACATGTAATATCCAGAAAATTTTATTTCCGATGAGTAAGAGTTAAAGCGATCTCTTTCGATCGGTTGACTTTCTTAATCCTACTTAAGGTTTCTAAAACAAATTCTATCATTTTATGTACTCTTTTTATCACATAAAATGATGTTTTTTCAAAACCCTAATCCATCAAACCCTAGTCTATAACATGACTTGTCCTTGATAAGGTCATGACGTCCTAGTGACCAGATCAAGACGAGCCCAAGACGAGGTCAAGACGAGACCATGACGAGTTATGATGAGACCATGACAAATTCCTGACAAGGCCATGCATGGGCTTGACAAAGACATGACGAGTTTTGACAAGCTTTGACAACTCAACCACCTTTATATTTTTACAACTCAGCCACCTTTATTTTTATAACTTCAGCCCACCTCAAGTCCTTCGTCTCAGCCCACATTTGTGCCAATCTCATCCTCTCTTGTTGTACGTTGGACCACAGATCATCAGTCCAAGGAGAAGCCCGCCAGCCCAAAGCAGCCATTCAACGTGAAGGCTGAAATGCAGCGGAGGAGGAGTTACAGCTTGTAACAGCCGGAGATCTCACAACAATCAACGCCAAACTACAAATTGTAACAGCTGGAGATCTTGGAGCATTCAACACCCATATCCACGCTGCTGAGTACGGTTTTCTCTCTCCAGTATACAAGATCCTTACTTCGACGACGCTCAGAACTCCTTTTCCCCTTCAGCCTATTTTGCACCGAGGTTTCCTAGCCTTCATCACTACAGTTGGAAGGGACCTTGCACACGTACAACAGGCCTAGAGAATCAGCTTCTGCACACAATCCTTCTGCACAGGTGAGTCTGCAAAATATTATCCCTAGCCCCTTCGTTATGCATAGTATGATCTTGAAAACTGAATGATCTTGAAAACTTTGAGAAAGGGCAGCGAGGTAAGTCTGTTCCGTCTCTTGATCCTGTCGGCACCGGCTTAGTCTAAAGGCCAAGGCTAACTGCCCTTCTATCCTAGGTTTTGTCAAAACCGATTTAAACAAAACCAACCCTCGTCTTGATCCTGTCGTCAAGGGATTCAACAGACCATCCTCTTCAACCTACTGCCGGTAAGCGCTTTTGGGATCCTTGTTGTTGCTGTTATACTAGTGTAGAGGATAGTAGTTGTGTTCCAATTAAGTGAACAGAATATGATTTTTGAGGCAAGTTGGGTGTAGATGTCCCTAGGTATGGAACAATAGGATATATGAGAAGAGAACTGAGGTTTATAGAGTAGCTGACTGTGTAGATAGAACCAGAAATTCATGAACTAATAGATGGATGCATGTAGTTTACTAGGTTAAAATTTGGGAATTAATGAACGGTCAGATTAGAAGTTACGAGGCTCCAAAGTAGTGTAGTTCAGCTATTTTTCCAATAGTGAAATTTGGCTAAGTATAGGAAATTTTAAGTGTTGTAACCGATTTTGGAAATTTCTGTAGAAGTGATGGTTGAAAAGTTTTAAGAAATTCTTGATCCTATGAGTAGATTGGATATCATAGATGACCTAAAGAATTATTTCGATTTTTTTAGGAATTTATTCGAATTTCATATTTGAAGCCGAAGTTGGACCTTAATGACCTTTCGGAAAATAGGAAAATGTGTAAATTGCTAGTTTGTAACCAAACTCATCTTTAGGAGTTAGAATATGACATTTTAGTCTCAAATAAGAGTTTAAGCATAATTTATGGAATTTTTAGAAGTTTCGGGTCCAAGGGTAAAATAGTCATTTTACCATAAATTAGCATTGTAATAGATTTTGTTCTAATAGGATCTACTATCTTAGAAGTCTTAGACTTCTAATTACCTAGGAAGTGTGGTGACGCACTTACTTCCTTTAACAGGTAGCTGAGTGGTTACAGTTACAAATCGAGTTGTGTTTACAAAGAGTCGAGACTTGTATCAGGTAAGTCCTTTGGGCTTACTTAGCTGACTTTTAGATATGAGTGTCGCTAATGATAGTGGTGTTTGAATGAGTTGTTATTGTTATATTTTAGTAGTAATTATCTACCGACTTATATTTTGGCCTAAAAGTAACAGTTGGTGACATTTTTATTCATTTAGCCCGAGGGCGTTGGAGGTTTCTTTAGGGACTAGTCCACACTCGGTTTGTAGTGATGCTACCGGCGGAGGTAAGATAGACCTACACCTAGTTGGATAAAAAACGGAGGCGAAAACTGTGAAGAGTTCTCGTGCCACAACTGTAAAACTGAATAAGATGAATCACTTAAGTAATACATAATAATCAGTTGTGTGCCAGCATGATGTTTGTTTATATATTTTTGAGTGTGTTTGTGCTATTATTATTTCTGCTTATATTTGGATAGATAGCTAATAGTTGTTTTGTTGTGTAGACGTACCACAGGTTAGAGGAGATGCCGAGTGATCCGGAAGGTAGTGGTCAGCTGGGGTGTCGTACTCATTAGGGGGAGTTGCAATTTTATTTTTGTTGGTCTTCCAATTAGAACCCTTGTTTTTCTTTTTTCAGTTTGTGATACCTTGTGTTTTCCGGTTGTTAGTACTTCTGGTCACATTCATAACGTTGTTAAAACTTAATTTATGATTTTTCGTTTTTCCTTATTTGTCCCTTGTTGTAAGATCTTGTTAAGTTGTTGTCAAACTAGAGTCGGGACCCACTATGAGGTCCTAACGAGTAACTACCTGAGTTTTGAAAACTTGGGGTGTTACAGCATGGTATCAGAGCTCTAGGTTGGCAACAATGGCACTTGAAATCTTCTAAAAGGTCAACTAAGTAAATAAGCAGAACCCGAAAGGGGTCTGAGTTTTTCAAAGGAATTTTGGTTTTTTAAAATGCATGCATAGTCGGGTTGGGATAGAAAGTACGGACGACCACCACTACCTCCGAGGATCTCGGTATTCTTAGTATGATCACTTTATATTTTTACTACTTTTGACAGATTAGTTATATTATAACTGTAGTTGTTATCGCTCGTGCAGATGGCATGTACTAGGGCTACACCAGCGACTGGTTGAGGTAGAGGTCGTCCACCTCTTCCTCCAGCTAGACAGGATAGAGTTGATAGGACTTCTACTATTAGAGGTCGTGGTCGTGGAGGTAGACCTCCACTAGGGAGAGGTCGAGGACGAGCTCCTCGAGAGGATCTACCCGCAACGAGCATGCTAGATGTTGTTGTGGAAGAGGTAGCTGAGAGTATGGTTCCCGAGGTCGGGAATGAGACCGCTGCTAGGTCTTGAGCACGTTCGACTGAGTCAGGACACGTTTCTATCGGGGCATCGGAGTATAGAAAGTACAGAGCATACGTCCATCGTATGGAGGAGGCTGCTAGAGTAGAGAGACTTGATCTGGTACCACTAGTACCGGCTAGGTCAGTTCAGGTGACACAGAGAGTGACTCAGGCGCCGGTTGTACCTGAGAGGAGAGTTGAGGCTGATAGAGCTCCTACTGGGTCTAGAGCCCTGAGATCGGATTAGTGGTTGAAGGCTTTCAACTCCCATAAAGTTCCCCCATTCAATAGAGAGATAGGGTTAGAGGTGGAACATTGGATAGGGCACGTAGAAACTGCACTGGAGGCAATACGTTGCCCAGAGTATCGACAGATAGAGTTAGTACAAACCTTGTTCATGGAGGACGCCCATTCTTGGTGGCGGACCATTCAAAGCCGAGTCACCAGCAGGGAACAGATGAGGAGCATTTTTAGAGAGAGGTACTGCCCTGTCTCATTGAGGAGAGAGCGGTTTCAAGACTTCATTGAGGCGGGATTCGAAGATATTCCAATTGCCGAGGCAGTCAAGAAGTTTCAGAAGGAGTTGATCCTACTTGGACCAGCTGCACCTCCTTAAGAGCAGCATGTGTACTTCTTCTCCCAGAGATTGAGAGTGAGCACCCGTTCCTATCTCGCAGGATTTCGTTGCGAGTCTCTGTCAAACTATCAGGATAGAGTCTTTGCATATTAGAGAGATAGGCAAGTTTCGAGGAGAGCAGTTCAGTCTGGTGGGCCGGATAAGCGACAGAGGACAAGATATGCTAGTAGCAGTGCAGTAGTAGCAAGTTATGGGCGAGGATAGACTCAGGGGAGATCCAGCTATCACCCTACAATTCAGACTACCAATAGAGATCGACAATGCTTTAACTGTGGTAGTCGCGACCATATTAAGACAGACTGCAAGAGGCCACCTACTACATGTTTCACTTGTGGCAAGCCGGGACACAGGGCTCCATTTTGCCGTAAAGGTAGGGCTCCTTCACGGTAGGGTTCTTCCCCTACAAGTGTTGAGAGGAGTGGACAAAGACCTCCTTAGTACCGAGCACCGAGTCATCAACAGTAGTACGGGGCTCCAGGACATTCTGCTTCACACAGTACTGCACAAGGATATGGCCGTGGCAAGGGACGTGGTAGTACTACTGACACTAGAGGAGTTCCGTCGAGAGTGTTTGAGCTGAGGAGTACTGATCAGCCAGCGACACATGCGACCACAGGCACTATCTGGATCCATGATTAAGTTGTGCGAGTTTTGTTTGATACGGGTGCTACGCACTTCTTTTATATCAGATGCATGCGTAGATAAGTTGTCCTACAGTAGAGGCTTCACCTTTTGTGGTTGGTTTACCTGATGGGGGTAAGATTAGAGGATGCCGAGAGATTTATGACTGCCCTATTCACCTGGAAGGTCGGGACTAGCTAGTAAATTTTCTAGTCATGCCCTTAGCACATGAGGACGTGATTTTGGGGATGGATTGGATGACGAGACATGGAGCAGTCTTAGACATTGGTAGGAGAACGGTGATTGTCGCCACGGAGGAGGGTCACAAAGTGATATTTCGAGGTTGGTACCTCGGAAAGTCCGGCACAGTTATCAGTCCATCGAGAGCAGCAAGACGGATAGCACAAGGTTGCGAGGCCTTTTGGTGTTATGCCATGAAGGAACGCAAGAGCGTGACAGTAGAAGAGATACCAGTTGCATGTGAGTTTGCAGAGGTATTCAGTGACGACCTGCTAGGACTGCCCCCATAGAGGAGTGTTGATGTCAACATTTAGTTTGAGCCGGGCACGAGACCGATCTCGAAGGCCCCGCACCGTATGGCACCGATAAAGTTGCTTGAGTTGAAGAAGCAATTAGAGGAGTTAGCAGAGAAGGGCTTCATACGCCCTAGTGTTTTTCTCTGGGGAGCACCGGTGTTGTTTGAGAGGAAGAAAGATGGATCGATGAGGTTATGCATCGATTACAGAGAGTTGAACAAGGTCACCATCAATAACAAGTAATCATTGCCTCGCATAGATAATCTGTTGGACCAGTTGCATGAAGCGTCTATGTTTGAGGATAGACCTGAGATCGGGTTATCACCATCTGAGGGTGAGGGATCAGGACATACGTAAGACGACATTCCGGACTAGGTATGTTCATTATGAGCTTGTAGTGATGCCATTTGGGCTCACTAATGCGGCAGCAGTAGTCATGGAGTTGATGAACGGGATTTTCATCGACTTCTTAGACTAGTTTGTAGTGGTCTTCATTGACGACATCCTAGTCTACTCTAGGAGTCGAGAGGAGCATGCCGGGCAATTGAGGATAGTATTACAAATTCTGCAGGATAGCCAGCTTTATGCTAAGCTGTCCAAGTTTGAGTTTTGGATGTCACAGGTGGCTTTCCTAGGCGATGTAGTGATTGCTGAGGGGATTAAAGTCGATCCGGCAAAGATTGAGTCAGTGTCTTCTTGGCAACCTCCGAAGAATGTTAACGAGGTTCGCTGCTTTCTAGGTTTGGCAAGTTATTACCGCCGGTTTGTGGAATGGTTTTCCCTAATTGCCCGACCACTTACCTGTCTTCTGTGAAAGACTACTCGGTTTGTCTGGTATGAGTCGTGTCAGCGGAGTTTTGAGGAGCTGAAGAGGAGATTGACATCTGCGCCGATTTTAGCATAGCTTGAGGGTACAGAGAACTTTGTAGTATATAGTGACGCATCCAAGCTGGGCTTAGGGTGTGTCTTGATGCAGAGGGGTAAGGTCATAGCCTATGCGTCTCGCCAGCTGAAGACGTATGAGGAGAACTACCCCACACACGACCTAGAGTTAGCTGCAATAGTCCATGCTCTTAAGATCTGGTGACACTACTTCTATGAGGCGACATGTAAGATTTTCACAGACCATAAGAGTCTGAAGTACATATCACTCAACGGGAGTGGAATAACCGCCAGAGGCGGTGACTAGAGTTGATCAAGGATTTCGACCTTGAGATTATCTACCACCCCGGGAAGGCGAATGTAGTTGGTGACGCTTTGAGTCGGAAGATGCCTCGGGAGAAGGCGATAGCCCGGTTGACAGTACAACCACAGTTAAAGAGAGATCTGGCATTGTTGGAGGTAGAGATTCAGTTTCCAGATACAACGCATCAGTTGGCTACCTTTTAGTTACTTCCTGACCTGTTGGGTGAGATCCGACAGAAGCAGGAGACATGTCCGACTTTGACCCGGATCCGAGACAGGATGTCTCTAGATGAGGCACTTCAATTCACTATTGGTGCTGATAGTGTGATGAGACTGTTACGCTCAGGATGTGATACGCAATGGGTTTTAAATTTATATTCTCGTTATATTTATCCTAACTCCTAGCGAACCCGCAGTGTACGGGACGTTTGTAGTAGGGATAGTATTCCGAGGTCGAACAGAAAGACTAAGGTGAGATTGATTTGATTTATGATTAAGTCTAGTGAAGATCTAGGTTAAGAAAAAAAAAGAAAGAAATAAAGAAATGAAAATCTCAATTGTTTTTGGTTGTTTTTCGGTGATCAATCAAAGATCACAAATCATGCGAAATATAATAATCAACTAAGCTAACAAATCAACGCAAACAAACAAGCTAAATACGAGATATAGATCAAAGATAGAAAGGCGGATTCTAGGGGTTGGAAAGTCCGGTTATGACATAGAACTCAAGCTATCTAATCGTTCCTTGGATTAACTACGAAATGTTGGGAATAAGTGTTTCTAGATTGGGATCCATCACCGGGTAGGTCTTATGGTCCACTAATCCGTTCACTAAGGTCTTATCACCGGGTGGGTCTCTAAGAACCCTAGGGACGGAATTCTACACAAACCGGATTGTTACCTAGAGATCTAACCTATCCTTACCGGGTAAGTCTCGAAAGGGTTAGTCCTAAACAACCATCCTAGCACACTTAATCCAATGGCGGCTTATGAGGCTCACCACTACCTATGGTTTGTCATCTTCGGGATCTAAGAGTAAGGATTACCGAGTAAGTCTCTCCTAACACTTAGTTGCTAACACTAGGTCACCCTAGGGTAGATTTAACTCAACAAACACTTAGGATTTAAACATTCTAACAATCTAAAGCTAGATCCATCAAACAAGGGAGAATCACGGGCTGTTCTACACCTTCCACGGCCGTGGAAAGGCAAGAACAAACCGTGGACTCCAACAGAAACTACGTCCAAGCGAGAGAGTCATCCAAGGGCTAATCTAAGTCCATCCTATCATAGTCCTAGCCATAACCATTCCTTCCTTACCCTAGAATCACATCTATTTAGCCTACAACATTCATCATAGCAATCAAATTCATCAAACATAAAATCATGGCTTCCATTTGCAAGATAATGAAAAGAAAGAGATGAACAAGTGAAGTAAACAAAACCAAGCTGAAAATGGAATTAGAAAGACTCACAACCCTTCTTAAAGAAGGTTCAAATGATTCATACAAGTCTAGAAATCGATTTCGAAATTCTTCACTACAAAGCTACCAAGATCTATCAATGGTGTGTTCTTTTTCTTCTCCAATGAAGCTCTTCTCCAATGGTGGCTTCCTTCTACCTCCTTCTTCCCCAAGAATCTTCTTGTTGAGAGAGTATTTTGATTGGATGATAGTGGATAATGGAGAGCTGCTCCAATATGCTTTTTTCAGTCAATGCAGGCCCACTTTTATACTACAACTTTGCAAGAGCTGACCAAGAGATCGTGGCACAACTGTCACGAAAACCTGGCAAAAACCACGGTTAGAATCACGGCCGTGATCTGTCAGTGAACCGTGGTTTGCTCCAGAAGTCTTCTTCTAGGCTCGTCAAGCCATGATTTGGTGCATGGCTTGTGTTGTCAAGGTTCCATGAGTCCTCCTTAGCTTCTAGTTTGCATCCTAATGAGTCCGAGGGTGTGTCATCTTTGATGAACGGTCCTCAAACGTATCGTTTTAGCTCCTAAATCTCCCAAAATACCTACAAAGCAATGCACAAGTCCGTGTAGACGTCTATCTCGACAAAATACGTGAATTGAGTGCAAACGTCGTGAACTAGTGCTAAACCATGCATGAATGAGCGATAAATGTATCTAAATGATTACCTAGAACTAAATCATAATTCGTGTTATCAAAATACCCCATACTTAAGGTTTGCTCATCCCCGAGCAAATTCTCAACTATAGACTACGAGATAACATGATTTATGTATGCAGAAAAATGGCAAAATCTTTTTGGGTTTGTGCTTCTACTACTGGATCACCTTCAAAGTCATGTTTCATGGCAAAGGATAAGCAATCATGCATCAAATAAATGAAGGCATGGAAAGACAATTGTACTTAACTCAAAATCATGCATGAAATGTAAAAATGAAGAAGCCAAGAAAATCAAGAGTACATCCAATCTAAATCACTAAGTCTTACAAACATGCAAATAGGTCATAAGGTCTTGTGAAATAAAAGGCCAAGAAACGTTGTGACTAGGTGGGGATTTTCTAGGTTATGTGATGCTAATCCGGGGATGGAACCAACTCCACACTCTTGTCCTCGATCAACTTCCCTCAAGTGTATATTTTTCTCTATCTTTTCTTTCTTTTCTTTTTCTTATTTTTGAGACAATGGCATTGGTGTACAAAAGCCGAAACCTTGGTGATTAGCCATCCTCGGGCTTTTTCTATTTTTCGAGGTGCATCCACACCGGGCACACATACCAAAGCTCGTTAGGACTATTGGTTATTTGACTTTGGCAAGGCACCAACACCCGATCATGTGAAGTGTACCGAGTTACTTGTCATTTAAACCAACGTCCCCAAACCTATATTTTTGGCTACACTTTCACAACAAATTCAGCATTTTATTCATGACATTCTTTCATCAACATCTTCACCCACACTTGCTTTTCACATACATTAACACGCTAACATGCTCCTATTCCCGGATGGGTCAAAAGAGGTCAAATTTATCTCAATTGAGGTGCTCAAGCAATCATGATCAAGATGAGAAGTAGAGAAAGATGAATTGCCTCATTCATTCCTAGATGGTATGCAAGAACTATCATGCAATTTTGACCTTCAATACTCAATCCATTCTAGGCAAACATCATGATCACAAATCATTCATGGGATTCAAGAGAAGTACTTCAAGTCCACATATGCATTCATCAATTTAACACATAAGGCTATCCATAGCCAATCCACAAGACAAGATTCATTATTAGGATCATATCCAAGCCTAGAAAGCACAAAAATTTTTAAATTTTCTGATTTTTTATGGAATTTTCGAAATGAATATATACAATGCAAGACATGTGAAAATGTTAAACTATCCTAGATGCTCATCATGCAAAGGATCATGCAAACCTCACCCCATACTTAGAAACACATTGTCCCCAATGTGTAAAGAAGTAAAGAAGAGTGAAAGAGGGTTCTCACAATGTAAAAGTGGTTTGCTATGGTATTTGGGATTGCTCAAGTGAATTGATGTTGGATGATCCTATCAACTATGGTAGAGAGCTCTAAGTGTTCGTCAAGGCGTCGGGACCCGCGCTAGGCACCGCTAGCCGTACAAGTTCCGCGTCCGCTCCACCCATAATTGGTGAGGGGTTCATCATCATCATTCACATGCTAAGCTAGGCTTCCAATGCTACTAAGGTTCTAACACACACAAAGCACACAAAACACAAACAAAAACAAAAAAATCTAAACAAAAACAAAACGACAAAAAGGAAAAAACGTTACCAATGGTTTGCCTCCCACCAAGTGCTTCTTTAAGGTCATTAGCTTGACCAAACTCGGGGGCGTCTACTCAAGGTAAAGTGGGGCAATCATATCCACCGGAGCTCCCGGGATATACTTCTTCAACCGGTGCCCATTCACCTTAAAGTTTTCATAATGCTCCCCTCCTATCTCAATAGCTCCATGGGAAAAGATCTTCTTCACTACATATGGCCCGGTCCATCTTGATTTGAGCTTTCCGGGAAAGAGCCGCAACCTTGAGTTGAAGAGAAGGACAAGGTCTCCTTCACTCAACTCCTTGGGGATGATCCTCTTGTCATGCCACCGCTTGGTCCTCTCCTTGTAGATCCGGGCATTCTCGTATGCATCCAACCGGATCTCTTCAAGGGCGTTCATATCAAGCAACCTCTTCTCTCCCGCCTCCTTGAGGTCAAAATTTAGTCACTTGATGGCCCAATGCCCTCTATGCTCTATTTCCACCGGAAGGTGGCAAGATTTGCCATAGACCAACTTGTAAGGAGTGGTGCCAATTGGTGTCTTGAAAGCGGTCCTATATGCCCACAAGGCATCATTGAGCTTCATATCCCAATCTTTTCTAGTTCTAGATACCGTCTTCTCGAGAATGGCCTTTATCTCCCGGTTGGAGATCTCCACTTGGCCACTAGTTTGGGGATGGTAAGGTGTTGCCACCTTATGAGTCACCCCATACTTAGCCAAAAGTGCCCCAAAGTTTCTATTGGTGAAATGCTTCCCTCCATCACTTATGATCACCCTTGGTGTTCCAAACCTAGGAAAGATCACTCGGTTGAAGAACCGCACCACAACCTTGGCGTCATTTGTAGGAGAAGCGATTGCCTCCACCCATCTCGAAACATAGTCAACCGCCAATAGGATATAGAGGTTGCCACATGAAGAAGGGAATGGTCCCATGAAATCTACACCTCACACATCAAATATCTCCACTTCTTGAATGTTGTTCAAGGGCATCTCATTCCTCCTTGAGATGTTGCCCGTCCTTTGGCAAGCATCACAAGCTACCACAAAGCCTTGCACATCCTTGAACAAACTTGGCCAAAAGAAGCCCGATTGCAACACCTTCGCGCATGTCTTGTGGGAGCTAGCATGCCCTCCACATGGCAAGGAATGACAATGGCGGATCACACTCTCCACCTCATCCTCCGGTATGCATCTTCTAAACATTTCATCCGGCTCTCTCTTGAACAAAAGTGGCTCGCTCCAATAGTAATGCCTCACATCTTTGAAGAACTTCTTCCTTTGGGCATATGTCAAACCGGGAGGCACTTCCTCATACACTAAGTAGTTCACAATGTCGGCAAACCATGGCTCGCTTCCTCTAGACACTTGGAACAAGCATTCCTCCACCATTTGCAATTGCTCATCCCGGAATGAGTCATCAATCGGGATGCTATCTCTTTCAAGCTCCAATGGTGGGAGTCTACTAAGGTGATCCGCCACGGAGTTCTCAGATCCCTTTTTGTCCCGGATTTCCAAATCAAACTCTTGAAGAAGAAGGATCCACCGAATCAACCTTGGTTTGGCATCCTTCTTGGTAAGGAGGTAACGGATCGCAGCATGATCCGTATAAACTATGACCTTCGCTCCAACAAGATATGAGCAGAACTTCTCAAATGCATACACCACCGCTAGCAACTCCTTCTCGGTGGTAGCACAATTGAGTTAGGCATCATCTAGCGTCTTGCTAGCATAATAAATGGCATGAGTACGTCCATCTTTCCTTTGCCCCAAAACAGCCCCAACGGCCACATCGCTTGCATCACACATGATCTCAAATGGTAAACTCCAATCCGGAGGTTGCATGATAGGTGCGGAGATCAAGGCGTTCTTCAACCTACAAAAAGCCTCAAGACAATCTTTGGAAAAGACAAAATCAACATCCTTCATTAGTAGGTTAGTGAGAGGCTTAGAAATTTTAGAGAAGTCTTGAATAAACCTCCGGTAGAAACCGGCATGCCCTAAGAAACTCCTTACCCCTTTCACCGAGGTAGGTGGTGGCAACTTCTCTATCGTTTCAATCTTAGCTCTATCAACCTCAATGCCACGGTTGAAAACCAAGTGTCCTAACACAATGCCTTCACTTACCATGAAGTGGCATTTTTCCCAATTCAAGACAAGATTTGTCTCCTCACATCTTTGCAATACTAGTGACAAGTTAGCCAAGCAATTATCAAAGAAAGAACCGTAAACAGAGAAATCGTACATGAACACTTCCATGATATTTTCAATGTATTCCGAAAAGATAGCCATCATACACCTTTGGAAGGTGGCGGGTGCATTACACAACCCAAATGGCATTCTCCTATATGCAAAAGTACCCCATGGACATGTAAAGGTGGTTTTCTCTTGGTCATCGGGGTGGATAGGGATTTGGAAAAATCCACTATAGCCATCTAAATAGCAAAAATGAGAATGTTGAGCTAACCTTTCTAGCATTTGGTCAATGAAGGGGAGAGGGAAGTGATCTTTCCTAGAGTCCATGTTCAACTTCCTATAGTCAATACACATCCTCCACCCCGTAACCGTCCGAGCTGGGATTAGTTCATTGTTCTCATTGGTCACTACGGTCATCCCACCCTTCTTAGGAACTACATGAACGGGACTAACCCACTTATTATCCGAAATAGGGTAGATAATTCCCGCATCTAGCAACTTAATGATTTCCTTTTTGACTACCTCTTTCATTATGGGATTTAATCTCCTTTGATGTTCAATAGAGGGTTTATGATTATCTTCCATCAATATCTTATGCATAAAATAAGAAGGTTTTATGCCAACCAAATCATCAATAGTATAGCCAATGGCTTTCCTATGCAATCTTAGCTCATGCAACAACTTAGCAAGTTCATCATCACTCAAGCATGCATTCACAATCACCGGATATGTAGAGTTATCACCAAGGAAAGCATACTTTAAATGAAAGGGGAGGGGTTTGAGTTCGAGTTTAGGATTACCTTTATCGAGTGTAGACGATCCAAATAAGGTTGGATGAGATGAATCTAAAGCAAATGAAGACTCTCCATGGCTCCTAGAAGCTTGATCACCATCAAGGGCTGATTCAGAGGAAACCACGGCCAACTCCACGGTTTGCTCCAAGTTCACGGCCGTGGAAGTTGTCTGGCTTGTTTGTTGAGGCTTTACAGAGAGTTTGACGGCCGTGGAACACAAATCTCGACCGTAGAACTTGCAGCTGTTCAGCACCTCTTCGTTCTCTTCAATTTGAGCCCTTGTCTCCTCTTCTAATGCTTCTAAGGACTTGATCTCTTCATTGCAAGCCTCCTCAACACCTTCCTCCATCATACTTAAGGTAAGAACCTTCTCCAAGGGATCCTTGATTAAGATCGAGCTCACAACTTCTCTAGATTCCTCTTGATCGACTATATTGAAGACATCGTCATCAAGGGTTGGCCCTTTCATCATTGTAGACAATTTGAACTTGATGTTCTCTTCTCCAATGTTGAAGGAGAGAGTTTCATTCTTGCAATCCACTAGGCATCCGGAGGTGGCTAGGAAAGGTCTTCCGAAGATGATGGGAACCGGATAGTCCGCCGGAATATCCAAGACAACAAAATCTATTGGTACATAGAATCCTCCTAGTTGCACCGGGATGTCTTCTAAGATCCCAACCGGATGAGTGATATAACGGTCCGCCATATAGAGGGTCATCTTGACCGGTTTCGGCTCTCCTAGCCCTACCTTGTTGCAAAGTGCAAGCGGTATGATGCTTACACTTGCTCCAAGATCACAAAGGGCATCATATTTCACATCTCCCACTCCAATTGGGACACAAAAGGAACCCGGATCTCTTAGCTTGGGAGGCATCTCCTCCTTCATTGTTTGGATCAATTCCGAGGATCTCTTTGTCATTCTTATCTCCCCATACTCTTCCAACTTCCTTTTGTTGGAGAGTATCTCTTTCAAGAACTTGCCATATGCCGGCATTCCTAAAATAGCATCCATGAACGGAATGTTAATATGCAATTTAGACATTAGTTCAAAGAACTTACCAAAGTGATTGTCCAAACGAGCTCTTGCTCGTGATTGTGGGAACGGTAGTGGTGGCTTGTATGGAGGCGGTGCCACATAGGTTGGCTCTACATCCTTACTCTTGCCTCCATCTCCTTGCAAAGTCTCTTCCTCTATCACCACTTGTTTCCTCTTAGCATTGTCCTTGGGCAAAGGATCTTTCATACTCAACCCACTCCTTGTTGTAATGGCCAACACTTAGCCTCTTGGGTTGTCTTCGGTTCTTCTGGGAAGCTTTCCCGGATCTCTATGGGTTTCACCCGCCTTTTGGAACACTTGTGCTTCCAAAACCTTTTGAGCCGTAGAAATTGAAGTCACGGTGCTCTCAAGACCACTCAACCTTCCAAGCAATTGCTCAAACATCGTTTCGGTTCTACCCTTTGGAGGTTGAGCAAATCCGGGTGGAGGCTCTTGTGAAGCTCTTGGTGGAGGAGTTGTGCTTGAGGAAGCGGGAGGGTTCAAGGCTCCATCCGGGTTAGAGTAGGAAAACCCGGGATGGTTGTGGTTGGGCCGGTAATTGTTGAATTGCCGGTTGTTGTTGAAGTTCATTGGGCCTTGATAATTGTTGTAATTGCCCCTTCCCATGTAATTCACATCCTCCTCCTTGGAAGGTAAGTTAGCTTGTGGAATTACTTGAGGAGTTGCTTGGTTCTTCAAAGTTGTAGCACACAACTCCCTCAAGGACTTTAGCTTGTTGTTGATGGCGTCAAGCTTGAAATTACTCATAGTGACCTCACTCACCTCATATGCTCCCGCCTTTCTCCCTTCACTCTTCCTATGGGAGTATTTCTCAATTACTAGAGCTTGCTTCTCCACAAACTCCCAAGCTTCATCTACATGCTTCTCCATGAAAGTCCCACCGGAAAGAGATTGGAGCTTGAATTGGCTATCTTCATCAAGTCCTTTGAAGTAGATCTCCAATAGGTCAATTTTCGGTATGCCATGGTGTGGACAATCTAGGAGAAGGTCTTTGAACCTCTCCCAAGATTTGAATAAACTCTCTCTATCCTTCATCACGAAGGCATTGATTTTCCCTCTTAACTCAGTAGTCTTGGAAGGTGAGAAGAACTTAGTCAAAAACTCGGTTGTCATCTCCTCCCAAGTACCAACTCGCTCTTGTCGAATAGATTGATACCAAGACAAGGCTTTATCCTTATTATGGTTGTTGCTCTCCAATCTTGGCGGTCTAAGAGTCTCCATCAAGATCTCATAATTCATCAAGTGTTGATGAGGAGACTCTCCTTCCATCCCTCCAAATTGATTATGCCGGATCATTTGTAGAACTTGAGGACGGAGCTCGTAATCATGGGCTGCGGGATCTCCTAAGTTCACACCCGGACGGTGTGCTCTTTGTGCCGGATCCATACGTTGCCCCAACGTTTGTGGCTCTTCCATAGCAATGGGCACAACCCTAATATTCACCGCCGCCGGCTGCGGTTGTGGTGGAGGTGGAGGAGGTTGTTGACAGTTAAGCTCTCTTTGCACAAGAGCTTGCCTAATCTCCTCAATCTTCCTCCTAGTTGCCTCTTGCCTCTCATTGGCAAGTCTCCTTTCGTTCTCCAAAGCTTCATCCCTTATCCTAATTTGCTCTAAAGCCTCATCCAACTCAGCTTGGAGATCTCTTCCGGCCATCTCTTTTCCCTTTTTAATGCTCTTGGATCTAGATCTAAGGGTTTTCTCCGGTTCGGGATCGAATGGAGCTAAATCCTTACCACGAGACCTTCGCATATACCTAAAGAGTAAGAGATGTCCTGAAAAGCAAAGACATAAACCAAAAAGAGATCAAAAGCAACAAGAAAGATCTACACTAATAAACAATCACAAAATAGACTCAATCTAGACCTAGTCCCCGGCAACGGCGCCAAAAACTTGTTACGCTCAGGATGTGATACGCAATGGGTTTTAAATTTATATTCTCGTTATATTTATCCTAACTCCTAGCGAACCCGCAGTGTACGGAACGTTTGTAGTAGGGATAGTATTCTGAGGTCGAACACAAAGACTAAGGTGAGATTGATTCGATTTATGATTAAGTCTAGTGAAGATCTAGGTTAAGAAAAAAAAGAAATAAATAAAGAAATGAAAATCTCAATTGTTTTTTGTTGGTTTTTCGGTGATCAATCAAAGATCACAAATCATGTGAAATATAATAATCAACTAAGCTAACAAATCAACGCAAACAAACAAGTTAAATACGAGATATAGATCAAAGATAGAAAGGCGGATTCTAGGGGTTGGAAAGTCCGGTTATGGCATAGAACTCAAGCTATCTAATCGTTCCTTGGATTAACTACGAAATGTTGGGAATAAGTGTTTCTAGATTGGGATCAATCACCGGGTAGGTCTCATGGTCCACTAATCCGTTCACTAAGGTCTTATCACCGGGTAGGTCTCTAAGAACCCTAGGGACGAAATTCTACACAAACCGGATTGTTACCTAGAGATCTAACCTATCCTTACCGGGTAAGTCTCGAAAGGGTTAGTCCTAAACAACCATCCTAGCACACTTAATCCAATGGCGGCTTATGAGGCTCACCACTACCTATGGTTTGTCATCTTCGGGATCTAAGAGTAAGGATTACCGAGTAAGTCTCTCCTAACACTTAGTTGCTAACACTAGGTCACCCTAGGGTAGATTTAACTCAACAAACACTTAGGATTTAAACATTCTAACAATCTAAAGCTAGATTCATCAAACAAGGGAGAATCACGGGCTGTTCTACACCTTCCACGGTCGTGGAAAGGCAAGAACAAACCGTGGACTCCAACAGAAACTACGTCCAAGCGAGAGAGTCATCCAAGGGCTAATCTAAGTCCATCCTATCATAGTCCTAGCCATAACCATTCCTTTCTTACACTAGAATCACATCTATTTAGCCTACAACATTCATCATAGCAATCAAAATCATCAAACATAAAATCTGGCTTCCATTTGCAAGATAATGAAAAGAAAGAGATGAACAAGTGAAGTAAACAAAACCAAGCTGAAAATGGAATTAGAAAGACTCACAACCTTTCTTAAAGAAGGTTCAAATGATTCATACAAGTCTAGAAATCGATTTCGAAATGCTTCACTACAAAGCTACCAAGATCTATCAATGGTGTGTTCTTCTTCTTCTCCAATGAAGCTCTTCTCCAATGGTGGCTTCCTTCTACCTCCTTCTTCCCCAAGAATCTTCTTGTTGAGAGAGTAGTTTGATTGAATGATAGTGGATAATGAACAGCTGCTCCAAGATGCTTTTTTCAGCCAATACAGGACCACTTTTATACTACAACCTTGCAAGAGCTGGCCAAAAGATCGTGGCACAGCTGTCACGAAAACCTAGCAAAAACCACGGTTAGAATCACGGCCGTGATCTGTCAGTGAACCGTGGTTTGCTCCAAAAGTCCTCTTCTAGGCTCGTCAAGCCATGATTTGGTGCATGGCTTGTGTTGTCAAGGTTCCATGAGTCCTCCTTAGCTTCTAGTTTGCATCCTAATGAGTCTGAGGGTGTGTCATCTTTGATGAACGGTCCTCAAACGTATTGTTTTAACTCCTAAATCTCCCCAAATACCTACAAAGCAATGCACAAGTCCGTGTAGACGTCTATCTCGACAAAATACGTGAATTGAGTGCAAACGTCGTGAACTAGTGTTAAACCATGCATGAATGAGCGAGAAATCTATCTAAATGATTACCTAGAACTAAATCATAATTCGTGTTATCAGAGACGTCAGGACCGCATCTGTGTGCCATCAAACAGTGAGTTTAGACAGAGGATACTAGGTGAGGCTTATGTTACCCCAAACTCAGTACATCCTAGAGCGAGTAATATGTACAAGGACGTGACACGTTCTTTCTCATGGGGTGGTTTGAACCCCGACATGGCTCGGTATGTAGCTCAGTGTGCAACTTGTCAGCAGGTCAAGATTGAGCATCGTAGGTTCGGAGGAGAGCTCCACCCACTACCAGTACCACAGTGGAAGTGGGAGGATATATCAATGGACTTTGTCACGGGATTGAGTCTCAGCAGAGGTTTCGATGCTATTTGGGTGATAGTAGACCGTCTGACGAAGACCGCACATTTCGTTCCGATTAAGGAAATGTGGCCGGTAAGTCGTCTAGCCTGATGAGTTTACCAGAAACATTGTGAGACTCCATGGTGTACCGTGGACTATCGTCTCCGACAGGGATGGACGTTTCACCTCGAGATTTTGGCAGCACGTGCATACTACCTTAGGGAAGAGTGTCCATTTTACAACTGCTTATCACCCACACACCGACGGTCAGTCTGAGAGGACCATCCAGACATTAGAGGACATGCTGCGAGCTTGTGTATGGGATTGGTGACAGGTATGGCTCGATGACCTCCCACTTGCAGAGTTTTCATATAATAACAGTTGGCACGCATCTATTGGGATGGCCGTTTGTGAGGCTTTGTACGGGCGGATATGTTGTACACCATTGTGCTGGGATGATCCCAACAAGGCTGATGGAGTAGCTCCAGATCAGATACAGGATGACGTCGCCCGAATTTCCTTGGTCCGAGAGCGGATGTTAGCAGCTCAGAGTCCTCAGAAATCCTATGCCAACAAGAGGCGTCGACCTCTGGAGTTTAGAGTAGGTGCACAAGTGTGGTTGAGAGTGTCACCGACAAGAGGCGTTCGGCGTTTCAGCATTAAGGGGAAGCTGAGTCCCCGATATGACGGACCTTTTGAGATACTAGAGAAAGTCGGGGAGGTTGCCTACCGATTAGCACTACCACCAAGGTTGGAGGGAGTCCATCCGGTCTTTAATGTATCTCAGCTGAGAGAGTACACGAGGCACGTCATCAGTCATGAGGATTTGATAGTTGAGCCGAAACTCGTCTTTGTCCTCGTATACCACCAAGGAATGATTGGATGCATCGCACCGTCTACCTGTCTGGGCTAGTCGTAGAGAACCTCTCAGCTCTTAGAGTTGGGTAGTGATGTCACCGTCCGGTTATAATACACTTAGGCCAATTAATATACACAAGATTGTCCTAGTCCGGTTTATTGTTATAACAACAATTAAAAAACACACCATCATCACACGTCAAACTAATACGCAGAAGCTAGCTAAGTAAGTCTGGTGGAAATACTTAAACCAAGTCAAGTCTCAATAACGATATCCCTTGATCCCGTCATAATAGGATCTGAACTACACATTCATAAAAGGAAACTTGTAATACTTATCCAATCTCTAGAAGTCTTCAACTTCTAACTTAATCATCACTATCCTGAAAATGCACTAAAATTGATCCTTTTCTAACATAGGCGATTCAACTTTGAAAATCGGAAACTCTAAAAGTTCTACGAAGGTACAACAACATCTATCACTATCCAAGAATATGATCTCAAACACTAAAAGTAAACTATTCATCCAAATCCATTCTAGAACGCAACATTGCCTCCAAGAATATATAGCCAACTTCTCTGTTATTTTGAAATGACAATTTTACCCCAGACAATCCGAAAAACCTTAAAGGTACTAGAAAGACTATGAAACCTCCACTATATCAAACTTTCTCAACAATCACCACATATACCTATTGCTTGTACACAAAGCACTACTTCTCCAAAGATTTAAAATCCAAAACGAGTCACACATAGATTACTATCGTATACATAGACAATTACTTACAACTAAGTAAGAATAGCTTAATTCCATATGCATTCCAATTAACCCTATCCAACAAAATACATCTAACTCCACATAACTCCAATTTGCACAAATCAAACTTATTTTACAACTACTAAAATTCTAACATTTAAACTCACAATCAAGACCTAAACACACAATCCCCAACTAAAAATCTAGAGTTAAAAAAAAACAAACCAAACAGACTCACACAGCAGACGACTGATTCTGGATGAAGACCCATCACTGTCGCCAAGGCAAGGGCGGCGGCAGGGTTAACGACGACGGTGATAGGCTGGTAGAAACAGAAACCTTGAGCGAGGAACGGACGACAAGTTGCGACAGGGGGGAAGCTCGGGCTTCTCTGGTTGCGTTCAGGTCGGGTGGCAAGTCGCCTGCTCGATTAAGACCGGAAACTTCCAGCACTAGTAGTAGGGAGGCGAACGGCGACAGACTCACGACGGAACATCTGGGCTTGCTTGCCAAAACTATGAGTCGGCTCCACGGGCTCCACGACTACAGACCTGCTTGTCGTCCGAACGCCTTGGTCTCGGGCTCACTGCGGAACACCCAGACTGGGAGTCGACAGGACTCACGGCGGAACACCCAGACTGGGAGTCGACAGGACTCACGGCGGAACGCCCCGGTCTCGGGCTCCACGACTACGGATCTGCTTCTCCGGTTAGTACGGCTTGATCGCGACGACTACCCAGTGGCGCGGCGGTGCTACGACGGCGGGGTGTTTGTTGTTTGGTGGTCCTCCTTGACGGCCGCCGCAGAGTGAGCACAGGAACGAGAGAGGCACTGCGTGAGTCTAGGTTTTGGGAAGGTAAAACGGGAAAGGGTATGTGAGGGAAAGGAAGGTCTGATGGGCCCAACTGCTTCTTTCACGATGGCCCTAGCTGACCTATCTTGATGGGCTCGGCTGGCCTATCTTTGTAGTGAGAAAAAAATAAACAAATAAATAAAACGACTGAAAAAGTCTAAACAGGTCGTATTCCGGTTTGACTTGATATTTATCGGAATTAAAATTTTCAGTTATTACAATAGTTCCCTCTTAAAATAAGTTTTTTCTCGAATCTTAGAATAATATCCCTCAAGTAACCTTCTATAAATAAAATCGGAGTATCGAACTCTTCTTCTAATTAGTCTTTGTTCTACCTTTCTAAACATAAAAGTATCACTCAAGGACCATAGACATGAATTACCTTAAAGATTAAACACTCAAACACGATATTATTTACGTAGTCAAAAACCCTAATTTTGCAGACAAGCTAGGGGAAATCCAGTTTTCGTTTTACAATTACAATACCATATCCGAGGTACCAAATCATAAACAAAGAAGCAAACAGGAAACCTAAATGAAATCAAAACGAGTAGCGCTCAGTATCCACCAGTTCTACCATATGCCTGTCTTAGTATTGAATTGCACTCAAAGTATCCAAACGAATAGGATAACATTAGATAGTTGTTTCCCTGTATTAGGTTTAAAGAAAATCGATACGAACACGAAAATAAGCAATAAAATCCAAAAGGAAACCTGAAATCTCCGGCAATGAAAACCTAAAATCGCCGGAATTGGATTCGACCTAGCGTGGAACTGGCGTTGTCGAGGGGTGAACTAGCGTGGAACCGGGATTGACCTGGGAGACGGAAGGACTCGCTAGAGATAGACTAGGGGTGAGCTAGCGCGGAATCGGGATCAACCTGGGAGATGGAAGTAATTGGTGGAGAACAAGGTTGATCGGGGGAGAACAAGGACTCATTATATCTAATGTTCTTTTTTTAATTCCCTTCACATCTCGTGCTTTCTAAAAATTTCCAATTTACTTTTTAAATAATATTTAACACGGTTGATTGAAAGACGTGGTAATTTGTGTTCATACGCCTATTTAACACGGTTTAGAGGGTAACCGTGGTAAATTTTAAATTTTTTTGCTACGGTTTTGAAGAGAACATTGATAAATGATACGCAAGTTTAACACGGTTATAAGTAACCGTTATATTATAACAAACATTTTAACACGGTTCGCAAGGTAATCGTGTTAAAATGAGTGAATCTATAAATTTACCACGGTTATTCGGTTAATCGAGGTAAATTATAAGTATTTTTAACACGGTTATTTGGACAACCGTGGTAAAAATGTTGAATTTGCATATTTACCATGCAAAAATACGGAACTGTGTTAAATGTACTGTAACCAATGTTCTTTTTTGTACTAGTGTCATCCTCTCATGCAGTACGTTGGGCCACAGATCACTAGTCCAAGGAGAAGCCCGCCAGCTCAAAGGAGCCATTCAAC
The DNA here is from genome assembly GCA_033239045.1 of Fagopyrum esculentum. Taxonomy (NCBI): domain Eukaryota; kingdom Viridiplantae; phylum Streptophyta; class Magnoliopsida; order Caryophyllales; family Polygonaceae; genus Fagopyrum; species Fagopyrum esculentum. The sequence goes on along the minus strand of BSUD01000008.1, from coordinate 82,554,795 downwards.
GTGAAAGCTAAAGTGCAGCGGAGGAGGAGTTACAACTTATAACAGGCGGAGATCTCACAGCAATTAACGCAAACTACAAATTGTAATGGCTGGAGATCTCGCAGCATTCAACGCACATATCCACCATGCTGAGTACGGTTTGCCCTCTCCAGTATACATGATCCTTACTTCGACGACGCTCAGAACTCCTTTCCCCCTGTAGCCTATTCTGCACCGAGGTTTCCTGGCCTTCATCACTGTAGTTGGAAGGGACCTTGCACATGTACAACAAGCCTGGAGAATAGACTTCTGCACACAATCCTTCTGCACAGGTGATTCTGTTCCGTCTCTTGTTTTTGTTGACACCGTCTTAGTCTAAAGGCCAAGGCTAACTGCCCTTCTGACCTAGGTTTTGACAAAACCGATTGCAGCAAACCCAGCCCTCATCTTGATCCTTTCGTCAAGGGATTCAGCATACTATCCTCTTCAATGTAATAACTAGGATTTCCGAATTCTAATTATTGTTGATTAACTTAATCGTTGATAGTAATTGACATATAACTCGCGAAGATTTCGCAAGTGATGAGTATGAGTCCCACCGTTATGTTCCTCGCGTAATTTTGGACGTTTGGGGAAATTTTTACTTTTCCCCCGGGTAATTATTTTTACCCTCCGGTGTTATTTGGAGCATTTGGGAGCTCCAATTAATAAAAATGCAGTTGAGAGAAACGATCAGGACATCGGATATGTCCTAGATATGAAATAACATGGAGAGGCAAAACGGCCAAAAGAGTCGCTATTTCGTTTCTTAATGGCTAAGAAAGACGGCTTAGGAATACACGTTTTCCGAGACAGTTGTGAAATAATTATCCCTACAATATTCCATATTTAATATTCCAATCTCGGTAAGTTTGGAGAAGGAGGTTCGACCCGTCTTTGGATCGGTTAAAGGATAATTATTGACTTTACTAAAGGATAATTATCGTCTGCACTATAAATAGCGGAAAATCCTTTATTAATTCATTTCCTTTCACGTTTCCTCGTAAAAGCTCTGATTTCTCTCAACCTTCAAACTCAGATCTACTCTCCGTTTCTAATCCGATTTCAATTCCGTTTGAGTTTCTGGATTCCTTTCTTCATTCTCTTCATAACGGTACCGAGTTTCTGCATTTCCGAGTATATGGAGGGCTGGTCGAGCATATATGTCACCAGGACGGTACCGTCGCTCAGATTCTGATGAATTTGATGCTGTCCATGCGTAGCCTGCGTCGTTGTGATTCCGAATTTTCTTTCAGATCATCAATCGGGTTAGTAACGAATAAGTTATGAATTTATTCGTTTTCCGTACTGCGATTTGGCCTAAATTGACTTTAGGCTTGTCCAATTGGACAATTAGAAATACCATTATGGTCGTTATATTATTTTGGTGATTATGGGTTGTTTGTTTGATGAAATCTGATGACAGGGGATTTAGAAATTGCCTGCGGGCAAAACGTTATTCTCGCAAAATCTAATTAATTAATTAAAGGTTAATTAATTAAATTAGGATTAGAATTGAGATTGAGGAATGTTGATTAGATACTACCTTGAGATTTGAGGAATTGTGAGTTATGCTGAGATATTGAGGTTTAGTTGGTTGTGAGGCTCACAGATTAAGTATGATCCTTATGGATCCCTTTGGGTCTAGGTGTGACCCCTTTGATGAATAGAGGTTGATATATCTCTTTATGCCTTGTTTATAGGCCGTGTTGTCCCTCCAGTGTAGAGGTGATCGTGGTTGAGTTTGTACGAGGTTGAGGTAAGTCTGTAGGACTTACTTAGCTACCATCCTTATATGGGGTGTTTGTATGAGTGGTGTGTGCCTTATATGTTTGCTATGATAGCATGTAATGTCGTATTTACCGACCTATGTTTTATTAATTGCCCCACTGCGTGGATGTGATAACCTTTCCCTTTCATCCCGCCGTGGAGTCTGGGAGGTTCTCTGATGTCAGGCCAGACCGGTTTACAGGAAGGGCGCAATCCACTCCCATAGGGTACACGGATTGTGTGACCGATACTAGTACGGCTGGCTAGCAAGCTCAGAGGCGAGGATGTAACGGTCCTCGTGTCACCTAGTTTCATATATATTATATCTATACGATTTGAGTGAATGACCATTATATTGAGATGAATAAATCGGTAAATGAGTGAAAGCTTGCTGATATGTTTATCTTTACCTAGGTGTGATTGTGCTTATGCATTACTCTATATATGTGTATGGATAGCTAATGGTTATTACCATGTTGTAGATGTCCTACAGGTTAGGCACTGCTGAGTGATCTGGCAGGGTGACAGGCCGAGGACTCTCGTACATTAGGTGGTTGGTTTGGGTTTGTTGTGTTCCCCTCCTGCGTGAGGATGTTCTTTTGTACCTCCTGTGTGAGGTTGTCGTTTTATATACTCGGCTATGTTGTTGTTTAATTTGGGTCGTACAGTTTATACTTTTTTATGCATTTGTTTTATATCTGTCAGTGTCATGTTGTAAGTTCCAGTGAACTTGTTGTCAGGCTAGGGTCAGGATCCATTGTGAGATCCTAGCCCAATGTGACATCCCGACTCCCGTGGATTCGGGGTGTTACAGAGTTGGTATCAGAGCCCATGTTGACAACAATGGCACTTGCTACCTGCAATGAGGTTTGATAGGTAAAATAAACAGAGCCCACATGGGATCTGACATTTTCAAAGGTTTTGGTTTTAAGTGTGGTTTTGGGATAGAATGTACGAGAAGTCGTCACCTCTGCCATGGATCTCTGCAGCGTAGATATGTATATATATTTGTGTGTACTATAGATTATGTGGATGTATTATATACATATCGATACCTATGGCATATATATAGCCTTATAAGATTAGGTGCGTATATCCTACAGATGACTCAGACTAGAGTAGTATCTGTAGTGGGATGAGGTAGGGGTACACCCCCTCTTCCTCTAGTGGTGATAAGTTAGGGACCAGTTTCCACTGTTGTTTCGCGTATGGCAGAGAACGAGTTTGAAGAGGCTGATCGTGTCTCCATGAGTAGATCCGAGTTTCGAGAATATATGTAACAAGTATATGAAGCGGTGATAGCGGGTAAATCCACACCGGATTTACCAACAATTGTGAGATCAACTGAAGCTTATGGATCCGGAAAGAAACAATGGACTGAATCAGTTACTAGAGAAGCAAAGATGATGAATGGGAAACCAAGTCCAATATCAGGACAATCTAGTGATCCTTTGGCCATGAAGATGACTAGCAAGGAACTACAGTGTTTTAATTGGGTGGAAGTTGGGACACTGGCAAGCTGTGTGCCCAAAGGCACCCATTATGTGCTTTACGTGTGGTAAAGCAGGGCATAGAGCGAAGTTCTGTCGACAGGGCAAGGCATTGCCTTTACACTTTCCCTTCAAGAGTGAGATCATTCCAAGTGGACGACGAAGGTCGAGTTACCCTTCAGTTTCACAGGTTGCAAGGATGAGATGATTATGTTTCAGTTGTGGCTATCCAGATCATTTGTGTTCTGTGTGCCCTTTGGCACTGATAGCTTGTTTCACTTGTGGTGAGCTAGGCCATATGGCCCTTTCTGTCAGCACGGTGGTGTTTCTTCCCAGCAGGACCTTCCTCTTTCCGGTGCAGAAAGAGTGGAAGTGGAGGCTATAGTAATGATCTCAGTGATACCTGAGGAGCATGGATCTGACATTGAGTGATGATATGTAGTGGAGCTACGAGTGTTAGCTGTTATAGGTACCATTCTCGTTAATGGTTTACCTGGTGAAGTTTTGCTTGTTGTGAGTGCTTTGCACTTCATGTCTTTCGATGCATGCGTTAATGGTTGATCTTTGATATATAGTAGAAGGTGGACTTTCCTTTACAGGATTACCAGTTAGGGGTCTGAGGTACCCGCGAGATATGTGTTTGTTCCTTTATTCCAGGACTTGTGTATGGCTTGTAGACTTCTTTGTTATGCCGTGGGTGCATGAGAAAGTCATTATGTGTATGGATTGGATGAATAGATATCATGCGGCGTTTGATATTAACAATAAGGCTATTATAGTCTTTACTGAGATGGTAAATAGAGGTCTTCTAAGGTTAAGACCTTTGAAGAGACGGGTTTGTCATCAGGACTGTACGAGCAGCGAGCTGATAGCACAGGGATGTGACGCCTTCTAGTATTATACCATGAAGGAGCGAGATAGTCCAACAATGGAAGGTATTCCAGTTGTTTATGAGTTTATAGACGTGTTCCTGAACCGTCTAGTTGCCACCTCAGCGGAGTGTGGACATTGTTATCGAGTTGAAGTATGATACCAGATTGAATGGGAAAGTCACACTATATGGTGCTTGTTGAGATATTGTACTGATAACATGAAAAGTTGACTGAAACGGATTTACCCTAGTGGGTTCCATGTTCCGTATTGACGACCTAATGAGTTAGCTTCAAGAAGCAATTGTGTTTTCAGGATTCCTTGGTGCTCAAGATATCCCTAGTCATGGATGAGAGAGTAGCATGTGTATGAGATAGCATCCCATACCCGCTATGGACACTACGAGTTTGTAGTGATGTCATTTGGGTTGACAAATGTTTTAGTAGTTTTTATGGAGTTGGTGAATAGTATCTGCATCGACTTCCTTGATTAGTTGGTGGTGGACTTCATGGATGACATGTCGGTATACTCTCATAGCAGAGAATAGTAGACCGATCATCTGAGGACCGTTCTGCAGATTTTGAGAGATAGAGGGTTGTATGCTACACTCTCTAAGTGTAAGTTGAGATGCCAGTGGTAGCCTTTTTAGGCCATGTTGTCTCCGCCAGTGGGATCATGGTTGACTTGGCGAGAATTAAGTATGTTGTAACATGAGAGATACTAATGAACATTAAGGAATACATAGTTTTCTCGTCTCAGCCGATTGCTACCAATGCTTTGAGGAAGGATTTTATATGATTACATATTCATTTGCGAGTCTTTTGAGAAGACCACCATAACTACGTGATGAAAGCAGTGTGTCTAAATTTTGAAGAGTTGAGGAGGCATTTGACCTCTGCTTCCATTTTGTTGTAGTTAGAAGATTTTTGGGATCCCGTGATTTATGGTGATACATCCCAGCTAAGTCTGCGATGTGTATTACTACAGAGGAGTAGGGTTATTGATATGTGTGTTTACAGCTGAGAACGTATGATGAGAACTACCCGACTCATGATTTAGAGTTAGTAGTGGTAGTTCAAGCCTTTAAGTTTTGAAGACCGTACCGGTGTGATCTTCATGTAAGATTTCTATAGATCATAGAAATCTGAAGTATATTTTATGCAACAGGGGTTGAATAACCGCCAGGTTAAGAGCTTAAGTTGATCAAGACTTTGACTTGAAGATTCCATATCATTCAGAGAAGTTGAACGTTGTCGCCGATACCTTGAATGGAAAGACGCTCCAAGAGAAGATGATTGTGAGACTGATAGTTCAGCCTCAGCTTAAGAGAAATCTAGCTTGACTAGAGTTGGACAATCAGTTCCTTGATGAGGATACCCAGTTATACCTCAGAGGTTCTAACTGGTCTGTTAGAGGTCCAATAGAAGCAGGAGACTTGCCCGGCCTTGACAAGGTTTAGAGAAAGGATGTCTCGTACTGAGGCACCATAGTTCTCCATGGGAGTAGATGGACTGATGAAGAGTCATGACCACTTTTGTGTACCTGCTGATGCAGATGGAGATAGAGAATGTTACGTATACCCATTGTACGCCTTATTCAGTACATTCAGGTACGAGTAAGATGGACCACGAGATGAGACAATTATATTGTATGAAGCCGATATAACCAGATTTGTGATACAGTGTGTGACCTGTTAGCAGGTCCAAATAGAGTATTTCCGATCTAGAGATAAGCCCCACCCACTACCAGTGTAGTAGTAGAATTTGGGAGGACATCTCTATGGATTTTTTTTATGGGATTGTGACCCAGTAGAAGATTTATATTATCTGGATTGTTGGTAACAAATTAATGAAACTGGCACGTTTCATTTCTATGAGAAGGACGTGGCTAGTGAATGAATTGGCTGAGGAGTACACTAGACAGATAGTGAAACTCCATGGTATACCGAGAACGATAATTTCTGATCGAGATGGATGTTTTTACTTTGAGATTTTAGGCAGTAGATTTAGACTGCTTTGGGGACGAGTCTGTACCTCATGACTACACTTCACCCCCTAACAGATGGTCAGTTAGAGAGGATCATCTAGATCTTAAAGATCTATTATAAGTTGTAAGTTGAATGGGAAACGTGGATGGTTATATTACCTTCCATTAATGAGTTTATTATATAACAATGAAGGACGTGCATCTTTCTGGGATGGCCCTATGAGGCAATATATATAGACATAGATATCGTATATCCTTATGCTGGAAGTGATCTAGCAGTAATGGTGGAATAACACCTGACCAGACTCAGGATTTTATAGTTCAAGTAACGTTGATTGAAGGAAGAATGCTGGATGTACAGAGTTGCCAGATATTATATGTAGACAAGAGGCGTTAACCTCTAAAGTTCAAGCGAATGTTCATGTCCGGCTGTAAGTATCTCAGCGGCGAGACGTTAGACGTGTTAATATGGAAAGGAAACTGAGTTTCCAATATGATGGTTTATTTGAGATCGACCAGTACGGAGAAGGCAGCATGATGTTTAGCTTTGCCTATGAGATTAGAGGATATCCACCCAGTGTTTCTTATGTCTCAACTGAGGAAGTATATACCAGACTCGAGACACCTTGTGAGTTACGATGATTTGGTGGTTGAGTCCAACCGCACTTTTGTTGAGCATTCGATTACATTCTTGGAATGAGATATGAAACGCTTGCATTCGAAAGACATTCCCATATTGAGGATATAATGGTCGAGATGAAGGCCTGAAGAGGCTATGTGAGAGACTGAGGATAGTGTCCTGAGGAACTATCCAGGGTATATGTTGGGACAAACCCATTTGTGGGATTACGAGTATATCTTAGTGCTATCTTGATGAATGTTGTGCTTATGTGCTTATATGCTTATATGCCTTGATGTGTTATTCCATGCTAGTTGTGATGTGATTAATGATTTTAGTAGATCTTGATTTGCTAGCGTGATGTATGCTATAGCTGGAGATGATTACTTCCTCCACGCTACCCGAGTATGATCATATTTATAGCTGGAGATGGTTCTTTCCTCCATGCTATTTGAGTGGGATTAGGATTCAGCTGGAGATGGTTCTTTCCTCCATGCTACCTTGATGGACATAGTTCAGTGGAGATGTGATTCCTCCATGCGATATATATGTTTATAGGTTGGCTAGAGACGTATTTCCTCTATGCATGTGATATGTTTTGGCTAGAGATGTGCTTCCTCTATGCCTTGTGATGTGGTATGGCGAGAGACATGATTCCTCTACGCCTTTGGGTAGCGTTATGACCTTGTTTCCTGGAGTGATGATTCCTCCATGTTTATACTTGAGGTTATAGATTGTTATAGGTTGTGATCTTTTGAACGGAGATGTGATACCTCCGATAGAAAGAGTTAGAGTTATACCTCGGCGTATGGGTCCGAGAGGATTTGGGAATTTTCAAGTTTCGGGACGAAACTTTTTTGTAAGGGGTGTGTGATGTAATAACTAGGATTTCCGAATTCTAATTAATGTTGATTAACTTAATCGTTGATAGTAATTGACATATAAGTGGCGAAGATTTCGCAAGTGATGAGTATGAGTCCCACCGTTATGTTCCTCGCGTAATTTTGGACGTTTGGGGAAATTTTTACTTTTCCCCCGGGTAATTATTTTTACCCTCCGGTGTTATTTGGAGCATTTGGGAGCTCCAATTAATAAAAATGCAGTTGAGAGAAACGATCAGGACATCGGATATGTCCTAGATATGAAATAACATGGAGAGGCAAAACGGCCAAAAGAATCGCTATTTCGTTTCTTAACGGCTAAGAAAGACGGCTTAGGAATACACGTTTTCCGAGACAGTTGTGGAATAATTATCCCTACAATATTCCAGATTTAATATTCCAATCTCGGTAAGTTTGGAGAAGGAGGTTCGACCCGTCTTTGGGTCGGTTAAAGGATAATTATTGACTTTACTAAAGGATAATTATCGTCTTCACTAAAAATAGCGGAAAATCCTTTATTAATTCATTTCCTTTCACGTTTCCTCGTAAAAGCTCTAATTTCTCTCAACCTTCAAACTCAGATCTACTCTCCGTTTCTAATCCGATTTCAATTCCGTTTGAGTTTCTGGATTCCTCTCTTCATTCTCTTCATAACGGTACCGAGTTTCTGCATTTCCGAGTATATGGAGGGCTGGTCGAGCATATATGTCACCAGGACGGTACCGTCGCTCAGATTCCGATGAATTTGATGCTGTCCATGCGTAGCCTGCGTCGTTGTGATTCCGAATCTTCTTTCAGATCATCAATCGGGTTAGTAACGAATAAGATATGAATTTATTCGTTTTCCGTACTGCGATTTGGCGTAAATTGACTTTAGGCTTGTCCAATTGGACAATTAGAAGTACCATTATGGTCGTTATATTATTCTGGTGATTATGGGTTGTTTGTTTGATGAAATCTGATGACAAGGGATTTAGAAATTGCCTGCGGGCAAAACGTTATTCTCGCAAAATCTAATTAATTAATTAAAGGTTAATTAATTAAATTAGGATTAGAATTGAGATTGAGGAATGTTGATTAGATACTACCTTGAGATTTGAGGAATTGTGAGTTATGCTGAGATATTGAGGTTTAGTTGGTTGTGAGGCTCACAGATTAAGTATGATCCTTATGGATCCCTTTGGGTCTAGGTGTGACCCCTTTGATAAATAGAGGTTGATATATCTCTTTATGCCTTGTTTATAGGCCGTGTTGTCCCTCCAGTGTAGAGGTGATCGTGGTTGAGTTTGTACGAGGTTGAGGTAAGTCCGTAGGACTTACTTAGATACCATCCTTATATGGGGTGTTTGTATGAGTGGTGTGTGCCTTATATGTTTGCTATGATAGCATGTGATGTCGTATTTACCGACCTATGTTTTATTAATTGCCCCACTGCGTGGATGTGATAACCTTTCCCTTTCATCCCGCCGTGGAGTCTGGGAGGTTCTCTGATGTCAGGCCAGACCGGTTTACAGGAAGGGCGCAATCCACTCCCATAGGGTACACGGATTGTGTGACCGATACTAGTACGGCTGGCTAGCAGGCTCAGAGGCGAGGATGTATCGGTCCTCGTGTCACCTAGTTTCATATATATTATATCTATACGATTTGAGTGAATGACCATTATATTGAGATGAATAAATCTGTAAATGAGTGAAAGCATGCTGATATGTTTATCTTTCCCTAGGTGTGATTGTGCTTATGCATTACTCTATATATGTGTATGGATAGCTAATGGTTATTACCATGTTGTAGATGTCCTACAGGTTAGGCACTGCTGAGTGATCTGGCAGGGTGACAGGCCGAGGACTCTTGTACATTAGGTCGTTGGTTTGGGTTTGTTGTGTTCCCCTCCTGCGTGAGGATGTTCTTTTGTACCTCCTGTGTGAGGTTGTCGTTTTATATACTCGGCTATGTTGTTGTTTAATTTGGGTCGTACAGTTTATACTGTTTTATGCATTTGTTTTATATCTGTCAGTGCCATGTTGTAAGGTCCAGTGAACTTGTTGTCAGGCTAGGGTCAGGATCCATTGTGAGATCCTAGCCCAATGTGACATCCCGAGTCCCTTGGATTCGGGGTGTTACATTCAACCTGCTGCCGGTAAGCGCTTCTGGGATCCTTGTTGTTGTTGTTGTTATACTAGTGTAGAGGATAGTAGTTGTGTTCCAATCAAGTGTACAAAATATGATTTTTGAGGCAAGTTGGGTGTAGATGTCCCTAGGTATGGAACAATAGGATATATGAGAAGAGAACTGAGGTTTACAGAGTAGCTGACCATGTAGATAGAACCAGAATTTCATGAACTCATTGTGCCCAGTTTTTGGTTGTCTTCTTCAAAATTTTGAAGTTGAAACGGTCAATCTTGTATCTCAATTTTAAGGGGTTAGGATGAAGATCCACCGTTGAATTTTTGATAGGTCATAGATGGATATATGTAATTTTCTGGATTAAAATTTGGGAATAAATGAACGGTCGGATTAGAAGTCACGAGGCTCCAAAATAGGATAGTTGAGCTGTTTTTCCAGCAGTGAAATTTGGCTAAGTATAGGAAATTGTAAGTGTTGTAACCGACTTTGGAAATTTTTGTAGAAGTGATGGTTGAACAGTTTTAAGAAATTCTTGATCATATGAGTAGATTGGATATCATAGATCACCTAAAGAATTATTTTGATTGTTTTAGGAATTTATTCGAGTTTCATATTTGAAGCCGAAGTTGGACCTTAACGACCTTTCGAAAAACAAGAAAATGTGTAAATTGCTAGTTTGTAACCAAACTCATCTTTAGGAGTTAGAATATGACATTTTAGTCTCAAATAAGAGTTTAAGCATAAATTATGGAATTTGTAGAAGTTTCGGGACCAAGGGTAAAATAGTCATTTTACCATAAATTAGCACTATAATCGATTATGTTCTAATAGGATCTACTATCTCAGAAGTCTTAGACTTCTAATTACCTAGGAAGTGTGCTTACACACTTACTTCCTTTGACAGGCAGCTGAGTGGTTACAATTACAGATCGAGTTGTGTTTACAGAGAGTCGAGACTTGTATCTAGTAAGTCCTTTGGGCTTACTTAACTGACTTCTAGATATGAGTGTGGATAATGATAGTCGTGTTTGAACGAGATGTTATAGTTATATTTTAGTAGTAATTATCTACCGACTTATATTTTGGCCTAAGAGTAACGGGTGGTGGCATTCTGCTCAGTTAGCCTGAGGGCGCTGGGGGTTTCTTTAGGGACTAGTCCACACTCGGTTTGTAGTAATATTACCGGCGGAGGTAAGCTAGACCTACACCCAATTGGATATGGAACGGAAACGAGAACTGTTAAGAGTTCTCGTGCCACAATTGTTAAACTAGTCCACACTCGGTTTGTAGTGATGCTACCGGCATTCTGGTTTTTCCTTATCTGTGCCTTGTTGTAAGATCTTGTTAAGTTTTTGTCAAACTAAGGTCGGGACCCACTGTGAGGTCCTAACTAGTAACTTTCCGAGTTCTGAAAACTTGGGGTGCTACAATACAACCGTTAGCTAACATTCTAAGCATTAGAATAATAGTAAAGGCACAATCACACGTAAAGCAATATAAAACACATAACATGATGGCACACAAGCAGATTTTCCTCGAAGAAACGATTAGTGCTTGTATAAATAAGGCACAGAAATATCAATCACTATCCACGGGCTAGGAGATTTTACCTCCTAGTCATCAAGATCTCGCAAGATCATAACCATAACACAATCCACAATATCAATATCTTAAAAGATCATAACTATCAATCCATAAACTCAACATCTCAAAATTCCTCAAACCTCTCAAGGTACCATCTAATCAACATTCCTCAATCTCAATTCTAATCCTAATTTAATTAATTAACCTTTACTTAATTAATTAACTTGCACCAGAATAACGTTTTGCCCGCAGAAAATTACTGAACCCACCTGTCATCAGATTTCATCAACCAAGCAACTCATAATCACCAGAATAATATAACAAGCATAATGGATATTTCAATCATCAATTTTGTCAAGCCTCATGTCAATTTAGGCCAAATCGCAATACGGAAAATGAATAAATTCATATCTTATTCGTCAGTAACCCGATTGACGATTTGAAAGAAGATTCAATATCCCTACGACGCATGCTATGCTCGGAGGACATCAAATTTACCGGAATCAGAGTCAAAGAACCAAACTAGTAACATATATGCTCGACCAGGCTTTCAATTGCTCGCAATTATGAATCAAGGAATCAAAAAACTCAAACATATTCGAAATTGAATTAGAAACGGAGAGTAGATATAAGTTTGAAGGTTAAAAGAAATCAAATCTTTTACGAGGAAACGTGAAAGGAAAAGAATTAATAAACGATTTTCCGCTATTTATAACAAAGACGACAATTGTCTTTTAGCGAAGTCGATAATTGTCCTTTCACCGATATAAAGGCGGGTTGAACCCCCTTCTCCAAACTTCTCGAAATTGGAATAACAAATATGCAATATTGTGTGGATAACTATTCTGCAACTACCTCAGAAAACGCGTATTCCTAAACCGTCTTTGTTAGCCCCTAAGAAACGAAATAACGACTCTTTATGCCATTTTTCCTTCCAATGTTATTTCGTATCTAAGACATGTCCGATGTCCTGATCATTTCACTCAACTGCCTTTAAATTAGTTGAAGCTCCCAAATGCTCCAAATAACACCGTAGGTAAAATTATTGCCTTGTGAAAAAGTGAAAATTTTGCAAAAGTCTAAAATTACTCCAAGAACGTTACGGTGGACTCATAGTCATGACATGCGCACTCTTCGCTAGTTATGTGTCAATTACTATCAATAATTAATTTAAGTAACATTAATCATTATTAATTAGAATTTAGAAATCATAGCTCTTACAAAACTTACAAGGGAATGATAACTTGGTATATCACTCTTGTAAGGAATTAAAGATCTCTCTTTGAACGAATTAAGAAAATATGGATCACACATTATGTATATACATTAAACAAACATATTTAGGTTATGCTATGTAAATGTATGTCTTTGAATTGTAAAAATTTGGCCAACCAAAGATCTTCATGCATATGATTTAGTTTGACAAGTCCGATGTATGGAATTAAATTGGATCAAATTATTGCAACCAATATCCACAACCTCGATATAACACCCTGAATCAGTGGGACTCAGGATGCCACGGGCGAAGACCTCACAATGGGTTCCAACCCTTAGCCAGACAACAATTTCACCGGACTTTTCCAACAAGGCACAAATAGGCAAAATATTTAAAGCGTTTATAATGTATGCGCGAGAAAACAGAAAGCAAAGGTATAACTTGGAAACTCAGCCGAGTCCACAAAACGACATAACTCAAAAACGTAAATCTAACATACGACAACATAATCCATAATGACATAGAACATTGACCATCCCCGTTCTAAAATGTATGGAGACCCCGGCTGTCCACTCCTCCACCTAACTCGGACCATCACTGATAACACGATTTATGAGCTAGTTTTAGGTAGTCATTTAGATAGATTTCTCACTCATTCATGCACGGTTTAGCACTAGTTCATGACGTTTTGCACTCAATTCACGTATTTTGTCGAGATAGACGTCTACTCGGAATTTTGCTTGCTTTATAGGTATTTTGGGAGATTTAAGAGCCTAATCGATACATCCGAGGATCATTCCTCGAGATGACACACTTCCGGACTCATTGGAATGCAAGCTAAGGGCTAAGGAGGACTCATGGAACCTTGCAAACACAAACCATGCACCAAATCATGGCTTAACGAGCCTAGGAGAAGCTTCTGTCAGAAACCACGGTCTAGACCCATTCCACGGCCGTGGAATATGCCCGTGGTTCTTGCCAGGACCACATCGACAGCTGGCCACGATCTCTTCCATTGCTCTTGCATCCTAGTGGGTATTTAAAGGATTTTGCAGGCTGTAATTGGGGATCTCTCTCCTCTCTTTTGACCTATCTTCTTCCCCAAAACTCTTCTCCATTGTTGCCTCTCTTCCAAGCACCCATTAGGGGTGTTCTTGGAAGAGATTAGTGTAGATTCTCGTTTTAAAGTGAGATTAGATTGGATTCGAGTGAAGCTTCGATTGTTGTCAAGTTGGATTAGCTCTTGGAGCCTTGTAAAGATTTGGTAACTTCCATCCTATGCTTTTAATGTCTTTTCTTTGGATTGTTCTTCATCATTTAACCATGACTTGCAAGCATGTATTGATTGTGAAGTTTGATCTTGAAATGAATGTTATTGGCTAGATAGATGTGGTTCTAGAGTGAAGGAATAATGTTTGTGATTTGGACTATGATTGTATTGCTTCCATGTTAGCTTAGGATCGATTTGTGTTCGAAATCCCAACTCGGAACCAAACCACGGCTTGTTCTTCATGCTTCCACGGCCGTGGTTTAGCATGATCCACCCGTGTTTTTATTCTGTTGTTCTTATATTGTTGAATCTTGATGTTTGGATGTAGATGTGTTGAAATCCTAGTGTTTGTTGAGCTCAATCTAACTTAGGGCAACCTATTGTTAGCAAACTAATTGAGGAATGAGACTTACCCGGTAATTTCCCCTCTTAGATACCTAAGATGATGAACTCTAGGTAGTAGTGAGCCAAAAAAGCCGCTATTGGATTGAGTGTGCTAGGATCGTTACCTAAGACTTACCTTTTCCGAGACTTACCCGGTAAGGAGGGGTTTAACCCTTAGGTAGTGGCCGGTTTGTGTGGAATTCCATCCTTTAGGCTCTTTGAGACTTACCCGGTGATGAGACCTTAGGATTGGATTAGTGGATGCATGAGACTTACCCGGTAATTGCTCCCATTAGAGAAACACCCAACTCCGAACAACCACAACCTTCCTTAGACCTTTAGAAACATGAGTCCATAGCCATATTCGGAATTTCGAACCTCTAGAATCCATTTCCTTACCTCTTATCTCTCATCTTTTGTTTGTGTTTTGTGTTGCTTGATTTTGTTGATATATTTGTGATCTTTGTTTGATCACCCAAAACCCTCCAAAAACATTGTGTTTTCCATTTTCTTTATTTCTCATCTCATTCTTAGTCTAGATTCACACTATTTTCGATCATTGAATGACTTAGTTTCACCTCAGTCCTTGAGTTCGACCTCGGAATACTTTCCTTTCTACAAAACGACCCGTACACTGCGGGTCTCGCTAGGTAGTTTAGGATTTAGTTCGAGTTTATAAATGTAAAGCTTTTTGTGCTACCTTTTTAGCGTAACAAGTTTTTGGCGCCGTTGCCGGGGACTAGGTTAAGATTAAGTCATTTGCCTTTGATTGTTTTTAGTGTTTATCTTTCTTGTTACTTTTGATCTTGTGTGTTTTTGTCTTTGCCTTTTCATGTTTGCCATGGACGGATTGTACCTCCAAGACGACCTTGACAACATGGAGTATGAGGGATGGATGGAAGGCCAAGATCTAGGACCTCTCCATGATGATTTTGAGTATTGGGAGGAGTTCAATGCCTATCATGAGTCCCATGATCAAGCTCACATGACTACTTTACCTCATGAGGAACCTCACCATCAACCTCACAATGACCGAGTGGAATCAATGCTAGAAGAAATGTTGAGGAAGATGGATGATCTAGAGAGCAACCTTGCTTCCATTTCTAGTTCCCACATGGAGCTTGAAACGGAAGTTCGTCATCAAGAGGAGGTTCACTATGAGGAGATCCAAGAATTGCCCGATTCAACCATAACCAATAGAAGCCTTGAGGAAGAGTTGAATGAAGCTCGAGAGCAATTGTGGCTAAGGGATTTGGCCTTGAAGGAAGAAAGGAGATTGAATGCCGAGAGAGAAGAACAAATGAGGAGGGAGATCGAGGAGATTAGGAATGCTCTTATGCTAGGAGATCCTACCATTCTTCAAGGTTCCCCTCCATCTCCTTCACCTTTAGAGGAGTGCAATGAAGTATTCTCATCCCCGGACATCCTTGCCATCGACCCCGGAACCATACATGAAGAGCTCACTTGGAACGGATGCAACAGAGAGAACCACGGCCGTGGAGGACAAACCACGACCGTGGAAGACTACAGAGGGAACCACGGCCGTGGAAGACAAACCACGACCGTGGAAGGTTCTGTAGTGGTCCATCCTAAGCCAATCTCAGCTCCCTCCGACCCTTTCTTGCTTGCCCGGAGTACACACGAAGATTGGAGCCCCTTTCCTAAGGATTCTCCATCATTGAATGATGGAGGCAAGCATGATGGATCCATGATGGTTATTAAGTACTTCAATGAAGGATTCTTCCCAAGAATCGGCATTCCTCGGATCATAGAGGATGAGGATGACAAGCGCTTCACCGGTATGACCGCGGAGTACAAATTGCCTAAGTATGGGGTGACACCTATGGTTGCAACTCTATACTATCATCAAGGAAGCGGTGATGAAGGAGTCTACTACTCACCGGTGAAGAGAGAACTTAAAGCTTATTTGGGCATCAAGTGGCCCTTGCTTGTCATCATGGATTCTGGCAAGAGATGGTTACTTGGACTCCTCAAGCAAACCATGGTATTCGAGGTGGATTGACATATCCACGGGGTTTGGTCAAGCTAATGACCTAAAAGAAGCGCTTAATGGGAGGCAACCCATTGGTACAACTCTTTCCCTTTTCTTTTTCATTTTTGCTTTTGTTTTTGCTTTTTTGTGTTTTTGTGTTTTGTGTTTGTGTGGAAGATCATAGGTAATAAAGAAGCCTTGCAAAAGAAGTCGATGATGATGATTTCGTTTTCAAACATGGGTGGAGCGGACGTGAGGCTTGGACGGCTTGAGGTGTCTTGTTAGATGGAAGAGCTCCCATCTCACATATACCTTGGCGCGGGTCTCGACGCCGGAATGATTATGAAGAGCTCTCTACCATGCTTGATCGATCATCCATCACCACCACTCCACACGAGTTCATCCCAAATACCGAAAGCAAACCATTTTACATTGTGAGAACCTTCTTACACTCTTCTTTACTTGAATACCACATTGGGGACAATGTGCTTCTAAGTATGGGGCGGGGTTTGCATGATCCTTTGCATGACTAGCATCTAGGATAGTTTCGTTTTAATTGTCACATGTTTCTTTTCATGTTTGCATTGTACATATATTATCTCAAAATCCAAAAAAAAATCAGAAAATTTAAAAAAAATTTTGTGCTTTCTAGGCTTGGATATGACCCTAATGATGAACTTTGTCTTGTGGATTGGCTATGGATGGCCTTGTGTGTTTAAGTGATGATGCATATGTGGACTTGAAATACTTATCTTGAATTCCATGAATGACTTGTGATTATGATGTTTGCCTTGATTTGATTGAGATTTGAAAGTCGAAATTGCATGCTAGTTCTTGCACATCAATTAGGAGTGATTAAGGCAATTCATCTTCCTCTACTTCTCATCTTGATCATATTGCTTGAGCACCTCAATTGAGATAAATTTGACCTCTTTTGACCCATCCGGGAATAGGAGCATGTTAGTGTGTTGATGTGTGTGAAAAGCAAGTGTGGGGTGAAGTTGTTGATGAAAAGAATGTCATGAATAAAGTGCTGAAATTGTTGTGAAAGTGTAGCCAAAAATATAGGTTTGGGGATGTCGGTTTAAATGACAAGTAACTCGGTACACTTCACATGATCGGGTGTTGGTGCCTTGCCAAAGTCAAATAAACCGATAGTCCTAACGAGCTTTGGTATGTGTGCCCGGTGTGGATGCACCTCGAAAAATAAAACAGTCCGAGGAAGGCTAATCACCAAGGTTTCGGCTTTTGTACACCAATGCCATTGTCTCAAAAATAAAAGAAAAAGAAGAAAAGAAAATGAAGAAAAATATACACTTGAGGGAAGTTGATAAGAAATGTGAAGTTGTGGTTGTTTAGTTCCTTTCCCGGATTAGCATCACATAGCCTAGAAAATTCCCACCTAATCACAACGTTTCTTGGCCTTCTATTTTTCAAGTCCTTTTGACCTACTTGCATGTGTGTAAGGCTAAGTAATTTAGATTGGATATGCTCATGATTATCTTGACTTCTTCATCCTTACATTTCATTGCATGCTATCAAGTTAAGTGTAATTGTCTTTCCATGCTTTCATTTATTTGATACATGAATGCTTATCCATGACCATGAAACATGACTATGAAGGTGATCCAATAGTAGAAGCACAAACCAAAAAGATTTTGCCATTTTTCTGCATGCATAAATCATGTCATCTCTTAGTCTATAGTTGGGAATTTGCTCGGGGACGAGCAAACCTTAAGTATGGGGTATTTTGATAACACGATTTATGAGCTAGTTTTAGGTAGTCATTTAGATAGATTTCTCACTCATTCATGCACGGTTTAGCACTAGTTCATGACGTTTTGCACTCAATTCACGTATTTTGTCGAGATAGACGTCTACTCGGACTTTTGCTTGCTTTGTAGGTATTTTGGGAGATTTAAGAGCCTAATCGATACATCCGAGGATCATTCCTCGAGATGACACACTTCCGGACTCATTGGAATGCAAGCTAAGGGCTAAGGAGGACTCATGGAACCTTGCAAACACAAACCATGCACCAAATCATGGCTTAACGAGCCTAGGAGAAGCTTCTGTCAGAAACCACGGTCTAGACCCATTCCACGGCCGTGGATTATGCCCGTGGTTCTTGCCAGGACCACATCGACAGCTGGCCACGATCTCTTCCATTGCTCTTGCATCCTAGTGGGTATTTAAAGGATTTTGCAGGCTGTAATTGGGGATCTCTCTCCTCTCTTTTGACCTATCTTCTTCCCCAAAACTCTTCTCCATTGTTGCCTCTCTTCCAAGCACCCATTAGGGGTGTTCTTGGAAGAGATTAGTGTAGATTCTCGTTTTAAAGTGAGATTAGATTGGATTCGAGTGAAGCTTCGATTGTTGTCAAGTTGGATTAGCTCTTGGAGCCTTGTAAAGATTTGGTAACTTCCATCCTATGCTTTTAATGTCTTTTCTTTGGATTGTTCTTCATCATTTAACCATGACTTGCAAGCATGTATTGATTGTGAAGTTTGATCTTGAAATGAATGTTATTGGCTAGATAGATGTGGTTCTAGAGTGAAGGAATAATGTTTGTGATTTGGACTATGATTGTATTGCTTCCATGTTAGCTTAGGATCGATTTGTGTTCGAAATCCCAACTCGGAACCAAACCACGGCTTGTTCTTCATGCTTCCACGGCCGTGGTTTAGCATGATCCACCCGTGTTTTTATTCTGTTGTTCTTATATTGTTGAATCTTGATGTTTGGATGTAGATGTGTTGAAATCCTAGTGTTTGTTGAGCTCAATCTAACTTAGGGCAACCTATTGTTAGCAAACTAATTGAGGAATGAGACTTACCCGGTAATTTCCCCTCTTAGATACCTAAGATGATGAACTCTAGGTAGTAGTGAGCCAAAAAAGCCGCTATTGGATTGAGTGTGCTAGGATCGTTACCTAAGACTTACCTTTTCCGAGACTTACCCGGTAAGGAGGGGTTTGACCCTTAGGTAGTGGCCGGTTTGTGTGGAATTCCATCCTTTAGGCTCTTTGAGACTTACCCGGTGATGAGACCTTAGGATTGGATTAGTGGATGCATGAGACTTACCCGGTAATTGCTCCCATTAGAGAAACACCCAACTCCGAACAACCACAACCTTCCTTAGACCTTTAGAAACATGAGTCCATAGTCATATTCGGAATTTCGAACCTCTAGAATCCATTTCCTTACCTCTTATCTCTCATCTTTTGTTTGTGTTTTGTGTTGCTTGATTTTGTTGATATATTTGTGATCTTTGTTTGATCACCCAAAACCCTCCAAAAACATTGTGTTTTCCATTTTCTTTATTTCTCATCTCATTCTTAGTCTAGATTCACACTATTTTCGATCATTGAATGACTTAGTTTCACCTCAGTCCTTGAGTTCGACCTCGGAATACTTTCCTTTCTACAAAACGACCCGTACACTGCGGGTCTCGCTAGGTAGTTTAGGATTTAGTTCGAGTTTATAAATGTAAAGCTTTTTGTGCTACCTTTTTAGCGTAACAAGTTTTTGGCGCCGTTGCCGGGGACTAGGTTAAGATTAAGTCATTTGCCTTTGATTGTTTTTAGTGTTTATCTTTCTTGTTACTTTTGATCTTGTGTGTTTTTGTCTTTGCCTTTTCATGTTTGCCATGGACGGATTGTACCTCCAAGACGACCTTGACAACATGGAGTATGAGGGATGGATGGAAGGCCAAGATCTAGGACCTCTCCATGATGATTTTGAGTATTGGGAGGAGTTCAATGCCTATCATGAGTCCCATGATCAAGCTCACATGACTACTTTACCTCATGAGGAACCTCACCATCAACCTCACAATGACCGAGTGGAATCAATGCTAGAAGAAATGTTGAGGAAGATGGATGATCTAGAGAGCAACCTTGCTTCCATTTCTAGTTCCCACATGGAGCTTGAAACGGAAGTTCGTCATCAAGAGGAGGTTCACTATGAGGAGATCCAAGAATTGCCCGATTCAACCATAACCAATAGAAGCCTTGAGGAAGAGTTGAATGAAGCTCGAGAGCAATTGTGGCTAAGGGATTTGGCCTTGAAGGAAGAAAGGAGATTGAATGCCGAGAGAGAAGAACAAATGAGGAGGGAGATCGAGGAGATTAGGAATGCTCTTATGCTAGGAGATCCTACCATTCTTCAAGGTTCCCCTCCATCTCCTTCACCTTTAGAGGAGTGCAATGAAGTATTCTCATCCCCGGACATCCTTGCCATCGACCCCGGAACCATACATGAAGAGCTCACGAGGGAGAGCCCTAAGCCAATCTCAGCTCCCTCCGACCCTTTCTTGCTTGCCCGGAGTACACACGAAGATTGGAGCCCCTTTCCTAAGGATTCTCCATCGTTGAATGATGGAGGCAAGCATGATGGATCCATGATGGTTATTAAGTACTTCAATGAAGGATTCTTCCCAAGAATCGGCATTCCTCGGATCATAGAGGATGAGGATGACAAGCGCTTCACCGGTATGACCGCGGAGTACAAATTGCCTAAGTATGGGGTGACACCTATGGTTGCAACTCTATACTATCATCAAGGAAGCGGTGATGAAGGAGTCTACTACTCACCGGTGAAGAGAGAACTTAAAGCTTATTTGGGCATCAAGTGGCCCTTGCTTGTCATCATGGATTCTGGCAAGAGATGGTTACTTGGACTCCTCAAGCAAACCATGGTATTCGAGGTGGATTGACATATCCACGGGGTTTGGTCAAGCTAATGACCTAAAAGAAGCGCTTAATGGGAGGCAACCCATTGGTACAACTCTTTCCCTTTTCTTTTTCATTTTTGCTTTTGTTTGATCTTACTCTTGGTGTGCTTTGTTTTTCTTTTGTGTTTTTGAGTGCTAGATCTTGTTGATTGTCGTGTGTGATGAGATGCTGGAGGTCATGTGAAAACCTCATGGAACTGTTGAGAAGAAGTTGCAAGATCCGAGCACATGGGCAAGGAAGAAAGCACCAGGAAAATCGGACTGATCTTGCACATAAATCGGCCGATTTTCCTGGGTTATGGTCCGATTTTTCCTCTGTAAAGGAAAGTGATGATCGCCAATCGAGCATGGGTGGAGCGGACGTGGAACTTGGACGGCTTCCGGTGCCAAGCGCGGGTTCCGACATCATAATGAACATCAAGAGCTCCCTACCATCCTTGATCGATTATCCACCATCATCATTCAATGTGAACCGAAATACCGAAAGCAAACCATTTTACATTGTGAGAACCTTCTTACACTCTTCTTTACTTGAATACACATTGGGGACAATGTGCTTCTAAGTATGGGGCGGGGTTTGCATGATCCTTTGCATGACTAGCATCTAGGATAGTTTCGTTTTAATTGTCACATGTTTCTTTTCATGTTTGCATTGTACATATATATTATCTCAAAATCCAAAAAAAAATCAGAAAATTTAAAAAAAATTTTGTGCTTTCTAGGCTTGGATATGACCCTAATGATGAACTTTGTCTTGTGGATTGGCTATGGATGGCCTTGTGTGTTTAAGTGATGATGCATATGTGGACTTGAAATACTTATCTTGAATTCCATGAATGACTTGTGATTATGATGTTTGCCTTGATTTGATTGAGATTTGAAAGTCGAAATTGCATGCTAGTTCTTGCACATCAATTAGGAGTGATTAAGGCAATTCATCTTCCTCTACTTCTCATCTTGATCATATTGCTTGAGCACCTCAATTGAGATAAATTTGACCTCTTTTGACCCATCCGGGAATAGGAGCATGTTAGTGTGTTGATGTGTGTGAAAAGCAAGTGTGGGGTGAAGTTGTTGATGAAAAGAATGTCATGAATAAAGTGCTGAAATTGTTGTGAAAGTGTAGCCAAAAATATAGGTTTGGGGATGTCGGTTTAAATGACAAGTAACTCGGTACACTTCACATGATCGGGTGTTGGTGCCTTGCCAAAGTCAAATAAACCGATAGTCCTAACGAGCTTTGGTATGTGTGCCCGGTGTGGATGCACCTCGAAAAATAAAACAGTCCGAGGAAGGCTAATCACCAAGGTTTCGGCTTTTGTACACCAATGCCATTGTCTCAAAAATAAAAGAAAAAGAAGAAAAGAAAATGAAGAAAAATATACACTTGAGGGAAGTTGATAAGAAATGTGAAGTTGTGGTTGTTTAGTTCCTTTCCCGGATTAGCATCACATAGCCTAGAAAATTCCCACCTAATCACAACGTTTCTTGGCCTTCTATTTTTCAAGTCCTTTTGACCTACTTGCATGTGTGTAAGGCTAAGTAATTTAGATTGGATATGCTCATGATTATCTTGACTTCTTCATCCTTACATTTCATTGCATGCTATCAAGTTAAGTGTAATTGTCTTTCCATGCTTTCATTTATTTGATACATGAATGCTTATCCATGACCATGAAACATGACTATGAAGGTGATCCAATAGTAGAAGCACAAACCAAAAAGATTTTGCCATTTTTCTGCATGCATAAATCATGTCATCTCTTAGTCTATAGTTGGGAATTTGCTCGGGGACGAGCAAACCTTAAGTATGGGGTATTTTGATAACACGATTTATGAGCTAGTTTTAGGTAGTCATTTAGATAGATTTCTCACTCATTCATGCACGGTTTAGCACTAGTTCATGACGTTTTGCACTCAATTCATGTATTTTGTCGAGATAGACGTCTACTCGGACTTTTGCTTGCTTTGTAGGTATTTTGGGAGATTTAAGAGCCTAATCGATACATCCGAGGATCATTCCTCGAGATGACACACTTCCGGACTCATTGGAATGCAAGCTAAGGGCTAAGGAGGACTCATGGAACCTTGCAAACACAAACCATGCACCAAATCATGGCTTAACGAGCCTAGGAGAAGCTTCTGTCAGAAACCACGGTCTAGACCCATTCCACGGCCGTGGAATATGCCCGTGGTTCTTGCCAGGACCACATCGACAGCTGGCCACGATCTCTTCCATTGCTCTTGCATCCTAGTGGGGATTTAAAGGATTTTGCAGGCTGTAATTGGGGATCTCTCTCCTCTCTTTTGACCTATCTTCTTCCCCAAAACTCTTCTCCATTGTTGCCTCTCTTCCAAGCACCCATTAGGGGTGTTCTTGGAAGAGATTAGTGTAGATTCTCGTTTTAAAGTGAGATTTGATTGGATTCGAGTGAAGCTTCGATTGTTGTCAAGTTGGATTAGCTCTTGGAGCCTTGTAAAGATTTGGTAACTTCCATCCTATGCTTTTAATGTCTTTTCTTTGGATTGTTCTTCATCATTTAACCATGACTTGCAAGCATGTATTGATTGTGAAGTTTGATCTTGAAATGAATGTTATTGGCTAGATAGATGTGGTTCTAGAGTGAAGGAATAATGTTTGTGATTTGGACTATGATTGTATTGCTTCCATGTTAGCTTAGGATCGATTTGTGTTCGAAATCCCAACTCGGAACCAAACCACGGCTTGTTCTTCATGCTTCCACGGCCGTGGTTTAGCATGATCAACCCGTGTTTTTATTCTGTTGTTCTTATATTGTTGAATCTTGATGTTTGGATGTAGATGTGTTGAAATCCTAGTGTTTGTTGAGCTCAATCTAACTTAGGGCAACCTATTGTTAGCAAACTAATTGAGGAATGAGACTTACCCGGTAATTTCCCCTCTTAGATACCTAAGATGATGAACTCTAGGTAGTAGTGAGCCAAAAAAGCCGCTATTGGATTGAGTGTGCTAGGATCGTTACCTAAGACTTACCTTTTCCGAGACTTACCCGGTAAGGAGGGGTTTGACCCTTAGGTAGTGGCCGGTTTGTGTTGAATTCCATCCTTTAGGCTCTTTGTGACTTACCCGGTGATGAGACCTTAGGATTGGATTAGTGGATGCATGAGACTTACCCGGTAATTGCTCCCATTAGAGAAACACCCAACTCCGAACAACCACAACCTTCCTTAGACCTTTAGAAACATGAGTCCATAGTCATATTCGGAATTTCGAACCTCTAGAATCCATTTCCTTACCTCTTATCTCTCATCTTTTGTTTGTGTTTTGTGTTGCTTGATTTTGTTGATATATTTGTGATCTTTGTTTGATCACCCAAAACCCTCCAAAAACATTGTGTTTTCCATTTTCTTTATTTCTCATCTCATTCTTAGTCTAGATTCACACTATTTTCGATCATTGAATGACTTAGTTTCACCTCAGTCCTTGAGTTCGACCTCGGAATACTTTCCTTTCTACAAAACGACCCGTACACTGCGGGTTTCGCTAGGTAGTTTAGGATTTAGTTCGAGTTTATAAATGTAAAGCTTTTTGTGCTACCTTTTTAGCGTAACAATCACCGACCGAATTGTCAAGATAGCGACTATAACGCTTTTTGTCAAGATCCTAATCAATCTTCGTTTTATAATGGTGGAGTATGCAAAATTATCAACATCTTGCATTATTGTTTTTTTAGTTTCTAGATAAAATACTTATAGACAACTCTATTAGCTATATTATTACTTAATAATCTAAATTCCTTGTAAAATTATTTCTCTTTTAATTTAATGATGTTGAGTTTATGGATTGATTGTTATAATTCACAATCTTATTAATGTCCCATAATCTGTTTTGTTTACATTGTAAGGCGAATAATAGTATCCACCATGTCCCTATATAATAAATGTAACACTCCGAATCCACGAGACTCGGGATGTTACGGGCCTGGCCCTCACAATGGGTCCCGACCCTTATCCTAACAATAATTTCACTAGATCTTGGAGCAAGGAACAAGTAAAAAGCAAAACGAAATAGATTTAATACAAATGACATGACCCCGAATACCAAAATGAAGAATCACAGCCAAGTTCTTGCAACAACATCAATGTACATACATCAATATTATAAAACCAAAACTCATTCTAAAATGTACAGGAAATCCGACTCCTCACTCCAACTGTAACACCCCGAATCCGCGGGACTCGAAGTACCACATTGGGCTAGGATCTTACAATGGATCCTGACCCTAGCTTGACAACAAGTTCACTGGACCTTACAACATGCCATTGACAAATATAAAAATAAATACATAAAACGGTATAAACTGTACAACCAAAGGTAAGACAACATAGCAGAGTACAAAACACAACGCCCTCACACAAGAGGTAACAAAAGATCATCCTCACGCAGGAGGGAAAAGATAAACAAACCCAAAATCCCACAACAACCTATGTACGAGACGTCCTCGGCCTGCCACTCTACTAGGTCACCCAGCAGCATGCCTATCCTGTGGGGCATCTATAACATGGTAATAAACCATTAGCTATCCATACACATATATAGAGTAATGCATAAGCACAATCACAAGTAAGGAAAGATAAACACATCAACATGTTTTCACACATTTACCCATTTTATCATCTCAGTAATAATGGTCATTCACTCAAATCGTATATATAAGTATATATGAAACTATGTGACACGAGGACCGATACATCCTCGCCTCTGAGCTTGTTAGCCAGCTGCATAAGTATCGGTCACACGATCTGTGTACCCTAAGGGAGTGGGTTGTGCCGTTTCTGTAAAGTCAATCTGGCCTGACATCAGAGAACCTCCTAGACTCCACGGCGGGATGAAAGGGAAAGGTTATCACAGCCACGCATACGGGGCAATCAGTAAAACATAAGTCTGTATAAACGACATCTCATGCTATCATAGCAAACATACAAAGCACACACCACTCATGCAAACACCCAATATAAGGATGGCAGCTAAGTAAGTCCTACGGACTTACCTCAACCTTGATCATAACTCAACCACGATCACCTCTACACTAGAGGGCAACTCAGCCTATAAACAGGCATAAAGAGATATATAAATCTCCTAATAACACAAGGGTCACACCTAGATCTAAAGGGATCCATAAGGATCAAGCTCAACCTCAAAACCTACACTAACATCTAACTAAGTCCTTAAAGCAATACAAGGCATAAACTGATCACAACCTCATCAAAACTCAATCACACACATCTAGCATGATCCCATACTCTCACACTAGGAAAGGAGGGAACAGAGGCATCCTAAGGATAGTTTAGAAGCACACAAACACCTGCGGAACCAAGAGAAGACCTTGCTTATGCAGGTGGACACGGGGGCAGCTCACTGGTAGCACAAAGGCGGATCACTGACCGGTGCAGGGGCGGCTGTAAGGTGGCGTATATGCCGCTGGTGTGTAGAAGACACCACCTTAGCTACTGCTTCACTTCTTCCTTCGATTCTCTAGTCTTCTTTACTCCAATAGCAACATATATAGAGAACATACACATATATACATCAACATAAGCCAAACTTGGCTATAACAAGATCCAATCCTAAGGAATCTATGCTAGACTAAGGAAAGGAAGGAAAAGACACAAGAAGATGAAAGGAAGAGGAAGGAAGGGATGGAAGCCATGAAAGCTTACAAGGCTGAAGATCTGCAAGCTCACAACATCACCAAAAAAGCCCTCAAGCTGGCTTACAAGGCTCAGCAACCATAACCAACATCAAAGTCAAGCATAAAATCTCACAAACTCACACACAACCTCAAAGATGATCCAAGGGAGAAGAGAGGAGAAGAAATGTACGCAAGAGAGAGAGATGGAGCTGAGAAATATAAACCCTCATTAGGAGGTAAGGGATGAAGTATATAAAGGAGGTAAAAAATGTAAAGTATGGGTCAAAGGGTCAAAGAAGACGGCTACACCACACAGAGCCGCGGGGGCGGACTCTGTGAGCCACAGGGGCGGCCCAAGCAAACCGCAGGGGCGGTTCCAAGGTCATGCAGGGAGGTCCAGGCTAATTACTGGCCCTCTGTTCACTCTCTCAACAAGCCAACAACTAGGCTCTTACATCTCACCCCCCGAAAAATAACTTTCGTCCCGAAACTTGCAAGATCCCAAATCCTCTCGAGCCCATAAGCCGAGGTATAACTCACTCTCTCTATCGGAGGTATCTGATAGCATGTATTATAGTCTATCTTTTGGAACTTTTTTAGACGTTTTATCTTCAATAACCTGCATGTATGGATGTATATTATGCGATTATATTGTTGTTTCATCTACCTTTGAGGGAATCGAGGTCTACACCTAGTTTCGTTGTAATTGTAGGTAAAATGGCATGTTTTGGCCTAAAATGGAGCTAAGGAGTTAAGGAGTCATTGGAACTACATTCTGGAGCTTAAAGAAGAACTCAGGAAGCATGAAAATGATTAAGAAGATTTAATTTGGACCAGATTCAAGAGATTTCACATTCAGTTGAGATTCACCTCGGTCAGCTATAGTGCCACCTCGACCGAGGTGATCTTGAGGAGCGTCCCGACCGAGGCGAACACCCTGCCGCCGGCGAGATACATATTTTTGGATGAGATCATTTAATTCTGGAAAGAAGATATCTTATATTTTTGGCTAGATTTCTGGAAGGAAGATATTATTTTTGGGAGATCTATTTTAGAGATATGAATATATTTTCTAGGAAATCATCTTTTTAAGATATTATTATCTTTGGAAGATAATTCTCCTATATAAACGGTTGGATTTTCCACAAGTTCAACCATGCTTACATGCTGAGAACATCCAGCAATTAAGGGATTTTCTGGAGGTTTTGAAGGAAGGATTGAAGGATTGAAGATCAAGGAAGGAAGGAAGGAATCTAGTTTGGATGTATTTTTCCATTATTCGACTATGTGTGTATGTTTGTATGACTCATGATGGATATATTTATGATCTTATTTGGCTCTATGTGTTTATCTGCCATTTCATGCTTGCATACAGGTTTTTGTTTGAGAAAAACGTCGAAAACTGGTTTAAGAAAAAATTTTTATGACCTCGACCGGGATGATTCTGGCCAAACGAGGTTGAACACCTCGGATGACTTAGAACACCTCGACCGAGGTGGCTTAACTGAGAGATTTTTCGAAATGTTTTGTGCTTCTTCTCTGGATATGACATCAATGATAATTCTGTTTGCAGATTGGTTTTGAAATCTTTATATGATCGAAAGGTTTTATGATATTTTTAAGTTGTTAAATGCTTTGTTTGAAGTTTTAGCATGTTTAATACATTGTTTTTATCAAAATTATGTTGGATTTGAAGGTTGACACCACATGATGAGTTCTATCACATTCTCTTGGGATGATTAAGCAAATTCATTCTCTTCTCTTCTTCTTCTTGATCATGCTTTAGCCCCTCATATACATATTTGCCTTCCTTTACCTATCCGGGAGTTTGGAAGCAAGCAAAGAAAAGCAAGTGAAAGTGAAGTTGAGATGTTGGCTAAAAGTGTTAGAAAGAAACAAATAGGTTTAGGGAAGTCAATCATGATGATGAGTAACTCGGCACCATTCACATAGTCGGGTGTTTGTGTCTTGCCAAAGTCGGATTGAGCGATATTCCTAACGGGTCATGGTATGTGCATCAAGGGTGTGAGGCATCTCGAGAAATTGATGATTGCTCATTTCCTAGGCTTCGGTTATTGTGCACCTCTTTCCATGCATCCCAAAAAGTAAAGTAAAGTAAAATAAGCAAATCTTATTGGTGGAAGATGTTGAGATTCAAAGAAAGTGAAGTAAGATCCTTTTCCCGGATTCTAGCACCACATATCCTATATACATCCCACCCTCACACGTTTCTTGACCTCTTTTGGAAGCCCTTGAAACCTCGAGCTTGTTGAATGACTTGGTGGTTTAAACTTGATTATACATGATTAATTTCGATAAATATGATTTATTATGCATTCTATGATTTTATGCAAAGATTTTCTTATACTCATAAAATGTTTTGATCATGTATTGATTTTATTTGTCATGAAGCATTCTCTTAGAGTGATCTATGAGTGAAGCACACCACCAAAATGTTTTGAAGCACTTTTCATCGATTTTTATGACTTATAATCCATTCTATCTTGTACTTAAGATTTGGAACTTGCTTGGGGACAAGCAAAGGACAAGTGTGGGGTATTTTGATAGCATGTTTTATAGTCTATATTTTGGGACTTGTTTAAACGTTTTATCTTCAATAATCTGCATGTATGGATGTATATTATGCGATTATATTGTTGTTTCATCTACCTTTGCAGGAATCGAGGTCTACACCTAGTTTCGTTTTAATTGTAGGTAAAATGACATGTTTTGGCCTAAAATGGAGCTAAGGAGCTAAGGAGTCATTGGAGCTACATTCTGGAGCTTAAAGAAGAACTCAGGATGCATGAAATGATTAAGAAGATTTACTTTGGACTAGATTCGAGAGATTTCACATTCAGTTGAGATTCAACTCGGTCAGCTACAGTGCCACCTCGACCGAGGTGATCTTGAGGAGCATCCCGACAGAGGCGAACACCCTGCCGCCAGCGAGATCCATATTTTTGGCTGAAATCTTTTAATTTCAAAAGAAGATATCTTATATTTTTGGACTAGATTTCTGGAAGGAAGATATTATTTTTGAAAGATATATTTTAGAGATATGGATATATTTTCTAGGAAATTATCTTTTTAAGATATTATTATCTTTGGAAGATAATTCTCCTATATAAAGGGTTGGATTTTCCACAAGTTCAACCATGCTTACATGCTGAGAACATCCAACAATTAAGGGATTTTCAAGAGGTTTTGAAGGAAGGATTGAAGGATTGAAGATCAAGGAAGGAAGGAATCTAGTTTGGAGTTAGCTTTTTGAAGGAGTTTGTACGACTTTCTTAGATTGTCTTTTTGGTTTATTTTCTTTGTTGATTTGTGACTTGAGGAACGCATTTTGTTTGTTATTTGATTCAGTTATTGAGACCTTTTTCATAAGGTTTTCTTGTTCAAATATTGATTCATTTCCCATTGATTTGATTATTGTTATCATGATGATTGTTGGCTAAGTTTCTTATGCAATTTTAGGGTGATTGGCTGAAAGTTGTGGGAAAGACGATGATAGAATGATCTTAATCCCAACAGGACCCTGAAAGCTCGAGACTTTAACTTTAACCCTAGAACACCTTGCTCAGTCGAAGAACATCTCGGCCGGGGTGGGACTTGACTGAACGAGGTGACTTTTTCCTGAACCTATTCTTAAGTTAAGTGTTCTAGTTTGCCAAATTCTATTCTTATTACACCTTTTCTGGTTCAATACAAGACTAGGATGAGACTTACCCGGTGATTCCTTTGTTTGTTTACCTGTAGGTAATAAAGGTCTATCCTTTATTGGGGTTTGAGTGTGCCTTCATCCCATCTTTGTGAGTTAGCCTGAGGCTTATCCGGTAAAGGTTGATTATATTCCCTTGGGTGGTGTGTTGGTTTGAGATTATAGTTCCTTTCCTTGGTACCTTGAGACTTACCCGGTAATAGGAGCTTTGGTTTGGGATAGTGAGTAGTGAGACTGACCCGGTGATCTATTCCCATCTTAGAAACACCTTCCCTTTGCAAACCTCAGCTTTGTCCGCGTTATCCTTTGAGATCTTGAGTCGGAACCACAACTAGATGCTTTAATCCCTAGAATCCGCATTTCCCCTAACTTGACTTTAAATCATCTTTGATTGCTTTAATTGCTTTTGGTTATTTGCAATATTTGACAACAAATTATGTGCTTTGTTTCACCTATGTCCTTGTGATCGATCCTTGGAATTCTTGCTTTTTTATTACAATTAACCCGTACACTGCGGGTTTGCATATTTGTTCAAGCATACTTCTTGGGTTATAAATTGCTTGCACACACCGTTTGGAGCGAATAATATCACATCTCCGCTCAGAATGTCATAACCTATAACAGATCTATAACCGTAAACATCAACATGGAGGAATCATCAACTCCACAAAACAAGGTCATAACACTACCCAAAGGCGTAGAGGAATCACATCTCTCGTCATACTACAACACAGGGCATAGAGGAAGCACATCTCTAGCCAAGACATAACACAAGCATAAAGGAAATACGTCTCTAGCCAACCATAAGCATATACATCGCATGGAGGAATCACATCTCCGCTAAAACTATTTCCATCAAGGTAGATGGAGGAAAAAACCATCTCTAGCTGAATCTTAATCAACTCAGATATCATGGAGGAAAGAATCATCTCCAGTTATAAACACGTATCATACTCATATAGCATGGAGGGAATAATCATCTCCAGCTATAACATACATCATGGTAGCCTAACAAGATCTAATAAGATCATAAAGCACATCATAACTACCATGGAGTAAACACATCAAGGCATGTAAGCACATAAGCACATAATCACATGTAACCTCATTAGGTCCACGTCTAGACCACTGTGTCTCAGCATAAAACTCTGGATAGTTTCTCTGGATGCTATCCTCAGTCTCCCATGTAGCCTCCTCAGGTCCATGTCTAGACCACTGTATCCTCATCATAGGAATGTCCTTCAAACGCGGGCGTCTCACACCTCGCTCTAGGACTGCAATAGGATGCTCAGCAAAGGTGTGGTCTGGCTAAATCACCAAATCATCATAACTCACAATGTGCCTCGGAGGCAAAGTTAATTTGTAGGCTGCTCTCCCAACTCTATCCAATATCTCAAAAGGACCGACATATCGGGGATTCAACTTGCCCTTTATGCCAAAACGTCTAACGCCACGCGTCGGAGATACTCTCAACCAGACATGAGCTCCTACTCTGAACTCTAGAGGCCAACGCCTCTTGTCTGCATATGACTTCTGGCGACTCTATGCAGCCACCATCCTCTCTTTTATCAGCGCTACTCGAGCCATATCATCCTGAATCTGCTCATGCGCTATCCCACTGATACTGCTAGGCTCATCCCAACATAAAGGTGTACGACACCTACGTCCATACAGTGCCTCATAAGGAGACATCCCAATATATGCATGCCAGTTGTTGTTGTATGAGAACTCTACAAGTGGGAGGTAATTAGACCATCCCTGTCCCCAATCCAACACAGAAGCTCGTAACATATCCTCCAAAGTCTGGATGGTCCTCTCAGACTGACCATCGGTTTGGGGGTGAAACGCAGTCGTGAAGTGTAGACTCGTCCACAAAGCAGTCTGAATCTGCTGCCAAAACTTCGAGGTAGACCGTCCATCTTGATCAGAGAAGATCGTCATCGGTACACCATGGAGTCTCACTATCTGTCTAGTGTACTCCTCATCCAATCTACTCACTAGCCACGTCTCTCTAATAGGAATGAAACGTGCCATCTTCGTTACTCTATCAACAACAACCTAGATGGCATCAAAACTCCCAATGGGTCTCAACCCGGTCACAAAATCCATGGAGACGTCCTCCCACTTCCACTACGGCACTGGCAGTGGATGGAGCTCACCTCCACGTCTACAATGTTCTATCTGACCTGTTGGCAGGTCGCACACTAAGCCACAAATCTGGCTACATTGGGCTTCATCCCTCCCCACCAATATGAACGTCTCACATCATGGTACATCTTACTCGTACCTGGATGTACAAAGTAAGGTGTACAATGAGCCTCCTTTAAAATCCTCTATCTCAACTCTACATCGGCAAGAACACAAATGTGATCATGTCGCCTCATCACCCCATCAGCTCCAATGGAAAATCGTGGTTCCTCTCCACAAGACATCCTCTCTCTGATCCGCATCAAGGTCGGGCAGGTCCTTCTGCTTCTGTTGGATCTCATCCAACAGACCAGGTGAAACCTCTAAAGCATATAACTAGGAATCCTCATCAGGAAACTGGATGTCCATCTCTAGCCAAGCTAGATCCCTCTGAAGCTAAGGCTGTACTGTCAATTTCGCAATCGCCTTCTCTCGAGGCGTCTTCCTCCTCAAGGTGTCACCTACAACATTCGCCTTACAAGGATGATACAAAATCTCAAGGTCAAAGTCCTTGATCAACTCAAGCCATCGACGTTGGCGGTTATTCAACTCCTGCTGCGTGAAAATATACATCACACTCTTATGGTTTGTGAAGATCTGACTTGTAGCACCATACAAGTAATGTCTCCAGATCTTCAAAGCATGAACTACCACTGCTAACTCCAGATCATGAGTCGGGTAGTTCTCCTCATACGTCTTCAGTTGTCGAGACGCATATACAATCACTCTACCTCTCTGCTTCAATACACATCCCAAGCCTAGATTGGATGCATCATTGTAAACCACAAAGTGATCAGAACCATCTGGTTGTGCAAAGACAAGAGCGGAAGTCAAATGTCTCTTCAACTCCTCAAAGCTCTAGGCACACTGATCGGTCAACACAAACCCGGTGGTCTTCCTCAGAAGACACGTTAGTGGACGGGCAATCACAGAAAATCCCTCCACAAAGCATTTGTAGTAACTGGCTAGGCCAAGAAAGCTACGCACTTCCTTGATGTTCGTCGGTGTCGTCCAAGCATCAACATACTCAATCTTCGCCGGATCTACCATAATCTCGTCGGTGGAGACGATATGCCCAAGGAAAGCAACATCAGACATCCAGAACTCGTACTTAGAGAGCTTAACATACAACTCTCTATCCCTAAGAATATGCAAAACCGTCCTCAAATGACCGGCATGCTCCTCTTTGCTACGAGAGTATACCAAAATGTCATCAATAAAGACCACCACAAACTGTTCAAGGAAGTCAATGAATATACTGTTCATCAAGTCCATAAAGGCTGTTGGGGCATTCATTTGCCCGAGTGGCATCACTACAAACTCGTTGTGTCCATAACGGGTACGAAATGCCGTCCTGTGTACATCCTGCTCTCTCACCCTAAGTAGGTGATATCCAGAGCGTAAATCAATACGGGAGAAAACTGTAGCTCCTTGAAGTTAATCAAGTAGATCATCAATACGAGGCAATGGATACCTGTTCTTGATGGTTACCTTGTTCAGATCTATGTAATCTATACATAATCTGAAAGATCTGTCCTTCTTCCGCACGAAGAGGAAAGGTGCACCCCATGGTGAAACGCTAGGGCGTATGAAGCCCTTCTCAGCCAACTC
Source organism: Fagopyrum esculentum (assembly GCA_033239045.1). Lineage (NCBI taxonomy): Eukaryota > Viridiplantae > Streptophyta > Magnoliopsida > Caryophyllales > Polygonaceae > Fagopyrum > Fagopyrum esculentum. Next base: position 82,520,659 of record BSUD01000008.1, on the reverse strand, counting down.
CTCGAGTTGCTTCTTCAGCTCCAACATCTCGACAGGTGCCATACGATATGGGGCCTTCGAGATGGGTCTCATGCCAGGCTCCAATTCTATACTGAAATTCACACTCCTGTGAGGCAGCGAGCTCGACGGCTCAGCAAATACATCTGCAAACTCGCAGACCACTGGAATGTCCTCCAAAGCTGGACTCTCTCCATCCTTCATGGCATAGCACCAGAAGGCATCACATCCTTGTGCAATCAATCTAGCTGCTCGTGCGGCGCTGATGATAGAACCCGTCTTTCCAAGGTCCCAACCTCGGAAGACCTCAATCTAACCAACCTCGGTAGAGACTATAACAGTCCGTCTACCGACACCCAAAACCGCATGGTGTCTACGCATCCAATCCATACCTAAGATGAATTCTTCATTCATCAATGGCATGACTAAGAACTCAACAAGTAAAACACGAGTCCCTAAACGAAGGGGACAACTACGTATCTCACGGGTACCTCTGACCCGACTACATTCAAGTAACCCTATAGTAAAGGGTATACCCTCTATGGTATGTAAACTCAAACGCTCAACACATGTATCAGAATTAAATGAATGCGTAGCACCAGTATCAAACAAAACTCTAACAGGTAAACCATGTAGCAGAATGGTACCTATAGCAGCCGGTGCAGGTGGATCCTCTACACTTCTCAACTCAAAAGCTCGCCCTTGGGATCCTCTGGCATCATTGGTGCCGACATCTCTACCTCTGCCTCTACTCGGTCCTGGAGAAGATTCTTGAGTAGATGGACGCTCTAGGACTCTTTGATGTCCATGTGCCTGCTGTTGAGGTGTCTTCTGACCACCTCCTGCAACACTAGCAAGGGAAGAACCCTGCTGAGATGCAACTCCACCCTGCCTACAGAAGGCAACTCAATGTCCTTGTCTACCACAGGTAAAGCAAGTCATAATTGGTATGGGACAAGCTAGCCTCAGATGACCGGGGTCACCACATTTGTAACATTGTCGTCCCTTATCAACAGTCGCTGCAGATGAGGGGTAGCTCTATCGTCTCTGGTCTCGCCTAGAACTAGATACTCCTCCAAGCCCACTGGTCTGCCCAGTGCGTTGCCTCTTCTCAGACCGTCCCGTCTGAGAAGCTCTCCTCTGACTGGCTCGCTCCCTCTCAAAAGCAAAAGCCTGTCCTGGTAATAAGCTAGGGACTCGCAATGGAATCCCGCCATGTATGAACGCGACTCTCTCTCAAACGACGAGAGAATATATACACATGCTGGTCCTCAGATGGTGCAGCTGGACCCAGCAATGCTAACTCAGTTTGGAAGCGGCGGATGGCGTCAGCAATAGGCACGTCCTCAAATCGGCCTCCACGAAATCCTGCACCTTCTCCCTCCTCAGTGAGGCAGGGCAGAACTGCTCCCTAATCATGCTCCTCGTGTGATCATAACTGGTGGCTCTTGTCCGTACAGTCCTCCACCACTGGTGTGCAAGGTCACGGAATAGAGACTGCAGCAGCTCTATCCGTTTGTCCTCAAGGCACCTGATAGACTCTAAAGCTGGGTCTACATGCCCTATCCACACCTCAGTCTGTAAACCGATCTCTCCTGAGAAGTGTGGCACTCCCTGCTGGCGAAATGCCTTCAACCAAACATCTGGTCGAGGCCCTCAAACCTCCTCCCCAGCTCGAACTAGCTCAGCAACACGAGTAGGTGTAGTTGGCACCTGTGTCGCTCCCTGAGATCCCTCATGTACTTGTAATTCTAGGGCTCGTCTGCCAGCCCTAATGTCTTCCTTAAAACGTCGTAGGTACTCTCTAAACTCTGATTCTCCCATGGAGACACGGTCAACGTCCTCATATTGAGCTTTGTGTGAATGATGTCTCACAGATCCACCACTCCTCGTCTATGGGACAACGCTCTCTGCAACCTCCTCGTGTATCTCCTCCACCACTGGTGGATTAGCAGCGGGAACTGGTCCCTCACATACCACACCCGGAAGACGGGGTGGCTACCTCTACCTCTGCCTACAGCGGCAGTAGCTCTAGTCCAAGCCATCTGCGGGGTATGGACACCTAACTTATAATGCTCTATATAGGCCATATGTATAGATATATATACTTATCACATACACATACATAGTCAACAATACATATATATTTAACTATACTGCAGAGATCAGTAGCAGAAGTGGCGACTTCTCGTACATCTAACCCAAAACAACATTTAAAACCAAAAACCATTTTAAAACGTCAGATCCCATGTGGGTTCTGTTTTATGTTACCTATCAAACCTCATTGCAGGTATCAAGTGCCATTGTTATCAACCTAAGGCTCGATACCAACTCTGTAACACCCCGAATCCGCGGGACTCGGAGTGCCACATTGGGCTAGAATCTCACAATCGATCCTGGCCCTAGTTTGACAACAAGTTCATTGGACCTTACAACATGCCACTGACAGATATAAAAACAAATACATATACTGTACAACCAAAGGTAAGACAACATAGCCGAGCACAAAACACAACGCCCTCACACAAGAGGTAACAAAAGATCATCCTCATGCAGGAGGGAAAAGATCAACAAACCTAAAAGCCCACAACAACCTATGTGCGAGACGTCCTCGGCCTGCCACTCTTCTAGGTCACCCAGCAGCATGCCTATCCTGTGGGACATCTACAACATGGTAATAAACCATTAGCTATCCATACACATATATAGAGTAATGCACAAGCACAATCACAAGTAAGGAAAGATAAACATATCAACATGCTTTCACACATTTACCCATTTTATCATCTCAATAATAATTGTCATTCACTCAAATCGTATATATAAGTATATAAAAAACTATGTGACACAAGGACCGATACATCCTCGCCTTTGAGCCTGCTACCCATCTGCACAAGTATCGGTCACACGATCCGTGTACCCTGTGGGAGTCGATTGGGCCGCTCTTTTAAAGTCAGTCAGGCCTAACATCATAGAACCTCCCAGACTCCATGGCGGGATGAAAGGGTAAGGTTATCACAACCACGCATACGAGGCAATCAGTAAACATAGGTTGGTATAAACGACATCTCATGCTATCATAACAAACATACAAAGCACACACCAATCATGCAAACACCCAATATAAGGATGGCAGCTAAGTAATTCCTACAGACTTACCTCAACCTCGATCACAACTCAACCACGATCACCTCTACACTAGAGGGCAACACAGTCTATAAACAAGCATAAAGAGATATATCAATCTCCTAACAACAAAAGGCATAAACCGATCACAAGGGATCCATAGGTATCAAGCTCAACCTCAAAACCTCAACTAACATCAACCTAAGTCCTTAAAGCCATAAAAGGCATAATCATCAAAACTCAACCTCACACATCTAGCATGATCCTATACTCTCACACTTGGAAAGGAGGGAACAAAGGCATCCTAAGGATAGCCTAGAAGCACAAACACCTGTAGAACTAAGAGAAGACCATGCTGATGTAGGTGGGCGCAGGGGCGCCTCACTAGTGGCGCTGGGGCGGATCACTGGCCGGCGCAGGGGCGCCTGTAAGGTGGCGTAGGGGCGGTTGGTGTGCAGAAGACACCACCTTAGCTCCTTCTTCACTTCTTCCTTCGATTCTCTACTCTTCTTTACTCAAACAACAACATATATACAGAACAAACACACATATACATCAACATAAGCCAAAATTTGCTAGAATAAGATACAATCCTAAGGAGTCTATGCTAGACTAAGGAAAGGAAGGAAAAGAGACAAGAATATGAAAGGAAGAGGAAGAAAGGGATGGAAGCCACGAAAGCTTACTAGGCTGAAGATCCAAAAGCTCACAATATAACCAAAACGTCCTCAAGCTGGCTCACAAGGCTTAACACCCATAACATACATCAAAGTAGAGCATAAAAGCTCACAAACTCACACACAACCTCAAAGAAGATCAAAGATGATCCAAGGGAGAAGAGAGGGGAAGAAATGTACGCAAGAGAGAGAGAGATGGAGCTGAGAAATATAAACCCTCATCGGGAGGTAAGGGATGAAGTATATAAAGGAGGTAAAAAGGGTAAAGTAGGGGTCAAAGGGTTAATGAACACAGCTGCAACACACAGAGCCGCGGGGGCGGACTTTGTGAGCCACAAGGGCAGCCTATTCGCTCCAAATGGTGTGTGCAAGCTTTAAATATATAACCCAAGACATTTGCTAAAAACAAGGATGCGAACCCGCAGTGTACGGGTCAATCGTAGTAAAAGCAAGAAATTCCGGGGTGTCAATCTCAGGGACTTAGGTGAAACAAAGCAAGTATAGGTTGTCAATACTGCAACTAACCACAAAAGCGATTAAAACAATCAAAGATGATAATATAGTCAATTAAGGAAATATGCAAATTCTAGGATTAAAGCATCTAGTTGTGGTTCCAACTCAAGATCTAAAGATAAGCGGACAAAGCTGAGATTTTGCAAAGGGAAGGTGTTTCTAAAATGGAATAGATCACCGGGTAAGTCTCACTACTCACAATCCCAAGCTATAACTCCCATTACCGGGTAAGTCTCAAGGAATTAAGGAAAAGAACTATAATCTCAAACCAACACACCACCTAAGGGAATAGAATTAACCTTTACCGGGTAAGTCTCATGCTAACTCACAAAGATGGAATGAAAGCACACTCAAACCCCAATAAAGGATAAACCTTTACTACCTATACTTATGATCTTAGGTAAACAAACAAAGGAATTACCGGGTAAGTCTCATCGTAAGCTTGCATTGAACCAGGAAAGGTGTAATAAGAATAGGATTTGGCAAACTCTAACACTTAACTCTCAGTTTCGGATCAGATAAGGTCACCTCGGTCAGTCAAGTTCCACCCTGGCCGAGATGTTCATTGACTGAACGAGATGTTCTAGGGTTAAGGATAAAGACTCGAGCTTTCAGGGTCCTACTGGAATTTAAGATTAGTCTATCATTGTTTTTCCCACAACCTTCAGCCAATCACCCTAGAATCGCACAAAGAAATTAGCCAATCATCATCATGAAAGCAATAATCAAATATAAGGGAAGAAGGTGAATAATTGAACACAAAAACCTTAAGAAAAAGGCTTCAATAACTGAATCAATTATCAAACAAACAAGCGTTCCTTGGATCACAATCCAATAAGACAATCAAACCAAAGGGAATCTAAGAAAGCCTTACAAATCCCTTTCAAAAGCTATGACAAACCTATCAATCCTTCCTAGATTGATCTTCAATCTTCCTTCCTTCAAACACTCCTGGAAAAATCCCTTAATTGCTGGATGCTTTCAGCTCTCTAAGCCTGTCTAAGCATGCGGTGATCCGAAGATCTGAAATCTCTTGATCCGAAGATATCAAATCTCTTGATCCGAAGATGATTGAATTGTAGAAAATCGAACCCTTTATATAGGAGAATTATCTTCCAAAGATAAAATATCTTAAAAAGATAATTTCCTAAAAAATATATCCATATCTCCTAAAATAAATATCTTCCTTCCAACTATAAGATATTTCGATAAAATATATCCATATCTCCTAAAATAAAATTATCTTAAAAAGATAATTTTATAGGAAATATCTTAAAATATGATTTCCTAATAAAATATATCTTATCTCCAAAATAGATCTCCTAAAATATATGATCTTCCTTCCAGAAATCCAGCCTAAAAATATAAGATCCCTCCTTCCAAAAATAAAAGATCTCAGCCAAGAATAAAATATATCTTGCCGCGTCCACGGTGTTCTCCTCGGTCGGGACGCTCCTCTAGATCACCTCGGTCGAGATGGTATTGTAGCTGACCGAGGTGGCTCTAAACTGAATGTGAAATCTCTCAAATCTGGTCCAAAGTAAATCTTTAATCCAATTCCATGCTTCTTGGATTCTTTCTTAAGCTCCTGAATGTAGCTCTAATGACTCCTCAACTCCTTTAGCTCCATTTTGATGCAAAACGTGCCATTTTACCTACGATTACAACGAAACTTGGTGTAGACCTCGATTCCCGCAAAGGTAGATGAAACGACAATATAATCACATAATATACATCCAAACATGCATATTATTGAAGATAAAACGTCTAAACAGGTCCCAAAATATACACTACAATTCATGCTATCAAAATACCCCATACTTAGCCCTTGTTTGTCCCCAAGCAAGTTCCAAATCTTAGATACAAGATAGAATGGATTATAAGTCATAAAGATCAATGAATAGTCTTTCAAAATATTTTAGTGGTGTGCTACAATCATAGATCACTCTAAGAGAATGCTTCATGAGATTTAAAATCAATACATGCTCAAAACATTTTATAAATATAAGAATGTTGTTCATCTTTGCATAAAATCATAGAATGCATAATAAATCATAATTATCGAAATTAATCATGTATAATCCAATTTAAACCACTAAGTCAATCAACAAGCTCGAGGTCTGAAGGGCTTTCCAAGAGAAGGTCAAGAAACGTGTGAGGGTGGGATGTATATAGGGAATGTGGTGCTAGAATCCGGGAAAAGGATCTTCACTTTACTTTCTTTTGAACTTCAACATCATCCACCAATAAGCTTTGCTTATTTACTTTTTTACTTTTTGGGATGCATGGACATAGGTGCACAATAACCGAAGCCTAGGAAATCAGCAATCATCATTTCTCGAGATGCCTCAAACCCTTGATGCACATACCATGACCCGTTAGGAATATCGCTTAATCCGACTTTGGCAAGACACAAACACCCGGCTATGTGAATGGTGCCGAGTTACTCATCATCATGATTGACTTCCCCAAACCTATTTGTTTCTTTCTAACTTTCCAGCCAACATCTCAACTTCACTTTCACTTGCTTTTCACTTGCTTGCTTCCAAATTCCCGGATTGGTAAAGGGAGGCAAATATGTATATGAGGGGCGAAGAATGATCAAGAAGAAGAAGAGAAGAGAATGAACTGCCTTAATCATCCCAGGAAGAAAGTGAGAGAACTTATCATGTGGTGTCAACCTTCAAATTCAACATAATTTGGATAAAAACAAAGTATTAAACATGTCACAAATTTCAAACAAAGCATTTAACAACTTAAACATATCATAAAACCTTTCAAACATATAAAGATTTCAAAACCAGTCAGCAAACAAAATCATCGCTAAGGTCATATCCAGATAAGAAGCACAAAAATCGTTTCGAAAACTGTTTCAGTTAAACCACCTCGGTCGAGATGTTCTAAGTCAACCGAGGTGTTGCACCTTGATTGGTCAAAATCACATCGGTCGAGGTCATAAATTTTTTTTTTCAAACCAATTTTTGACGTTTTTCCCAATCAAATAACTTGTATGCATGCATGTAATCTCAGATAAGCACATAGAGCATAATAAGATCATAAATATCCATCAAGGTAGCATACAATCATCCATAGTAGCACATAAGTCAAATAACTACATCCACATACCCCATACTTGGGACACATTGTCCCAATGGGTCAAATAAGTCTAAGAAAATAGAATACTCACCGAATAAAGCTGAGCTGCATAATAAATAAATAAAGAAAATCCTACAAGCTCTCAATAATCCCGATCCGGTGGTGGCGGTGGTGGCACGTACGGGTACTGAGATGGGTCGAATGGGTAGCCCATGACATGCTGAAACTGAATCTCAGCCATAGTGTGCTGGCAGTGTAGTATCTCCTGCATCTCTCTAATGTCTAAAGACAAGGCAGCGTAAGAATCTATCACCTGGTCCGTCAGATTATTGATCCGGCGGTGAGCAACTGGATCCCTCTGCCTGCGTACCCTACACCTGGCTGGACGTGCTGGTGCTGCAGCTGGCTCCTCCTCAGTCTTGTCGTCGTCCAGATCGACGACTAGCACACTAGTCCCAGCTGTATCTGTGCATGTGTCCATGACAGCACCGCCATCATCATCATCATCATCCTGCTCCTCAGCCTTATCCTCCTCATCCTGTCTTTGAGCTACTGCATCTCTGGCATCCTCCATAAGCGGAATTCATGCGGTCTGCCAGTAGTGCGGGTCATAAACAGAGAACTGAGCTGACCACCTAATACCCTGGGGTGCAGTCTGCTCCCAGGGCATCGCCACATATGGCGTAGTAAGTTTGTGAGGAACCAGTATCCTCCGAGTGATCATCTCCTGAAGCCTGAGTGGCTTGACAGCCGCCACCATAGTGCATGCACTCAGATCCATGTCCATGTAACTCGCAATGTGCGTCACTATCCCTCCACAACAGATATCCCCCTTCGCCTTGGCCTTGATGTTGTGCAAATCCTCTACCACCAAAACTCCAAAATCTAGAACTCCTCCGGTCACCATGCAGTACACACTCAGCAGCTCACCCTGTCTGATCTTCAGGGGCGTCTCAGTACGCGCCAAAAGAGTCTCGCTAAAGATCCTGTGAGCAAGTCTAAAAGCCAAGTGAAATATAATCCGCTCCCTGGAATCTCCAAGTCGTCACCTGTCAGCGTGCTCAACCACATGAGCAATCTGTCCCCAGAACTCTCGAGCTACAGCTCGAGAAGGAAAATCAGCAACAGTGGGGGCCAGGAAGCCAAAGATGTCCCTCCAGTGGTCCATTGGAACTAGATAGTTCCGGTTCATCAACCGGTACTTGATGGCGCGCTCGGTGGGCAAGTAAGTGACGGAGCTAACAAACTCTAGTGTCGGCTCAAGATAGGTTGGAGCTCTAATTTCAGTGAACTACTCCAGCCCCACCGCGGGTATCATCCGCCTCAGATCCTCATCAACATAGAGGTAATCAAAAGCGAAAATGTCCAGAAACCGTGGTGCAACCACTGGACGTGCCGCTATGCGGTCATAGTCGACTTGGTGACACTCGTGAATCACCGGTCTAGAGCGGCGTGAAGAAGAAGAAGGGGAAGAAGAAGATTTGTCTCTCAGAATCAACTGCCTGTCAGAACTCATCTTTTCTGTACTCTGTCAGACCACCTCGGTCTCTCTGACAACTCAAACGAACACCTCGGCTGAGGCACAAGCCGACTGGACCGAGGCGAAGTGTTGTGCGATCGATTCTCTCAAAAATCCAGTTCTTTTCCCCCAATATCACTACCAATTGTTCCTATGGGGTACTTAATCCTTTTCCAGCACAATGCAGGGGCAACCAAAGCCCAAAACGAATGAAATCAGTAGAGGAAGAGGGAGTTAGGGTTTTTTCGATTTTACCCCAAATTTGATCAATTCGGACCGTTTTTGCTGTAGATTGATGGTTGCAGATCGATCCTCTACCCTTTCCTTGCAGTTTGGAATCGAGAATCGTCGAAAACGGGCAAAAATCAGAGAAGCGAGGCGAAGATTGCGTTTCGGTCGAGAGGGAGGTAGAAGGAGGAGAGAGAAATCTCAGCCCCCTTTTATACCCTATTTTGGAACTGCTGTCACCTCGGTCGAGATGGTCTCGACTGGAACGAGGTGTACGGACCGAGGTGGGTCTTCAATAACCCTAGTCGCCTCGGTTGCTCAAGAATCATCTCGGTCGAGGTGCTGTGACAACAACCGAGATGTGTCTCAGTCAAACTCCGTCTTTTCCAATTCTCGAACTTCTGTCCATCCAGTGTTGCTCCTGGGTTGTATTCCTTCCTTAGATGTCACCTGTTGTCTGTCTAGGACGCCAAAAACAAAACAAAGCAAAGCAAAGCAAAAGCAAACTATCTAAAGCTAGACTAGAAAAAGGGAAAAGAAAGCAATACCTTGGGTTGCCTCTCAAGAAGCGCTTGGTTTAAGGTCGCTAGCTGGACCTTTCCTCATAGAATTACTCAATGTACCTCGAACACCTTTGAGTGCTCATCAAATCCATCATAAAACTCTTCCAAAAAGGTTCTGGTTCCTAATTTCACTGGCAAATGGTAAGATCTCCCACGTACAAGCTTGTACAGTTTGATTCTCACCGTCATCCTTCTAGCTTTCATGCACTTCAATGGGACATAATCTAACCTTGCGTCCCATCCTTTATTGGATCGAGAAAACAGCTTCTTGAGGATTCTAGTAGCTTCCCCATCTTCAGCTTGGGAATAGTACAAGGTCTTTCCCACGTGAGTGACCCCATACCTGAACAAAAGACACTTCATCACCTTAGTGGTGAAGCGCTTGTTAACTTCACTCTTCATAATCCAAGGAGCATCTTTTCCAATAATTTCATGGGAGGTTTCATCATGATCTTAAGAGGTTCTTTCGGAAGAGACCTCCAGCTCTTCGGTGCATCCCTGAAGAAATCTAGATATTTAGTAGGAATTTCAAAGGGAGTAAGAGAAGGCACCTTATAAAGTTCTCCAAAGCTTGGGATAAGTTTCATGTTAGGTTGATAATCCACACATGAAATCTCTCCCAACTCAGCTGATCTTTCTTCCACCTTGGCCACAGTCTCAGTAATTTGGCCAAGGTTCTCTACATCTTCCACTTCCAGTTCTACAAATTCTTCTTCCATCTCGGCCGATCTCTCTTCCACCTCGGCCAATCTCTCTTTTTCCTCGGCCGTGTACCCTGTGGGAGTGGATTGTGCCGCTCTTTTAAAGTCAGTCTGGCCTGACATCATAGAACCTCCCAGACTCCATGGCGGGATGAAAGGGTAAGGTTATCACAACCACGCATACGGGGCAATCAGTAAACATAGTTTGGTATAAACGACATCTCATGCTATCATAGCAAACATACAAAGCACACACCACTCATGCAAACACCCAATATAAGGATAGCAGCTAAGTAAGTCCTACAGACTTACCTCAACCTCGATCACAACTCAACCACGATCACCTCTACACTAGGGGGCAACACAGTCTATAAACAAGCATAAAAAGATATATCAATCTCCTAACAACACAAGGCATAAATCGATCACAAGGGATCCAAAGGTATCAAGCTCAACCTCAAAACCTCAACTAACATCAACCTAAGTCCTTAAAGCCATACAAGGCATAAACCGATCACAACCTCATCAAAACTCAACCTCACAAATCTAGCATGATCCTATACTCTCACACTTGGAAAGGAGGGAACAAAGGCATCCTAAGGATAGCCTAGAAGCACAAACACCTGTAGAACCAAGAGAAGACCATGCTGATGCAGGTGGGCGCAGGGGCACCTCACTAGTGGCGCTGGGGCGGATCAGTGGCCGGCGCAGGGGCGCCTGTAAGGTGGCGCAGGGGCGGTTGGTGTGCAGAATACACCACCTTAGCTTTTTCTTCACTTCTTCCTTCGATTCTCTACTCTTCTTTACTCAAACAACAACATATATACAGAACATACACATATATACATCAACATAAGCCAAACTTTGCTAGAATAAGATACAATCCTAAGGAGTCAATGCTAGACTAAGGAAAGGAAGGAAAAGAGACAAGAATATGCAAGGAAGAGGAAGAAAGGGATGGAAGCCATGAAAGCTTAATAGGCCGAAGATCCAAAAGCTCACAATATAACCAAAACGTCCTCAAGCTGGCTCACAAGGCTCAACAACCATAACCAACATAAAAACAGAGCATAAAAGCTCACAAACTCACACACAACCTCAAAGAAGATCAAAGATGATCCAAGGGAGAAGAGAGGGGAAGAAATGTCCGCAAGAGAGAGAGAGATGGAGCTGAGAAATATAAACACTTATCAGGAGGTAAGGGATGAAGTATATAAAGGAGGTAAAAAGGGTAAAGTAGGGTCAAAGGGTTAATGAACACAGCTGCAACACACAGAGCCGCGGGGGAGGACTCTGTGAGCCGCAAAGGCGGCCTGTTCGCTCCAAATGGTGTGCGCAAGCTTTAAATATATAACCCAAGACGTTTGTTAAAAAGAAGGATGCGAACCCGCAGTGTACGGGTCAATCGTAGTAAAAGCAAGAAATTCCGGGGTGTCGATCTTAGGGACTTAGGTGAAACAAAGCAAGTATAGGTTGTCAATATTGCAACTAACCACAAAAGCGATTAAAACAATCAAAGATGATAATATAGTCAATTAAGGAAATATGCAAATTCTAGGGATTAAAGCATCTAGTTGTGGTTCCAACTCAAGATCTAAAGATAAGCGGGCAAAGCTGAGATTTGCAAAGGGAAGGTGTTTCTAAAATGGAATAGATCACCGGGTAAGTCTCACTACTCACAATCCCAAGCCGTAACTCCTATTACCGGGTAAGTCTCAAGAAATTAAGCAAAAGAACTATAACCTCAAACCAACACACCACCTAAGGGAAAAGAATTAACCTTTACCGGGTAAGTCTCAGGCTAACTCACAAAGATGGAATGAAAGCACACTCAAACCTCAATAAAGGATAAACCTTTACTACCTATACTTATGATCTTAGGTAAACATATAAAGGAATTACCGGGTAAGTCTCATCCTAAGCTTGCATTGAACCAGGAAAGGTGTAATAAGAATAGGATTTGGCAAACTCTAACACTTAACTCTCAGTTTCGGATCAGATAAGGTCACCTCGGTCAGTCAAGTTCCACCCCAGCTGAGATGTTCATCGACTGAACGAGATGTTCTAGGGTTAAGGATAAAGACTCGAGCTTTCAAGGTCCTACTGGAATTTAAGATTATTCTATCGTTGTTTTTCCCACAACCTTCAGCCAATCACCCTAGAATCGCACAAAGAAATTAGCCAATCATCATCATGAAAGCAATAATCAAATATAAGGGAAGAAGGTGAATAATTGAACACGAAAACCTTAAGAAAAAGGCTTCAATAACTGAATCAATTATCAAACAAACAAGCGTTCCTAGGATCACAATCCAATAAGACAATCAAACCAAAGGGAATATAAGAAAGCCTTACAAATCCCCTTCAAAAGCTATGACAAAGCTATCAATCCTTCCTAGATTGATCTTCAATCTTCCTTCCTTCAAACACTCCTGGAAAAATCCCTTAATTGCTGGATGCTTTCAGCTCTCTAAGCTTGTCTAAGCATGCGGTGATCCAAAGATCTGAAATCTCTTGATCCGAAGATCTGAAATATCTTGATCCGAAGATGGTTGAATTGTAGAAAATCCAAACCTTTATATAGGAGAATTATCTTCCAAAGATAAAATATCTTAAGAAGATAATTTCCTATAAAATATATTCAAATCTCCTAATATAAATATCTTCCTTCCAGCTATAAGATATTTCTATAAAATATATCCATATCTCCTTGAATAAAATTATCTTATAAAGATAATTTTGTAGGAAATATCTTAAAAGATAATTTCCTAATAAAATATATCTTATCTCCAAAATAGATCTCCTAAAATATATGATCTTCCTTCCAGAAATCCAGCCTAAAATAAGATCCCTTCTTCCAAAAATAAAAGATCTCAGCCAAGAATAAAATATATCTCGCCGCGTCCATGGTGTTCGCCTCGATCGGGACGCTCCTCTGGATCACCTCAGTCGAGATGATACTGTAGCTGACCGAGGTGGCTCTAAACTGAATGTGAAATCTCTAAAATCTGGTCCAAAGTAAATCTTTAATCCAATTCCATGCTTCCTGGATTCTTCCTTATGCTCCTGAATGTAGCTCCAATGACTCCTTAGCTCCTTTTTGATGCAAAACGTGCCATTTTACCTACGATTACAATGAAACTTGGTGTAGACTTCGATTCCTGCAAAGGTAGATGAAACGACAATATAATCACATAATATACATCCAAACATGCAGATTATTGAAGATAAAACGTCTAAACAGGTCCCAAAATATAGACTACAATTCATGCTATCAAAATACCCCATACTTAGCCCTTGCTTGTCCCCAATCAAGTTCCAAATCTTAGATACAAGATAGAGTAAATTGAGAAGATGGGTCAGCTAACCCTTTCTTTCCCTCTTTTGTGACAGCTAACCTTGGATTCTTCCTTAAACTCCTGAATGTAACGGGATTTATTCCAAAATCCCGCCCCGACCCCTCATTTTATACCCTTGCTTTTTGAACCCTCGGTTCCTAGAGTAAATTGAGAAGATGGGTCAGCTAAGCCTTGGTTTCCCTCTTTTGTGGCAGCCTTGTTCCTTCTCTCTCTCTCCTCTCATTTCACTCTCAAGTGAAATGTTTCCCTCCTCCACACTCTTTCTCTCTTTTGGCTTGGAACTTGGAGGCCCTCCTCTTTCCCTCCCTCTTGTGTGTGAATTGTCCTACCTTGGTGTCCTCTGCAAATCCGTTTGAATGGGTAAGTCTTCTTGTTTCCCCTCCCTCACCTTCATCCCCTTCCTTGAGCTTCAATGGTGGAAGCCATGGATCTTAAGCTTTTCTTCTCCCTTTTGGCTTGTATGTGAGTGGATCATGTCTTGGATGTTTCCTTGAGTGTGGATCCATGTAGTGGATGTTCTGGAGCCAAGCAAGGAAGCTAGGAGGCCATGGAACATCAAGAAAACCATCGAAGAATCCATTGTAGATCGGCCACTGGAGCTCGAATGCCCCCGCGGCTCGACGGCGCCGCAGGGGCGGCATTTGCACTAAACCACAGGTGCAACCAGCCTTAGCCGCAGGGGCAGACAGCCCAGGCCGCAGGGGCCAACACTAGCTCTTCCGGCCCTCCCTTGCGGTCTTCTTCCCCCTTTCGCGGCGGTTCTTCCTCTTTCCGATCCCGTTTCTTTTCTTGGCGAGTTCCCTACCTTGAGTATGTATTCTTAGATGATCTTAGAGAGTGTTGATGAAAGAAGCATGCTTGGTTTGGACCTAGGATAGTTGGAATGCCATGTAGTGGCTTGTGGACCCTAGGCCAGTATGGAGAGGTTGTTGGAATGTTCTAAGGATTGAAGTCTGTGTGTTTTTTAGTGGTACATGAGATGAGTGTAGGGCTATCATTTTGAGGCTTGTGCCGTTGAGATTGTAAGTTTATAGTTGTGAGCTTATGGTAGTTCAGATTATGGGCTAGGATATGGGTATCCTAGCATAGTGTTGTTACTGTTGTGATCATCGACACTAGGCATGTTATCCTAGTGGTGTTGTGAGTTATGAAATTGCGAAATCTGAGGGTTTAGAAGTCTTAGGACTTCTAGCTTCTATTGAGTGCGATGTGAGCATGAGGAATTCTAGGATGCGGTCCTAGAATTGAGAGTCAAATGGTCTTCCGTTGATCTTTTTTATAGAAGTCTAAAGACTTCTATTGTGAGTGGGTTGTTGTTGATATAGTTATCTTCTTGTGAGCAGGTTATAAGCTTCCTCCCTAAGGAAGCGATAGTATTGTGAGTTGAGTGTGGTGACGAGGTAAGTCTCCGTACTAACTTAGCTCGTATTCCTTGTATTAGCATGGATGCGTGTTTGGAGGTTCTTGGCCACTAGCCCGTGCTGGTTAGACGGTCGGAGGCATCCGTACCGTTCCATGCCGGAAGTGCGGACCGAGGCGAGTTTCGGGGATTCTCGTGTCACAAAAGAAATTGAATTAGAACGGGATATGACTTAATAATAATAAAGATAATAAACCGAATTGGTATGCTTTTGACTATGTTGTGTGTCTATGATGATTTACTTGTGTTTGTGCCTTTCCTATTGATTCTAATGCTCCGAATATTAGCTAACGGTTTTATACCGATTGTTGTAGAATGCCTTGCAGTTTAGGAATGCGGCCGAGAGATCCGAAAGAGTGGGCAGCCGGGGTCCGTACATTTTAGGAAGGGTTTTTGGTTCGAGTTGAGTTGTGGTTTGTCCTTCGGTTGTTGTGTTTTGTTTGCCGCGTGTTGATAACATGAAATATGACTATATTTTAGGCACTTGTTTTGATTGTTTTTCCCTTCTCGATGTGTACATGGATATGAGTTTGAAGCATTTATGAACACATTCACCTATTTTGTCGATATAGAGATCTACACAAGCTTTGTTATGTTCATAGGTGATTAAAGGCTAGAATTGGAGCATATATGAAGGGAATGGAGTATTAGATCATGCTAGATGTCAAGGAGATGCTTTGGAGAAGCTAAGGAAGGGGCATGATTTAAGAACTTCACGAAACGAAGGCTTTCACAAAGGCTTTTGAGTTCCACGACCTAAACCACGACCGTGGTTATGCATTGAGTTCGTGGAAGGTGATTTTGAAGAGCAACAGAAAGTTCGACGCCTGAAACCACGGCCGTAGAATGATACACTAGGCCGTGATTTCCATGACGATGCCACGTGTCTTATTTGCCACGTCAGCAATAGTTGTTGGGCTTTCTCGTAACCCTATTTTTCCCTATAAGAAGGCTGAAGACGGAAGAAAATGGGAAGTTCGCATACACTTGCATTTACGGCGGTTTATACCCGAAGAGACAGATTTTGGATCATTGCTTGGGAAGATTCTGAGAAACACGCGATTTGAAGATTGTGTACTTCGAGATTATCTTAGGGTTTACGTTTGGAGACGGATTGACATCCCGTTCTTGGTTGTTCCTTAAGATTGTTGTGAGGATTTCTATTCCCTATTCCGCATTCATTAAACACATACTTTGGTTGTTCGGATTTGAGATTGATTTCGATTGTTATTGAGTTTTCGAGGGTTTTACCTCTTTCTCTTTTATAATTGAGATTTGATTAAATGATGATGGTTATTGGCTAAAACCCTTTAGCAAATCTAAGGTGAAGGGTTGATAGTTGTGGCTTCGATAATGATAAATCGATCGTAAAGAGATTGGACCCTGAGATTTGCGAGAAACCTCGCCGACAACCTTTTCCACGGTCTGTTCTTGAGTTCCACGGCCGTGGTTCTTCAAGATCCAGCCGTGATTTGATCTGTTGTACGAACTTTTCTTTAGCTTTAATCTAAAGTTAAAGATTTGCTTTAACCTATCCTTGACTTGCCTTTTCTAGGTAGTAGTGAGACTCAACATCCTCTATTTCGGTTTCGAGTGTCACAACCTTAAATCATTTTGGCTTGTCTTTGATTCCTTGGGTTTGAGCATGGGTATTTGAGAGTAATTCTTATCCTTCGATCCTTTCTATACTGCAGCCTCAACAACCTTTATAGAGAGAGCCTTTGGGTGAGACATATAGGGTTTTGGAACTTCACCGTACATAACCTTACATTAGATATACCTTTGCAATCCCGACTCTGTCCTTATATCTTTAGAATATCTTGAATCAATTGTCACAATTGGATACTTGGATCTTTAGGATTGATGTTTTCCCAATATTTGCAAAGCTTCTATAGTTTACTTGCTCGATAATTTGTGAACTGAATTTGATCCCCCAAATCCTAAGTTCGATACTTTGGAATTCTTGCTTTACTACGCCGATCCGTACACTGCGGGTTTGCTTGCTTTGATTTAAGTTTTATAAATTTAAAGCTTATTTGCACGCACACTTTGAAGCGAACACGTGTATGGCGCTTGGTCTTTAAGTTGTATCTCGGCTGAAGTCTTTTGTGGTATTCTTTCGGGTTCCTTACCATTTTGATAACATGCATTATAGTCTATATTTTGGGACTTGTTTGGACGTTTTATCTTCAATAATCTGCATGTATGGCTGTATATTATGTGATTATATTGTTGTTTCATCTACCTTTACGTGAATCGAGGTCTACACCAAGTTTCGTTGTAATCGTAGGTAAAATGACACGTTTTGGATCAAAACCGAGCTAAGGAGTCATAGGAGCTACATTCTGGAGCTTAAAGAAGAACTCAGGAAGCATGGAATTAATGAAGAAGATTTACTTTGGACCATATTTGAGAGATTTCACATTCAGCTGAGATTCACCTCGGTCAGCTACAGTGTCACCTCGACCGTGGTGATCTTGAGAAGCGCCCCAACCGAGGTGAACACCCTGGCGCCGGCGAGATCATATCTTTTGGTTGAGATCTTTTATTTTTGGAAAGAAGATATCTTATATTTTTGGGCTGAATTTCTGGAAGGAAGATATTATATTTGGGAGATCTATTTTAGAGATATGGATATATTTTATAGGAAATTATCTTTTTAAGATATTATTATCTTTGAAAGATAATTCTCTTATATAAAGGGTTAGATTTTTCACAATTCAGCCATCTTTTGATCAGATATATTCTCCACACAACAGTTAGAAGATTTTATGGAAGTTTGAAGGAAGCATTGAAGATTGAAGGAAGGAAGATTCATAGTTTTGAGATAGCTTTTGAGGAAGTTTGTAAGATTTTATTAGATTCCCTTTGGTTTGTTTTCTTGTTTAAAGTGTGATTTGAGGAACGCTGATTTGTAAATTATTTGATTCAGTTATTGAAGCCTTGTTCTTAAGGTTTTTGTGTTCAAATATTCATTCCTTTCTCATATATTTTATTGTTGTTTTCATGATGATGAGTGGCTAAATTCCTTGTGCGATTCTAGGGTGATTGGCTGAAAGTTCTGGGAAAGACAATGATAGAATGATCTTAATCCCAGTAGGACCCTGAAAGCTCGAGTCTTTAACCTTAACCCTAGAGTACCTCGCTCAGTCGATGAACATCTCGACCGGGGTGGAACTTGACTGACCGAGGTAGCCTTTTTTGATACGAAACTGAGAGTTAAGTGTTATAGTTTCCAAATCCTATTTTTATTACACCTTTCTTGGTTCAATGCAAACCGAGGATGACATTTACCCGGTGGTTCCTTAAATTGTTTACCTAAGATCATAAGTGTAGGTAATAAATGTTTATCCTTTATTGGGGTTTAAGTGTGCCTTCATCCCATCTTTGTGAGTTAGCCTGAGACTTACCCGGTAAAGGTTGATTCTATTCCCTTAGGTGGTGCGTTGGTTTGAGATTATAGTTCCTTTCCTTACTACCTTGAGACTTACCCGGTAATAGGAGCTTTGGTTTGGGATAGTGAGTAGTGAGACTTACCCGGTAATCTATTCCCACTTTAGAAACACCTTCTCTTTGCAAAATCTCAGCTTTGTCCACATTATCTTCAGAGATCTTGAGTCGGAACCACAACTAGATGCTTTAATCCCTAGAATCCGCATTTTCCCCTTATTTGACCTTATTATCATCTTTGATTGCTTTAATCGCTTTTGTGGTTATTAGTTACATTGACAACCTATTCTTGCTTAGTTTCACCTAAGTCCCTGAGATCGACACCCCGGAATTCTTGCTTTTTACTATAATTGATCCATACACTGCGGGTTCGCATCCTTGTTTTAAGCATATTTCTTGGGATATAAATTTAAAGCTTGCACACACCGTTTGGAGCGAACAAGTTTTTGGCACCGTTGCTGGGGACTTGGTCTAGACTAAGCCGGTTGCGGTTGTCTTTCGGGGCAATTGCCCTTGTTGCTACTAACCACTCTACTTGAGTGCTTTCGCATGATCTTTTTCTTAGGTTTATGCGAAGAACCCGAGATGGAAAGGAAATCGTTCCTTACGATCCCGAACCAGAAAAGACATACAAAAGACGCTTGAAAGAAGTTAAAATGGTCAACCAAGACAATCGCGATCTTAAGGCCGAATTGAAGGAGGCGCGGGAACAGCTACGCCCAATAAGGAAGAATTGCAGCGAGAAAGAGATCATACTCGCACCAGAACTGCAGAGATTGATCCAGATATGGCCGATCTACGAGTATTACGCTAAGAATGTAGCACTCAAAAGTCTTAAATTTATAACTCGAAATATTTTTCCTAACTCCTTGCGAACCCACAGTGTACGGGTCGTTTTGTAGTAAGGATAGTATTTCGAGGTCGAACACAAAGACTAAGGTGAAATTGAATCAAATAGTGACTAAGGATAGTGTAAATCTAGGCTAAGAAAAGAGAAAGAAATGAAGAAAAGAAAATCTCAATGTCTTTGGATTGGTTTTTTGGTGATCAATCAAGGATCACAAATCTTGCAAGATTAAAAAACAACTAAGTTAGCAATCACAAATAAGCAAACACAAACACGAGATAGGTAATCAAAGAGAGAAAAGCGGATTCTAGGGGTTAGAAATTTTGGTTATGGCATTGGACTCAAGCTTCTAATCATTCTTTGGGTCAACAATGGTATGTTGGGAAATGGTGTTTCTCAAATGGAACCAATCACCGGGTAGGTCTCATGATCCACTAATCCCGCAACTAAGGTCCTATTACCGGGTAAGTCTCTAGGAGCCTAGGGTTGAGAAATCTACACAAACCGGATTGCTATCTAGGGATCTAACCTCTCCTTACCGGGTAAGTCTCGGGAAGTGAAGTCCTAAACATCAATCCTAGCACACTCAATCCCATAGCGGCTTATGAGGCTCACTACTACCTAGAGTTCATCATCTTTGGCACTTAAGATCGGAAATCACCGGGTATGTCTCTTTCCTCACTAGGATTGCTAGCATTAGGTCACTCTAGGCTAGTTTAAGCTTAAAAAACACTAGGATTTCAACAATCTAACATCCTAACATGCAGATTTATCAATACAAGCAAGTCAAACGAAATCACGGGTAGTTCATCTCATTCTACGGCCGTGGTCTGGCTAGAACGAACCGTGGTTTTCAACAGCAGCTAAGTATAAGCAAACAAATCATCTGAAGGTACATTTAAGTCTATTCTATCATAGTCCAAGCCATAACCATCATTCCCTTACCCTAGAATCGCATCTATTTAGCCAAAAATATGCATCTTAACAATCAAACTCAACAAGCATACATCAATGGCTTCCATAGCAAGGAAATGGAATGAAAGAGAAACGAAACAAGTAGGATAAGAAAATCAAGTTGAATAAAAGTCAAGAAGGACTTATAATCCTTCAAAAGAAGGTTCGAATCGTTTCTTACAATCCTACCAAATGTCTTCAACAAAACTCACTCAAAACCACTCAAAAACTATGAAAACTGTGGAACTAATACTCTTCTTCTTCTTCTCCAACATTGAGAGTGTTTCTTCTTCTCCAAGAGTAGCTCCAATCCCATGGTGTGTTGTTGTGAAAGTGTGGGAGAGAATGGAATTCAGAATGTCCCCTCTCCAGCTTGTAGGACCACCTTTTATTCTCCACCATTTGCAAGAGTCGGTTATGGAGATCGTGGGACAGCTATCACAGCTATGTAGAGGAAACCACGGCCTATTTCCACGCCCGTAGAAGTCCCAATGACCGTGGGTTTGGTGTCTCAGCCTTCTTTGGATCATTAAGTCACGAGTTGGTGTAAGGCATGCACCAACAAGGTCCTATATGTTCTCCTTTGCTCCTAGCTTGCTCCCTAATGAGTCCGGAAGTGTGTCATTACGAGGAACGATCCTCGAATGTATCGATTAAGCTCCAAAAGCTCCCCAAAATACCTACAAAACCGACAATAGTGCGTGTAGATGTCTATCTCAACAATATGCATGAATTGAACATAAACATCATGAACTAATGCCATACTATGCATGAATAGCGGGAAAAACTATCTAAATGGATGCCTAAACTAACTTCATAAATTGTGTTATCAACGGGCCCGGATTTTTCATCGACCAGATCCTCGACCGAGGCAGGACCTAGTCCCAGCTGCCACGGCCGAGATACATCCACCTCGGATGCCTGTCCGAGATGTTCTTTTTGCAAGAATTCCACAAACCCTAGGATAGAGGATGTACCCTAACTAGCAAGTGAGGCGTCCAGGAGTCAACCTAGGTGATCCAGCGGAACATGATTACGAACTTCAACCGCAAGTTCTATCCATGATCCGCCGATGCCAGTGTGGAGGTTTAGAGAGGGAGTCTCCGCATCAACATTTGCAAAACTACGAGATCCTGATGGAGACCTTGAGATCTTCAAGGCTGGAAAACAACAACTACAAGCTAAGGCCTTTTTACTTTTCTTTGAAGGACAGGGCGCTTACTTGGTATCAATCTCTTCCACCCGGAAAGATAAATACTTGGGAAGAGATGACGACGGAGTTCTTAACAAAGTTCTTTACCCCTCCAAGACCGCTGAAAGAAGAGGGAAGATTAACGCATTCATCATGAAAGACAAGGAGAGTTTGTCCAAGTCATGAGAGAGATTCAAGGATGTTCTTTTGGATTGCCCACATCATGGGATTCCAAAGATAGAGTTGTTGGAGATATACTTCAAGGGATTGGATGAAGCTACTCAATTTAATCTTCAACTACTCTCCGCCGGCACATTCATTGACATGCCGATAGACGAAGCTTGGGAGTTCATTGAGAAGCAAGCTTGGGAGTCCAAGAAGCTCCATTAAATGACAATCAACTCATCTCCCTCAAGAACGATGTGAAGCAATTGAAGAACCTTTTGATTGCTCACAATAGAGGCCCCAACAGCAATAATTAGAGATCTAATCAAAATTCGGGTAACCCTTATTCTAAATGAAATTCTAATAATCCTTTTAACCCCTCTTCTTATTCTTCTTCTACTCCATTGAAGAGCCAGGAGCCTAGATCAAGTTTGTCCCAGCCAGAGAAGAAAGATGCATTGATGGAGGCGATCTTGATCAAACTCAGCGTTATGGAGACGTCCATGACTTCATTTTCGATGGCACAAAAAGCCTTAGAGAAATAATTCTTTAATAAGGCGAATGAAGCCCCAAGAGATCCACGGAAGCTCCCAGCAAGGACAGAGAGAAACCCCAGAGGACTGATCATGGCAATAACGACGAGAAGTGGACTGTAAACTGTAGATCCAGTATCTCGGTCGATGCCAGTGCAGACGAAGGACACCTCGGTTCAGGTACAGACGAGGAACACTTCGGTTGAGGTGCCACCCGAGGTGGAGTCCCAGAAAGCGAATGACAAATCTGAAGTTTATGTCCCACCTCCTACTTATAAACCACCACTTCCATTCCCTCAGTCAAGGGCCAGAGCACATTTAGACAAGCACTTTGGTAAGTTCCTTGACTTGATGAATAAACTACATATTAACATCCCTTTCCTTGATGCTATTCTAGGGATGTCCGCCTATGGGAAGTTCTTAAAAGAGATTCTATCAAGGAAGAGGAAGCTGGAAGACTTTGGAGAAGTAAGGATGACATCTAAATCCTCGAAGCTCATTCAAATCATGAAGGAGAAGATGCCACCCAAGTTGAGAGATCCCGGCTCGTTTTGCATTCCCATTCAAGTTGGGAATGTAACTTGTGAGGCGTTGTGTGATCTTGGAGCCAGCATGAGCATCGTCCCGCTGGAGCTATGTGTGAAGATCGGACTTGGAGAGCCCAAGCTGTTGAAGATAAGGTTGTACATGGAGGATCGCTCCATTACCCATCCCGTGGGCATCTTGGAAGACGTTCCGGTTAAGTTAGGTAACTTCTATTTACTTATAGTCTTTGTTGTACTTGATATACCCACAGATTTTCCGTTCCTATCATTCTCAGGAGACCATTTATAGCAACTTCGGGTTGCAATGTGGATTGTACGAACGCCAAGTTGAAATTCAACATTGGCGGAGATCAAGTGGAGTTTTCATTGCTTGCTGCAATGAAAGGAGAGCCGCTGGAGGATGATATCTTCAACATCTATGATGAAGAAGAATCAAGAGAATTGGTGAGCTCTATCCTTATTAATGACCCTCTTGAAAGAATTATTAGTTTTAGCTTAATGGAGGAAGGTATAGATGATTCTTGTGATGTAGATATATGGAGCTTAAAGGCACTATAAGCAGATCCAAGAGCTAAGATTGAGAAACTGATCCAGGAGAGGAGAAATTCAAGTTTCGGTCCCAGTTCTAGTACCTCGACCGAGGCACTTTCTGGATCAAGCGAGGTGTTCTCATCTGAAGAACATCTCGGTCAACCACCTCAGACACCGACCGAGACAGCAAGCGAGATGTTGTCAACTGAGGACAACAAACTTCTTACACCCTTTTCTAAGACTCATTCACGGTTGGTGGAGCACTGGCTCCACCAAGCTTCTGCTAATAAAGAACCTTGGTATGCTGACATTGTTAATTATCTTGTTTTCCAGGAAATACCGCCCATATTGACGTATGCTCAAAGGAAGAAATTCTTCATATATGTATGCCACTACTACTGGGATTGCCTTTACACTTTCCCTTCAAGAGTGAGATCATTCCAAGTGGACGATGAAGGTCGAGTTACCCTTCAGTTGCACAGGTTGCAAGGATGGGATGATTATATTTCAGTTGTGGCTATCCAGATCATTTGTGTTCTGTGTGCCCTTTGGCACTGATAGCTTGTTTCACTAGTGGTGAGCTAGGCCATATGGCTCTTTCTGTCAGCACGGTGGTGTTTCTTCCCAGCAAAACCTTCCTCTTTCCGGTGTAGAAAGAGTGGAAGTGGAGGCTATAGTAATGATCTCAGTGATACCTGAGGAGCATGGATCTGACATTGAGTGATGATATGTAGTGGAGCTACGAGTGTTAGCTGTTATAGGTACCATTCTCGTTAATGGTTTACCTGGTGGAGTTTTGCTTGTTGTGAGTGCTTTGCACTTCATGTCTTTCGATGCATGCGTTAATGGTTGATCTTTGATATATAGTAGAAGGTGGACTTTCCTTTACAGGATTACCAGTTAGGGGTCTGAGGTACCCGCGAGATATGTGTTTGTTCCTTTATTCCAGGACTTGTGTATGGCTTGTAGACTTCTTTGTTATGCCGTGGGTGCATGAGAAAGTCATTATGTGTATGGATTGGATGAATAGATATCATGCGGCGTTTGATATTAACAGTAAGGCTATTATAGTCTTTACTGAGATGGTAAATAGAGGTCTTCTAAGGTTAAGACCTTTGAAGAGACGGGTTTGTCATCAGGACTGTACGAGCAGCGAGCTGATAGCACAGGGATGTGACGCCTTCTAGTATTATACCATGAAGGAGCGAGATAGTCCAACAATGGAAGGTATTCCAGTTGTTTATGAGTTTATAGACGTGTTCCTGAACCGTCTAGTTGCCACCTCAGCGGAGTGTGGACATTGTTATCGAGTTGAAGTATGATACCAGATTGAATGGGAAAGCCACACTATATGGTGCTTGTTGAGATATTGTACTGATAACATGAAAAGTTGACTGAAATGGATTTACCCTAGTGGGTTCCATGTTCCGTATTGACGACCTGATGAGTTAGCTTCAAGAAGCAATTGTGTTTTCAGGATTCCTTGGTGCTCAAGATATCCCTAGTCATGGATGAGAGAGTAGCATGTGTATGAGATAGCATCCCATACCCGCTATGGACACTACGAGTTTGTAGTGATGTCATTTGGGTTGACAAATGTTTTAGTAGTTTTTATGGAGTTGATAAATAGTATCTTCATCGACTTCCTTGATTAGTTGGTGGTGGACTTCATGGATGACATGTCGGTATACTCTCATAGCATAGAATAGTAGACCGATCATCTGAGGACCGTTCTGCAGATTTTGAGAGATAGAGGGTTGTATGCTACGCTCTCTAAGTGTAAGTTGAGATGCCAGTGGTAGCCTTTTTAGGCCATGTTGTCTCCGCCAGTGGGATCATGGTTGACCTGGCGAGAATTAAGTATGTTGTAACATGAGAGATATTAATGAACATTAAGGAATACATAGTTTTCTCGTCTCAGCCGATTGCTACCAATGCTTTGAGGAAGGATTTTATATGATTACATATTCATTTGCGAGTCTTTTGAGAAGACCACCATAACTATGTGATGAAAGCAGTGTGTCTACGTTTTGAAGAGTTGAGGAGGCATTTGACCTCTGCTTCCATTTTGTTGTAGTTAGAAAATTTTTGGGATCCCGTGATTTATGGTGATACATCCCAGCTAAGTCTGCGATGTGTATTACTACAGAGGAGTAGGGTTATTGATATGTGTGTTTACAGTTGAGAACGTATGATGAGAACTACCCGACTCATGATTTAGAGTTAGTAGTGGTAGTTCAAGCCTTTAAGTTTTGAAGACCGTACCGGTGTGATCTTCATGTAAGATTTCTATAGATCATAGAAATCTGAAGTATATTTTATGCAACAGGGGTTGAATAACCGCCAGGTTAAGAGCTTAAGTTGATCAAGACTTTGACTTGAAGATTCCATATCATTCAGAGAAGTTGAACGTTGTCGCCGATACCTTGAATGGAAAGACGCTCCAAGAGAAGATGATTGTGAGACTGATAGTTCAGCCTCAGCTTAAGAGAAATCTAGCTTGACTATAGTTGGACAATCAGTTCCTTGATGAGGATACCCAGTTATACCTCAGAGGTTCTAACTCGTCTGTTAGATGAGGTCCAACAGAAGCAGGAGACTTTCCCGGCCTTGACAAGGTTTAGAGAAAGGATGTCTCGTACTGAGGCACCATAGTTCTCCATGGGAGTAGATGGACTGATGAAGAGTCATGACCACTTTTGTGTACCTGTTGATGCAGATGGAGATAGAGAATGTTACGTATACCCATTGTACGCCTTATTCAGTACATTCAGGTACGAGTAAGATGGACCACGAGATGAGACAATTATATTGTATGAAGCCGATATAACCAGATTTGTGATACAGTGTGTGACCTGTTAGTAGGTCCAAATAGAGTATTTCCGATCTAGAGATAAGCCCCACCCACTACCAGTGCAGTAGTAGAATTTGGGAGGACATCTCTATGGATTTTTTTATGGGATTGTGACCCAGTAGAAGATTTATGTTATCTGGATAGTTGGTAACAAATTAATGAAACTGGCACGTTTCATTTATATCAGAAGGACGTGGCTAGTGAATGAATTGGCTGAGGAGTACACTAGACAGATAGTGAGACTCCATGGTATACCGAGAACGATAATTTCTGATCGAGATTGATGTTTTTACTTTGAGATTTTAGGCAGTAGATTTAGACTGCTTTGGGGACGAGTCTGTACCTCATGACTACACTTCACCCCCTAACAGATGGTCAGTTAGAGAGGATCATCTAGATCTTAAAGATCTATTATAAGTTGTAAGTTGAATGGGAAACGTGGATGGTTATATTACCTTCCATTAATGAGTTTATTATATAACAATGAAGGACGTGCATCTTTCTGGGATGGCCCTATGAGGCAATATATATAGACATAGATATTGTATATCCTTATGCTGGAAGTGATCTAGCAGTAGTGGTGGAATAACACCTGACCAGACTCAGGATTTTATAGTTCAAGTAACGTTGATTGAAGGAAGAATGCTGGATGTACAGAGTCGCCAGATATTATATGTAGACAAGAGGCGTTAACCTCTAAAGTTCAAGCGAAAGTTCATGTCCGGCTGTAAGTATCTCAGCGGCAAGACGTTAGACGTGTTAATATGGAAAGGGAATTGAGTTTCCAATATGATGGTTTATTTGAGATCGACCAGTACGGAGAAGGCAGCATGATGTTTAGCTTTGCATATGAGATTAGAGGATATCCACCCAGTGTTTCTTATGTCTCAACTGAGGAAGTATATACCAGACTCGAGACACCTTGTGAGTTACGATGATTTGGTGGTTGAGTCCAACCGCACTTTTGTTGAGCATTCGATTACATTCTTGGAATGAGATATGAAACGCTTGCATTCGAAAGACATTCCCATATTGAGGATATAATGGTCGAGATGAAGGCCTGAAGAGGCTATGTGAGAGACTGAGGATAGTGTCTTGAGGAACTATCCAAGGTATATGTTGGGACAAACCCATTTGTGGGATTACGAGTATATCTTAGTGCTATCTTGATGAATGTTGTGCTTATATGCTTATATGCCTTGATGTGTTATTCCATGCTAGTTGTGATGTGATTAATGATTTTAGTAGATCTTGATGTGCTAGCGTGATGTATGCTATAGTTGGAGATGATTACTTCCTCCACGCTACCCGAGTATGATCATATTTATAGCTGGAGATGGTTCTTTCCTCCATGCTATTTGAGTGGGATTAGGATTCAGCTGGAGATGGTTCTTTCCTCCATGCTACCTTGATGGACATAGTTCAGTGGAGATGTGATTCCTCCATGCGATATATATGTTTATGGGTTGGCTAGAGACGTATTTCCTCTATGCATGTGATATGTTTTGGCTAGAGATGTGCTTCCTCTATGCCTTGTGATGTGGTATGGCGAGAGAAGTGATTCCTCTACGCCTTTGGGTAGCGTTATGACCCTGTTTCCTGGAGTGATGATTCCTCCATGTTTATACTTGAGGTTATAGATTGTTATAGGTTGTGATATTTTGAACGGAGATGTGATACCTCCGATAGAAAGAGTGAGAGTTATACCTCGGCGTATGGGTCCGAGAGGATTTGGGAATTTTCAAGTTTCGGGACGAAACTTTTTTCTAAGAGTTATAACTAGGATTTCCGAATTCTAATTAATGTTGATTAACTTAATCGTTGATAGTAATTGACATATAACTTGCGAAGATTTCGCAAGTGATGAGTATGAGTCCCACCGTTATGTTCCTCGCGTAATTTTGGACGTTTGGAGAAATTTTTACTTTTCCCCGGGTAATTATTTTTACCCTCCGGTGTTATTTGGAGCATTTGGGAGCTCCAATTAATAAAAATGCAGTTGAGAGAAACGATCAGGACATCGGATATGTCCTAACATGGAGAGGCAAAACGGCCAAAAGAGTCGCTATTTCGTTTCTTAACGGCTAAGAAAGACGGCTTAGGAATACTCGTTTTCCGAGACAGTTGTGGAATAATTATCCCTACAATATTCCAGATTTAATATTCCAATCTCGGTAAGTTTGGAGAAGGAGGTTCGACCCGTCTTTGGATCGGTTAAAGGATAATTATTGACTTTACTAAAGGATAATTATCGTCTTCACTAAAAATAGCGGAAAATCCTTTATTAATTCATTTCCTTTCACGTTTCCTCGTAAAAGCTCTAATTTCTCTCAACCTTCAAACTCAGATCTACTCTCCGTTTCTAATCCGATTTCAATTCCGTTTGAGTTTCTGGATTCCTCTCTTCATTCTCTTCATAACGGTACCGAGTTTCTGCATTTCCGAGTATATGGAGGGCTGGTCGAGCATATATGTAACCAGGACGGTACCGTCGCTCAGATTCCGATGAATTTGATGCTGTCCATGCGTAGCCTGCGTCGTTGTGATTCCGAATCTTCTTTCAGATCATCAATCGGGTTAGTAACGAATAAGTTATGAATTTATTCGTTTTCCGTACTGCGATTTGGCCTAAATTGACTTTAGGCTTGTCCAATTGGACAATTAGAAATACCATTATGGTCGTTATATTATTCTGGTGATTATGGGTTGTTTGTTTGATGAAATCTGATGACAAGGGATTTAGAAATTGCCTGCGGGCAAAACGTTATTCTCGCAAAATCTAATTAATTAATTAAAGATTAATTAATTAAATTAGGATTAGAATTGAGATTGAGGAATGTTGATTAGATACTACCTTGAGATTTGAGGAATTGTGAGTTATGCTGAGATATTGAGGTTTAGTTGGTTGTGAGGCTCACAGATTAAGTATGATCCTTATGGATCCCTTTGGGTCTAGGTGTGACCCCTTTGATGAATAGAGGTTGATATATCTCTTTATGCCTTGTTTATAGGCCGTGTTGTCCCTCCAGTGTAGAGGTGATTGTGGTTGAGTTTGTACGAGGTTGAGGTAAGTCCGTAGGACTTACTTAGCTATCATCCTTATATGGGGTGTTTGTATGAGTGGTGTGTGCCTTATATGTTTGCTATGATAGCATGTGATGTCGTATTTACCGACCTATGTTTTATTAATTGCCCCACTGCGTGGATGTGATAACCTTTCCCTTTCATCCCGCCGTGGAGTCTGGGAGGTTCTCTGATGTCAGGCCAGACCGGTTTACAGGAAGGGCGCAATCCACTCCCATAGGGTACACGGATTGTGTGACCGATACTAGTACGGCTGGCTAGCAGGCTCAGAGGCGAGGATGTATCGGTCCTCGTGTCACCTAGTTTCATATATATTATATCTATACGATTTGAGTGAATGACCATTATATTGAGATGAATAAATCGGTAAATGAGTGAAAGCATGCTGATATGTTTATCTTTCCCTAGGTGTGATTGTGCTTATGCATTACTCTATATATGTGTATGGATAGCTAATGGTTATTACCATGTTGTAGATGTCCTACAGGTTAGGCACTGCTGAGTGATCTGGCAAGGTGACAGGCCGAGGACTCTCGTACATTAGGTGGTTGGTTTGGGTTTGTTGTGTTCCCCTCCTGCGTGAGGATGTTCTTTTGTACCTCCTGTGTGAGGTTGTCATTTTATATACTCGGCTATGTTGTTGTTTAATTTGGGTCGTACAGTTTATACTGTTTTATGCATTTGTTTCATATCTGTCAGTGCCATGTTGTAAGGTCCAGTGAACTTGTTGTCAGGCTAGGGTCAGGATCCATTGTGAGATCCTAACCCAATGTGACATCCCGAGTCCCGTGGATTCGGGGTGTTACATTCAACCTGCTGCCGGTAAGCGCTTCTGGGATCCTTGCTGTTGTTATACTAGTGTAGAGGATAGTAGTTGTGTTCCAATCAAGTGTACAAAATATGATTTTTGAGGCAAGTTGGGTGTAGATGTCCCTAGTTATGGAACAATAGGATATATGAGAAGAGAACTGAGGTTTACAGAGTAGCTGACCATGTAGATAGAACCAAAATTTCATGAACTCATTGTGCCCAGTTTTTGGTTGTCTTCTTCAAAATTTTGAAGTTGAAACGGTCAATCTTGTATCTCAATTTTAAGGGGTTAGGATGAAGATCCACCGTTGAATTTTTGATAGGTCATAGATGGATATATGTAATTTTCTGGATTAAAATTTGGGAATTAATGAACGGTCGGATTAGAAGTCACGAGGCTCCAAAACAGGATAGTTGAGTTGTTTTTCCAGCAGTGAAATTTGGCTAAGTATAGGAAATTGTAAGTGTTGTAACCGACTTTGGAAATTTTTGTAGAAGTGATGGTTGAACAGTTTTAAGAAATTCTTGATCATATGAGTAGATTGGATATCATAGATCACCTAAAGAATTATTTTGATTGTTTTAGGAATTTATTCGAGTTTCATATTTGAAGCCGAAGTTGGACCTTAATGACCTTTCGAAAAATAGGAAAATGTGTAAATTGCTAGTTTGTAACCAAACTCATCTTTAGGAGTTAGAATATGACATTTTAGTCTCAAATAAGAGTTTAAGCATAAATTATGGAATTTGTAGAAGTTTCGGGACCAAGGGTAAAATAGTCATTTTTACCATAAATTAGCACTATAATCGATTATGTTCTAATAGGATCTACGATCTTAGAAGTCTTAGACTTCTAATTACCTAGGAAGTGTGCTTACACACTTACTTCCTTTGACAGGCAGCTGAGTGGTTATAGTTACAGATCGAGTTGTGTTTACAGAGAGTCGAGACTTGTATTTGGTAAGTCCTTTGGGCTTACTTAACTGACTTCTAGATATGAGTGTGGATAATGATAGTGGTGTTTGAACGAGATGTTATAGTTATATTTTAGTAGTAATTATCTACCGACTTATATTTTGGCCTAAGAGTAACGGGTGGTGGCATTCTGCTCAGTTAGCCTGAGGGCGCTGGGGGTTTCTTTAGGGACTAGTCCACACTCGGTTTGTAGTGATGTTACCGGCGGAGGTAAGCTAGACCTACACCCAATTGGATATGGAACGGAAACGAGAACTGTTAAGAGTTCTCGTGCCACAATTGTTAAACTAGTCCACACTCGGTTTGTAGTGATGCTACCGGCATTCTGGTTTTTCCTTATCTGTGCCTTGTTGTAAGATCTTGTTAAGTTTTTGTCAAACGAAGGTCGGGACCCACTGTGAGGTCCTAACTAGTAACTTTTCGAGTTCTGAAAACTTGGGGTGCTACAATACAACCGTTAGCTAACATTCTAAGCATTAGAATAATAGTAAAGGCACAATCACACGTAATGCAATATAAAACACATAACATGATGGCACACAAGCAGATTTTCCTCGAAGAAACGATTAGTGCTTGTATAAATAAGGCACAGAAATATCAATCACTATCCACGGGCTACGAGATTTTACCTCCTAGTCATCAAGATCTCGCAAGATCATAACCATAACACAATCCACAATATCAATATCTTAAAAGATCATAACTATCAATCCATAAACTCAACATCTCAAAATTCCTCAAACCTCTCAAAGTACCATCTAATCAACATTCCTCAATCTCAATTCTAATCCTAATTTAATTAATTAACCTTTACTTAATTAACTAACTTGCACCAGAATAACGTTTTGCCCGCAGAAAATTACTGAACCCACCTGTCATCAGATTTCATCAACCAAGCAACTCATAATCACCAGAATAATATAACAAGCATAATGGATATTTCAATCATCAATTTTGTCAAGCCTCATGTCAATTTAGGCCAAATCGCAATACGGAAAATGAATAAATTCATATCTTATTCGTTAGTAACCCGATTGACGATTTGAAAGAAGATTCAATATCCCTACGACGCATGCTATGCTCGGAGAACATCAAATTTACCAGAATCAGAGTCAAAGAACCAGCCTAGTAACATATATGCTCGACCAGGCTTTCAATTGCTCGCAATTATGAATCAAGGAATCAAAAAACTCAAACATATTTGAAATTGAATTAGAAACGGATAGTAGATATAAGTTTGAAGGTTGAGAGAAATCAAATCTTTTACGAGGAAACGTGAAAGGAAAAGAATTAATAAACGATTTTCCGCTATTTATAACAAAGACAACAATTGTCTTTTAGCGAAGTCGATAATTATCCTTTCACCAATATAAAGGCAGTTTGAACCCCCTTCTCCAAACTTCTCGAAATTGGAATAACAAATATGCAATATTGTGTGGATAACTATTCCGCAACTACCTCAGAAAACGCGTATTCCTAAACCGTCTTTGTTAGCCCCTAAGAAACGAAATAACGAGTCTTTATGCCATTTTTCCTTCCAATGTTATTTCGTATCCAAGACATGTCCGATGTCCTGATCATTTCACTCAACTGCCTTTAAATTAGTTGAAGCTCCCAAATGCTCCAAATAACACCGTAGGGTAAAATTATTGCCTCGGGAAAAAGTGAAAAATTTCGCAAAAGTCTAAAAATACTCCAAGAACGTTACGGTGGACTCATAGTCATGACATGCGCACTCTTCGCTAGTTATGTGTCAATTACTATCAATAATTAATTTAAGTAACATTAATCATTATTAATTAGAATTTAGAAATCATAGCTCTTACAAAACTTACAAGGGAATGATAACTTGGCCATATCACTCTTGTAAGGAATTAAAGATCTCTCTTTGAACGAATTAAGAAAATATGGATCACACATAATGTATATACATTAAACAAACATATTTAGGTTATGCTATGTAAATGTATGTCTTTGAATTGTAAAAATTTGGCCAACCAAAGATCTTCATGCATATGATTTAGTTTGACAAGTCCGATGTATGGAATTAAATTGGATCAAATTATTGCAACCAATATCCACAACCTCGATATAACACCCTGAATCAGTGGGACTCAGGATGCCACGGGCGAAGACCTCACAATGGGTTCCAACCCTTAGCCAGACAACAATTTCACCGGACTTTTCCAACAAGGCACAAATAGGCAAAATATTTTAAGCGTTTATAATGTATGCGCGAGAAAACAGAAAGCAAAGGTATAACTTGGAAACTCAGCCGAGTCCACAAAACAACATAACTCAAAAACGTAAATCTAACATACGACAAAATAATCCATAATGACATAGAACATTGACCATCCCCGTTCTAAAATGTATGGAGACCCCGGCTGTCCACTCCTCCACCTAACTCGGACCATCACCGACCGAATTGTCAAGATAGCGACTATAACGCTTTTTGTCAAGATCCTAATCAATCTTCGTTTTATAATGGTGGAGTATGCAAAATTATCAACATCTTGCATTATTGTTTTTTTAGTTTCTAGATAAAATACTTATAGACAACTCTATTAGCTATATTATTACTTAATAATCTAAATTCCTTGTAAAATTATTTCTCTTTTAATTTAATGATGTTGAGTTTATGGATTGATAGTTATAATTCACAACCTTATTAATGTCCCATAATCTGTTTTGTTTACATTGTAAGGCGAATAATAGTATCCACCATGTCCCTATATAATAAATGTAACACTCCGAATCCACGAGACTCGGGATGTTACGGGCCTGACCCTCACAATGGGTCCCGACCCTTATCCTAACAATAATTTCACTAGATCTTGGAGCAAGGAACAAGTAAAAAGCAAAACGAAATAGATTTAATACAAATGACATGACCCCGAATACCAAAATGAAGAATCACAGCCAAGTTCTTGCAACAACATCAATGTACATACATCAATATTATAAAACCAAAACTCATTCTAAAAAGTACAGGAAACCCGACTCTCCACTCCAACTGTAACACCCCGAATCCGCGGGACTCGAAGTACCACATTGGGCTAGGATCTTACAATGGATCCTGACCCTAGCTTGACAACAAGTTCACTGGACCTTACAACATGCCACTGACAGATATAAAAACAAATACATAAAACGGTATAAACTGTACAACCAAAGGTAAGACAACATAGCAGAGTACAAAACACAACGCCCTCACACAGGAGGTAACAAAAGATCATCCTCACGCAGGAGGGAAAAGATAAACAAACCCAAAATCCCACAACAACCTATGTACGAGACGTCCTCGGCCTGCCACTCTACTAGGTCACCCAACAGCATGCCTATCCTGTGGGGCATCTACAACATGGTAATAAACCATTAGCTATCCATACACATATATAGAGTAATGCATAAGCACAATCACAAGTAAGGAAAGATAAACACATCAGCATGTTTTCACACATTTACCCATTTTATCATCTCAGTAATAATGGTCATTCACTCAAATCGTATATATAAGTATATATGAAACTATGTGACACGAGGACCGATACATCCTCGCCTCTAAGCCTGTTAGCCAGCTGCACAAGTATCGGTCACACGATCCGTGTACCCTAAGGGAGTGGGTTGTGCCGTTCTTGTAAAGTCAATCTGGCCTGACATCAGAGAACCTCCTAGACTCCACGGCGGGATGAAAGGGAAAGGTTATCACAGTCACGCATACGGGGCAATCAGTAAAACATAGGTCTGTATAAACGACATCTCATGCTATCATAGCAAACATACAAAGCACACACCACTCATGCAAACACCCAATATAAGGATGGCAGCTAAGTAAGTCCTACGGACTTACCTCAACCTTGATCATAACTCAACCACGATCACCTCTACACTAGAGGGCAACTCAGCCTATAAACAGGCATAAAGAGATATATAAATCTCCTAACAACACAAGGGTCACACCTAGATCTAAAGGGATCCATAAGGATCAAGCTCAACCTCAAAACCTACACTAACATCTAACTAAGTCCTTAAAGCCATACAAGGCATAAACCGATCATAACCTCATCAAAACTCAATCACACACATCTAGCATGATTCCATACTCTCACACTAGGAAAGGAGGGGACAGAGGCATCCTAAGGATAGCCTAGAAGCACACAAACACCTGCGGAACCAAGAGAAGACCTTGCTGATGCAGGTGGGCGCGGGGGCGGCTCACTAGTAGCACAAAGGCGGATCACTGACCGGTGCAGGGGCGGCTGTAAGGTGGCGTATATGCGGCTGGTGTGCAGAAGACACCACCTTAACTACTGCTTCACTTCTTCCTTCGATTCTCTAGTCTTCTTTACTCCAATAGCAACATATATAGAGAACATACACATATATACATCAACATAAGCCAAACTTGGCTATAACAAGATCCAATCCTAAGGAATCTATGCTAGACTAAGGAAAGGAAGGAAAAGACACAAGAAGATGAAAGAAAGAGGAAGGAAGGGATGAAAGCCATGAAAGCTTACAAGGCTGAAGATCTGCAAGCTCACAACATCACCAAAAAAGCCCTCAAGCTGGCTCACAAGGCTCAGCAACCATAACCAACATCAAAGTCAAGCATAAAATCTCACAAACTCACACACAACCTCAAAGAAGATCAAAGATGATCCAAGGGAGAAGAGAGGAGAAGAAATGTACGCAAGAGAGAGAGATGGAGCTGAGAAATATAAACCCTCATTAGGAGGTAAGGGATGAACTATATAAAGGAGGTAAAAAGGGTAAAGTATGGGTCAAAGGGTCAAAGAAGGCGGCTACACCACACAGAGCCGCGGGGGCGGACTCTGTGAGCCACAGGGGCGGCCCAGGCAAACCGCAGGGGCGGTTCCAAGGTCACGCAGGGCGGTCCAGGCTAATTAGTGGCCCTCTGTTCACTCTCTCAACAAGCCAACAACTAGGCTCTTACATCTCACCCCCCTAAAAATAAGTTTCGTCCCGAAACTTGCAAGATCCCAAATCCTCTCGAGCCCATAAGCCGAGGTATAACTCACTCTCTCTATCGGAGGTATCTGATAGCATGTATTATAGTCTATATTTTGGAACTTTTTTAGACGTTTTATCTTCAATAATCTGCATGTATGGATGTATATTATGCGATTATATTGTTCTTTCATCTACCTTTGCGGGAATCGAGGTCTACACCTAGTTTCGTTGTAATTGTAGGTAAAATGGCATGTTTTGGCCTAAAATGGAGCTAAGGAGTTAAGGAGTCATTGGAACTACATTTTAGAGCTTAAAGAAGAACTCAGGAAGCATGAAAATGATTAAGAAGATTTAATTTGGACCAGATTCAAGAGATTTCACATTCAGTTGAGATTCACCTCGGTCAGCTATAGTGCCACCTCGACCGAGGTGATCTTGAGGAGCGTCCCGACCGAGGCGAACACCCTGCCGCCGGCGAGATACATATTTTTGGATGAGATCATTTAATTCTGGAAAGAAGATATCTTATATTTTTGGCTGGATTTCTGGAAGGAAGATATTATTTTTGGGAGATCTATTTTAGAGATATGAATATATTTTCTAGGAAATCATCTTTTTAAGATATTATTATCTTTGGAAGATAATTCTCCAATATAAAGGGTTGGATTTTCCACAAGTTCAACCATGCTTACATGCTGAGAACATCCAGCAATTAAGGGATTTTCTGGAGGTTTTGAAAGAAGGATTGAAGGATTGAAGATCAAGGAAGGAAGAAAGGAATCTAGTTTGGAGTTAGCTTTTTGAAGGAGTTTGTAAGACTTTCTTAGATTGTCTTTTTGGTTTATTTTCTTTGTTGATTTGTGACTTGAGGAACACATTTTTGTTTGTTATTTGATTCAGTTATTGAGACCTTTTTCTTAAGGTTTTCTTGTTCGAATATTGATTCCTTTCCCATTGATTTGATTATTATTATCATGATGATTGTTGGCTAGGTTTTTTATGCGATTCTAGGGTGATTGGATGAAAGTTGTGGGAAAGACGATGATAGAATGATCTTAATCCCAACAGGACCCTGAATGCTTGAGTCTTTAGCCTTAATCCTAGAACACCTCGCTCAGTCGAAGAACATCTCGGCCGGGGTGGGACTTGACAGAACGAGGTGACCTTTTCCTGAACATATTTTGAAGTAAAGTGTTCTAGCTTGCCAAATCCTATTCTTATTACACCTTTTCTGGTTCAATACAAGCCTAGGATGAGACTTACCCGGTGATTCCTTCGTTTGTTTACCTAAGATCATGAGTGTAGGTAATAAAGGTCTATCCTTTATTCGGGTTTGAGTGTTCCTTCATCCCATCTTTGTGAGTTAGCCTCAGACTTACCCGGTAAAGGTTGATTCTATTCCCTTGGTGGTGTGTTGGTTTGAGATTATAGTTCCTTTCCTTGGTACCTTGATACTTACCCGGTAATAGGAGCTTTGATTTGGGATAGTGAGTAGTGAGACTTACCCGGTGATCTATTCCCATCTTAGAGATACCTTCCCTTTGCAAACCTCAGCTTTGTTCGCGCTATCCTTTGAGATCTTAACTCAGAACCACAACTAGATGATTTAATCTCTAGAATCCGCATTTCCCTTACTTGATTTTTACATCATCTTTGATTGCTTTAATTGCTTTTGGTTAATTTCCATATTTGACAACCAATTCTGTACTTTGTTTCACCTAAGTCCCTGTGATCGATCCTTGGAATTCTTTCTTTTTATTACAATTGACCCGTACACTGCGGGTTCACATATTTGTTCAAGCATACTTTTTGGGTTATAAATTTAAAGCTTGCACACTATACCGGTGATTCATGAGGAAGATGATTTCGATTGTAGGGTTGGAGGAGTTTATGGAGACCCGAGCTCCATAGTACCGATGGATCAGTTTTGAGAGGTTTTTGGCTTCCCTACTCCCACCGTGACTGACTTTCCTTTCCGAGCAGTGGCTCAAGATTTCTGGGGGCACATAGCCCATGTGGTGGAGCAGAGTGATAGATGGAGACCTAGGGACTCTAGAGAGCGTATTATCTTCCATCTAGCTTTCCGTCTTGCCCACCGCATATTCAGCAAGACACTTCTAGCGCGTATTGAGACGCCCCAAAAGATCAGACAAGGAGAGCTATTGAGCTTGTTTTGTATGGTGACTGGTGGAGTGTCTGACTCTAGAGTCATGCTGGTTGAGGACTTGCATAGGATCAAGGGCAAGTCCAAAAGGGACATCTGCTGCGGAGTATTGGTGACCCATATCGCTACAATCATGGGTCTGGATCTGAGTGCATGTACAGTGGTAGCGGGTGCGAAGCCGCTTGGACTTAAGGAGATTATCACGAGGCGCATGGTGGTTCCTCGTGGTCTTAGTACACTGTACGTCGCTATGCCTTCGGAGGCGACTGCTCCTCAGGGCATTCTTTGGTCAACACAGTTCACAGTTTTTGACCAGAAGTACTGGTCTTTTGCTTGGTTTCCCTACATGCAGGATGCTAGAGATGCTGCACAAGGTGAGGATGAGGAGGAGTATGATGATGGCGGAGCTGCCATGGAGACCGATACTGATACCGCCGGTCCTAGTGTGCTAGTTGTCGATCTAGATGACGAGGCGACAGAGGAGGAGGCAGCAGCGCCATCGCGACCTGCCTAGCGCAGAGTCCGTCGGCTCAGAGATCCAGTAGCTCACCGACGGATTGATGAGCTGACTGAGCAGATGATTGACTCCTACGCAGCTATGACAGTAGATACATCCCAGCGCTTTGAGGATGAGCGTAGATACACTGATGGCTGGATGCATCAGATTAGAGAGAGCCAGCATTACCAGCAGCGCATGATGGAGATCCAGTTCCAACATATGATTGGGTATCCATTTGATCCATCTCAGCACCCCTACATCCCACATCCACCACCACCGCCACCAGCTGACTATGATTAGAGCTTGCATGGATTTCTTTTCTTTATTTCTTATGCAGTTCGGCTAGGTCCGATGTGTTTCCTGCTTTCCTTGACTCTTATGTTACCCATTGGGACAATGTGTCCCAAGTATGGGGTATTTGGATGTATTTTTCCATTATTCGACTATGTGTGTATGTTTGTATGACTCATGATGGATATATTTATGATCTTATTTGGCTCTATGTGTTTATCTGCCATTTCATGCATACATACAGGTTTTTGTTTGAGAAAAACGTCGAAAACTGGTTTAAGAAATTTTTTTTTATGACCTCGACCGGGATGATTCTGGCCAAACGAGGTTGAACACCTCGGATGACTTAGAACACCTCGACCGAGGTGGCTTAATTGAGAGATTTTTCGAAATGTTTTGTGCTTCTTCTCTGGATATGACATCAATGATAATTCTGTTTGCAGATTGGTTTTGAAATCTTTATATAATCGAAAGGTTTTATGATATTTTTAAGTTGTTAAATGCTTTGTTTGAAGTTTTAGCATGTTTAATACATTGTTTTTATCAAAATTATGTTGGATTTGAAGGTTGACACCACATGATGAGTTCTATCACATTCTCTTGGGATGATTAAGCAAATTCATTCTCTTCTCTTCTTCTTCTTGATCATGCTTTAGCCCCTCATATACATATTTTCCTTCCTTTACCTATCCGGGAGTTTGGAAGCAAGCAAAGAAAAGCAAGTGAAAGTGAAGTTGAGATGTTGGCTAAAAGTGTTAGAAAGAAACAAATAGGTTTAGGGAAGTCAATCATGATGATGAGTAACTCGGCACCATTCACATAGTCGGGTGTTTGTGTCTTGCCAAAGTCGGATTGAGCGATATTCCTAACGGGTCATGGTATGTGCATCAAGGGTGTGAGGCATCTCGAGAAATTGATGATTGCTCATTTCCTAGGCTTCGGTTATTGTGCACCTCTTTCCATGCATCCCAAAAAGTAAAGTAAAGTAAAATAAGCAAATCTTATTGGTGGAAGATGTTGAGATTCAAAGAAAGTGAAGTAAGATCCTTTTCCCGGATTCTAGCACCACATATCCTATATACATCCCACCCTCACACGTTTCTTGACCTCTTTTGGAAGCCCTTGAAACCTCGAGCTTGTTGAATGACTTGGTGGTTTAAACTTGATTATACATGATTAATTTCGATAAATATGATTTATTATGCATTCTATGATTTTATGCATAGATTTTCTTATACTCATAAAATGTTTTGATCATGTATTGATTTTATTTGCCATGAAGCATTCTCTTAGAGTGATCTATGAGTGAAGCACACCACCAAAATGTTTTGAAGCACTTTTCATCGATTTTTCTAACTTATAATCCATTCTATCTTGTACTTAAGATTTGGAACTTGCTTGGGGACAAGCAAAGGACAAGTATGGGGTATTTTGATAGCATGTTTTATAGTCTATATTTTGGGACTTGTTTAAACGTTTTATCTTCAATAATCTGCATGTATGGATGTATATTATGCGATTATATTGTTGTTTCATCTACCTTTGCAGGAATCGAGGTCTACACCTAGTTTCGTTTTAATTGTAGGTAAAATGACATGTTTTGGCCTAAAATGGAGCTAAGGAGCTAAGGAGTCATTGGAGCTACATTCTGGAGCTTAAAGAAGAACTCAGGATGCATGAAATGATTAAGAAGATTTACTTTGGACTAGATTCGAGAGATTTCACATTCAGTTGAGATTCAACTCGGTCAGCTACAGTGCCACCTCGACCGAGGTGATCTTGAGGAGCATCCCGACAGAGGCGAACACCCTGCCGCCAGCGAGATCCATATTTTTGGCTGAAATCTTTTAATTTCGAAAGAAGATATATTATATTTTTGGACTAGATTTCTGGAAGGAAGATATTATTTTTGAAAGATATATTTTAGAGATATGGATATATTTTCTAGGAAATTATCTTTTTAAGATATTATTATCTTTGGAAGATAATTCTCCTATATAAAGGGTTGGATTTTCCACAAGTTCAACCATGCTTACATGCTGAGAACATCCAACAATTAAGGGATTTTCAAGAGGTTTTGAAGGAAGGATTGAAGGATTGAAGATCAAGGAAGGAAGGAATCTAGTTTGGAGTTAGCTTTTTGAAGGAGTTTGTACGACTTTCTTAGATTGTCTTTTTGGTTTATTGTCATTGTGATTTGTGAATTGAGGAACGCATTTTGTTTGTTATTTGATTCAGTTATTGAGACCTCTTTCATAAGGTTTTCTTGTTCGAATATTGATTCCTTTCCCATTGATTTGATTATTGTTATCATGATGATTGTTGTCTAAGTTTCTTATGCAATTTTAGGGTGATTGGCTGAAAGTTGTGGGAAAGACGATGATAGAATGATCTTAATCCCAACAGGACCCAGAAAGCTCGAGACCTTAACCTTAACCCTAGAACACCTTGCTCAGTCGAAGAACATCTCGGCCGGGGTGGGACTTGACTGAACGAGGTGACCTTTTCCTGAACCTATTCTTAAGTTAAGTGTTCTAGTTTGCCAAATTCTATTCTTATTACACCTTTTCTGGTTCAATACAAGACTAGGATGAGACTTACCTGGTGATTCCTTTGTTTGTTTACCTGTAGGTAATAAAGGTCTATCCTTTATTGGGGTTTGAGTGTGCCTTCATCCCATCTTTGTGAGTTAGCCTGAGGCTTATCCGGTAAAGGTTGATTCTATTCCCTTGGGTGGTGTGTTGGTTTGAGATTATAGTTCCTTTCCTTGGTACCTTGAGACTTACCCGGTAATAGGAGCTTTGGTTTGGGATAGTGAGTAGTGAGACTGACCCGGTGATCTATTCCCATCTTAGAAACACCTTCCCTTTGCAAACCTCAGCTTTGTCCGCGTTATCCTTTGAGATCTTGAGTCGGAACCACAACTAGATGCTTTAATCCCTAGAATCCGCATTTCCCCTAACTTGACTTTAAATCATCTTTGATTGCTTTAATTGCTTTTGGTTATTTGCAATATTTGACAACAAATTATGTGCTTTGTTTCACCTATGTCCTTGTGATCGATCCTTGGAATTCTTGCTTTTTTATGACAATTAACCCGTACACTGCGGGTTTGCATATTTGTTCAAGCATACTTCTTGGGTTATAAATTGCATGCACACACCGTTTGGAGCGAACAATATCACATCTCCGCTCAGAATGTCATAACCTATAACAGATCTATAACCGTAAACATCAACATGGAGGAATCATCAACTCCACAAAACAAGGTCATAACGCTACCCAAAGGCGTAGAGGAATCACATCTCTCGCCATACTACAACACAGGGCATAGAGGAAGCACATCTCTAGCCAAGACATAACACAAGCATAAAGGAAATACGTCTCTAGCCAACCATAAGCATATACATCGCATGGAGGAATCACATCTCCACTAAAACTATGTCCATCAAGGTAGATGGAGGAAAAAACCATTTCCAGCTGAATCTTAATCAACTCAGATATCATGGAGGAAAGAATCATCTCCAGTTATAAACACGTATCATACTCATATAGCATGGAGGGAATAATCATCTCCAGCTATAACATACATCATGGTAGCCTAACAAGATCTAATAAGATCATAAAGCACATCATAACTACCATGGAGTAAACACATCAAGGCATGTAAGCACATAAGCACATAATCACATGTAACCTCCTTAGGTCCACGTCTAGACCACTGTGTCTCAGCATAAAACTCTGGATAGTTTCTTTGGATGCTATCCTCAGTCTCCCATGTAGCCTCCTCAGGTCCATGTCTAGACCACTGTATCCTCATCATAGGAATGTCCTTTAAACGCGGGCGTCTCACACCTCGCTTTAGGACTGCAATAGGATGCTCAGCAAAGGTGTGGTCTGGCTAAATCACCAAATCATCATAACTCACAATGTGCCTCGGAGGCAAAGTTAATTTGTAGGCTGCTCTCCCAACTCTATCCAATATCTCAAAAGGACCGACATATCGGGGACTCAACTTGCCCTTTATGCCAAAACGTCTAACGCCACGCGTCGGAGATACTCTCAACCAGACATGAGCTCCTACTCTGAACTCTAGAGGCCAACGCCTCTTGTCTGCATATGACTTCTGGCGACTCTGTGCAGCCACCATCCTCTCTTTTATCAGCGCTACTCGAGCCATATCAT
The DNA here is from genome assembly GCA_033239045.1 of Fagopyrum esculentum. Classification (NCBI taxonomy): domain Eukaryota; kingdom Viridiplantae; phylum Streptophyta; class Magnoliopsida; order Caryophyllales; family Polygonaceae; genus Fagopyrum; species Fagopyrum esculentum. The sequence continues at coordinate 82,477,404 of BSUD01000008.1, read as the reverse complement.
CCTGAATCTGCTCATGCGCTATCCCACTGATACTGCTAGGCTCATCCCAACATAAAGGTGTACGACACCTACGTCCATACAGTGCCTCATAAGGAGACATCCCAATATATGCATGCCAGTTGTTGTTGTATGAGAACTCTACAAGTGGGAGGTAATTAGACCATCCCTGTCCCCAATCCAACACAGAAGCTCGTAACATATCCTCCAAAGTCTGGATGGTCCTCTCAGACTGACCATCGGTTTGGGGGTGAAACGCAGTCGTGAAGTGTAGACTCGTCCACAAAGCAGTCTGAATCTGCTGCCAAAACTTCGAGGTAGACCGTCCATCTTGATCAGAGAAGGTACACCATGGAGTCTCACTATCTGTCTAGTGTACTCCTCATCCAATCTACTCACTAGCCACGTCTCTCTAATAGGAATGAAACGTGCCGTCTTCGTTACTCTATCAACAACAACCCAGATGGCATCAAAACTCCTAATGGGTCTCAACCCGGTCACAAAATCCATGGAGACGTCCTCCCACTTCCACTACGGCACTAGCAGTGGATGGAGCTCACCTCCACGTCTACAATGTTCTATCTTGACCTGTTGGCAGATCGCACACTAAGCCACAAATCTGGCTACATCGGGATTCATCCCTCCCCACCAATATGAACGTCTGACATCATGGTACATCTTACTCGTACCTAGATGTACAAAGTAAGGTGTACAATGATCCTCCTTTAAAATCCTCTATCTCAACTCTACATCGGCAAGAACACAAATGTGATCATGTCGCCTCATCACCCCATCAGCTCCAATGGAAAATCGTGGTGCCTCTCCACAAGACATCCTCTCTCTGATCCGCATCAAGGTCGGGCAGGTCCTTCTGCTTCTGTTGGATCTCATCCAACAGACCAGGTGAAACCTCTAAAGCATATAACTAGGAATCCTCATCAGGAAACTGGATGTCCATCTCTAGCCAAGCTAGATCCCTCTGAAGCTAAGGCTGTACTGTCAATTTCGCAATCGCCTTCTCTCGAGGCATCTTCCTCCTCAAGGTGTCACCTACAACATTTGCCTTACAAGGATGATACAAAATCTCAAGGTCAAAGTCCTTGATCAACTCAAGCCATCGACGTTGGCGGTTATTCAACTCCTGCTGCGTGAAAATATACATCAGACTCTTATGGTTTGTGAAGATCTGACTTGTAGCACCATACAAGTAATGTCTCCAGATCTTCAAAGCATGAACTACCACTGCTAACTCCAGATCATGAGTCGGGTAGTTCTCCTCATACGTCTTCAGTTGTCGAGACGCATATACAATCACTCTGCCTCTCTGCTTCAATACACATCCCAAGCCTAGATTGGATGCATCATTATAAACCACAAAGTGATCAGAACCATCTGGTTGTGCAAAGACAGGAGAAGAAGTCAAACGTCTCTTCAACTCCTCAAAGCTCTAGGTACACTGATCTGTCCACACAAACCTGGTGGTCTTCCTCTGAAGACACGTTAGTGGACGGGCAATCACAAAAAATCCCTCCACAAAGCATTTGTAGTAACTGGCTAGGCCAAGAAAGCTACGCACTTCCTTGATGTTCGTCGGTATCGTTCAAGCATCAACATACTCAATCTTCGCCGGATCTACCATAATCTCGTCGGTGGAGACGATATGCCCAAGGAAAGCAACCTCAGACATCCAGAACTCGTACTTAGAGAGCTTAGCATACAACTCTCTATCCCTAAGAATATGCAAAACCGTCCTCAAATGACCGGCATGCTCCTCTCTGCTACGAGAGTATACCAAAATGTCATCAATAAAGACCACCACAAACTGTTCAAGGAAGTCGATGAATATACTGTTCATCAAGTCCATAAAGGCTGTTGGGGCATTCATTTGCCCGAGTGGCATCACTACAAACTCGTTGTGTCCATAACGGGTACGAAATGCCGTCCTGTGTACATCCTGCTCTCTCACCCTAAGCAGGTGATATCCAGAGTGTAAATCAATCCGGGAGAAAACTGTAGCTCCTTGAAGTTAATCAAGTAGATCATCAATACAAGGCAATGGATACCTGTTCTTGATGGTTACCTTGTTCAGATCTATGTAATCAATACATAATCTCAAAGATCTGTCCTTCTTCCGCACGAAGAGGACAGGTGCACCCCATGGTGAAACGCTAGGGCGTATGAAGCCCTTCTCAGCCAACTCCTCGAGTTGCTTCTTCAGCTCCAACATCTCGACAGGTGCCATACGATATGGGGCCTTCGAGATGGGTCTCATGCCAGGCTCCAATTCTATACTGAAATTCACACTCCTTTGAGGCAGCGAGCTCGACGGCTCAACAAATACATCTGCAAACTCGCAGACCACTAGAATGTCCTCCAAAGCTGGACTCTCTCCATCCTTCATGGCATAGCACCAGAAGGCATCACATCCTTGTGCAATCAATCTAGCTGCTCCTGTGGCGCTGATGATAGAACCCGTCTTTCCAAGGTCCCAACCCCGGAAGACCTCAATCTAACCAACCTCGGTAGAGACTATAACAGTCCGTCTACCGACACCCAAAACCGCATGGTGTCTACGCATCCAATCCATACCTAAGATGAATTCTTCATTCATCAATGGCATGACTAAGAACTCAACAAGTAAAACACGAGTCCCTAAACGAAGGGGACAACTACGTATCTCACGGGTACCCCTGACCCGACTACATTCAAGTAACCCTATAGTAAAGGGTATACCCTCTATGGTATCTAAACTCAAACGCTCAACACATGTATCAGAAATAAATGAATGCGTAGCACCAGTATCAAACAAAACTCTAACAGGTAAACCATGTAGCAGAATGGTACCTATAGCAGCCGGTGCAGGTGGATCCTCTACACTTCTCAACTCAAAAGCTCGCCCTCGGGATCCTCTGGCATCACTGGTGCCGACATCTCTACCTCTGCCTCTACTCGGTCCTGGAGAAGAACCTTGAGTAGATGGACGCTCTAGGACTCTTTGATGTCCATGTGCCTGCTGTTGAGGTGTCTTCTGACCACCTCCTGCAACACTAGCAAGGGAAGAACCCTGCTGAGATGCAACTCCACCCTGCCTACAGAAGGCAACTCAATGTCCCTGTCTACCACAGGTAAAGCAAGTCATAATTGGTATGGGACAAGCTAGCCTCAGATGGCCGGGGTCACCACATTTGTAACATTGTCGTCCCTTATCAACAGTCGCTGCAGATGAGGGGTAGCTCTATCGTCTCTGGTCTCGCCCAGAACCAGATACTCCTCCAAGCCCACTGGTCTGCCCAGTGCGTTGCCTCTTCTCAGACCGTCCCGTCTGAGAAGCTCTCCTCTGACTGGCTCGCTCCCTCTCAAAAGCAGAAGCCGGTCCTTGTAATAAGCTAGGGACTCGCAATGGAATCCCGCCATGTATGAACGCGACTCTCTCTCAAACGACGAGAGAATATATACACATGCTGGTCCTCAGATGGTGCAGCTGGACCCAGCAATGCTAACTCAGTTTGGAAGCGGCGGATGGCGTCAGCAATAGGCACGTCCTCAAATCGGCCTCCACGAAATCCTGCACCTTCTCCCTCCTCAGTGAGGCAGGGCAGAACTGCTCCCTAATCATGCTCCTCGTGTGATCATAACTGGTGGCTCTTGTCCGTACAGTCCTCCACCACTGGTGTGCAAGGTCACGGAATAGAGACTGCATCAGCTCTATCCGTTTGTCCTCAAGGCACCTGATAGACTCTAAAGCTGGGTCTACATGCCCTATCCACACCTCAGTCTGTAAACTGATCTCTCTTGAGAAGTGTGGCACTCCCTGCTAGTGAAATGCCTTCAACCAAACATCTGGTCGAGGCCCTCAAACCTCCTCCCCAGCTCGAACTAGCTCAGCAACACGAGTAGGTGTAGTTGGCACCTGTGTCGCTCCCTGAGATCCCTCATGTACTTGTAATTCTAGGGCTCGTCTGCCAGCCCTAATGTCTTCCTTAAAACGTCGTAGGTACTCTCTAAACTCCGATTCTCCCATGGAGACACGGTCAACGTCCTCATATTGAGCTTTGTGTGAATGATGTCTCACAGATCCACCACTCCTCGTCTATGGGACAACGCTCTCTGCAACCTCCTCGTGTATCTCCTCCACCACTGGTGGATTAGCAGCGGGAACTGGTCCCTCACATACCACACCCGGAAGACGGGGTGGTCTACCTCTACCTCTGCCTACAGCGGCAGTAGCTCTAGTCCAAGCCATCTGCGGGGTATGGACACCTAACTTATAAGGCTCTATATAGGCCATATGTATAGATATATATACTTATCACATACACATACATAGTCAACAATACATATATATTTAACTATACTGCAGAGATCAGTAGCAGAAGTGGCGACTTCTCGTACATCTAACCCAAAACCACATTTAAAACCAAAAACCATTTTAAAACGTCAGATCCCATGTGGGTTCTGTTTTATGTTACCTATCAAACCTCATTGCAGGTATCAAGTGCCATTTTTATCAACCTAAGGCTCGATACCAACTCTGTAACACCCCGAATCCGCGGGACTCGGAGTGCCACATTGGGCTAGAATCTCACAATCGATCCTAGCCCTAGTTTGACAACAAGTTCATTGGACCTTACAACATGCCACTGACAGATATAAAAACAAATACATATACTGTACAACCAAAGGTAAGACAACATAGCCGAGCACAAAACACAACGCCCTCACACAAGAGGTAACAAAAGATCATCCTCATGCAGGAGGGAAAAGATCAACAAACCTAAAAGCCCACAACAACCTATGTGCGAGACGTCCTCGGCCTGCCACTCTTCTAGGTCACCCATCAGCATGCCTATCCTGTGGGACATCTACAACATGGTAATAAACCATTAGCTATCCATACACATATATAGAGTAATGCACAAGCACAATCACAAGTAAGGAAAGATAAACATATCAACATGCTTTCACACATTTACCCATTTTATCATCTCAATAATAATTGTCATTCACTCAAATCGTATATATAAGTATATAAAAAACTATGTGACACAAGGACCGATACATCCTCGCCTTTGAGCCTGCTACCCATCTGCACAAGTATCGGTCACACGATCCGTGTACCCTGTGGGAGTCGATTGGGCCGCTCTTTTAAAGTCAGTCAGGCCTAACATCATAGAACCTCCCAGACTCCATGGCGGGATGAAAGGGTAAGGTTATCACAACCACGCATACGAGGCAATCAGTAAACATAGGTTGGTATAAACGACATCTCATGCTATCATAACAAACATACAAAGCACACACCACTCATGCAAACACCCAATATAAGGATGGCAGCTAAGTAATTCCTACAGACTTACCTCAACCTCGATCACAACTCAACCACGATCACCTCTACACTAGAGGGCAACACAGTCTATAAACAAGCATAAAGAGATATATCAATCTCCTAACAACAAAAGGCATAAACCGATCACAAGGGATCCATAGGTATCAAGCTCAACCTCAAAACCTCAACTAACATCAACCTAAGTCCTTAAAGCCATAAAAGGCATAATCATCAAAACTCAACCTCACACATCTAGCATGATCCTATACTCTCACACTTGGAAAGGAGGGAACAAAGGCATCCTAAGGATAGCCTAGAAGCACAAACACCTGTAGAACTAAGAGAAGACCATGCTGATGTAGGTGGGCGCAGGGGCGCCTCACTAGTGGCGCTGGGGCGGATCACTGGCCGGCGCAGGGGCGCCTGTAAGGTGGCGTAGGGGCGGTTGGTGTGCAGAAGACACCACCTTAGCTCCTTCTTCACTTCTTCCTTCGATTCTCTACTCTTCTTTACTCAAACAACAACATATATACAGAACAAACACACATATACATCAACATAAGCCAAAATTTGCTAGAATAAGATACAATCCTAAGGAGTCTATGCTAGACTAAGGAAAGGAAGGAAAAGAGACAAGAATATGAAAGGAAGAGGAAGAAAGGGATGGAAGCCACGAAAGCTTACTAGGCTGAAGATCCAAAAGCTCACAATATAACCAAAACGTCCTCAAGCTGGCTCACAAGGCTTAACAACCATAACATACATCAAAGTAGAGCATAAAAGCTCACAAACTCACACACAACCTCAAAGAAGATCAAAGATGATCCAAGGGAGAAGAGAGGGGAAGAAATGTACGCAAGAGAGAGAGAGATGGAGCTGAGAAATATAAACCCTCATCGGGAGGTAAGGGATGAAGTATATAAAGGAGGTAAAAAGGGTAAAGTAGGGGTCAAAGGGTTAATGAACACAGCTGCAACACACAGAGCCTCGGGGGCGGACTTTGTGAGCCGCAAGGGCAGCCTGTTCGCTCCAAATGGTGTGTGCAAGCTTTAAATATATAACCCAAGACATTTGCTAAAAACAAGGATGTGAACCCGCAGTGTACGGGTCAATCGTAGTAAAAGCAAGAAATTCCGGGGTGTCAATCTCAGGGACTTAGGTGAAACAAAGCAAGTATAGGTTGTCAATACTGCAACTAACCACAAAAGCGATTAAAACAATCAAAGATGATAATATAGTCAATTAAGGAAATATGCAAATTCTAGGATTAAAGCATCTAGTTGTGGTTCCAACTCAAGATCTAAAGATAAGCGGACAAAGCTGAGATTTTGCAAAGGGAAGGTGTTTCTAAAATGGAATAGATCACCGGGTAAGTCTCACTACTCACAATCCCAAGCTATAACTCCTATTACCGGGTAAGTCTCAAGGAATTAAGGAAAAGAACTATAATCTCAAACCAACACACCACCTAAGGGAATAGAATTAACCTTTACCGGGTAAGTCTCATGCTAACTCACAAAGATGGAATGAAAGCACACTCAAACCCCAATAAAGGATAAACCTTTACTACCTATACTTATGATCTTAGGTAAACAAACAAAGGAATTACCGGGTAAGTCTCATCCTAAGCTTGCATTGAACCAGGAAAGGTGTAATAAGAATAGGATTTTGCAAACTCTAACACTTAACTCTCAGTTTCGGATCAGATAAGGTCACCTCGGTCAATCATGTTCCACCCTGGCCGAGATGTTCATCGACTGAACGAGATGTTCTAGGGTTAAGGATAAAGACTCGAGCTTTCAGGGTCCTACTGGAATTTAAGATTAGTCTATCATTGTTTTTCCCACAACCTTCAGCCAATCACCCTAGAATCGCACAAAGAAATTAGCCAATCATCATCATGAAAGCAATAATCAAATATAAGGGAAGAAGGTGAATAATTGAACACAAAAACCTTAAGAAAAAGGCTTCAATAATTGAATCAATTATCAAACAAACAATCGTTCCTTGGATCACAATCCAATAAGACAATCAAACCAAAGGGAATCTAAGAATGCCTTACAAATCCCTTTCAAAAGCTATGACAAACCTATCAATTCTTCCTAGATTGATCTTCAATCTTCCTTCCTTCAAACACTCCTGGAAAAATCCCTTAATTGCTGGATGCTTTCAGCTCTCTAAGCCTATCTAAGCATGCGGTGATCCGGAGATCTGAAATCTCTTGATCCGAAGATATCAAATCTCTTGATCCGAAGATGGTTGAATTGTAGAAAATCCAACCCTTTATATAGGAGAATTATCTTCCAAAGATAAAATATCTTAAAAAGATAATTTCCTATAAAATATATCCATATCTCCTAAAATAAATATCTTCCTTCCAGCTATAAGATATTTCGATAAAATATATCCATATCTCCTAAAATAAAATTATCTTAAAAAGATAATTTTATAGGAAATATCTTAAAAGATGATTTCCTAATAAAATATATCTTTTCTCCAAAATAGATCTCCTAAAATATATGATCTTCTTTCTAGAAATCCAGCCTAAAAATATAAGATCCCTCCTTCCAAAAATAAAAGATCTCAGCCAAGAATAAAATATATCTTGCCGCGTCCACGGTATTCGCCTCGGTCGGGACGATCCTCTAGATCACCTCGGTCGAGATGGTACTGTAGCTGACCGAGGTGGCTCTAAACTGAATGTGAAATCTCTCAAATCTGGTCCAAAGTAAATCTTTAATCCAATTCCATGCTTCTTGGATTCTTTCTTAAGCTCCTGAATGTAGCTCTAATGACTCCTCAGCTCCTTTAGCTCCATTTTGATGCAAAACGTGTCATTTTACCTACGATTACAACGAAACTTGGTGTAGACCTCGATTCCCGCAAAGGTAGATGAAACGACAATATAATCACATAATATACATCCAAACATGCATATTATTGAAGATAAAACGTCTAAAAAGGTCCCAAAATATACACTACAATTCATGCTATCAAAATACCCCATACTTAGCCCTTGTTTGTCCCCAAGCAAGTTCCAAATCTTAGATACAAGATAGAATGGATTATAAGTCATAAAGATCAATGAATAGTCTTTCAAAATATTTTAGTGGTGTGCTACAATCATAGATCACTCTAAGAGAATGCTTCATGAGATTTAAAATCAATACATGCTCAAAACATTTTATAAATATAAGAAAGTCGTTCATCTTTGCATAAAATCATAGAATGCATAATAAATCATAATTATCGAAATTAATCATGTATAATCCAATTTAAACCACTAAGTCAATCAACAAGCTCGAGGTCTCAAGGGCTTTTCAAGAGAAGGTCAAGAAACGTGTGAGGGTGGGATGTATATAGGGAATGTGATGCTAGAATCCGGGAAAAGGATCTTTACTTTACTTTCTTTTGAACTTCAACATCATCCACCAATAAGCTTTGCTTATTTACTTTTTTACTTTTTGGGATGCATGGACAGAGGTGCACAATAACCGAAGCCTAGGAAATCAGCAATCATCATTTCTCGAGATGCCTCAAACCCTTGATGCACATACCATGACCCGTTAGGAATATCGCTTAATCCGACTTTGGCAAGACACAAACACCCGGCTATGTGAATGGTGCCGAGTTACTCATCATCATGATTGACTTCCCCAAACCTATTTGTTTCTTTCTAACTTTCCAGCCAACATCTCAACTTCACTTTCACTTGCTTTTCACTTGCTTGCTTCCAAATTTCCGGATAGGTAAAGGGAGGCAAATATGTATATGAGGGGCTAAGAATGATCAAGAAGAAGAAGAGAAGAGAATGAATTGCCTTAATCATCCCAGGAAGAAAGTGAGAGAACTTATCATGTGGTGTCAACCTTCAAATTCAACATAATTTGGATAAAAACAAAGTATTAAACATGTCACAAATTTCAAACAAAGCATTTAACAACTTAAACATATCATAAAACCTTTCAAACATATAAAGATTTCAAAACCAGTCAGCAAACAAAATCATCACTGAGGTCATATCCAGATAAGAAGCACAAAAATCGTTTCGAAAACTGTTTCAGTTAAACCACCTCGGTCGAGATGTTCTAAGTCAACCGAGGTATTGCACCTCGATTGGTCAAAATCACATCGGTCGAGGTCATAAAATTTTTTTTTCAAACCAATTTTTGACGTTTTTCCCAATCAAATAACTTGTATGCATGCATGTAATCTCAGATAAGCACATAGAGCATAATAAGATCATAAATATCCATCAAAGTAGCATACAATCATCCATAGTAGCACATAAGTCAAATAACTACATCCACATACCCCATACTTGGGACACATTGTCCCAATGGGTCAAATAAGTCTAAAAAAACAGAATACTCACCGAATAAAGCTGAGCTGCATAATAAATAAATAAAGAAAATCCTACAAGCTCTCAATAATCCCGATCCGGTGGTGGCGGTGGTGGCACGTACGGGTACTGAGATGGGTCGAATGGGTAGCCCATGACATGTGTTCGCTCCAAACGGTGTGTGCAAGCTTTAAATTTATAACCCTAGACTTAAGCTTAAAACAAGGATGCGAACCCGCAGTGTACGGGTCAATCGTAGTAAAAGCAAGAAAATTCCAGGGGTCGATCACAGGGACTTAGTGAAACAAAGTCCAATACGGTATGCTAGTGTTAATGCTAACCACAAGAGCAAGTATACGATCAAAGATGAATAAGATGTCAAATAAAACAAACATGCAATTCTAGGGATTAAAGCATCTAGTTGTGGTTCCAACTCAAGATCTATAGATAAGCGGACAAAGCTGAGATTTTTGCAAGGGGAAGGTGTTTCTAAAGTGGAGTAGATCACCGGGTAAGTCTCACTACACACTAATCCTAAACCGTAACTCCTATTACCGGGTAAGTCTCAAGGAATTAAGATAAAGAACTATAACCTCAAACTAACACACCATCTAGGGGAATAGAATCAACCTTTACCGGGTAAGTCTCAGGCTAACTCACAAAGATGGGATGGAAGCACACTCAAACCCCAATAAAGGATAAACCTTTATTACCTACACTTATGATCGTTAGTACACAAACTAAGGAATTACCGGGTAAGTCTCATCCTAAGCTTGCTTTGAACCAGAAAGGTGTAATAAGGATAGGATTTGGCAAACTCTAACACTTAACTCTCAGTTTAGGGTCGGATAAGTCACCTCGGTCAGCAAGTTCCCACCCCGGCCGAGATGTTCATCGACTGAACGAGATGCTTAGGATTAAGGTTAAAGACTCGAACTTTCAGGATCCTACTGTGATTAAGATCATTCTATCATTGTTTTTCCCACAACCTTCAGCCAATCACCCTAGAATCGCACAAGGAAATTAGCCACTCATCATCATAATGAAAGTATTAAATATATGGGAAGAAGGTGAATATTTGAACAAAGAAGAATTTAATGAAAACACTTCAATAACTGAATCAAATATCACACAAAATCGTTCCTTGGATAACAATCCAACAAGACAAGACAACAAGGAAAGGAATTGAAGATAATCTTACAAAACCCTCCAAAAAGCTATAAAGCTATAATCTTCAAATCTTCCTTCAACCTTCAAAAAGGTTCTTCAACTCTCTCCCCAAATTGGAGTAGATGCGGCTGCTGCGCTGATAGCGGGTGTTCTAACTGTAAGCGGATCTCGACGTATGCGGCGTGTCGGATTTGTGGAAAATCCAACCCTTTTTATAGGAAAAATAACCCTCCAAAGATAAGAAATCTTAAGAAGATATTATCCCATAAATATAGGTAAAATATATATTCTGCATATCTCCTTCCTTCTAGAAGCTCAGCCCAAAAATATAAGATCACTTTCCAATTTTAAAAGATCTCAGCCAAGAATAAAATATTCTCGCCGCGTCCTAGGTGTTCGCCTCGGTCGAGTCGGTGTCTCTGGATCGCCTCGGTCGAGATGAATCTCTGGTCAACCGAGGTGATTCATAACTGAGTGTAGAATCTCTCAAAACTGGTCCAAAGTAAATCTTTAATCCATGGTTGTGCTTCCTGAAGCTCCAAATGACTCTTGACTTTTTGCTCCTTTTCGATGCAAAACGTACCATATTACCTGCAATTACAACGAAACTAGGTGTAGACCTCGATTCTCGCAAAGGTAGATGAAATGGTAGTAAAATCACATAATGTACATACAAACATGCAGATTATGAAAGATAAAACGTCCAAACAAACCCCAAAATATAGACTATAATTCATGCTATCAAAATACCCCATACTTAGCCCTTGCTTGTCCCTAAGCAAGTTCCTCATATAGAAATCAAGATAGAATGGATTAATAGTCAAGAAAATCAATGAAAAGTCTTTCAAAAACATTTTATGGTGTGAAACTATCATAGATCACTCTAAGAGAGTACTTCCTGGAAATTAAAAACTCAATATGATCAAAACATTTTATAAATATAGGAAAGTTGTTCATCTTTGCATAAAATCATAGAATGCATAATAAATCATAATTATCAAAATTAATCATGTATAATCCGATTTAAACCGCTAAGTCAATCAACAAGCTCAAGGTCTCAAGGGCTTCCCAAAAGAAAAGGTTAAGAAACGTGTAGGGTAGGGATGTATGTAAGGTAATGTGGTGCTAGAATCCGGGAAAAGGATGAACTTCGCTTTCACTTTGACTTGCAACATCTTCCACCAATAAGCTTTGCTTATTTCACACTTTTTTTCTTTTACTTTACTTTTTGGGATGCATGGACAGAGGTGCACAATAACCGAAGCCTAGGAAATCCGCAATCATCAATTTCTTGAGATGCATCAAACCCTTGATGCACATACCATGACCCGTTAGGAATATCGCTCAATCCGACTTTGGCAAGACACAAACACCCGGCTATGTGAATGGTGCCGAGTTACTCATCTTCATGATTGACTTCCCCAAACCTATTATTGCTTTCTAATACTTTCACTTTCAGCCACTTCTCAACTTTTGACTTGCTTTCACCACTTCGCTTGCTTCCAAATTCCCGGATAGGTAAAGGGAGGCAAAATGTATATGAGGGGCTAAGCATGATCAAGAAGAAGAAGAAGAAGAATGAATTGCCTTGGTCTTTCCAAGAAGAACGTGAGAGAACTTATGCTGCGGTGTCAACCTTCAAATTCAACATAATTTGGATAAAAATAAAGTATTAAACATGCCAATAATTTCAAACAAAGCATTTAGCAACTTAAACATATCATAAGACATTTCAAACATATAAAGAATTTAAATCCAGTTAGTAAACAAGATCTTCACTGAGATCATATCCAGATAAGTAACACAAAAATCGTTTCGAAAACTCTCAGTTAACCCACCTCGGTCGAGGTGTTCTTGGTTCAACCGAGGTGAAACACCTCGTTTTGCCAGAACTGTCCCGGTCGAGGTCAAAAAAATTTTTTTTAAAACCATTTTTTTTTTCGGTTTCGACGTTTTTCTCAATCGAATAACCTGTAAGTATGCATGCAATCTCAGATAAACATATAAATGCAGAATGAAGCATAAATATGAAAATATCCGATACATCATAAGTCAAATAGTACATCATAAGTCAAATAAGTCAGATAATACATCAACTACCCCATACTTGAGACACACTGTCCCAGTGGGTGTAATAAAAGTCTGAAAGAAAGGAGGACTCACCGGATAAAGAGCTGAACTGCATAAAAATAAAATAAATAGAATCCTGCAGCTCCTCAGAAGTCCTGATCCGGTGGTGGTGGTGGAATGTAGGGGTACAAGGTAGGGTCATAGGGATAGCCCATGACATGCTGGAACTGTAGCTGAGCCATCATATGCTGATGATGCTGCCGCTCCTGCATCTCCCGGATATCCAAAGAAAGTGCAGCATAAGTGTCGATAACCTGATCTGTCAGGTCATCAATCCGTCGGTGTGCTGCTCTGTCTCTAACCCTCTGCCTCCTGCGCCTAGCGGGCCTGACTGGAGAAGTCTCAGCTGGCGCCGGCTCAGTGTCCTCCTCATCCTCATCAAGATCAATAATGGGAGGCGCGCTCGTCCCAGCAGTGTCTGTCCCTGTGTCCATCGGGACGCCGCCTCCTCTCTCATCAACTGTCTCGTCATCATCCTCCTCATCAGCCTCCTCAGCCTCCTCTGCAGCTGCAGCAGCAGCAGCTGCTCCCTCTCTGTAGTCCTCCATCAGTGGGACCCATGCAGCCTGCCAGAAATGCGGGTCGGCAACAGAAAACTGTGCAGACCATCTGATGCCCTGAGGTGCCGTCCGCTCCCAAGGCATGGCAACATACGGTGTAGTCAGCCCACGGGGAACCAGAATCCTCCTCGTGATCATCTCCTGCAGACCCAGCGGCTTCGGAGCCGCTGCCAATGTGCAAATACTGAGATCCATCCCGTGGTAGGAGGCGATGTGAGTGACTAAACCTCCACAGCAAATATCCCCCTTCGACTTGGCCTTGATCTTGTGCAGATCCTCTGCCAAGAGCAAGCCAAAGTCGGGGAAACCTCCTGTGACCATGCAGTAGAGTGAAAAGAGCTCCCCCTGTCTGATCTTCTGGGGCGTCTCAGTACGCGCCAGAAGCATCTCACTGAATAACCGGTGGGCGAGTCTGAAGGCTGGGTGAAAGATGACCTTCTCCCTGGAATCTCCAGGGCGCCATCTGTCTGCATGAGTAGTGATGTGGGCTATCTGACCCCAAAACTCCCTAGCTACTGATCGGGAGGGGAAATCTACAGCTGTAGGGGCAGGAAAGCTAAAAATCTCTCTCCATATCTCTAGTGGGACTAAGAAGTTCCGGCCCATCAGCCGGTACTTCACAGATCCCTCTGTGGGTAGGTAGGAGAAGGAACTGACGAACTCAAGGGTGGGCTCGATGTAGGCTGGGGCACGGATCTCAGAAAACTGATCCAGCCCGACTGTGGCGATCATCCTCCTAAGGTCAGCCTCTAACCCTAGGCAGTCAAAAGCGGATACCTCCAGAAATCGCGGTGCGATAACTGGACGGCCCGCTATCCTCTCGTAATCTACCCGACATCTCTCGTGGATAGCCGGGCGGTAGGGACGGGAAGAAGAAGGGGAAGGGGAGGGTGAAGATCTATCTCTCAGGGCCAGTATCCTGTCTGAACTCATCTTCACAAATCAATCTGTCAGACCACCTCGGTCGACTGACAATTCCCAGAAATCACCTCGGTCGAGATGCAGACCGACTGGACCGAGGCGTAGCAGTTCGAATTCCAATTCTCAGATTTCCAGTTCTTTTCCCCCTAAAATCACTACAATTGCTTCCTAAGGGGTACTTATGGGTTTCCTCAGCAAAATCAAGGGCAACCAAAGCCCAATAAACAGCAAACGAGGAGTTAGGGTTTTCGAACTTCGTTTACCTCGTTTCGGTCGAAAATGCTCAGATTTCTTGCAGATCTGTGGTTGCAATCGACTCCGCTTCCCTTTAATTGCAGTTTTGGAACAGAAATCGTCGAAAAAGAGCGAGAAACGAGGGAGAACGAGGTGCTCTTGTCGCCGCGGTCGAAATGGGTGAAAAATAAAAAGTGAAAAGTAATTTTCGCTTTTTATACTGTCGCGAGATCTGCTGTCACCTCGGTCGAGATGGTCTCGACTGGACCGAGGTGGTACGGACCGAGGCGGTTCTGCAGAAACCCTAGTCGCCTCGGTTGCTTCAAGAATCAACTCGGTCGAGGTGTTCTGACAGTGACCGAGGTGCCTCTTTCTTCCTCAGAATCTCGAACTTCTCCTTTCCTGGAGTGCTCCTTCCTGTTGTCTGTCCAAAAACCCAAAAACAAACAAAGCAAAGCAAAAACAAAAAACTATCTAAACTAGACTAGAAAACGGGAAAGAAAGCAATACCTTGGGTTGCCTCCCAAGAAGCGCTTGATTTAAGGTCGCTAGCTGGACCATGATGCATCTCAAAGGAGGTAGATCGGCGCGACCTCCTCAACCGGCGTTTCCGGTTGGTACTTCTTAAGTCTATGACCGTTGACCTTGAAGCTTCCGCTAGTTTCACCCCATATCTCAACTGCACCATGAGGGAAAACATGTTTCACAACGTAAGGTCCGGTCCATCTAGATTTCAACTTACCTGGAAAAAGACGGAGGTGGGAGTTGAAGAGTAGAACTAAATCTCCTTCGTTAAGCTCCTTTGGAATGATACGCTTGTCATGCCATCTCTTTGTCCTTTCCTTGTAGATTTTGGCATTCTCATAGGCGTTCAAACGCAGCTCCTCCAGCTCGTTAAGTTCCAATAGTCGCTTCTCACCAGCATCCTTAATGTCAAAGTTCAACCATTTGATAGCCCAATATGCTTTGTGCTCCAACTCAACGGGCAAGTGGCAAGATTTCCCATACACCAAATTATAAGGGGTGGTGCCTATGGGAGTCTTGAATGCGGTCCTGTACGCCCAAAGAGCATCGTCTAATTTCATGGACCAATCCTTCCTCGTTCTAGAGACGGTCTTTTCCAAAATCGCTTTGATTTCTCTGTTCGAGATCTCGACCTGTCCACTAGTTTGAGGGTGATAAGCGGTTGATACCTTGTGGGTTACCCCATACTTCGATAGAAGTGCCTTAAACTTCCGGTTGATGAAATGCGTTCCTCCATCGCTGATGATGATGCGTGGAGTTCCAAATCGTGGAAAGATAGTTCTATTCAAGAACTTCACAACCACCTTGGCGTCGTTAGTGGGAGAAGCGATGGCTTCGACCCATCTAGAGACGTAATCCACTGCAAGGAGAATGTAGAGGT